>JADLZK010007339.1:302500-1044926 GCA_015847255.1 Hyparrhenia diplandra | reverse complement strand
CTGTACACTCTCATCTCCGTGCCAGCCAATGGAGTCCGGTTTGTTCCGTATTTTGGTTTCTCTCCTTTCTTATGCATAAATCCTTCCTTCAGTCATGTTCAAAGTGCAAACATGGAAGTCATAACTTACAGTCGAAGTCCTAGGATTTAGTTGTTTTTTCTGTTACCGAATAATTCTATTGATGAGGATGCAATGTTTTTTTTTTCCAATTTTCATGTTGCAATTCAAATAAATTT
This sequence comes from Hyparrhenia diplandra, assembly GCA_015847255.1. Classification (NCBI taxonomy): domain Eukaryota; kingdom Viridiplantae; phylum Streptophyta; class Magnoliopsida; order Poales; family Poaceae; genus Hyparrhenia; species Hyparrhenia diplandra. The sequence goes on along the minus strand of JADLZK010007339.1, from coordinate 1,044,690 downwards.
ATCGCATCGGAGGAGCCCAAAGACGCGGGTAAGACCCCCTCTCCCTCACGTCATCCCCCGAGGGCTTACTCGGGGCCCCCACGTTGCCAACCCAACCTTTCCCTCCTCACCGTAGGGCGGCGGCAAAGCAAGGAGGAGGGCTCAACAAGGCGCGTCCCTGCACCCCTCCTCCTCCCCCGTGAAGCCTCGTGACTTCCCCCCACCTCCAACCTTCCTTCCTTCCAAGACCGGCGGGCCGATCCGCCCTCCATGGCCGATCCGGCCCTCAAGCGACCGGATCCGCTCCCTCCGCCGACTCGGCCAGCGGCGGCGGGGATCCGCCTAGGTTTTGGCGCGGCCGCCGATTTCGACTCCCAATGTCGGGATGGGTGGCGGGAGGGCTGGCCACTGGCGGTCTTCAGTGCGCGCCGCCCCGGCCGCTCAAACGCACACATCAACGCGTTAGGGTGTGGCGCGTCGGCGGGTGAGCCTATGGAGCTCCTCCCCCACCAGCATAGTGGGTGGAAGGAGAGGGTCGACCCGTGCCACCTTGGCCGGTGGGGCTAAGGTGGGCGGCGGTGGCTCCGGCCATCGGGCAGCGATGTGGGCGCTGGGCGGTCAGGCCCATGTCAGATGGTGGACTATTGTAGTGGCGGCCGCGGTCGATGACACCGGGTGAAAATCCTCCTCCCCAAGCTGTGCCTTGGGCCGACGACGATGGCGCCCCACGCCATTACCTTCTTGAAGGCATCGTTCTCTCTTCGTGCCGGCGGGTACTTGAGCTCTAGGAACGAAAGTTCTAGGGGTGCTCTCAACACGCTTGGCACCCATGGGCGCCATTTTCCTTCCCGAAAGGCTCTGTTGAACCCTTCGAGCTCCCGCCTCGCCATGAAGTTCCACCCCAATCTCCATCGCCGCCTCGATGCCCCCTTGTTGCCCTATTACGTGGATGTCGGCGACCGGATCTTCCATTCCTCTATTTAGTTGGTGTCTCCTTGCTTTCGGCTTTTGTTGGTGTCTTAGTTTGTTTGTGGCCACTTCCTCCGTGGTTGTGTGGTGTTGTATTGTGTTGTTTAGCCAATCTTACCTTCTTCTCTTAATGAAAATGACACGTGAATTCGTGTTCGAGAAAAAGATAAATTTACTGTCAAATTAAATTTGCCATAGCCTGCATAAGTTTCCCATAAACATACTCCCTAGTAGAATATCGGCAGTCATCATGGCTGGCTGCTCTTCTAGGTGGAAGTTGGATATCCATGAATGTCCATAGTCTCTAACTTAAAAAATGAACTAGCAAGAGGTTTCCCTACAAAAATTTGAATTTCTAGTTCATATAAGGCTTCCACCTTGAGCTCTTGAGCTGCTCTGTTCAGCAACCACACTTCCACCTTGAGCTCTTGAGCTGCGTCTTGACGTACCATGGCCGCGGCGGCGCAACCGCGCAAGGCGCCAGCAAACTAATAGTGGCAGTCGAAGCCGACGATGCTCCGTGCAAAAGCTTCCTCCATGATGGCACCTGCAAGAACAGGAACATCAACATGGATCTTCCCCGAACCCGCCATTGCCTCCGCCACTTTCACCGCACTCGCCAGCGGTAGCAGGACCCCTTCGCCATCGTGAACGCCCTCTCTGCCGCCACTGCCGCCGCATTCGCTTCCAGTTCTGCCGCCGCGCCACCGTCCACATCCACTGGCGCGCAGCTCCACGCGTCCGCCATAAAGGTCGGCATGTCCGCGGACACGTTCACCGCGAACCAGCTCCTCCTTTACTACTCCAGGCGCGGGTACCTCGCCAGCGCACTGGACGTGTTCGACGAAACGCCGCGCCGCAACCTCGTCAACTGGACGGCCATGGTGTCCGCCGCGGCGCGCGGGGGATCTTCTCCTCCATGGTCAGGAGCGGGTTCTGCCCCAACGAGTTTGCTCTCGCTAGCGCGCTCCGCGCTTGCTGTCACTGTAAGTCTGTGCTGGTGGATGATGTGAAGATCGGCTGTTCCATTCATGGCCTTGCCGTCAATGCTGGCCACAATGGGAATCCTTACGTGGGGAGCTCGCTGATGCTGGTGTATGCCAAGCACCGGTGTGTCGCTGCTGCGGAGCGAGTGTTCGCTGGCATAGCAACCAAAGATGTGGCGAGCTGGAACGCGATGCTGGAGGGCTATGTCACCAATGACCGTGGGTATGATGCGATGAGGACAGCCGTTCTGATGCACCGTTATGGAATGGCAGCTGACATGTTCACCTACATCTCGGCTGTCAAGGCTTCCTCGATCACCGGCTACATGACTTTCAGGCGGCAGGTTCATGGTTTTGTCATCCACGGCATGTTCGAGTCCAATACCTCAGTGATGAATGCACTCATGGATATGTATTTGAAAGCAGGACTGAAGGAAACTGCTGTTGATATCTTTGGTAAGATTCGGTGGAAGGATACTGTTTCTTGGAACACAATGATTTCGGGTCTCGCACATGATGAGGATGAGAGGGGCAGCTGCAGAATGCTTTATCGACATGTCATGGTACAGCTGCAAACCTAATCAAGTTACGTTCTCTGTCATGCTGAGGCTGAGTGGTGCTAAAGGGAGTGCCTCCCTCGGTCTTCAGATCTTTGGACTTGCCTACCGCCATGGCTACTCTGACAACGTCCTTGTAGCGAATGCATCCATCAACATGCTCTCACAGTGTGGTCTGCTCAGCTGTGCTTATGCTTTCTTTTGCAATCTCAGTGTCAGAAATGTAGTGACATGGAATGAGATGATCTCAGGCTATGGTCTGCACGGCTGTTCTGGAGATGCAATGAGGCTCTTCCGCAGCTTGGTTTGCTTCGGAGCAAGGCCGGATGAGTTCACCTATCCTGCTGTTTTTTGTCTGCCTTCCAACAAGATCATGATGCAAGGAACCATGAGCAAATCCACGCAAGTGTTCTGAAACAGGGGTTCGCTTCATGCCAGTTCGTGGCAACCTCACTTATCAAAGCAAAAGTAGCCCTTGGCTCAGTTCTAGATCCACTGAAAATCATCAAGGACGCTGGCAAGATGGATTTAGTGTCATGGGGAGTCAGCATCTCTGCATTCGTGAAGCATGATTTGGATAAAGATGCCCTTTTCCTTTTCAACTTGTTCAGAGTCGACAGCCCACAGGAGCCTGATGAGTTCATCCTGGGTACCATCCTGAATGCTTGTGCAAACTCAGCATTGATTAGGCAGTGCAGATGCATCCATTCGCTCGTTGTCAGGACAGGGCACAGCAAGCACTTCTGTGTGTCCAGTGCTTTGGTTGATGCCTATGCAAAATGCGGTGATATTACTGCTGCCGAAAGTGCTTTCACTGAGGTTTCATCGGTGACCAAGGACGCCATACTGTACAACACCATGCTGACAGCTTATTCCAACCATGGTTTGATCCATGACGTGCTCAGCCTCTACCAAGATATGACCCAACTTGAATTGGCTCCAACACCAGCTACATTTGTCACCGTCATCTCAGCTTGCAGCCACCTTGGGCTAGTCGAGCAGGGAAAGCTTTTGTTCAGCTCTATGTTGTCTGCACATGGCATGAATCCGACAAGGGCCAATTATGCAAGCCTATTAACCTCCTGGCACGAAGAGGGCTTCTCAAAGAAGCAAAATGCATTATCGAGGCAATGCCGTTCCAGCCATGGCCTGCAGTATGGAGGTCACTGATGAACGGTTGCTGGATCCATGGGAACAAAGAACTCAGTCTGCTTGCAGCAGAACAGATCCTGAGAATGGCGCATATGTGTCCCTATCGCATGTCTACGCTGAAGATGGAGATTGGCGGTCTGCACTGAGAATCAAGTGCAGAAAGCTCAAGGTTACAGCAGTGTATTGCAGTGAATGTGAATATAGTGAATACATTTTTACAAGCATCTTGATAACAGATAGGCACACTGAAATTAGGCTAGATCAGCTGTTGTTTGGGCATTTGGTGTACAACGCATGCAAATGCGGAAAGGATGTTGTGTCTGTTTTGTGTGCATTCATAATTTAAGATGAGAGAACTTCAACTATAATGGGTAGTAGCACTGAATACTGACAGAATACAGAATGCAGTTTTTAATAAAAAAAATAAAAGCCGGCACACAAGTCTGAATAATATTAATGTGTTAATATCAGTCTCAATAAATATTAATGCAGACATGTGTTGCTATCCACAAGACAGAATCCGTCATTCCTGTGCAAGCAGATAAGCTGAATCCTTCGAAGTAAAGTAAGTACTACGTACTTGTGTTCACTTCATGCACATGATGATCCTCGACAGGCAGGTCGCCATAAGCCTTTTCCTCCATGATTCGAATGTGCCGTTCATCATGCACAGCACGAACATCCATAGTTCAGTACTTCAATTTATACTTTCTCTGACATGTTAGCTCAGTACTCCAGTGTATGTGTATCCTTCTCTCATTTTACTTGGTATTTGACCTAAAGTGACGAAGAAACTGGGGGACTGTCACTTCTGGATGGGTCTTATGGGGTAAAAGAGCAATTTCTGAGACTGGGAAGATTCAAGGTCTCGAATGTTTCACCAATCAGGTTTTGGGAGGATCGTTGGCTAGGGAAGTTCCTTTGAAAGAGGTCTTGGATGTCTCACAAATCAGGTATTTGCTCTATTAATCTAGAGAGTATTTAGCATTTGTTTTTCAATGTTGTGATGGCTAAGGTCTTGTGGTGTGCTATCCATATATATGGTGCTTGGTTTAAAACCGGCAAGGAGTACACAAAACATTTTTGGTGCTTGCCACAAACAAAATGGGAGAGAATTTAGAAGCTTGTTGCTTACATATAGGAGATGCTGCATTGTGTTTTTCGCTTTGGCGCTTACAAGGAATGATCTAGTATTTGACAAATCCAGTCGCAAATCTATTTTGCAGGTCGTGTTCAAAGCTACGCACTGGCTGCGGTAGTGTGGGGTTTGTTTATTTTTTTTAAAAAACCTGGCAGTGTGGGCTGTTACAAAGGAGTGAAGACAAGAACAATTTTATTGAAATCTTGCTCGTGGCCTGATTCCTTCTTGAAGCAATAAGCCGGTTGTTTAATTTCTGCCGTGGGCCTCGGGGAAATTTCAAAATGATGTCTAGTAGTGCGTGAAAGTCATCCCCACTACCCCACTGGCGATGCACCGCCCATGTACCTTTTTTTTTTGTACGTTGAAGACCGATGCAACTGACGAGTAGTAGTATAAAGAATCGATGAATAAGGTTACGACGACTGCATCCAGATGACCTTTTTCCTTTTTTATAGTGGCGTGCGTGGCGCCGCAAGTGACGGATCAGGATCACATGTTAGTGCATCACATGCCCATCTAATTTGCACCGTGAAATGAGATTAGTGGTTGTCCCTCTAGTTAATTGTCTACAGGCACAGGGCCAGTTCTCCCCGGGCGATACAGACTCTGTTTTGCCATTAGCAACGTTTCTAACAACTAATAGATCGAGCAAGGAAGCAACAAGAGGAAGAGTGAGAGTCGATCATGGATCTCGCCATGGGGGCCATGCGCCCCCTCCTCTCCAAGCTGCTCCAGCTGCTCGAGGACGAGTACGTCCGGCAGAGGGGCCTCAAGCGCAAGGTCGAGTCCCTATCCAGGGAGATGAAAATGATCCACGATACACTCGTCGACGTGTCCCGGGTGCCACCGGAGCGGCTCAAGGAGCAAGACAAGCTCTGGGCTCGGCAAATCCGGGAGCTGTCGTACGACATGGAGGACGCTGTCGATGCTTTCATGGTGCGTGTGGCCCGGCGCGAAGCTGCACCCGCCGATACCAGCATCCTCAAGAAGGTCTCTCGCAAGTTCACCAAGCCCATAAAGAAGTTGAAGGAACGCCGTCACATCTCCAAAAAGATCCAAGACATCGAGAACCTCTCCAAGGAGCTGTCTGAGCTGCGCGCCAGGTACGTAATTTTTTTAAGACCACGCCGTTGCGCTTTTTTCATTAAGCAGGATAAAATTCAAGTGAGTTCCTCCTGTGAACATTGACTGCGAAACCTAACAACTACTGAATACACCAACATGGATTACATCTTCACAGGTATGCATTCAATGGCGAGGTTCCTCCTGTGAACACTGGCATCGACCCCCGTGTGATTAATCTACGCAACAACGAGGGGAGCTCGTCGGCATCGAGAAGGCAAGGGAGCAACTAATCCAGATGTTGACTCAGCCAGAGGATCACAAGAGCCTCAAGATAATATCCATTGTTGGATGTGGAGGGCTGGGCAAGACAACTCTCGCCAAACTTGTGCATGACAAGCTTAAAACCCAATCCTTCCAATGTTGTGCTGATGTTTCTGTAGGTCGAAACCGTAATATCACAGATACTTTTCGGGAGTTATACGAGAAACTCGCCGGCAATAATTGCAGATCAATGGTAAATTGGACTGCCGAAAGATTTTGCGAGGAACTGCATGAATTCCTAAAGGACAAGAGGTGCGTATATCACCCACATATAGCTCTGTATATCAGTCGTTTTTTTTTTAAATTTACGCACACGTTTGCAATATCCAAATATATTTCAGTGGTTAGTTAGATCGATCTTCTTCTCAATGAGTACCGTACCTATATTTGTATGTATCTATGTTCTTGATATCACACGGGTCTTTTAGAAGGTGTGTTCTTGAATGAATTGATTGTCACAGCCGCGACGGGGAGGGCGGCGGTAGCAGCGGCGCGGCAGCGGGCTGCCCTAGGCAGCATGCGCGCAGTTGGGGAGGCGGCGTGCGTGAAGGGAGCAGGGGGGGCGGCAGCTAGGGTGGAGGAGGCAAGAGCGGGGAATATTTTCCTTTATTTGATTTTCCCTAAAAGATTACATCCTCCTTGCTTATATAGCTCTTCTATGGGATTTGTATCTCAAGCAATCTCTAAATGTTTCCTTATATTTCCGGAATACATTTTATAAGCAAACTCTTATTCTTTTACTAATAGGAGATTTCTTATAGATTGGAATACCTCCCGCACACTAAAAGTCCTAATCCTAATCCGATTCGATGACGACGTCCGTGACGGGAAGGTGGCGGCGGCGGCGCGCGGCAGCCCCTTCGGGCACGCCGCCCCCCCTTCATGGGCGGCCTAGCCGGGCGGAGTTGCCCCGCCTCCTCCGGGGCTGGGCGGTCCTGCATCGCGTGACATCTCTCCACCGCTCGACGAGGCGACGCTGGCCCACACGCCGTCCAACCCACCAGCTTTTGCTGCAAGAGCTATGTCGATTGGGGAGGCTGGTGCGTCGGGGCCGTGGCGGAGCTAGAGTTGTCCCATCCTCGTTGTCAAAGTCGCTTGACATAGGAAGCGCCATTGTTGAAGGAGAAGTCGGGTTCAGGTCGCCGGGCAGACGCTGAACTTGTAGCTGAACGGAGGGTGAACAAAGGGTCTCACCACCCTTGCGCCTTCATGGTGGCGCCGCCAGGATGCCGGGTCATCTCGATCATCTGCGAGAAGCCGGTGGTGCGGGACGGAGTAGATCATAGGGACGCACCGGCGTGTATCTACTTGCGCGTAACACGTGGACGGATTGACACAACCGGGCGCCGTCGAGGCGGAGAAGGTGCCCGTGAGGAGGTCGCCGGTCGTCGCCGATGTCGGTCCGAGCTGGGGTGCGCCGTCGAGCCGAGGGCGTCGATGGCGACGTTGTCGATGTGGATGAACTTGTGTGCTCATTGTTGTCAAAGAGGATCACCGCGTGGCGTCATCGGCCTTGACGTTCGGGCGAACCACCATGAGCGATATGCTAGCCGGGAATGCTTGCTGCTCTAGAGGAGTCGTTGGGAGGTGGAAGCCCATCGCTACGCCATGGAGTGGAACTCCTTGCTCCAGAAGGAGATCCCGTGTAGTAGAGTAAAACTGGCCGGGGACGTAGTACTCGTGAAAATACCTCACGATGCCGGGCCAGGATGGTCCACTCGAGCCGTTGCTGCAGCTTCGATGGCGATCGCTATGATTGCGAGTTCTGGGTTCATCGTGCTTCCTATGCGTGGCTCGATGAGGAGGTCGAATGTCGTGTTGTCGCCGATCATCTCCATGGCTAGGGCTAGGCGCTGCCCTGGTGCCCCTAGCCGTCGGCGTTGCGTCGATGTCGGTGTCGAGGTGGACCACTTTGGTGTTGTCGTTGCCGATGTCAATGTTGTTGGCCACCGCTGCTAGTGGCACGTCATGGGGAGTGCGTGTCATACTGGCGCGCAAGGTCGATCGCCGTGTGCATCATGTGTGGCTCCTCCCACGTCGGGGTCTCGCATAGGGGTGCTCGGAGCCCGCCGACGAGGAGGTGGTCGCGGTGAAGCGGGCTCGGGAGGTCCATGCGCCCGGTGTAGGCCTCGAAGGCGTCGATATAGACGTCCAAGTCGCCCTCCCCGCTTGGGTGGCGCTAGGTCACCCGTAGTGTTGATGTCGATGGGTGGCCAAGTCGCGCCTCAAGTAGCGCGAAGACGTCCTACTCGACCATCGGTCTCCTCCTTGACAACCGGTTGAACCCGGACCTCGCAATGCCCGCCGGTGTGGAAAGCGAAGATACCGTGCGTGGAACTCTAGGTCGATCTCTTTTTGAAGCTGAAAGAGCATCTCCATCTTGCTTGTCTAGAGGTCGGGATCATCACTGTCGTTGTATGTCGGTGCTTCCAGCGAACTGCGATCCGGGAGCGTCGTCGGCTGCCCGCCGTAGGGCGCCGCCCGGTGGTGCCATTGGCGCCGCATTCTGGTGCCGGGGCTACTTGCCGGGTGATGGCGTCGAGATGCCGTCCATGGTGATGTCGATGGTGACCAGGGAATCATCCCGATCGGCCTCGCTCTCCTCTTCCGGGCCGGAGGATGGAATAGTTGGTGTCGCCGTCAATGGCGTCCTCGGGGGCGGAGGTGGCGCCCCGGCCAAGGGCGGCCATGCCCTGGCCATCCTCGGTCGTCGCCGCCGAGCGGAGTGGAGGAAGATGGATCATGAGGAGGGACGTGGCCGTGCTCCATCCGGCAAAGTCATTCTTCGATCTCATCGAAGCGGCGAACGACCTTGTCGGAGTTGTCGTCGACGAATTGCTTGAGAGCCATGAAGAAGTCGTAGTTCGCGGGAAGCCATCGGTGGTGGGTGGATCGTCCCCGCTCCCGGATAACAGCTGTCCACAGCCGCGACGGGGAGGGCGGAGACGACACGAGCGGCGGCTAGGGTGGAGGAGGCAAGAGCGGGGAATATTTTCCTTTATACATCCTCCTTGCTTATATAGCCCTTCTATGGGACTTGTATCTCAAGCAATCTCTAAAGGTTTCCTTATATTTTCGAATACCTTTTACAAGCAAACTCTTATTCTTTCCTAATAGGAGATTTCCTTATAGATTGGAATACCTCCCTGCACACCAAAAAGTCCTAATCCTAATCCGATTCGATGAGGACATCCGTGATGGGGAAGGTGGTGGCGGCGGCGGCAGCCCTTCAGCACGCGCGCCCCCCCTTTATGGGCCGGCCTGGCCAACGGAGTTGCCTTGGCCTCCTCCAGCTGGTCTGGGGTGGTCATGTACTGTGACATTGATCAAATTGGGAAAAAAATACAAACAAAAGGATATATAGTGAGCCTTTGGCAGGACTCCAATTGCAAACTTATGTTGAAAATTGGATCTGTTTTGCGAAGGGCATAATCATCTTTTTTTCATGCCATTTAACACCGTTAGAATTAATAGGTCGTGCTGGTTCCGATTAAAAAAACTAAATCATTTTTGTAAAGATGGAAAAACGCAACTATTTTCAGAAATGGAGTGCAACACCCCGTTGTTTTAATACATGTTTCTTCAAATGAAATCCAGTGTTATAAATTAACACGTTGTGTGGAATATGAAATATAGTACTCATCAATTTTCGGTCAACTAGAAATTATCAGGTTAGATCCACCTATTGCATTCCCCTTGATTAATATAGTTGGGGTTCGAAATTTATCCCATTGTGTAATAAACACTTTTTGAGGGTAAAGTGATATCTACTACACCTCTAAGGGTATCCCCCACTAGGGGCTGAATTAGGAGTTCTCGGCCTCGATTGGTTCCACGTCACGGGTAATCGCACCGTAGCAGCAGCGGGCCTCTTCTCCTTCCTCGCCGCCCGCAGCCTCTTCCCCCTGCCGTTTCACCATCCGCAATGAAGAGCTTGGTCCGTCGACCCACCCTCGCGGCCTCCTCGACTACCTCGACGCTGCCTCTTCCCCCTGCCGCTTCCCCACCCGCTTTAAATAGCCTAGACAGGGAGAGGGACGAGGAGATGCGCACCGAGGTGGGGCGGGAGCCGCGGCTTGTCGATGGCGGGGCCAGGCACTCGCCGTCGGGGTGCCCGGCAGGGGCTTCACCGAGACTACGCCATGGTCACCGGCTTCGGGTGAACTCCACGGACGCTAGGACGAGCACTCACGCCGAGCAAGGGAGGAGCAGAGGAGGAGCGCAGACGGCTGCGTCCGGCGGCAGGGAGCGGCGGCGACCGAGCACCCGCGCCGCTCCTCGACCCGAACCCCGCCCTCGGGGACTCCTCGCGTGGGGCCATGGAGGCTTGGCGAGAGCGAGGAGCACGGGCGTGCCGGGATTAAGGGGTGTTTGATCGGTGCCAAAGCTCGCCACACCCCTCGCTCGTGGCGCGCCACAAAAAGTAACATGTTTGGTTCAGTAATCAGCTTTGGCAGCCACGAACATGCAACACAATTTCTGCGCTGTGGCTTGCCACAGGTGTGGCGACGAATTCCTCCGCCTCCGCCTCCGCCCCGCCACAACTTGACAAATGTTTGGCGTGGCAACCGATGGCCTGAACCAAACAGGCTCTAAAGGCCGATGTGGGAGGAGGCAGAGGATGCGATGCGCCTCGGCGTGAGGATGAGGAAACGTGCGGTCAATTTCTTTTTTTTTTTTTTTTTATTTACCGGTCCGTGGCTTTGCGGTAGCAAAGATGAGGCGCTACTGACGACCGAGTAACGAGTGGAGGATGGATTTTTGTTTTCGTTTTTTTTTTTTTATTGACGAGAAGTCCCACATGCGGCGTTTTTTTTTTTTTTTTTTTTTTGACAACAACACATGCGTGAGTTGGAAGGAGTCTGCCTGCTGCCAGGCTGGCTGTGCCAGTTCGTGTAGGCATCTTTAGCATTTTTAGCATTTTTTTAATTTCTGGATTGCTGTTTTGAGGGAGTACACAGTTTTGTTACTAAACTATATTTAAAAAGGGAAAGCAAAGAAAAAACGAAAAAAATTGCAAGAATCCTACTCGACGAAATCCGCATACCCCAGCAACGCGCGGGAATTCATCTAGTAACCTTTAAAATTTGTCCCAAAAATGTAAGCATGCATTTTTGCGTGAATTCATTTCTACCAATCAAGGGCATTTTATTCTTTAACTCTGATGGCTACTTTCTCGTTGGGATTCTATGTATCTTTTATATATTGGCGCTGAGTGAGGTGTTGTACTCCACATGTATTCGACTAGAAAACATAATCAGTTTATCTTGCTTTGCTTGTGATACATGAACATTTTGTCAAATAGATATTGACAGTATGCTTCAGTTTTTATAAATATTTCACACATGTTTAAAAATTGACGCATGACCTTCGTTGTTATGTTGATAAATAGGTACAACATTCTTGTGGATGACGTCTGGGAGAAGAATACATGGGATTCAATCAGCTGTGCTTTACCGGATAGTAAGTGTGGAAGTAAAGTAATAGTAACCACCCGTAATTCTGAAGTAGGCACAAAAGCTAGTGATGTTTACAAGCTTAAACCACTTCCCCTTGAAAAGTCAAAAAGAATTGTTCTACAAGAGAACAACAGGCAGTAGTAATGGAGATGATGAATTGGTGGAAAAAATTGTAGATAAATGTGATGGTGTACCATTAGCCATCATTGCAATAGCTAGTTTGTTGGCTAACAGACCGTTGGAGGATTGGCAGATGGTGTATAGCTCCTTGATCTTTGGCCGTGAAGATGACAGCACAAGAGAAATACTCTTATATAGCTACTATGATCTACCTTCCTATCTAAGGCCATGCCTATTGTACATGAGCATGTATCCAGAAGACAATTTCATTAGAAAATCTTCGTTGATATGGAGGTGGATAGCTGAAGGCTTTGTCCAGTCTGAGAAGGAAGGGGGTAGCTTATCTGAGGTCGGAGAGAGATACTTCAATGAGCTTGTGAATCGAAGCATGATCGAGCCGACTAATTGTGAGGTCTACCACACGGAAGGTTGTCATGTTCATGACATAGTGCTCGATCTCATCTGTGACTTGTCAACTGAAGAAAATTTTGTCACTGTATTGAGTGAGAAGAATTTTTCATCGTCTGAGAAAGATACTTCAAGAAAGGAAGACCTCAAGGTGCGTCGTCTATCCATCCAGTGGTCCAATGGAGTAAAGCTTGATACCTTTAAGGATACCATAGGCATGCCTGAGGTGGTGAGGTCAATACACACTATAGATTGTTCGGTTGATGGTATCATGCTTTCCAGCTTCCAAGCCTGTCGTGTGTTGGTGGTGGAAGGGATTATCAATTATAATGAGCAGATCAGAAACCTCGAACATCTGGGCAAGTTGCTAAACCTGAGGTACCTAGAGATCGACCCAGTCCAAGAGCTCCCTAGTGAAATAGGGGGATCTAAAGTGTCTGCAGACACTGATAACATCGGCACAAGTGCTGCCGTCAACAGTTTGTGAGCTAACACAACTGATGTGTCTGCAAGCTTTTAATGCAGACTTTCCGGCTGCTGACAGGATAGGGAACCTGGTGCGCCTAGAGGAGTTGGAAATTGGGGTGTCCACAAAAGATGTTGCAGACATCGTTGTGGTTCAGCTTGGCAAGCTAATCAGGTTGAGAGTGTTGTCGATCGGTTTCGACTTGGATGATAACAGCATGAATGAGACCTTTTACATGGCATTGATCCAATCTCTGAATAATCTTCAGGAATGCGGCAGTGTACACCTCAAGAAACTAAGGATCGTTCCTTATGAGACACGCACAGCTGTTGTAAGTGCATGGAAAAGCTGGAAGCCTCCTCGACAGTTGTGGCATCTAGATACAAACATGGGGCGCATGTCCTTGCAGTTGATGGACCTCTCACGTTGTCAGTGTCTTCGGTACTTGGATCTGGTTGAAATGAATATAGTGGACATCGGGATCCTGGCGCTGCTGCCAGAACTCGTCTATGTCCAACTACATGATCTGTACTCTTACCTCCATACCAATGTATGTATTATTGTTGGTGCTGAGGGATTCAAGAACCTGCGGGTCTGGAAGGTACCGAGAAAGTTCAAATTTCTTCCGGGAGCCATGCCAAGGCTTGAGTCCCTTTGTTTCACGGTTGACCCAGCAGAAGGTGATCTTGACTTTGGTCTAGGAAATCTTGTTTCTCTCAAGAAATTGGAGATCTACATCGTTTGCTACAGCTTTGAGGTTAAGGAGAAAAGAGCTGTGCTGGAACGCGCAGTGGAGGGTCATCCCAATCGTCCTACCATTAAATATGGCCGCCAACAACTCAAGGTGTGTCTCTCCTCGTAACTACTCTTTTATTCGTATGAGTATATAATGTCAATTCGTCCATTCCTCAAGTATGCATCTGGTATATGATTCATTTGATATTTAATTCGCAGCCTGACAAAGCGAAGAGCTACAGTATTCGAGCGTTCGGCGATTACCAAGGTCAAATAGACATTATCGAGAACAATCTGTCTTCGTACCCATGTCTCGAGGAGATTGATTTCGAAATTGACTGCGAAGGCTCCAGGCTTTCTGAGGTGGAAGAAGGTCTTAGGCTTATGGCTGCACGCCATCCCAGTCGTCCCAAACCAGTGATGAAAAGGATAAACCAAGAAAGACAGTGATGGGCGAATGAGAGCGACGCCGGCGACTCGAATTGAAAACTATCGCAGGTATGTGCATATGTGCTGCAGGATCATCTTACTTCTTTTTATATGCATGCCTTTTATTGATGAGCAAATTTCTTTTAAACCATCATAATCACTACAGGAAACCTGCTGATTGCCGAGTCTCCACCAGTTTGCGGAGGGATGCACTCGGCAAATATATAGAGAGTTCCCGTAGTGACTCTATAGAGAGTTCGCTTATCAATCATAAAGTTTTTACATTTTGCTCACGAACCATAACAAATTACAAGTTCTCTTCCCAATAAAGTGAAGATGTACCACGATATGGAGAAGGCCTAAAATATGAAGTTACTTTTATATGCCTTTGAACAACTTTCAGGACTCAAAATTATATTTGAATTGTTTTGTTTTGGCCAAACAATGGACTATGAGGACGAGTATAGGCAACTCTTTGGATGCAACACGGGTGTTTTTCCTTTTAAATATCTAGGAATTGCTATGCATTTTAGAAAGCTTAACATAGAGTGGAAAGCAATCGAGGAGAGAATAGAAAGGAAATTAAGTTGTTGAAAAAGTAAATATCTTTAAATGTGAGGGCGAATTTTACTCATAATTTCGATGCTTACTAGCTTAACTATGTTTATGTTGTCTTTCTTTGAGTTACCAAAAGGGAGCCTGGAGAAATAGATTCTTATAGATCAAGTTTCTTTTGGCAAAAAACGATAGTCACTTGAAGAAGTACCGTTTAACTCAATGTAGTATTATTTGTCAACCTAGAGACTAAGGTGGCTTGGGGTTTAAAACATTGAGGTCCAAAACGAATACCTCTTAAGTAAATGGCTTTTTAAGTTTCTGAATGAAGATGGTTTATGGCAAAATATTTTTTTAGGAAATATTGTAATATAGCTCATAAAGCTGGAGACTCGTATTTTTGGAATAGGCTTATGAAAGTAAAGGATTGGTTCCTAACTCTTGGTTCTTTTTGTTAGATGGATTGGCAACACACTTATTTTAGAGATCAATACCCATCTTCATATAATATTGTTAGAAAGAAAAATGTTTTGATTGCAACTTTTTTAAGTTTTGCGTACCTTTAAATATTTCTTTTAGAAGAAGTTTAACGGGAAACAACCTACCCTTATGTCATCAATTAGTTGCACCAATTGCACATGTTCAACTGAATGATTCGAATGATAATTTTAGATGGTCACTACATCAAAATGGCATATTTTTAGTTCAATCAATGTATACTATGCTAATAAACAATGGTACATAGAAAGGAATAAAATTATATGGAAATTGAAAATGCGTCTCAAGATCCGGATTTTTATGTGGTACCTGTACAAAGGTGTAACTTTGACCAGAGATAATTTAATTAGCTAGAAGGAATTTTGATGGTACTCTTAAATGTTGTTTTTTAATACTAATGAGACTATCCATCATCTATTTTTGAATGTCAACAATGCTAAATTTCTTTGGCATTGTGTACAAATAGCTATGAATTTAATATCATCTCCAACTAGTGTAAGACAATTATTTGGCAATTGGCTTCATGGCATTGATGTTCACTTGGAGAAACAATTGCTAGTAGGAGCCTCAACTTTATGTTTGGTAGTATGGACAACTTCGAAATGATATTGTTTTATGCAGGTACTCTTCAGAGGAACTCACTAGCAAAGGTCGAGGACAAGCAGCTAATACACCTAGCTCGTCGGAGGATTGAAATAATGGCGATGCAAATATTCACAAACTTTAGATGGATTGCTTTACTAATGTCTTTTCATAAAAATTTGGTGTTTTTTCTTAGTCATGCAGATGGATATGCTGCAAACTTTGTAATAATTGGCTCTAACTTCTTTTGAAGTCCAGGCCACAAACCCTTCCCATTATCTAAAAAAAAATTACGGTTAAACCATTAGCGGATGAGCCCTTAACTCTCAGGGTGCAAGGTAGGTTTGACAAGGTGGCAACCTTCTGGCGTGTTCACTCCCGGTTCCCTAAAATCGTACTACAACCTGGGTACTGTTCATTGATCTATCTTGAATCAAAACTTTCCTTTGTTTTTTTTTTTTTTTTGTGTTTGTTGCTGTAAAGTTTAATCTCTACGGCTTATGTTCTAGCAAGTGAGCTAAGTTTTGTAATAATTGACCTGATTCTATCAATGGACACATAATGCGATATTTTTATGCAACTTTTTATCCTTTATCTAAAAATCAGGGTATTGTTCATACAGAACTAAATAAACAGTATTTGTACTCTGAACAATAATTTTTGGATTATTTTGAACTGCTAGTTTCTATTGCGGTTTGATGACTACAACCATCTTGGCTTACGATGACCGTGGCGGCGCCAGCAAAACTAGTGGTACTGTTCATACAGAACTAAATAAACAGTATTTGTAATCTCAAACGCTGCATTGATTAGGCAGTGCAGATGCATCGATTCGCTTGTTGTCAGGACAGGGCACAGCATGCACTTCTGTGTCCAGTGCTTTGGTTGATGCCTATGCAAAATGCGGTGATATTATTGCTGCCAAAAGCGCTTTCACTGAAGTTTTGTCAGTGACCGTTGACGCCATACTATACAACACCATGCTGACAGCTTGCCAACTATGGTCTGATCCATGGCGACACCGAACCCTGTGCAGAAATTGACGGCGCAGTCGGTGATAGCGTCTGACCCGATCTTCCGTGAGGTACGTGGTAAATCGATTGGTGGAGAACACGACGTTGACGGTCCGGCTTCGAATCAAGCGTCTGGCTCGATCTTCCGTGAGGTGCGTGGTAAATCGATTGGTGGAGAACACGGCGTTGACGGTCGGCTTCGAATCAACACAAACTTCGACCCCGCAACCGCTACACCACTGCTCCAATGGTTATCAACCAAGCACGACTTGATTGACCTCGCCAAGAAGGCTTTCCTGCAAGCGAATCGAGAACACAAGCAAGAACAGGTTGTCACGCAATCTGAATATTGCAAACATGAATGACGAATTTGAGATGATGGTGTTCAAGTTCGGATCACAAAAGGACTAATCGCCACAGGTGTGGAGAACAAGAATAGGGGCCTTGGATTACTGTAAGAGGCATAATCTTCACGGTTACAATGAATCAATCAAGTTTCTCAAGGAAAACTCAAACTAAACAAAACCCGAGTGACTAGCAGCGGCGGTGGCTGTGTTTATAGTCTAAGACGCGACCTAGGGTTGAGGGCAGCCAGGGGTTGGGCGTCCACAACTTGGGCTTAAGGCCCGACACGATACATGACCAAATTGGCCCAAAAGAGGTGACGCAGCACCTTGCCGTGGTCACACAGAATGATCCATGGGCCATCTGGAGCTGGGACCAGATCCAAAACGACGGCGTCGTCGTCCCCTTTCCATAAAGTCCAAGATCGCCCCGTTTCGATATCGTATGAGGGAGTTATGACCGAAATATTGACGACGTGTCTGCTGAATCCAAGGGTAACGTGGCAGCTGAGTTGGAGATGAATTGCAACTTGTGGAAGATCGTGGCGTAGGCGTCTCCAGCATGGTGATGTCCTCATCAGTCGGGGCGTGCCTCGCTGCTGAACACCCAAAAGAGTGCGCACTTGGCATGCGCACTGGGTGGCCTGCACTATAACGAAACAATCCTATGTCACCCCTATGTTTTTTTTTTTACACAGTACAACACAGACCAACCGGAGAACAGAGGCAAGGCCATGGGCCCATGCTGATGACACTCTTCTTATCCTTGAAGGAGATGCAAATCAGCTACACTTTCTAAAGGTCATCCTACAATCCTTTACTATCTCCACTGGCTTGAGAGTGAATTATAACAAATCCTACTTGGTTCCCATAAACATGTCCCCTCCAAAGCTGCTGCTCACCTGGCCAATACCTTCGGCTGTCAGGTTAGAACCCTTCCATTTACTTACATGGCCTCCCTCTGGGCATCACCAAACCTATAGTTGTGGACTACCTCCCCTAGTTACCAAATGTGAAAGAAAACTGCTAAGTACCTCCTCCTCCTTATCCCAGACTGGAAAGCTTGAACTGACAAATGCAGTCCTCTCGGCCTTGCCAACCTTCCACATAAAGCTGGATAACGAGCCAGTTCGGCTCAGCTCGACTTCGGCTCGCTAAAATAAGTTAGGATAACGAGGTAGCTCGGCTCGACTCGTTATCTTAACGAGCCAAAAGTCTAGCGCGCTCTCGGATCGTTAAAAGCTCGAGCTGGCTCATTAAGCTCAGCGAGCCAAGTATAAAAATACACAAAATATAATATCCGTATTTATCTAAAGTTTAAAAATAGTAATGATACAAAAAGTAATACATCTAGACACCTTAAATTGAAAAAACTTAATATGTGCTAAAATATATAATACACGACACAAAGTAAAACAAAACTAATATAGAATTTTCTTGTTTTTTCTCGAATGTATAGCTTGTTTGGCTCGCGGCTCTCGTGAGCTGGCTCGTTATAGCTAATGAGCTAAAATCTTGACTCGGCCTGTTGAGCCGAGCTAGCCACGAGCCGAGCCGACTAACGAGCTTCGAGTTTTTAGATCTAGCTTTACTTCCACCTATGCACCTTGGCAATCCCTAAAGAGACCATCAAACAGATAGACAAATTTAGAAGATACTGTCTATGGAGGGGTTTAGACATCAACTCATAGAACCCCCCAAAAGTTGCCTGGGATATGGTTAGACTGCCAAAAGATCAAGGAGGCCTGGGGGTCATTGACTTAGAAAAGCATAACAATGCCTTTTTCCTTAAGCACCTGGAAAAATTCTTCAACAGAAAAGATGTACCATGGGTTTCTCTAATCTGGAAAAAGCACTACCCAAATGGAAAGGTGCCAAATCACACAAAGAAAGGGTCCTTCTGGTGGAGAGACATCCTCAAGCTCATGGACAAATTCAAGGACATGATGCAAATTAACCTTCAAAGATGGCGGCTCTTGTCTCCTTTGGTCTCACAACTGGTGGCAGCAACGAGCTATTCCCAGAACTTCACTCTTTTGCCAAAAGCAAATTCATCACGGTCAAGAAGTGGATGCAGCAACAAGATCTCTCAAACATGTTTAATCTACCTCTGTCTGAACCTGCCCATCAACAATTTCTTGCCCTGCACCGGATAATGGATCGGACCAACCTCACCGATTTATCGACTTCGGAGAGGAGGGGCCTTCTCACCTGCAAAAGCATACAGGATTCTGATTGGTCACAGACAGACACCACAAGCTTTTAAATGGATTTAGAAAAATTTTTGTCAACCCAAACATAAAGTGTTTTTTTTGCTCTTATTGAAGGATAGTCTCAGCATAAGAGGTCTCTTAAAAAGAAAAATGAATGCAACTGGCCTCTTACACCTGTGTTTACCTATCAACCCAACTCTGAAGAGTCAATAGACCACCTCTTCCTCCATTGCCCTTTTTGCAACCCAATGCTGGGCACATGTGGGAATTCAGCTCTCAGCCCAACATGATATTTTTTTTTTCAAGCTTTGCAGCAGATAATAAGAGCTCAGACCAACACTGATTTCTTCATAGTGCTTGCAATACTAGTTTGTTGGAGCATCTGGACAATCAGGAATGATTTCATCTTCAAGGACATCCCGACAAGTCTTCAGCGAGCCATAGAAGTCCTAGAAAAAAAGAGCTCAGAATTCTTACCCTGAGGGTTAGGACTAGATTTACAGCCGTATTTGATTCATGTATACAAAATCTGCTGTAACTTTCATTTTCGTTTTGTCCCTTATTTTTTTCATTTCTTTCTTTGTTTCCCGAACTTCGTACTGTCGTTGTAATAGACTTTAATGAATTTTTTTACAATGGTTGGAGAGGCGTGCGGAGGCGTTTCCCCGTGTGTATGACATGTGGGCCCAAAATGAGAAAAGGCGTTGGGAGGCGTCAATGGAGAGGTGTCCGGAGGCGTTTCACCGTGGTCCGGAGGCGTTTCTGTGTCTATGACATGTAGGGCGGATGAGGTCTTGGGCCGCGCCTTCGGCTTTGGATCGTGGGAGCAGCGGGGTGCGCGAGTCCAGCTGTCTAGGTGACTGGCCTGGCTCCGATCCTCCCACTGAGGTTAAAACGTACATAGTTGGCCACATAATGAACACACTTGATTAGCAAAATGGTTAGGCCCCTTGTGTTTGATCCTCAGGCTCTTGGTTTCGAAAACCATAGTGGCCCTATTTTTTTCCTTTTTACTACATTTTTGGTTATTTGTTCATATTTCGATTTCTCTATATTAATTTTATTTTCTTTTTCTATGTTTACCTTTTTTTATTTTAATATACGGACACGACCATGTCATTATAATTTTATAGGATTTGAACCATGTGCAACTATACATCCATCATAACATGAACATCACTCACTTACTCGCACGATTATATGTGAGATGTGTTAATGGTTGTGAAGAATGTGTGTCACCAGATTCTTAAAATCATTCGAATTTTTTATGTCATGATGATACACCAAAATCAGTTGTCCATGCAAGTTTTTATATTTTTCTAGTTAGATTAGGATATTTTAATATTTATTCTATAGTAAATCGATAAATAATTATAATAATAGGTAATCTTGCTCAAAAAATTGCACAGATGCACACACAACATCTCATTTTGGCTCCATGAACTCCCTATTAAAGTCTTAGATGATTCGAAGATAGTAGTGATATACATATCTCACATGTGGCGATATCTCACACATAGTCACATTAGTCATAGTGAGACATGTATGCCTTTGTGAGAATGTGCACCACCACTTTGTCCAAATCAATTAAAACTTTTTCTCATGACTATACACCAAAATGGTGTATCTATGCAAGTTTTTAGATTTTTATAGTTAGATTGGGGTATTTTAACATTTATTCTTGAATAAATCAACAAATAATTATAATAATAGGTAAACGTGTTTTAAAAATTGCACAGATGCACACAACATCTTATTTTGGATCCATGAACACCCTATTAAAGTTTCAGATGATTCGAGATAGTAGCGATATACATATCTCGGATGTGGCGACATCTCACACATAGTTCTATTGGTCGTAGTGAGACATGTATGCCTTTGTGAGGATGTGCACCACCACTTTGTCGAATCAGTTGAAACTTTTTTGTCATGACTATACACCAAAATGGTGCGTCTATGCAAGTTTTAAGATTTTTCTAGTTCGAATAGGGTATTTTAACATTTATCGTATAATAAATCAACAAAAATTACAATAATAGGTAATCTTGCTCGAAAATTGGACAGATGCACATAGCATCTCATTTTGGCTCCATGAACACCCTATTAAAGTTTCAGATGATTTCGCGATAGTGGTGATACACAAGTCTCACATGTGGCGACATCTCTCATATAGTCACATTGGTCGTAGTGAGACATGTATGCCTTTGTGAGAATGTGCACCACCACTTTATCCGAATCAATTGAAACTTTTTTCATGACTATACACCAAAATGGTGTGTCTATGCAAGTTTTTAGGTTTTTCTAGATAGATTAGGGTATTTTAACATTTATTCTTGAGTTAATCGACAAATAATTATAATAATAGGTAAACGTGCTTTGAAAATTGCACAGATGCACACAATATGTTAGTTTGGACAAAGTGACACTACACATCCATCAAAATCATGAACCTCTCACTTAATCACATGACTCTCTCTTCTACACATGTGTATGGTTGTGAAGGATGTGTATCACCAAAATCGATTCGATGTGTATCACCACGTTCTCACATAAAATGGATAGTTAGTTAGAAAGTAAATGTTTTGAAAAAAAAAGTTTTTGCAAAATAGGACCTGAACTGCAAAATGGATTGTTAGTACAAAAAATAATTGTGGTAAAAAAATATTTATGGTTTAGGCTATCATAGCTAAGTCAGGCTCAACTTTATGGGGGCCTAACAAACAAGCCCATGCAGGCCCATTAGCACAGGATTCATACGTATGACCGGATATGCAGTGTAGTTGTCAAATTCAAAACTGGTAGTTGGCCTACACTTTTAAGTAGTGTGTTGCATTGGTACGCAAGCGAGGTGGCACTAATCCAGACTTCTTTTTCTACCCATTCTCGCACTGCCCTCTATTATCGCTATGGGCCACAGCCCCTACGCGGCCCAGCATACCGAACGAAAGGCCCTCAACAAAAGAAAAAAACAAACAAACCCGACGAATTGGCTGAATAGCCCAGCCTTGTGGCCTCCTGTCCCTCATTCACTCTGTTTCCCCACCCGCAGCGCGTTAGGGGATATGGATTCGGGGGGTCGCCGCCGCCAGTCGTCGCCGGAGCCGCCACCGCCGCACTCCCCGCTCACGCCGTTCCGCACTCCCCGCCGACGCCGTTGCCGCCTCCAGTCGTCGCCCGAGCGGGCGACGACTGGAGCGACGACTGGAGGCGCACTTCCCGCCGCCGCCGTTGCCACCGCCGCCGCGCCGTGGTACGACGACGGCGTGTTCGGCGCTCTTCGGTAGCCGAAGCCGCCACTCGTGTTCGTCCCTCGCTGCTCTCGAGGCTCCCCGGTGACAAAGGTAAGCGATCTGATGTGTCATGGCTGTCAAGTTCCTTGCTGCCACCGTTAGGTGTTTGGTAAAATGCCGCAGTGGATTGCTTGACTAGTACCGATGTCAGTCACGCATTGTGATTGAAGCGTGAGTTTGGCCAATCCAGTGAGGTATATAGTACGGTTTAAATTGCCCAATCATCACATCAGGATGCAACTCCCTGCTTTCCTCGTCTGTTTACTTGATCGTGAAGGGCTTTGTGTGCTAATTGACCTGAGATGCTTGTTTCCTTCAATTTATAGAGGGATGCAACTCCCTGCTTTCCTCGTCTTTATTTTTACAATATTTTTGGTAATTTGTTCCTATTTGGTTTTCTATATATGTGCTCTATTTTGAAATCAGATTATGAGTACTTTGAAATAGTAAACTAATTACTTTGCGAAGGCAAGCAGCCCTCAAAATACCAATCTGACCTACCAGATGATGTTCCCTTGCACCTTTGCTCTTTGGTTCAGTTTAAAATGAAGTCTAGGTGCCATCATATGCTTCACAGTGCATAATCCAGTAGTTATGCCCTGATTAGTCATAGCCAATTTTACTCCATTTTTGTGCTAGACACGATGCAAAATTTTCTTCATCGTACTGGAAACCTTCTCTTTCTCTCTCGTAATGCAATGCAACTTTTTGTTTTCTCTTCTGGAAGGGAAACAATAGAAGAACAAATTAGTATCCTAATGTTTGATGTACTAATGAAATCTTGTTTTTAAAAGGTTATTTGCAAGTCCTCCTGAAGGAAAACAGAAAAAAAGAAATCAGTTCTGGTCTCCTTCCCTTTTGATTGATGATCTGCAAAGAAGGTCAGTTATAATGTTGCATCTTGAAAAATTGCCAGCACATTTCATATGTACGGCAAGTGTATAATAAAATTGCCAGCACCATTTTATACATGTATGTTTGTTCTAACTTAAATTTTGAACTTTCGAACAGGATGGGTACTCATCCTGACTACCCCCTTCTTGACTTCTCGAGTACGACAAGGAACACCGAGGCCGGCGTCTTGGCGGACCTAGAACTTCAGGAGTTGCTGGCACCTCTTCGCCACGTGTGCACGGGTACTTCACTGGGGCCGGCGGTATCGCCCGTACATACGGCGTGCTGGCTTCCTTGAGCTGGCGCGGGTAGTCAATTCTGGGCTTCCTGACCTTGATCATGCTCTTCTGACAGCACTTGTCGACAGGTTCGACTTATTACATTTTGTTCTTCATTGAGCTTTATGTTGAATCTCTCAATTCCTTTTTGGGTTTGGAATAACCATTTGGAATAACCGTTTAATTTAGTTAGGTGGCCTTCCAGTTACTGGGGTCATCGATGGTGACCAATGGATGGATGCAGTTGAGCAGTTCTGTGGGGTGCGTCCACCAGACGACAAGGAGGCAAAGAAATCAAAGTAAAAAAGTCTAATAATTCGAGAAATTTCAGTACTAGAGGTGTACTGTTTTTTTAGCAGCATGTTTGTAAATGTAATAAAATTTCAGGAGAACGTCGATTGTCAGTGCTGCCTGGATCGCACAAAAACTTTGGGCAACTGGACCCCCAAGCACCAGAGGAAAGGTGCAGAGGTACGCCAAAGTTTGGTTGTGGCACTTCCTAGGCGGCTTCCTTTTGCCCGATGGGTCAGGGAAACACTATCAGCTGGGTGTTTTGGACATCCTTAGCAAGTCATGGGAGCACATAGCAGCCTACAGCTGGGGCAGTGCAGTGCTTGCATGGATGTATCGCCAGCTCTGTGTTGCCTGCCGTCGGACGAGCCCATACGCCAACCTAGGTCGTTGCAGGTACCTACTGCAGGTTTGGTGCTGGGAGCGGTTTGCAATTGGGAGGCCCACTCTTCCTGAAGCGTTGCCTGTAAGTACTGATTTGCACATACATGTGATTAGTACCAAATTCATATTAGCTACTGATTTGGAATTACATGTGCATCCTCAATGCAGCCATGGAAATACAAGGATGTACACCCGACTGCTCTCTACTTGTGGACAAATGCAACCCACCCTGACGGTGAAGAATTGGAGCAAGTGAGAGGCAACCCGCAGAGGAGGTACAAGATGTACACGGACAACTTTGACTGCGTGACACAGTATCATGTTAGAACCCTCATGTTTATTCAATGTTGCCTTTGTTTTGCCTTAAGTCACACATAATCAATTTGTATCCTGGCCAAAAAATTTCAGGTCACTTGGAATCCTTGGGTTCGATGTGAGTTGCAGGACTACCTAAGTCCTCGCTGTAAAGAGGAGCAGGACAAGTGGTGTACAAGCGTTGGTCTTATTTTCTTCCACGTGGTCGAGAAGCACATACCGGTCCGTGTCTGCAGGCAGTTTGGATGGTACTCCAGTTTTGAGCTTTGCTTCCAATGTTTTAATACCTGAGTTTATTGTGCAGAAAGTGGCAAGGACATGCAGGAAGCTTGCTCAAATGCTAAACATTAATGCCACTTCGTGGGTGCCACTTGAACAATTGCTGGAAGCTGATACATCTGTTGTTAGCATCCCGTCCACAACCCATCCAGGGGTCCTATTGATAACGAGGATGAAGAAGACGAGGAGTACCAGCATTACACTGACGTGCCTGAGTACGATGAGATTGGAATCTCTCAAGGTGCACCTGTAGTTACACAACCTGATGATCAGGTAGTTACACAACTAATTGTGCCAAAACTAAGTTTGACGCCTTTTGGAACTAATTAATTTTTAGAATACGTTTCAGGGAACAAGTGAAGCCCAACAAAACCGCCGAGGGAAGCGCCAGCATGACCACACAGACGTTGGGTACAGTCCCAATGTGCTGCCTACTCAACCCAGGAGAATGAGGCGGCACAGAGATCCATTCACTCCTGGCAGTTAGAATACCATCTTCGACTATGGCAGTTGCACTTATGTAAGCATTTCTAGCATGTTAGACTACGGCAGTGAGACTTGTGTAATAGTTATGCACTTATGTTAGACTCTGTAGCATGTTTAGACTGTGGCAGTGAGACTAGCATGTTTAGACTATGGCAGTGAGACTTGTGTAATATTTATGCACTTTTGTTAGCATTTCTAGCGTGTTGCAGGAAGAGTGAGAAATGATCTCTAAATCTCCGACCAATTGTGAGCGTATCATTTTGAAGCAGAGGAAACAATGCTAGATTCAGATGAGGTGGTCACCTGTCCTACATTAGGGTTTATTGTCATCGACATACACATAGACAGTAGGGTTATGAACTCCACTCCCAAATCAAGTTCACGCAAATTAAACAATAAGACAATATGCTACACACTTAACTTTCTGAAGCGCTGACTGTAGCTATCCAGGGGAAGGGACACAATGCTATTAAAGTTGTACAAAAGGTGAACAAACAGAGGACCAAACCAAGACTCCAAAACCTGTCGAGTCGTCTATGTTTTTCTATGGAACATGTCCTACAACAGCCGACTGACACCATCTTGCTGCTGCCCGCTATCACTTGTTGTACAAAACTGTTGCCACATCTAGCGTCAGGGGCTAAAATCTCTTCAGAAACCGACCTCCAGCTCCCCTGGCCCTTTTCAAGGCATGCTGATGCCGTGACTCATGAAGATAGGGCTGCGCAGCACAGATATTGAGTCAGTTTTTTTTCCTTATTATTTCAGATGACTTACCATTTCACCCACAGAAAGATAAAGGAAATGAGCAATCAAGTTTTTTTTTCTCCAGATGATATCAAAGAGTAAGAAACACTTGTGATCAACTTGCAGTGAAATCATCAGCTTCGCAGAACTATATAGGATTTTCTAAGTTGGTACCTGCATCTTTGTATCAGTCTTCCAGTTTTGAGAAATAATCATGATACCAACAAGTTCAACTCTCTCTAGCTTAAAGTAACTTACAGATAGAAACAGAAAGCATTTCATCTTAACTCAATGTTGTCAATGTGTGGCATCAATTTACATTCCTAAATCCTTTACTGCTTTTTGTGATAAGCAACACCAGTGAAGGCATTAAAAAACGTAGCTGTTATAAAAAACTTCGAATGCTTGATCTTCATCGTCAAACACCTTCCTAGCAATTTCATTGTACTTTCGACACCCGACATTCTCTCCTGCATCAACAAAATAAGACGGACATTAGTCATTGATGGTAGTGTCAGCTGCTGAACTTGGGGCGGTTTCAACAGAATGGATTGCATGATTGGTGCAAACTACCATGTGCGTACTGCAATCTGCTACCTTGGTTAACATATGATTTCAACTAGCGGGCTAATAGCATATTTTGTTGCGGAACAATACAAAGTACAGCAGGTTTCTGATTGCCAGCGATAACCAATTAGTTACCTCGTACTCACAGAGTCACAATAGTGATACACTGATTGGTCCAAAATTGATGCAAGTTGTATCCTTGTACATAAATAGCATATTTTATTGCCTCACAAAAGATTAACAAAGTACAGTTTACTACTTACAGCCAGTGTTACCAGTCTAACTCTACACAATGGCCAGGTATTGCTTCAAAAAAAAAAAAAAAGGCATTTTTATGTACTCCAATCAGGCCAATTATGAAGGGAAGTTCATTTGCACTAAACAGCCAAAAGGAAAAGTCAATGGCCAGGTATCAACCACTACCGTGCACACACAGCAATGTCATACTACTAACATAATCATTTCAGTCAAGCACTGTTTGAATCCAAGCAATTCAGAGATAAGTTCCCTAGCTCTTCATTCAATAAGAAAAAGCAGGACAATACATTTAGAATTGCTGTTATCAGTTTATCACCATGCTAGATCCCAACATGATAGCTCCATCTGTTTTGGATAACCCTACAGAAAAATTTCTACCAGTCTTGTACTAATCATCATGCTATATATTAGCTAATCATTTCAGTCCTGAACACCTACAGGGAAGGATTATTTATCATGACTATCTCACAAACTAGAGGGAATGGTTGCTATATCAAGCAATAATCCTATTGAAACCCCAATCATACTCTTCACACCACGAGCTGCTATGCTCTAAAAAGGAAAAGGTGGAAGTCCAAGTTACATCAATTGTATACAGCAGGTTCCATTCTCTCTTAACAGATCGAGAGCAGCAAGATTGCTCCTCTTTTATTCAGAGAATTGCTCATCTTTTGTGCTATAGGGTGAGTTTGGTTCGCGGGGCTTTGTTTTTCAGTCATAATGATTCAAGGATTAAACCACTGCTATCAACTCTCTCATCGCTTTGAGGATCCCAATTTCACAATTGGAATTCGATGACATTATATAAATGCTTATTAAATTTTGGAGATTGCAGACATAACAATTACAGGGATGCATGGAACTGAGGTCAATTGCTACTTGGATTGCTTTTGTCAGCCATGCTTGTAAGCCAAAACATTCTACTGAAAACAACAAATAGCTATACTACTGAAAACCACGGACATGTAACTGAAAACAAAAGATAGACCGAGAACAGTACTCATTAAAGAGCAACCACGGACATCTTTTTATTCAGAGGAACCACGGACATTCTACTGAAAACAAAACATAGACCAAATGATAGCTATACTGAGGTCAAATTAAACTATCGGACATGATCACAGAGGAGTCACTCACCTTCGCGGGACGGCTCGATCTGCACAGAGGGGTCCGCGTGCACGTGTGCGGCTCGCCGTTGCAGCAAAACGCCCAGCAGTGGTGGGAACGCCGGTACCGAAGATGGGGGTGGTGCCCCTGCTGACTTGAGGAAGAGGACAGGCCCGCCGGAGCGGTTGCGAGGAGGCGCGATTGCGAGGAGGCGTCGGACCAGGACGTCGGAGATGGCGATGGTAGCGGCGGCGGCTAGGGCGAGCTACGTGGAATAGAACAGGGCTGCCGGATCGGGCTGGATGGCGGCGATGGCGATGGCGCTGGCGGCGGGTGAGGCAGCGAGCCAGGCGGGGACGAGGGCGATGGGTGCCATTTGGGCCGGGGGTTGGGCCACGGCAGGGGTTTAGGGTGAGAGGGGGTGGCGCAAAGACTAAACTGCCCTTAATCAAAAATAAATTGACGAAAATTGTAATTAAGAAAAGGAATCAGGAGGGGTTGGGAGGGGGTTGGGAAGTATTTCCGACCATTGTAAAAAGGTGTGACTTTAATACTTATGTTTTTTCAATAAAATCTCTGTAGGGGCGTCATGCCCCTCCAGTTCCCTTCAAAAAACAAAAACAAGCAGAAGGGGGTGGCGCCGGGCTGGGCTACAAGCCGGGCGGTTAAAACCGAGAAGGAAGGAATAGAAAAGAAAAGAAACTACTCTATTTTTTAAAAAAAAAAAATAGACTTTTGAACCTAACTTTGAATTGAATCTGTAGAATTTTCAAACACAAATTTAAACGTATTTATTCATTTTTGAAATAAGATTTTGGAACTTTATTTCCGAAAACAGAAGAACAATTTGTGGCTTAACCAAGGTTTTTAATTTCATTTTTCACATGGCCTTTACAATATACTTGCTCTGTAAAAACTTTCCGTTTGTTTGGCAAAAAAAAAAATCGGAACGGATCAAACTCAAGCAGCACACATGATATTCTGGACTCGGAAGCACTAGTTGCAGTTCGTATTACATAGTTCAATGGACAACAATAGACAGAACATGTCATCACGAACTGGACGTACATATAGCTCCAGGTTGGGACCAAATTAGTGGGATCACTGGTCGACTCAGTCTCCCGGACAAGTGTACAAACTGAGGCGGCTAAGACGCCTTGGCGAGGTCAAAAGACAACGATGAACGGCATGAGGACGGAGCCTATCCAGAAGGCTTGCCCGTCCTTCTCCTCCACTTCACTGACAGCTCTCACAACCTCTCCCTTGAAGTGTCCTCCAAGATGTCGAGCACCTGGCCCTCGGCGCTGTACTTGATGATCACCGCGTGGAGCCTGCCCCGATATGCATCTGGAGGTGGTACTTGGCGGGGATCCGGGAGGCTGAGGAAAAACTTCCTCAACGACATGGCGGCTCGTGAACCGGGCAGCCACAGGCTGTGCCGGCAGTGGATCGCCACCCAGAACTCGCCCTTGTCGTTCGTCTGACATTGTCTGAATCAGGCAAGATAGCGAAAAAGATCCACAGTGCCTGCCTTGTCACCTTTCAACCAGTATCTGCTCAACCTGTCTCGGAAGGACACAAATATTGAGTGCCTGATTTGATCATAAAGCTGAAATAAGAAAGCTTAAGCAAAATGTAAGAAACACACCTGCCGCGCGGTCAGCCACGAAAACGAAGAATGAGCCATCGCTTGCTCATGGACACACCATTGGAAGTGGAGGTTGCGATGCAGTACTGTCCTTCTTTTTGTCTGTGGGTCATATTTCAAAAAGTCTCCGGAGGGATCCCAGAAATAACTGCATAAAGAGTTCCTGAAAAATGAATGATTACTGGTAAATATCTAGGTCCTGCATGGTCACATGGATTTAGCAAACTTGTTTGCAATGGCATCTTTATATCCAAGTAAAACGATGGCATCACGTACAGACCGTCTCTGGTAGTTTGTGCTGAGTCGGTGAAGTGAACGTTGCCCCTGTCGTCGAGTCGAGGTCGTTGGTGAAGTGAGCGCGCACGCCCTCGGCCTCCGTTGCAGGCAGCGTGGCCAGCCCGCCTCGGGGCCGACCTTGAGCACAGAAAGCCGAAGTAGGCGTCGGCGATGTACAGGACCCCGGTCTTCTTCCTGGAAGCGGGCCGAGGCGGGCGGCCCATCAGATGTGCTCGTTCGGGAGGTACTCAGCGGCGAGGGCTTGGGCCCGCCGCAGAGCTCCTGCGTCCAGCGAAGTCGCGAAGGTGACCCACCGGCCGCCGTCCCAGAAGACGACCCGGCCGTCGGCGACGCCCGTGTACGGCCCGGGCCCTGCAGGTCGAAGGTGACGCTCTCGGGCCCTGCACCTCGCCGCGGAACCGCACCTCGGCTACGCGGAGCCGCTCCCCCGTCCGCGTGCGGCGGCATCAACGCGGGATCGGGGAGGCGACGAAGTGCGCCTCGAACCCCGGAAGTCCACCATGCTGCCCGTCCGCAGCGGGTCCGTGGCGCAGAACGCCGCCAGCGCAGCCACCAGCAGCCCACGGCCATCACCCCGGCGACGCCATCCCCGCTAGTGCGCTAGCTCTCGGCTTCACCCACTCGCCACGGCTCCGCTATACCCGACGATCATCACTCGCGCGCCGCCGGGCTGCCGGGCTTTATACCCAATGGCAAATATACAAATATATATCGCGCGACCGGATACATACACTACTACACAACAAGGATATTGTAACACTTTCGTAAATATTCCATCAATGTTACAAACGAACTCCACGATACATAAAAAGAGTGTTACAAAGACTTTGGTTGTAACACAAAACACTTTATCTAAAAATGTGTTACTAACACATTTTAGTAACACAAATTAGTGTTACAAGTAAGATGTTACACTGAGTACTCACGTTGTAAGACATAAATGGAACATATAAAATATGTTACAAATAAATGCCCCATAAAGAACGCAATGTTACCGTTAAGTGTTACAATGAAACATATACATGTAGCCCTTCCAATTGCGGAGCCACAAGGACATTGTGCTAGATGTCCCCCGCCGATCACCGCACGGGATCATCGCTCGTTGTCACCGCCAACCGCAAGTCCTGCCTTCCGGTTGGTATGCTCCTCCCTAACACTAGGAACGAACCGTTACATCACTATGTAGAAAAACGATTTGTAAGAGTTGGCCCCATTCTATTCTAAGGGGGTCGGGTGATTTAGTCCCTTACAAATAGATCGAATAATAAAATAGTAGTAAAATTCTTTTAAATGATCTCGATAGAAAATGACCTTTAATAAAAATATAGATCTCGAAAAGTTATGAATCTTTGTTGTTCATAACTTTTCATTTGACTTTATTTGATGCCTCAAAATGTGGTTGTTTGAATGTCTAACTTCAAAATTGAATTTTTTGAATGACCTCAAAATGGAAAAACTTTCTAAACCAAAATTGTATATCTCGAAACGTTAGCATGAAACTTTGTAGTTCACAACTTTTTGATTTCAATTTATCTTGGACTAAATAGTCAATTTTCACTGGATTTACATTGTGGAACCAAATGGGCAATAGACACAAATGATTGTATAGTGCAGTGGTAGGGAAGCCGACATGTGCAAGCAGGAGGTCATGGGTTCGAACTCTATGGTTGCAATATTTCTAAAAATTTCTAGAAAATTAATAATGGTGAGGGATTGTGTGTGGCTGACCAAAATCTCTCCATTACATAAAAATATTTTATATTTTATTTTGAATTTTAAAACAAAAAATAAAATATGTTACACTAGGGATATAGAAAAGTGTTACAAACCATGTGTTCTTTGTACCATATGATGCTCTTCTCCAATGCTCTAGTGTTACTAGAATATAAAAAAGCGTTACAAACTAGGTGTTACTACTACAACAAAAATGTTACAATAAAACTCTTGTAACACTAGAAAATGTTCCTATAGACAAGTAAAATGTGTGTTACAAGAAACCGGTCTATAGTAACATAGCCTATTGGAACACAAAAGAATGTGTTACTAAAATGATAGTAACATTTCCAATCTATAGTAACAATGTCGTGGGTGTTACTATATCCCCTGTAGTAGTGATATACAAATATATATATGGTCTTAGTTACGATACAAATAATGAGTATCGAATATGGTGTGAATCAGATTAATACAAATGTATATTGAGGTACGTACTGAGTAAAAATCAACACGTATGTACTTTTACACGGTTAGTATTATATATACGGAGGCAGTAGAGCTACTTAGCCGTTTTCTTTTGTTTGATTGAATTGCTTCCTTGATTTTCAGGATGAACAGGTGAGGTATTGAGTTATGGCTGCAGATGTCATTTCCATTTGGCCAACCATTTTTTTTTTTTTTTACAGTGTACTATAATACTTTTTACAATGTTTTTGTAATTGTAAATTTGGTGTAATAGGGGTGTAAATTTAGTGTAATAGTGGTGTAAATTTTAGGATTGCCTAATTTGTTCATTTCTGTGTTTTTTATTTTTGCTTAGTTTGTAATTAGAATATTTCTAAATTTGCCTTTCATAGAAAAGATTTGGCATTTGTCAAAATTTTCTTTTGTTTAGAATCTGCATTTGTCTTTTTTATCTACATTTTATTCATGTTCATTAATTTTTTAAATCTGGTGGTCTGGAAGTCAGGTGATAATTGGGCTTGTTTCACTCAATTTATTCTACCAGCTAGATCCGGGTGATTTTATCTCCTCTGTCGCCCGGGTGATTGGGGGCTCCAAATCACCTGGGTTTGGCATAGAGAGATCCATTTTAATATATGCATGCCCGTTATGTGAAGAAAAGTCGTTGCACCGTACGGATTACCTACTTGATCGGACTTTTCCAGGTTGCTACAGTCATCATTTATGGAGTTTGTTTCCTATTTATCTCTATCTCCATCTATCTACACCATGTGCCTCAAATTAACCAGCGAGTACGTACTATATATTGTGACTAACATAAAAATGTACTCCCTCCATCATCCCTAAATAATTGTCGTTTGTACTTCCTGAGAAACATCTTTAACTAAATATGTATTCTTAAAATAATATTAATATTAATTACTATATAATTAGTACCATTGAAAAGATCTTTAAATCTTTTTTGTTTATAAATTTATTTAGAGATACAATTGTTGTTGTGTTTTCTACAAATTGAGTCAAACTTGTGGCACACACACTAACAACAGCAATTATTCAGGGGACGGAGGGAGTAGAGGTCAAGTGTTAATCAATAAATAAAACTAAAAGCATACCCCAAGCGTTGTTGTAGATTTTATTTTAAATAAAATAGTTACATGCATGAGTTACATGACCTACATGGTCTTGCAATCGATTCTTCTCAAAATTAGGCATGTCAATGAAGAAAGTCAACAAAAAACTAAATGTATTGGATCAAACTATAAGATGATGGAACGGCAACTCAAACACACACTAGAAATGGTTTCCAAAATAATAATAAACAAATCTAGCCAAAACAGTAGCAAAAATAAATTTTTAATCAGAGGAGGCCCTACGAGGCAGCTGTAAATTTACTCGTCACAAGTCCTGCGATAGTCCATGTGTCACTATTTCAGTAGAACATGTAGTGTGGCTGCTATCAAATTGGAAACAAAAGATAAAATACGCAAGTACTAGCCATCAGGACCCCTTGAATGACTTTTTGCAAGAACTGGCTAGTAGATCCCTGATCCCACCACTTTCTAACCCCACCCGTCAACTTGATATGGACATATCCACTACATCTGAACACTTTCTAACCCCACCCGTCAACTTGATATGGATATCTCCACTACATCTGAACCACCAGTCTCTCTCGCCCTCATCATCTATCACTCTCATCACTCCCCTCTCACTCTCTAGGAAGAAGAAACAAAGAATATGGAAGATGAGAACAAAAGAGGAGAAGAAATGTAGAAGAAGAATGCAAGATGAAGTAGATCCAATGTATGGAAGTATAGCCCACGTGTTGATCAATAAATAAACATATAGAAGCATAGCCCACATGTCGCTACAGATCTATAACTCTTATAAAAATAAACCCCACTAAATGATATCCCTCTGCATGCAAGGTGTCCGCATTATTCCCAACTAAGTGAACCCACTAGATGCTCTATGTTTTCAAGCAAAGTGTCCACATCACTACCCACTAAATCCAAGTCATCATTTATTAATTACAAAAATGTCCATGTCATCTCTACCATGTGAAGTAATTTAAATCTTGGGTATATATATAGTTAAAGTTATTTCTTGGGAAGCGAGAACGATAATTATTCTGGAACGGAGGCAGTAGATGCATATTCATTTTCCTTACCCAAATCTTGGGTATTCCATGGTGTAAAAGGGGAATACCCTGACGCCATGACTATACTTTCTTGATCATAGTCATAGTAGTCAATTTTAACACAATGTTAAATTGTAGAGGCGGACAACAATAACATCGCCCTCTACTCTAATAATCAATAGCTAGAGGAGTACTCCCTCCATATCACAAATCGGATGATGTTTATGACAAGGTTTTGGTCAAAAAATTTGAAATATAAATCATGAATAAATTTTTAATTCATTGAGCTTGCAAATGTGAAAGTCATATCAATATATTTGTCTTGAAAATTACTTTAAAATATACATATATAATTTTCCATAAATATTTTTATAGAAAAGAGAATTTAAAGTTACGCTTCAGAGGTCGTATCACTGTCCCGAACATCATCCAATTGTGATATGGAGGAAGTATGTAAATCAAGCCGCCACTGCAAATGGTTTCCTAAGATAATAAACAAATCTAGCCAAAAAGTAGCAAAATAAGTTTTAACCACGTGTGACTATTTCAGTAGCAACATGTAGTGTGGCTGCTATCAAATTGGAAACAAACATAAAATACGCAACTAGCCAATAGGTCCCCCTTGAAGGACTTTATAATTTTTATGTCGATCATTTGATAGATACATCACATCGTACAGTCGTAATCACGGTCATAATAATCAATTTTAACAACACGGTGTTATTAGTATGTAGTACCTACTAGCCATAATTTATAGAGGCGGCTAGGTGGCTGAACCACTTCTCCACTCAACTAGTCTCTACAAACAAGGTTTTCTAGAAGGGACCCCACAATATTGCCGTCTCTATGCATCGTTTTCCAAAAAATATTTAAAAACAAAAAAAATGCACCAAAAAATAGCAACATTATTTTCTTCACGTACCAAGCCGTCACAGGATCGTGCACAAGTCACATGATTGTCCATTAGCCCTACAAAACAAATCCAAATAAAAATGTTTTTAGCTATAAACTTGTTGGTAACATTGAGTACCAAAACTTTAGTTTTGGCCGTGTCTCCTTCTTATGTCAGTGGAATTATAAATTTGAATTATAAAAAGAATTCAAATATACTTTTCCTTAACAAATGTTAAATAAGAAATATACAACTAAAAAGTTTTATAACTCTTTGAGATCTAAGACGTTGTTTTTTCATTTCTCAATCCAAATCATTTGAAAAATTCAAATTTTATTGTGTACACCTGGTTTTAGAGACAACTCCAAATCCATGTCAATAGTTTTTTTCATGTTGCAATTCATATATTTTTCATTTGTTTCATCGGATTTTTTCTGATGCGGTGGGCTACTGGCGGAGGTGCTTTGGCCCGAGAGAGAGTGGGGGGGGGATGGATCCGTGTGCATGGGGTAGGGATGGGGGCAGGGCCAGGTTCTTATGTGTGGGGAGTGGTCTCATGTTTTTTCTACTCCATCCTCCGTGCCAAGGTCTGGTAGTGGGTCCTTTCGCGAGGAGCGGGTTCTTTTTCTAATGTTACAAAAATATTTTTTCGATGTTTTAGTAGTAGTTCTTGAGATGTTGCACTAGTTGTGACATTATTTTTTTTGTTGTTTACCATTCATTTATATTCGTTTGTTACATCATATGTTCATTTGATGAGGCAAATAGCTTTCATGGTCTTGCAACATTTTTTCGATGTTGTCGTGGATGTTTCCAATGTTTCAATATTTTTTTTTTTTTCATGTTGCAATTCATATATTTTTCATTTGTTTCATTGGAATTTCTTCATGTTGCAATACCCTTCTTGTTTAGTTGCTTGCAGGCCGGTGGGGCTGTGGGCGGAGGTGCTTTGGGGTCTAGAGAGAGTGGCGGGGATGGATCCGTGTGCAAGGGGCAGGGATGGGGGTGAGGCCAGGTTATTTTTCTTGCGGGGAGTGGTATCATGTTTTCTACTCCATCCTATGTGCCAAGGCTGGGAGCGGGTCCTTTCGCGCGAGGAGTGGTGTCGATTTTTTGCTCCCTCATCCATGTTAGTGCTGAAGAGAGGGGCGTCCCAAGAGGACTCAATCGCATCACACGCTCTAGCACAAGCTTCTCCCTAAAAAATAAAGCCAAAGATTTGCAAAATAATTTCTATAATCAGGAGATCCCCTACCAGGTAGCCACATAATTGTGTAGTGTGGCTGCTACTGAAATTGTAAAGAAAATATCACATGCAAGAACTGGCTAGTAGATCCCGACCCCACCACTTTCTAGCCCCACCCGTCAACTTGATATGGATATCTCCACTACATCTGAACCACCAGTCTCTCTCGCCCTCATGATCTATCACTCTATCCACTCCCCTCTCACTCTCTAGGAAGATGAAACAAAGAATATGGAAGATGAGAACAAAAGAGGAGAAGAAATGTAGAAGAAGAATGCAAGACGAAGTAGATTCAACGTATGGAAGTATAGCCCACGTGCTGATCAATAAATAAACATATAGAAGCATAGCCCACGTGTCGCTACAGATGTATAACTCTTATAAAAAATAAACCCACCACTAAATGATAACCCTCTACATGCAAGGTGTCCGCATTATTCCCCACTAAGTGAACCCACTAGATGCTCTATGTTTTCAAGCAAAGTGTCCACATCACTACCCACTAAATCCAAGTCATCACTTATTAATTACAAAAATGTCCATGTCATCTCTACCATGTGAAATAATTTAAATCTTGGGTATATATATAGTTAAATTTATTTCTTGGGAAGTGAAAAACGACAATTATTCTGGAACGGAGGCAATAGTATACTATGCATATTTATTTGCCTTACCAAAATCTTGGGTATTCCATGGTGTAAAAGGGGAATACCCCTGACGCCGCTCATGACTATACTTTCTTGATCATAGTCATAGTAGTCAATTTCTGTAACACAGTGTTAAATTGTAGAGGCGAACAACAATAACATAAGCCCTCTACTCTAATAATCAATAGCTAGAGGAGTACTCCCTCCATATCACAGTCAGATGATGTTTATGACAAGGTTTTGGTCAAAAATTGGAAAT
The DNA here is from genome assembly GCA_015847255.1 of Hyparrhenia diplandra. NCBI lineage: Eukaryota > Viridiplantae > Streptophyta > Magnoliopsida > Poales > Poaceae > Hyparrhenia > Hyparrhenia diplandra. Next base: position 1,007,492 of record JADLZK010007339.1, on the reverse strand, counting down.
ATAAATAATGAATAACTTTTAATTCATTGAGCTTGCAAATGTGAAAATCATATCAGTACATTTGTCTTGAAAATTACTTTAAAATATACATATATAATTTTTCATAAATATTTTTATAGAAAAGAGAATTTAAAGTTGCGCTTCAGAGGCCGTATCGCTGTCCGAGCATCATCCAATTGTGATATGGAGGAAGTATGTAAATCAAGCCGCCACTGCAAATGGTTTCCTAAGATAATAAAAAAATCTAGCCAAAAGGTAGCAAAATAAGTTTTTAACCACGTATCACTATTTCGGTAGCAACATGTAGTGTGGCTGCTATCAAATTGGAAACAAACATAAAATACGCAACTAGCCAATAGGTCCCCTTGAAGGACTTTATAATTTTTATGATGAGCGTTTGACAGATACATCACATCGTATAGTCCTAATCACAATCATAATAATCAATTTTAACAACATGGTGTTATTAGTAGGTAGTACCTACTAACCATAATTTATAGAGGCGGCTATAGATGCTCTGTAGAGGTGGCTGGACTCAAGCCACTTCTCCACTCTTTTCACCTCTGGAAATTTGCAAATTATAGAGGCTGCTGCCAACTTGTCTCTACAAACAAGGTTTTCTAGAAGGGACCCAACAACTTAAAAAGTTTTATAAGTGTTTGAGATCTAAGATGTTTGGTTTTCCATTTCTCAATCCATGTCGTTTGAGAAATTCAAATTTTATTGTGTACACCTGTTTTTAGAGACGGCTCTAAATCCAAGTGCCTAACACCTACGTTGGCATGCTAAGCAGTCATCACACAACCGCAGCAATTCAGAGGCTCCCAATGCAAATTGTTTCCAGAAATAATAAAAAAATCAAGCTAAAAATAATAAATGTTTTTAATCTTGACAGGAACTAGCCAGACGATTACGCGTCACAAGTCATATGTGAGGCTCAGACCCGTGTCACTATTGTTGTACTAGCATGCATGTAGTGTGGCTGCTACGAAATTGCAAAGAAAACAACACGTGCAAGAATAGGACACTTGGTCCCTTTTGAACGACCTTGACACTTTGAATGCCGAGCACTTGACCATATCATGTTAAATCCTAATCACAGTCAAATAGTCAATTATAAGGAGATCGTGTTTGTAGGTGTAGCATATTCTAGTGGTTTAAAAGGTCACAACCGCTACTAAACCATAATTCATATAGAGGCGGCTAGGCTAGCCTCCTCTAGTCTTCACTGCTAGAAATCATCAATTTATAGAAGATACTACAGTACTTACAAATAAAATATTTATATGTGGCTCGCAATAATAACTGTTCTATACATTGTTCGTAGGAATAAAAAAATAATAATATTTACCAGTTGTAGAGGTGGGTGCACAACAGACACTCCTAGCAAATAATAAAGAAAATGAGAACAAAATAGGAGAAGAAATGTAGAAGAAGAATGCAAGACGAAGTAGATCCAACATATGGAAGTACTTGGTTCAACGACATTAAATGCCGAGCACATGACCAGTGCATTAGACAATATATATGGTCCCCATCGCAGCCACAATACTTAATTTTTGCAACATGAAGTTAATACATAGCACCTTCAACCCCTCCTAATGGTGACATCAATACTACAACCACAATTATAGAGGAAGTTGTTGTTGTGAAATCATGTGTATGGGTGAATCTCAAAGCAAAAGGAAAATATCTAGAACTCTTGGGAACAAGAGAAGAGTCTAGAGTATGGTGGACTCTAGTGAGCATGAGAAGTCTCTAGAGTGTAGTGGACATATCTAGGGAGAAAATATTTAGATGACATATTTGGGGAGTGCTACCCATAGCCCCTCCCTATAAATTGAGGCTAGCCCCCATTGTAAAGGCATCCTTGAAAGAGACTCAATAATAGAGAACTCCCCATTCCTCCCAACATTCTCTTTGTGCTTTCTTGTGTGCTCGGAGGTTCCCGATTCTATGGCGGATTCTCAACACGCTATCAGCATGAGTTTTATGGAGCTGAAAGTTTTGAACAGTTACAGAATCTACTTCAAGTAATGGATACATAAGAGCACAATACGAGCACTTTCTTGCTCTTTCTTGCTCTCTCTTGTTGGATCGTTGGCGCATCAGCAATGCCCAGCGACATGAAGGCGGCCTTGCCGCCATCGCTGTCCACAATCGGAGACGACCCAGGTGATGCTAGGATGGCTCTGCCTCCACTGACCAAGGTGAATGCAGGTGGCGCTAGGATGGCTCTGCCTGCGCCCACCCAGGTGACGCTAGGATGGCTGTGCCTCCGCTCACCAAGATGAATGCAGGTAGTGCTAGGATGGCTCTGCCTCTGCCCACCTAGGTGACGCTAGGATGGCCCTGCCTCCACCCACCAAGAAATGTGCCTGCTGCCCTGAAGGCAAGTAGATCAGTCATCTCCGTCCTGAGAAGACTCCTATGCCCGAAGGCATGAGGACCCGAACTTATCGCTGCGCATAAGCGCGCGTGTAGGGAACCTTCAGCCCCACCGACTGGCACCTGGTGTGACACGCCCCTGAAGCGGCGTGGCCCCAACCGCCGCTCTGCGACCCTAGGCACGCAGGCGCACACAGGCGCTGCCTCTAGTGCTGCCTAGCACGGCTCGATCGGCGCGACAGCGCAGCTGCCGAACACAGCCAGACGAGCGGCCCTGAAGCCCTCGTGCATTCGTGAAGTAGTGCTTGGGTCCTGGGAACAACTAGCTCTGTCCATGAGCTACCCTTTCTTTGTGGCATGGGGCCCACTTAACCATAGAACGGCCAGTGTCACAAGCCCACCTTGCCATGAGTCCACAACCTCGCACGGCCTGAAGCCCGTGCAGACGAGTGGCCTGAAGCCGCCCTATGTGCTTTACTTTTTATTATTATTTACTTATTTGTTGCAATTTATTTATTGCACCTATTTAATTCCCGTGTATTTACTTTATTGTAATTTATATATGATTTATTTAAATTGCATCGGCAAATTGCGTCTTTGCCGAGAGCAGGAAGTTTGGTCGCTTGGCAAAACGTTGTACCGTCGGCGAAGGTCGGGTTTCCCGTAGTGCGATGCTCATGATGATTATGATAATAAGCAACATGCATGTTCAGTATGGTAATTATCATGTTTACTGTTGCGAGTAGACCATATCAGCACATATATATAATATGGCAAACCTTTTTTCAATATTTGGATAACCATATCTAAATTAGTCTGAATATCTGACATATGCTCAACAGCTATATATACATCATAAAGCAAGTAGATATCTTGCACCAATATCACTTTGCCCCGGCCGATTAGTCAACAAGAACTCAAGTACTACGTACGTACAGGGACCTACTGTCCATGGCAATCACTTATCATATACACAGTTACAACTTACAAGGACATATTACACGTTGTCTATATGGAAGAGTCAAAAAAACGGGCTGCCGCCCCATTGGCTATATAATGGTGCAATACTCCAACAAGTTGGCACACATAGCGTCAGGCGCGCATGCTCACAAGTTTGTTCGTCCCTGCAATTCTAGCTGGTACACATGGATTCTTCCAAGGCAAGAGCGGTGTCTATTCATCCTACTGGCAGCCGGGCGGCTATACTAGGATTAGGTGCGGCCGTCCCAGAGCATGTGTGGCCACAAGAGTCCTTTCCTGATTACTATTTTGAGATATCAAATAGTAATCACATGGTGGATCTAAAAACTAAATTCAAAAGAATTTGTAAGTGTCCCCAAACTCTTTTAACTAGCTAGCAAATTAATTATTGGACGATATTCAGGCCATTTCATTTTAAATGACAATGCTGCTCACTAGCTTGGTTCCAAATTATGTAAGTTGTTGTTTTAGCTTTCGTTCTAAATCATACTTGTCTAAGTATGATCAGAGGGTTTTTCACGCAACGTATCATGGACATTAGATTTAGTTGCTGTTCATCTTTAATCTTGAGTGCTTCTTCAATTTCAGTCTCACATGATCACATTCTGAAGTCAGGCATCTGAGATATAGGAAATGTGTAATTATATATATTGAACTTTAAACCTCAGGTGAGAAGACGATGATTGAAAAGTGACACGTGTCCATGTCGGACGAGTTCCTCAGGAGCAATTCCTGTATCACCAGCTACATGTCTCCGTTAAGCTGGGCGCCAAGAGCTCACCGGCGCCACCCCCTACCTCAGCTCGGGCGCGAAGCAGCACGGAAGGCCATCGCCCGATTGGGGCTGCCGCCAGCGGCCTCGACATCACCCACCTCATCTTCTGCACGTCATCGGCGGCTGCATGCCCGGCGCCGATTTTGAGGTGGTAAAGCTCCTTGGCTTGCCACTCTCGACCAAAGCGCTTCATGCTGTACCAAGTTGGCTGCCATGACGGCGGCTTGGTGCTTCGCCAGCCAAGGACCTAGCCGAGAACAACCACGGCGCCTGGGTGCTCGTCGTGTGCTCAGAGGTGATCAGCACGCGACCCTACGGGGCCCCTCGGAGACCCACCTGGAGAACCTCGTCGGGCAGGCCCTATTCGGTGACGCTGCGTGCGGCGGCCATTGTCGGGTCAGGTGTCGGCGGCGGTGACGAGACGCCATTGTTTGAGATTGTATCAGCATCACAGGACATCCTTCCGGGGGCGGAGCCGGGTGGTGTAGTGGCCAAGCTGCACGAGGAAGGGATAGTGTACACTTTGCATCCTGACATGCCGATGCACATCTCCAACAACATAGAGGAGCTCGTGAAAGGGACACTGGCGCGGGCAGGAGTCGTCATCCAGGACAGGAGCGAGGAGTTGTTCTGGGTGATGCACCTTGGCGGCAGGAAGATCCTTGACGAGGTGGAGAGCGCTGGGGCTTGAGGAAGGAGAAGCTGGAGGCGTCGAGGGAGGTGATGAGGGCGGCACGGCAACACGATGAGCTCATGCGTCCCTCACCACCTTGGAGGAGATGCGGCGGAGGTCGGCGGACCGGGGCTGCACGCCGGGGAAGGCCTCGAGTGGGGGCTGCTCTTCGGTTTCGGCCCCGGGATCACCGTCGAGACCATCCTCCTCCTCGCGCTGCCCAAGCGTATATAACCACGACGACGACTGCTACTGCGCATGTGTGGGTTTGTTTGCTGCAATAAAGTTCATCGTATGCCAGTTTCTTCTGTGCTCTTGTGATGGACAAAAACATTGCACGCGTGGACGTGGACGTGGATGTGGATGTGGACGCGTGCATGTCTGCCTTTGTGCGTATGATAATTATTATAAATGTATCCATCAGTGTGTATGATTTAAAAAAAAAAAACAAAAGGCTCTTTAATTTTACTTCTTCCTCAGTTGTAAATTATGTCATTCCAACTCTCATGAAGAATAATCAAAATGTGTCATGTTTGACCAAATTTGTAGAGAGAATTATATAAAAAGGTTTATGACATCAAATAGGTAATTATTCCGTATGAGAAATGTTATTATTTTATTATATATCTGTTGACACTCAAAAATGGCTTGGTCTAAGACATGGTAAATCCATACTTAGCCATATTTTGGAGGTCGAGGAAGAGCAGACAGGCTTCTCTGGAAGTGACTGGACGCTGGCAACTGGACCGTCCGGTCATTCTTAGTGTGTCCGGTCAAGGCGTCCGGTCGTCAGGTGCGTGTGACGCCCAGCGTTTCAGAGCTCCCTGGAATCGACCGGACACTAGCTAGTGACCGTAACGTCGGTCATGTTCACGCCGTCGGTTGTGCAAGTCCGGTCGGCCAGGCGTCTTCGGCGCATTTCAAACTTTCGACCGACGGACGCTAGTGACTGGAGCGTCCGGTCAGCCTGGTCCAAGCATCCGGTCTGCCCGACACGGGCTGTGTCCGTACGAGATCCGAACCGATTGTTTCCTAATCGTTCTTAGGTCACTTTTTGGAGCTTAGAAACGTCCAAGGACGGTTTCCTAAAAGGATAAGACCACTCTCCTCTATATAATAAAGAGGTTCATGACCGATTTGATCTCATCTACATCCAATCGACATACGCATCTACTACCGTCTTGCTTGTAGGTCAACTTCCTCTCTACCCTGCTGTTCGGCGGCGTTCTCCTCGCCGAACTTCATCGGCGCTCTAAGTGGTCTTGCTGGTCCTAGGGCACCCCCCTCGTGTGCGTCCTCCCGGCGGGTCTTCCCGGCGGTGCGTTTAGAGGTTCTTCCAGCCGTCGTCGAGCTCTATATCGGCCCTAGCGATCTCTTGATCGTTAAGTGGCGATCACGCGTTCGCGTGTTCGCTGCTTCAAGGTTGTGTGCAATCTTCGTGGGCGTGTGAGACCCGTTGCTATAGATAAAAACAAAGAAAAAAGGAAATAAAAAAAAAGAAAAAAGAAAAAAAGAAAAAAAGAATAGAAGAGTAATAATAATATTGTAACTCACGAGAATTCTCCTCCATAACCGCGGCAACGCGCGAATCATCACTAGTTTCAATGACGGAGAGGGCGACGTAAATGCCGCCGGCGGCCCATCAAGTCTATAAAATGCACCCATCCCTGGTTCTGATAGTCACAAAGCAATTCACACACCAAATAGCGCCGCTCAAGCTTGTAGGAGCGACCGAAGTGAGAGAGAGGACATGGCAACTAACTCGTCGCGCCCATGACGAGCACAGTTGACGATGAGCTTGTACAAGCCCAGGCAAAGCTGTGGTGCGACGGCTTCGGCTACCTCAAATCCACGGCCCTGCGGTGTGCTGTCAATCTCAGGATCCCCAACGCCATCCATCGCCTCGGCGGCGTGGCCTCGCTGTCGGAGCTGCACGCCGCTGTTCCCGTTGCCACAAGCAAACGGCCATGCCTCTCTCGCTTGTTGAGGTTCCTGGCCACGTCGGGTATCCTCAAGGAGGAAACCCCGGCAGGCGACGGCGGCGAAACACATACAGAAGCAGGTCCGTACTACCGCGAAACCGCGGCGTCTCGCCTGCTCGTCGACGACGAGGACGACGATGCCGGACGTCGCCACCGATGCCTGTCGCCGCTCGTGCTCATGATCACCTCGCCTCCCTTTTTCTCGGCGTCTCAGAGCCTGGCCGATTGGCTCCAGAAAGAGGACGGCGCGGTGGCGGCGACTGCACACGGAGAGACGCCGTTCAAGGTCGCGCACGGCGAGGATCTCTATGGTTTCCTCGCCCGCGACGCGTCGTTATCGTTCAGCGCGTGCTTTAACAAGGGCATGGAGTCCGACAGCGACTTCTTGGCTGACGCCGTCGTCCGTGAGTGCACCCAGGTGTTGGCGGGGGTGACGTCCCTCGTGGACGTCGGAGGCGGCAATGGGTCAATGGCGAGGGCCATTGCCAAGGCCCTCCCTCATGTGAGGTGCTCGGTGCTGGAGCTGTCCTATCTGGTGGATGCCAGGCCTGCTGACAGCGCGGTTGAGTTCGTTGTAGGAGACATGTTGGAGTTCATCCCTCCGGCTGATGTTGTGTTCATCAAGGTACGAAATAGTTATATACTGATTACTTTCTGATGATGTTTTTACCTTTAATTTAATAGCAAAGACACTAGTACTGTGTTGTGACACTTATGCTGTTTATATTACTTCATTATGACAATTTGAGCCGCATAACATATACTGAATTAATGTTGGATGTCATAATCATAGGTTATTAGCACCTATGTACTCATCATTACACTATACCTTACCACAGAGTGTGCTATTGAACTGGAGTGACGAGGAATGCATCAGGATCTTGAAACGAGCCAAAGAAGCTATTTCCACCGGAGAAGCAAAGGGAAACGTGATAATCGTGGATTTCGTAATGGGGTACCCACCTAATCAACAGGCATCGGAAGCCCAGATTTCGTTAGATATGAAAATGATGGTGGCAACAACAGGAAAACTAAGAGGAGAGGAGACATGGAAAAGGATTTTCCTAGCTGCAGGGTTTACTCACTACAAGATTGTCCCTGGTTTGGGACTTCGGTCACTCATTGTGGTCTATCCATAGCCGGCACGCAGAAATAATGGGTATGACTTATGCAGGAGTGAAGGCAACCGCGGTCGCTCCTCAAATGTTGTTTCTTTGAATAAAACTATAAATTATGGTCAAATGTTGTTTGTATTGCAAGAAAAAACGTTGTGTCATGCACTGGTAAATATGCAACTATGAATTGTTGTGAGAGCTTTATTGTAAGTTATAATGGTCGCCCTAATGCTATGGCGGTAATAAGAGCAAGTTTGTTTTTATCTACAACATTGTGTTATTAGAGCAACTCCAAAACACATGGAAACACGTTAAATACACCAGCGGTCCTTAAACTTGTGATATTGTGACAAACACTCAACCTAAATTCGAACCCCTAAATTCATAGACATACTCAGCTCTATTTTGTTCTGCTTTGGTCTTTATAGAATTATTTTTGGACAAGTGCAGAAGAAAAAATCAGGCTTATCATGTGCCCATTCCTGATCATTTTCATCTCTTATACTCCTTGCCATTTCAATGCTGCTGCAAAATGTACATTGCTTGTGGTGACAATGTTGATACGAGCATGGAAGGAAGATCATACTGCTTTTTTTCTCAACCATGCCTCACGTATTTAACTTGCTTTTTGCAAATCACAATTGGGCTTTACTCTTTGCAAATCTTGTGCACTTCTGTATATACACAAACCAATGAACTCTATAAAGAATCGACTTCCTGTAATCCTATTTTCACCAACAAAAGTGGGGAAAGAAGCATCTACTGCATACAAGGACCTGGTCAATACCATTGGTCTGCTCTCCGATCCCTACTGCCGGCATACCGGTGAATAACCAAGGTGCAGCTGGGTGACGGACTAACCACGTCCTTCTGGCACGATTCATGGCTGGATGGATCAACACTTGCAACAAGCCGGATGCTTCGGTTTCAGAAGTACTACAGTATGATCGATCTTCCTTCCATGCTCGTATCAACATTGTCACCACAAGCGGTTAATGAACTCAACGCCATCAATGCCCAAATTGACAGTGTCACTCTCGCAAAGCAGCCTGACAACCGGACTTCCAAGTTTGCAGGACTAATGAGTAATCTCAACACATCAGCTCTGTACCAGGCTTCCAAGGTAGCACGCACGCCATGCAACATCTTTCCCTTCGTCTGGAAAAACCGAACGCCTCCACAGCGAGATCCAATGTCGCTCTTCGGTTGGTTACTGCTAAACAACTCCACGCTTCTTCGGTTGGTTACTGCTAAACAACTGTATCCAATGCTGCTCCAACCTATACCTCAAGAATATTCTTGAAGATGATATATGTGAGCTCTGTGGCAATGAGGCCGAAACTGCTGATCTTCCATTGCTCAGTCTCATCACAGTTCTGGAATCACGTCGGTTGGGCTGGGTTTGATCTCTCGGAAATCTCAGAACTGTGGCTACTACCCCGTCCTCCACACAATCAGGCTACACACTTCTCCATGATGATCTTGCTATGCTGCTGGCAGATTTGGAACCACCGCCACGACGTCGTCTTCGTCATCAGCAACCTGCTTTAAGCCGCCTCCTACACAATTGAAAGGAGTCTTGTCACCTATGGAGCAGTCGTCTTCGCCCTCAAGATCGCTTCATTGCTGATCTCACACTACCAGAAAATGGAATTGCCTTGGCGGCCAGCAATTTTCTTGAGTGCCAAAATCAAACCGCCAAGGAAAGGGTCGTTTCCTTGACGGTAGTAGTGAACTCTCAAGGAAACATATATTCCTTGGAGGTCAAACAAACTGTCAAGGAATAAGGCGTTTCCTTGGCGGTTTTGAACCACCGCCAAGGAAAGGACTCATTTCCTTAAGTGTAATCGTAAATAGCCAAGGAAAAAACTATTTTCTTGATTTGTTTTTTATTAGCCGCCAAGGAAAATGCCCATTTCCTTGGGTGTTATTCGAAAACCTTCAAGTAAATTGTCATTTCCTTGGGGGTGATTGATTTTTCTTGAAGGTCGGCACCCAAGGAAATGCTTATAAGTATTTTGGTGTCTCGACTAAAAAACAATAATATCTTAAAAGGTGTCTAAAAATCCTAAAATTTGGCATAACATCATAACATGGTTGTATTATGTTGTCATAAATTTTTTCACACCATATTAACAAAGTTGAACTACACATTATTCACTAGTGGATAAATCTCACACATAGTCTCATAGTTCTTTGGAACAATCCTTCGGATGTATTAGTTTGTAAACAACATATAGTCTCACTTTTGTCAAAATGGTCTAAAATTTTTATAAGAAGCTTATATGACCATATTATGACCCCATACCAATTCTTAGAATTTTTAGACCACTTTTATGGTATTATTGATTTTTTTGGTCAAAGTCACAAAATAGTAGTTTAAGTAATGTTTAGCAAAACACTTCATTTTCCATCGATTTTAGGATGTATCAAATGGAACATGTATTCTTTCATACATATATGTCTTTCTAGTTTGTGGACATTGTTAGATATGATGTGTAGTTCAAGCTACAATTATTTTCTAAAAGCATGAAGATTTTTATTTAAATGATAAAAATAGTAAATCGGTTCTTACATTTGTGAAACTACTACAAAGAGACATATATGTTGTCTATTTTATTTTAAAAAATATTTTAGGTACATATATATTATTAGATTAAGTGTTGACCTCACAAGAGTATTTAATAATCAATATAATGCTTATAAATAAAAATAATTAAATATATGTAATTGCCTGTGCTCCATTATGCAGCCTAGAAATAAAAAGCCCGTGTCATGGATGCAGCCAGCCAGCCCACCATAGCCCAAATCAAACACACCTCATGTGTGGCCGTTAGATTGAAACGAACGTTCAAGATGCATTGTTCGATGGCATATATATACATACATAGTGCTCCCAGAAACCCTCAGCCACCGACCGAGCCCCTCTTCTCCAGTTCCCCGCCGCTCTCCAGTTCATATCAACACATTGTTCCACAGCTAGGGTTAGGAAAGCGAGCGGAGTGGCGCGGGGCCATGGTTCCGCGGGTCGGCGTGGTGGCGTGCGGAGCAACGAAGGGCGCCACACAGCAGCTGAGCAGGGCAAGCGGCGGTGGCACGGGGCCGCGGGCCCACCTGGTGGCGTGCGCAGCAGCGGAGGGCGCTGTGCTGCAGCTGAGCAGGGCAGCGGCAAGCGGCGGTGGCACGGGGCTACAGGCCCACGTGGAGGCATGCGGGGCAGCGGAGGCCGCCGCGGAGCGGAAGAGCAGGGGCAGCGCGCAGGCCGGCTCCGAGGTCGGGGCTACAATGGGCAGGCGTCAACGGCGCAACCACCAGCCGGGGTATTCCTCTTCGCCGAGGAAACTCGTGCACGGAGTAGGACAGGAGGTTGTGCTGTGCGTGGCGTGCGCCGTCCCTGAACACATCAGACTGAATACGCGGCCATGGTGCTTGACAGAACGTCTGTGCAGGCCGCGACCATCTAAGAGGAGCGGCCTCCGTTTCCTCAATTCTTCTGTCGAGCTGCAACATCCCTCCCTCAAACAGGATAGCAAGTACGTGATTGATTCCTCTGTTTTGTGTTCTTTTAGTTGCTTCTAGTCTCTCCGACTGTAATCCTCCTACAAAGGTGGTTGTCAACTAATAGGAATTGTGAAATTGTGATGATGGATTATGCATTGTGAAATTGATGTGTGATTTAATATTTCAATGCTAGTTGCTCATCTTTATAGGCCTTAGCATGAAATCTGAGCGCAATGCATATAATTATTATTTCTGCTGTCCCACTATATATGCAAGTTTCAAACATATTGGTTGAGTTTAATTTACGGCCTTTAATTTATGCTATTACTATAAGACCATTCAAGGATGTCTACTTGTAGCACAACCGTTTAAAGAATCTGTACAGTAGTTGAGTACTGAACAGTTTAATGAATTTGAATCAGAATATACCATGTTGCATATTAGATTTGTGGCTAGGCGTGCTCTGGGTACACAAATGAGTTCCTTTTGTCTAACTCAGAATGTGTTTGAATTTATGAGACAACTAAGTTGAGTTTCTTTTTTTCTAACTCAGAATGTGTTTTGAATTTATGAGACAACTAAGTTTACAGTAATACTTGCTAATGTCCATTCCCATGAACACTGTGGTTCATTGTTAACCATGAAAGAAGTTTGCAGCATAGATATATGTTCTTGGGATTTGTTTTACATGGTTACAACCTTGATGATTGTTTTTACCAGCGCCATGTTGATTTCATACATGCTTAGTAATCGATTTTTTTGACAAGATAGTAATCGATTCTTTGTTCTATTTTCTAATGTAGGTATGCAACCAACAATTGTATGACTTGGGCCAAAAGATAGTGTGTTGGGAGTGTTTGGCACAGGAGTTATTAATACCCCTACCATTTGGAAACTATTAGTGACTGTGTTATGATATGTGGACTTCATGTCCGAACCTGATAAAATTAATGCACTTGTAATATTCTTATATGGATATGTTAATGTCAATATAATGGTTGGGCTCAGTAATGTCTATATGCATGTCATTATGTGTCAATTGAATGATTAGAATATATTGATTATTGCAATTATTTTTTTTTGTTGCTAGTATAAATTTCCTTGGGGGCAGCCCTCAAGGAAATAGAATTAGCTTGGCGGTTAATGACAGTCAAGGAAAACAATAATTTCCTTGGAGGTGAAGGGTGGCCAAGGAAACAACAAAAACCTTGGCAGTCTAAAGTGTTTCCTTGGAGGTGGTTGGCCCTCAAGGAAACTAAATTTCTTGTCGGCCGCAAACATTTCCTTGGCGCTTTGGCAAGTTTAGTCAGGTCGTAGTTTCCTTGGAGGCCAGCCTCCAAGGAAATCATCCTTGAGTCTTTGAAACCGCCAAGGAAACTAATTTCCCTTACCCTCTATTCTTGAGTGTGTTTGCTTGACGGTTTATGGTCAAGGATCATTTCCTTGGCGGTTTTCCCTCTATCCTTGGCGGTTTTTGGCACTCAAGGCAATTCAGGATTCTGGTGTAATTTATTTGTAATGAATTAGCACAATGTAAGACTATGATCATGTAACATTTAGGTGTGTGGCACCCTCCATCCACCGCCTTACCGGAATCAATGGAAAATGGGGCTCTCCTCCCTCCGGTGAAGTCTTCCATAAAAAAAATCCACTGTTTCTCTACAGGATAATTCCCCTTGTGTACAGAAGAATGAGCAGAGACACCAGGGTGACCATGTTGATCAGTCTCTTCACCTTCTCCACTATCCAAGTCCCATCAGACGACAACATACTACGATCAGAATCTTCCAACATTTCTCGGTTTGAGTTCGTCGCCGCCACGGTCATCGAAGATCGGCAATTTGTGTGGCGCGGACAGTGGACATGGCTGCTCAACATGATGAGCAGCCCGGCCAGCCATGATGATGCCAGCCATAATGACTATTGGGATTTGGAGAAAGTGTGCCAACAGCACACCCCTTCTCTATTCATTCCTTCTCGCTTTTACATAATTGTCCTCTTACATCTTTGTATTTTGAGCATTATATACTTCATAAGAAAAAAATCATCCAAACATTAAAATTCACAAAAGAAAAACACCTCAAATGGTGGTCTTGGCAGCAGAAATGTTGCTGTCTCAAGAATCATGATCTTCCATCCGTTAATTGTGCTACTCTCTCTCCAACACATATTATTTGACATTGCTTAGTTTATATTTTAAAAATAGCCAAGATCAAATATAATAAAATGGTGGTAGTAATATTTGACATCAGCGTTGGCGTCCTTGAGGGCGTCGTTGACGTTCATGGCGCCCATGGTAGCGTCGTCGTCGTTGGCGGTGCCGTCAATGCCGAGGATGCTGTGGCTAGCGACGCCACGGCAATGGCGGCGTCGTAGTCGCCGGTGATGTCGCGTTGGCGCCAATTGGGGGGGGTCCTCGTCGGCATTGGTGCCCTGGTGGTGGTCGTTGGAAGTGCCCTTGGAGGCGTTGTTGAAGTCAAAGATCTCGGGGTTGAGGTCGGCGTCGTCGGGCGATGATGTCGGGCGACGTTGTTGTGTTGGTCCTCATGATAATGGCATGGATGCTCCTAGTGTTGGCGCCGAGATGTTGGTAGCATAGAACTTATCTGGCCAGCGGTTGGCGCTGAGATGCGTGCGGTCTTGGCGGCGGGTATCCAGTTGGGCGTGGGCGGCTCCTGGCCGAATTGGGCAGCCTGCTGCTCGGCCGCCTGAGCGCCGGATTTGTTGTACTCGAGAAACCTGTCCCGGTTTACTCATCACTTGAGAATCGAGGCGCCCAGGCCGATAAAATATTTTCATGCATCTAGCAAACTCATTGCCTTGCACATTATTATTCCTAGCAACAGTAACAGAGATAGAGCCGGTGTTGGAACTAATTAACTATATATCATCAGGAGTAATTGTTATCAACAAATTAACTAATTAATTAAAGCACTCCATTATGTATGCTATTGGCTGGTGTGACTTTTATTTGCTTTCGATCTCCACCCAACACTTCACCATGATAACACGAGGAGGCGATGTGCCTATACTGCGTGCCATGCATGTGTAGTTTGTGAGTAGAAATCAATCAATATAAGCCTTTTCAGGGGCGCCTGCCTGAGCTCCATTGCTAGTGTTGGCGTATATATACTTTAGAATCCGCAGTTTTGCACTAGGATAAAGTCTTAAATACGCCTGATATATTTTATAAGTGCCTTAGCTTTGCCCGGGCTTCATTTGTACTCTGGGTCCGCCTTTTGATACGTACACACCACACGTTCTAGCTTTCCACACTGGCTTACTTTTACTTTTATCTTTTCTAATCATCCCGACTTATCAATACTATTGCATGATGTTTTTCTATCGTAACAAATAAACACTTATCAGACACAGAAACCATCAGTTGAACAGCTAGTACGAGACGACTTATCATGGCATCCATATGGTGGTAGCTAGTCGGTGCATGCTAGATTCAAAACGTGTCGCTGTTTAAAGCACACCACTTTCTCATCAGGGAAAAAAAATTAAAAGTACAATACAAAATCTAGCTATAGCAGACCTCGTAGCTAAAATGGACAATGATGAACCGTGGCTACGTTATGGGCATCTATATATATATCTCCGCAAGCCAGCAAGTAAGGTATCTAGCTTTCCAACAATCCACGATGGCAAGAATTTTTTAAGCACCGCTACCCACAATGTGCAAGTCGGTGCTCAAATGCTCTCCTTCCTCTTCTTAGCATCCATCCCTGCCCACGTTGTGGATAGTCTTAGAGCTACTAGATATTCAGATCCACAGAGTCCTTGTAAATACTAATAAATTATTAATAATAACAAATACAAACGTATTTACCCCGGGTAGCTTGTTTGTTTAACGTTTTTCTTTTGGGGGTATGGGGGGGTGTTGTGCCTCTGGTCTCTTGTGGATGCTCTGACGAGTGGAAATATTGTAAATGACTGACTGCTAGTAGTAACGCATGTTAATTTCACTCCCAAAGGCATACACGCACATGAGGTAAAGCGCGTAGGCACGTTTATTGTCTAACATTATTTCCATACCTCGGTAGTTTAGAGCAGGTACAATAATAGGCTATAAGCCAAGCTAGTCAGCAATTTTAGTGACGTGGAGGCCGGGATAAGGGAAGAGAGATATATAAGAGAGTTTGGCTCTTGTTTTAGTTTCAAACTGGCATGGATGCATAAGTATTAATGGATCTCAATCACTACATGAAATTGTTCCTTTGCCAAGCGCCACGGGCTCTCGACAAAGTCTAAAATCCTCTCGGTAAAGCATTTGCCGAAGCGTAGTGCTCGACAAAAAGAGACTCGAGGAAAAATTTCCATCAGTAGAGGCTCTTTGCCGAGCACCACATCACTAGACTCTCGGCAAAGACTTCGCCAAGCACCACATCCAGGCATGTCGCTGTTTAAAGCACACGGAGAAGGACGGCAGTTGTTTGCAATCCACTTTGTCATCAGAGGAAAAAATTAAAAAGTATACACAATCTAGCTAGCAGACCACTGGAGGCTGTTTGAGTCGGACTTACCACACACCGTCTGAGCTACTTTTATTGAGCCTATTTGTGCCAACTTTAGTAAAAATTTAAAGCTGACATTAAGAACACAAATAGGTCTATAGTCCAAAAGCAAACGGTGACACATGCATTTACTTTTGCTATCCCTCTCTCCTATGCACAGTTAAGCACCGGGGCACGAACAATCCACGGTGCCAAGAATTTTTTTTAAGCACCGCTACCCACAATGTGCAAGTCGATCCAAGATACTAAGGGCGTCCCCAATGGTGGCCACGTCAGCTAGCTAGGAGAAGGACTGACCCAATTAGAAGAAGAGAGAGACACAAACTGCACAGCGCTAGCAACGAAAAGAATCGCTCAGCTCGCACACTTCCCGGTGTTTTCTCTCTCTCTCTGACATCCTGACACACTCTTTGCTGCTGCCATTTCTTTAATCCTTCTCGCTAGCGATTTCATTTTCCTCATTGCGGAAGCCCTAAGGCGTGGTGACGATGATTAAACACAACTTTTAAGGCGTGGTGACAATGATTAAACACACAGGTACCAAGATACTAGGATCCGAGTTCCATGCATGACAAGAAAAGCGTGTTCACGTGGTCGTCACGCTAGTTCCACTTGGGTGTTGCGTGTCTCGTGATTGGATAATCCATATGTCCCTACGGGTTTGCCTTCCTTGACTCGTCAAGGCGTGGTGATGATGTTCAGCGTGCTGGTCACGCAAGCTAGGATGCCGTGATCCATCTCCATGCCGTCCCGTCCTATTTAAGCAGCAGCAGCATCCGCTTGCTGAGTCCGGCACCCGGCCACCTATACGCCTATACAGCAATACCACTGTCACTACCACACCACCGTACCAGGAGCACATATATAGCCGGAGATGTCGAATAATCCCGACGCCCCGCTGGAGCAACGGGCGCTCAGCCCCCCTCCGTGGTTTGGTCCACATGCGATCCTGGAGGCGGTCGAGCGGCTCATCGTCAACGACGACAGCAACAAGGCCGATGCAGGGTGGACCTTGGAACAGATCAAGGGCATCTGGCAGCCGGAGGTGGTGGACGACGCCACGCTGCGGGTGGAGCTCCATAAGCTCGTCCAGATGGGCGATCTTAAGGTGGTTCGAGGAGTCAGTGGGGAGGAGGAGCATTACACGCTGTCCCCTCCCTACCTCCCAGCAGAGTGGTTTGATCCGATGGAGGTCAAGCAAATGGCCAGGGACGAGGACGACATCGACGCCGTTGGAGGTGGTGGGTCGACGTGGGAAGAGATCAGGGATTTCTTGAAGGAAAACTACCAGCCGGATCAGCCGCTGCCGCCGGAGTTCGACACCGTGCTGCGGGCGTTGCTCACCGTGCTCTACCAGAGGGGCACACTAAGAAATACCAATACCAGCGGAGGAGCGCTATACTACACGTCGCTGCGGCCGCCGGTGTATACCAATCCTATCGAGCCCCACACCAACGTCCCTGACCACCTCTTTCTCTATTATCTCGGCTACAAGCTGGGCGCCGGTGACGCCTTGGATGATGCTTCTGATGACCCTGCTGCACGGCTTGGTCCGCGGAGTGTCCTGGAGGAGGTGGACCAGCTCTACACCTACGTCGACTTCACCACCGGTGGCGGCGGGTGGACCCTGGAAGAGATAAGGGACTCCCTGAAGCGGAGATACCCTGCACAGAGCTTCGACGACACCACAGAGCTGCTGCAGGCGACGCTCATTAGCCTCTGCAATAGAGGCTATCTTGCGAGGCTGGACGGCGAGCGCTACAAGCTGTCCATCACCCCTCCCTTCTTCCCGTCGTGGTTTCGTCCCAAGGCAATCCTGGACCTGGAGGCGGTCGACAACGCCGGCGGGTCCACCAGCGAACATATCATGGCTTACTTGGTGACCAAACACAGCAGCCATACGCAGGTGCCAGCCAGCTTCGACAAGGTGCTGCGGACGACGCTCTCTGTGCTCCACCAGAGGATATCTTACCTGGGGAGACAGTGGCCCGGAGCACTACACGCGGCGACACGCTCCGGCCACGGCTGACATCAACAATAATATGCTTTCCTATTATGTTGGTTACAAGCTGGGCCGTGGTTACGGCTTAGATGATGCTGGAACAGAATCGGGTAACGCTGCCAACCAACCGGAATCAGGTAACGCTGGTGATGCCGCCAATCAACCGGAATCAGGTAACGCTGGTGATGCCACCAATCAACTCCGGCGTCGGTTTGGGAACAACAAATCGGAAGACGACCTAGAGTCGTCGGAGGTGGCTGGGGTATATCCGATTCATTATTTATTTGCCTTTCATTTCTGTGGCGTTCTAAAACTAATATATACAAAATGTTGTCATGTGTAGACACCTAACGCCGGCCAACATGAAAGGACAGAGGTCGTCAAGCTTGGAGAAAAGAAAAGGTACTAGAAAGTCATAAATATTGTTAAATATATACAAATATTTTTCCATTATCTAAAAATATAGAAATATTTTTCACATTAAGCAAGTACGCTTTCATTTGTAGTTAAAGACACTAGCTAGTATATAACAGGACTATAAGCTACAAGCCCTTGCATGCCTGGCATTGGGGTACTTTGAAATTTCTAATGCAATATTACTGTATGATGAAACGCTAATGATGGCCACACCAATATATTTCAAGGCAAGACCCAGTACGTAGTCATGTTGCCTAGATTAATTCAGCCCGCCCTGCTATATATATACTACTAGTGATAATAGATAGTACTAGTTGCTTTCTACTCTTTCCGTCCGTTTGAAAGTGGAAAACTGTGCCCCCCTTTCAAACACGCTTCTCGGGCGACATTTTCAGAGGGATGGAGGGAGTAGTGCTTAACATTTAGCCCTCATATTAATATTGATTCATTTTGTCTTCTGTGTATGCTGGACAACAGGAACGGCGGCATCAACAACGTTTACGGTACACGATACAGAGGGTGTGTTTATCATTCATTGGCCATGGTATTCTGTATGGTTTCTCCAAAATACCTGGATTTGGAGAAGAGACGAGTGGGCATCACCAAGAAAAAACCTTGATAAAGTGGGCGGCGATGGATGCAATTGTTCCAATTGCTGTGTTGATTGGGATGCTTCTCATACAATTCTTCGCCGACCTTGAACTAGAAGACGACACATTACAACAAACACCTGAAGACAAAAAACGCGTCAAGACGGATAAAATGGTAAATCTGGCAATGCACGCAGCGTCAAAGCTTTTTTATTTTGCAATCAAAGAAGCACCGTCCGGCCCAAAGAACATATTACGTATCACTGCGCATGTTGTCGCTTTTGTGATCGATATGGGCGCTGCCATTTACCTTTGGAGGAGGCATACTGGCCTTGACCAAGAAATGCCCGAGAGTTCTTGCAAAGTCGAATGAAGACTAGTAGCACTCACAGTGCTTTTTTAGTTGTTCAATCAGATATCAATCAACCTGAGAGGTCCGGTGTGCTTCCTTCAGTAATGTTCAAACATGCAAGTGTTGGTAACTGAGAGAGAGTGAGAGAGTCATGGTATTCAGTTGTTTTCTGTTCCTGCATAATTCTGTTTGATGAGGATATGTTCTTGCAGTTGCCTGTGTGTTTGTCCGGGGCGCCGAGGACGCCTTTGTAACCTATCTCCTCTCTGTCTGTCTGTGGTTGCGTCTGGGTTTAGAGGTGGCCCTTGTAATCTGTACACTCTCATCTCCGTGCCGTCAATGAAGTCCAGTTTGTTCAGATTTTTGGTGCCCCTCCTCTCTTATGCATAAATCCTTCCTTCAGTCAAGTTCAAACATGCAAGTGGCCTTAGCTGACAGAGAGTGAGTGAGAGAGAGAGTCCTGGGAGGGATTTCGTTGTTTTACATTCTTGCATAATTCTGTTTGATGAGGATGCAATGTTTTTTTTTGTGTTATGCATTGTGTTGTGTTCCCGTGCAGCCTATGTTAGGATGTGACAGGAACACAACGACGGAACACAACCATTGGCCCGCGGCGGGTATCCAGGTCATGACAACCCGGATACCTACTCCCATGTACTCGTTTCAACAGAGTGCCCAACAAAGGGCGGTCGATTGGGGGGCATGCTTTGGAGCGCTGCTTAGCCACCTAGGTTGGGCGGAAGGAGAGACAACGCTTGAGACGATTGTTAGTTATTGATTTCCTCCCGTTGTTGGGCCCAATATAATGGCCCAAACAAAACTTGATCCGCTCTACGATCCGGGGGGCAACCCATCTATTATTGGAGGGCCTGTCACATTCTGATAAATAAATAGTAAGGTGATTTGTGCCGAGGCACGATAACCGAGTTTCACCGCGCGCCACTATCCCCACCTAAAATCTAACCCTAATCCGATCTGAAAGGGACGCAACAAGTGATGGGAAGTTCTCCACCGCCGCCCTTGCCTAGATATACGTGCTGCCGCAACATCAAAGCGTCGCTGCCCTAGTGCGAGAAGGATAACACTAACGATCCAATGGCGGAGTTAAGTAACATGAATGCCAACAAGGTCGCCGATGGTCGGTGACATACCTCTACCTCTCTAGTTGATTTTGCATCTAGTAGATCTTGTATTAGGTCATATGTTTATCTTGTTCAGGTTATCGATAAGTATGATCCAAAGCCTCAACAATGGTCGGGGGGCCACTACAAGTTGTCCATCACCCCCTCTCCCGGCTTCCCGTCGTGGTGTTTCATCCCAACGCGGTCCTGGAGGCGATCGACGGCGCCCGGCGGGTCCACCTGCGGACATATCATGGCTTACATGGCAACCAAACACACCCAAGTGCCGGGCTTCGATAGGGTGTTGCGGGGCGTCACTCTCGTGTTCCACCAAAGAGGATCGTTACTGCGGGTGAGCCGGTGGCCCACAAAGCACTATCTGTGGCGACACTCTCCGGCCACGGGTGACATCGATAATGATCTGCTTTCATATTATGTCGGTCACAAGTTGGATGGGGTCGTAGTTACGGCTTAGACGATGATAGCACGGAATCGGGTGACGGTGCCGCCAATCAACTCCGACGTCGGTTTGGGAACAACAACAACCCGGTCGGAGATGGCGGGCTATAACCGATTCATTATTGCATTTTCCTTTATTTCATTTCTACGTGGCGTTAAAACTAATATGTATAAATTTTTGTCATGTGTAGCGACCTGAGCATCTCCAACAGTTTTGCAAAATGTACTTGGTAAAACTTGTGATTTGCCAAGTCACAAAAATATATGTTGTTGAACTTGTGGGTCCTAACGGGTGAGACACCTCAGCTCGAGCGATGCCCCGAGGGAGTTGATAGCAAGTGGAATATGAAAACTAATGAAGGATCATGAATAAGCGAGTCATAAATTCATTCACCAACCCCCTTATGAGGGCTTGGTATCCCTTTTATAGCTACAGTGTATTACATTGTATATTTACAACGCTACCCAAGGTATATGCGTAGCATATTCTCTATCTAGAGGGCCTCCGCCGAGGATAGAAATGTCTTTCTCATCGTTGCGTAGCCACCCCGTTGTTTGAAGACGTGACCCGATTTCTCCTCTTCTTGCCTTGGTCCTCACGTCTCTTCGGTTGACACCTTCGCCGACCCCCGGGCCGAGGTGATCGCCAACGCTACGACCTGCTTCTGATCTTGTCTTTACCAAGACCTCCGCCTATCTCGTGACCAATCGCACACTTGTAGCGGAGATGTTGTCTCGGCTTCGCTTTAGGGAGACCACACCTCCGCTTTCCCCGCTGCAATCTGCACGGATGTAAGCTTAGAACGATCTCGTTAGCCTTCTTTAATTACGACCTCCGCCGGTTCGAATTTGATTGACATCTCCCGGCGGCTTGGCGGGCCATGTCCTAACAGTCCCCGTGAGGGAGACCAGGTCGGTCGAAGATGTGCCCTCGGCTCTCAACTTTGTCGAATCCACGGGCGGAGATGTTGAGGTAGGTTCCCCCCGCACGTTTTTTCGGCCAGATCCTCGGTTATTTCGAAGTTGAATCGCCGACGCCTTCGCGGTCGAAAAGCGCCTTTGAGGCCGATTTGACCGTTGGCTGTAACTCTGGCGGCTCTGTGGGTTTGGAAAGCGAAGGGTCATGGTGCTGCCTAT
Organism: Hyparrhenia diplandra; assembly: GCA_015847255.1. Classification (NCBI taxonomy): domain Eukaryota; kingdom Viridiplantae; phylum Streptophyta; class Magnoliopsida; order Poales; family Poaceae; genus Hyparrhenia; species Hyparrhenia diplandra. Next base: position 985,479 of record JADLZK010007339.1, on the reverse strand, counting down.
AAAAGGCGCCCCCCCCTTGGACGGAGAACAGTCCTGCTTTTCGCTTTCCAGAAATTGATCTTTTGCGAAGATCTCTGCTTTCCAACGCCACCTTTCCCTTAGTTGCTGCGAAGATTGCATGCGCCGGGCTGTCGGTCCGTTCTCCGTCAGAGGTTACTACCCCCGCACGACATCTTCGGACCCTACTCACAGCTTCTACCGGTACGTTCATCCCAGTATCTTGACTACTTTGAGGGGATTGTATGGTAGAGGCCGCTAGAGCTCAGGATATACTGGATACTCTTTCGGACGTAGAAGCTTCTGTCGGAGATTTAGTTGGTCCTGAAGATATGGATTTAGACAAGGATATGACAGTTGAGTTTGGGGAGACGAAGATGACGAATACTATGATAGCGGAGCTGCGGGAAAAAGGCTTTATTGCCGCCGATGCAGAGGTTAAGTGCCCTACTGCAGAAATTGTGCCCGAGGTGGACGAAGGTTGGGGCATAGTCTTTAAGGATTTTTTACCTGTGGCCTCCGCCTTCCATATCTTGGTTTTCTCCGCCAAATTATGGAAGCTTTTAAGACCCAGATTCATTGGTTGACTCCACATGCTTTCCTTAACGTAGCTAAATTTGTGTGGGCCTGCGAATCTTATGGTGCTTCTCCGCATATAAACGTTTTTTGCGAGTTCTATGAGCTCCATAAACAGCCGAAGAGCAGAAAGGTTGCTGATGGGTCGGAGAAGAAAGCTCAGTTTGGTATTTGCACATTCTCTCCGCGGAGATATCAAGGTGCTGAGAAGGTTGAATTGTCCTTTGCTCAGAAGGGAAAGTGGGATGCTGGATGGTTGGAGTACTGGTTTTATGCTAAATCTCCGACGACTCATAGGATTGTTGACGGGAAGGAGGTGACATCTCATGTCTTCGCTTCCACTCTGACTCCTGTCAGTATCGTGGCCAGACCGAGTATGAAGGAAGTTAAGACAGAGGCTTATGTCAAGTGCCGCGAAGCTTTTCTTGCGGCTTGTCGGTATTCTTCTGGCAGGGATTTGGTGGAGGAGATGATTGCAGCTAATTATTCTCCGCTAAGTAGAAGCAAGCCTGCCTTTACTATTGAACGTATTAATCTTCCGTGTTTGGAGACACGGAGGCGCTTGTTCCCTGCCCACGCATGGGTCTGCAGCTGCCGAGAACACCTCCGCTAGTGATTTTATCTTCAATGTTGAAGAGAAAGCTCGTGATCTACTTGGTTTCATTACGCTGAAAGAATTTTTTATTTCGGAGGTCTGTGGCTGGCACCATGCCAAGGTTAAACAGGGTGTTTGAAGAGATGGGTATTAGTTATGGTCCACACAAAGTCCCTGGAAATGTTGTAGCTAAAGCTCGAGAGAACGATGCTAAAGCTGCTGCTCAGGCTGAGGAGGCCGCTAAGCTACTTGCGGAGGCTGCTAGTGGTGCGAAGCAGATTGGCAAGAGGAATGCTCCCCCAATGCTAAGATGTTGCTTAGAAAAAGGCAGGCTGTGGAGGGCAGCGCAGAGGCTGGTGAAGTTACTGCTCGTGTTGTTGCAGCTGCAGCTAAGCGCACAGCTGCTGAAGAAAAGAAACAGAGGAAGAAAAGGAAGGTTGCTGAAGTGCAAAGATCTCCGCATGATGATGACGGTGATGAAGAGGGTTTATCTGCTGGAGATAATTTCTCAGCGGCTGCTGATGATGCTATGGTGATTGCTACAGGAGGCGGAGGTGTTACTTCTTCGCTTCGTATGGCGACAGAGACTCAATCTGCGGCTACTCTTCGCCGTGCTTTATCTGAGGATATTTCTATTGTTGCTGATTTGTTTGCTGGCTTGTCGAGTTCCGGTGCTTCTACGGAGGATCGTGAACCGGAACTCAGCAAATCTCTTTCTGATGCAAATAACGAAGAGCAGGTGCCTCCTAGCTCTAAGTCTAACACCTCCGTGGGCAATGATGTTGCTACCTCAGATAGCTTTCAAATTCCTGCTGGTCGGAGGTTTACATATGCCGAACTGCAGGAGCTTCGGGCTGCCTACGAGGCGAAGAGGATGAAGGGTAAGCTGAGTGCGGAGGCGCCGATGGTGGAGCAAGAGGTTTTTTGCTGCTGAGGCTTTGAAGGATTTGCATGCTGGTGAGTCTTGTGACTTGTCAGTTTTTTATTTGGTGCATTGTTTCTTGGTAAGCATGATTTTCAAGTTCTGCTCTTCCATTTTTTCGCAGGCGAAGCTTCGAAACCTGTTTGTTCGGAAGGGCACGAATCGCAGGTCGACCCTGTTGTAAAAAGTAACATGACTTCATCTTTTAGCGTACTTGCTACTGTTTTGTTTTTAGCTCTTTTACAACTTCTGTTGTTATTTTATTAACAGAATTGTTTGAATATTTTCAAGGCGGTCGTATTGACGAAGCTGTGGATAGGGTGGTGGACCAGGGATCTACGGTTAGAGATGTTTAGCTTAGTCTTTCCTTTGTCATTCCGGTTTTGGCGGAGGTCTTGCTGACTAACTTTGTTTGTTTTTTTAGTTGATGTCGAGCTTAGAGGTCCTTCGGGCCCAGATGCGCGAGGAGTTGGCCACCCGCGACAAGGTGCTGGAGGGGCTCCGGTTAAATAATATTGCCCTCCAAGCTGAATTTGAGCGGAAGATGAAAGAGATGCATGATGCTTGTGAGTTGGAAGTGGCGAAGGTGAAAAAGTCTGAGGCTGACCTTACTGCCAAGGTTAAAACCGTCGAGGGGCAGCTCTCTGATGCCCTCACGGAGCTTGAAGAGACAAAGACTTCTTTGACATCTTCGCGGGCCCTTGTTGAAAATCAAGGTCGGACGCTTAACGAGATTCACGCGGCCTGCGTGACCGTCGCCAGGCCTACACTACTGCTGTTACATCATTCGGCGCTGGCACTACCTTGTTTCCGAAGAATGTGACCTCCACTAGTATCTTGAAGTGGCTGGCGACCAATATCGCTGCCTGATGTTTTCCGGAGCGTCTCTGATTTCGAGCCAGGACCGCGGTGTCCGGAGTTGGCCGCGTGTTGAAGAGCGAGGGTTGCGAGCATGTTGAAAAGGTTAAGTTTTCTGATTCTCACACCCCTGCCTCGCTTCCGGAGGCCCCAAAACGTTTTGTTGGTGGATTCCTGAAGACTTTTTGGCGAAAGCATGGGCGATCCGAAGCTGCGGATCTTGCTCGTTCTCTTCTTCAGGTAAGTCACGCGCTTGTTGCTATTTGTTTAAGCCATTTTGGATTTCATGTTTTTTGCACTATGCGCTTATGCAATTTTTGGTGCTTGTGTTTTGTTTTTTTGCAGAGCCAGACCAAGACCACAGAGGCACCAGCTGGTCCTCGGAGCTGTGAAGGCGTCGGGATCTAAGCCAGGCGAAGATGCTGCGGCCCCAACAGCTCCGTCTGCTGCAAGGGATGCTCCGTCGCCCAAGCATGGCGGAGATGGAGATGAGGTGTAGATCCTTAGGTTTTTTTTTTATTTTGGTTTGTGTTGATCTCCGCTTGCTGTGGTGGTGTTTTTTGTAATATAACACTGTTTTTTTATGTTGCTGCAAACAAGTGTTGATCTGATTTTTATGGATGTTTGGCCATTCCCTGCGCAGGTCTCCGGTGGTGAGCCTGTGCAGGATCCTATGCCTTTGACTTTTTATCGCGATGGTGTCTATATTGATGGGGAGGAGCTGTGGTCTTTTGGAAGACAGCCTTCGCGGACCCTAGGGTAGACGATATGTATGCCGATGTTTTAGGTGATATAGATGATATGCGGATGTGTTTCACTCACTCTACATCGCGTGGTATGGGCCTCCGCCCTTTAATTTGTAATGTCAAAACGAGATAACACAGTTTTGGATTATGTACTCAGTTTGTGAAATGTATGCTAAGGTTTTGGCCTTCGCCTGAGAGCCATTTTACACTTTCTTAGTTGAGCCTTTCATTTATTTTTTAGACCACGCCATTCCTGAAGCGGAGGCTTTGCTAAGCTCTTTGTACTGTCCCCTTTTTTCTCCATCTACGTGGAACATTGTTTCATCTCCGCTTGTTGCAGGAGTTTTGAGCTATTCTCTCTATCGTAGGCCAACGTTTTCTCAATAGCTTCGCCGCTGTTGAAGTTTGGCCCAACACCTCCTCTTCGTTTGATCACGAGTATCGGCGTGGAGCATGGCCTTCGCTGCGTTGTTGAGCTTCTCGTTTCAGGGGATGTTACGCTTTCTTACGCGGTCTCCCCTTCTTCTTCTCGCTGCGGCAAAGCTTCACGGTTTCTTACTCGGTCTCTATTAACTTGGTAGAGTACGGAGGTTCACATCCGCGTTCATCGTACTTGGTGCGTGTTGCGCGTTAAATCTGTCGACTCTGTTGTCGGTGATTGACTTAGGGGTGGGGTGGGTCTTCTTTTATAGGGTGAGTGCAACACACATTATTTATTGTACCTGTCCTATGGTGGTTGGCCCTTGGTAGTATAAAAACTGTATGGGTTCCCCCCCTGGCCCAACACTTTGCTGACTATGTGTGCCTTTAGTGATGGGTGTAATTCTTATACTGAGACCGTGCAAGAAGACGTAAATGGTGGGCCTATGCGCAATTGAGGAGCTGTGTGCACTTGACTGTCCAGTGCTAAAACTGGAAGCTGAACTGTGCTGAAGTAGACAGGCATGGTGCTATTAACCCTTGCCTATGAGTCCAAGCCCGTGTTTATGGAGCTGGCTCTTTAGCTTCACGACTTGATCTGGATTAGCTTCTACAAGCACATCTCCAGTACCTATGCAACTAATGTCTTGGGCGCTTGGGGCTTAGTTAAATCCACCAAACGATTCTGGGTAGTGTAGCCACAACTTCTTGTTAGCAGAGAACCTGCGGTGTTTTGCAGTTGGGGCATCTCTTTTCGGAGATGTTAGTGAAGGTCTTGTTTTGCCTTTGATGATTAGGTTAGCGAAGGCTGCAGATACTGTGTCATTCTTCGCATATCTGCTAGGTACTTCTAAAACTGTGGTGCTACTACCCAGTGTCTATGTACAAGAAAATGATCAGTTTCGGCTAGAAAGTGATCAGCTCAACTATGAAGATGTGAAGGTTGAAAACTTGTTTGTAAATGTAAAGTATATATTTTTGTTCCTTCGCTTTATTGTTTTTCGGCGAAGGTTTTGGTGATGCCTAAAAGATGTTTTTAGGTCTTTGTTCACCTTTCTCAACTGTTCCCTTCGCTTTATTTTTTGGCGAAGGTTTGGCTGATGCCTTTTTTTGTGCAGGGGCTTGTTTCAGCTTTTTTTGTGTGTTCGAGCCTCATTGCCTAAAAATCGAGGTCTTATTCTGAGGTCTCTTTAGTTTGTGTCAGGATTTTACGGAGGTCATGCTTTGACTTGAGCCTCCGTGCTCGAGTCGAGTATGTTCTCTTTACCGCTACTTTTGGCCTTGTCGAATAACGTGATTTGCTTTGCTAGTCACTTTCGACCCATGCAAGCACTTGTGTTGGGGAATATCCTCTTTATATTTCGGAGGGATTTTACATGACATCTGCCTCGTTAAAAACCTCACCTCCGCTAGGAGTTTCCCTGTGAGGAAAAGAGTGCAGAGCCTTTTGGAAATAAAATCTAACCTAGATATATAAATGATAAGGTAGCACACCTCCGCTTATAATTTGCGTGAGGTTGCTCTATATGTAGAATTTTCGGAGGTTATCCACATTCCAGGTGTGATCGGAGATGTTTCCGTCTCCGTCCACCAGTCGGAAAGCTCCCGGTCTTGCAGCCATCTTAGCAATGAACGGGCCATCCCATTTTGCTTGTACTTTGCCTACATTTGATGCGTTAGGCTTTCTCTTGAGCACATTGTCTCCGTCACTGATGTGCTTTTCTCGCACTTTCATGTTTCTCCATTTTCTAGTTTCTTCTTGATGCTTGATAATGTTTTGGACAGCTTCTAGCTTGTTTTCCTCTAAGGTTTCTTTGGCATATTCCTCGTCTTCCGCCAATTGCTGCTTTACTACCCGAAGGCTGCCATGTTTTATCTCCTCTCGTAACATTGCTTCTTCACCATACATGAGTTTGAAAGGGGTGAATCCGTGGCTCGCGAAGATGTTGTGTTGTGCGACCAGACTACCTTTGGCAGTTCGTCTCGCCCATTTTCCTTTGCGGAGGTTGAATAAAGTTTTTGAGATGGCCGAGAATATTATCCCGTTTGATCTTTCCACAGCTCCGTTTGATTCCGGTGATATACTTGAGGCGAAGGCTATCTTGTTCCCATTTGGTTGCAAAACTCTTTTGAAAGTTTCTCGCTTCAAATTGTTTGCCATTATCCACTTTGTTATCATTCTTGGGACTCCGAATCGCATATGATGTTACGCCAGTAGAATTTTCTCGATTGCTTCCGAAGTTATCTTCGCCGATGGTTTTGGCTTCTATCCACCTGTGAAATATTCCACTGCGACTACTTTGCATACTTGTTTCCTCCTTGTGATGTAGGCGGAGGCCCTACTATATCGATGCCCCATCTTTGTAATGGCCATGTTGGAGGTATTAGCTGTGTTGCTGCGAAGGTCCTTTTTGGTGTGGTGCGAAGTTTTGGCGGGCCTTGCAAGTTTTGACTATTTCGGTGGCGTCCTTGATGTGGGTTGGCCAGTAGAACCCTTGCCGTATTGCCTTGGCGGATAGGGCTCTTGGGCCAATGTGGGATCCGCTTGACACCTTCGTGTATCTCTCTGAGCAATTCCACACATTCACCTTGCGAAATGCATTTCAATAGTGGTTGTACCACCCCTTTCTTGAACAGGATGCCATCTATGAGTGTGTAATTTCTGGCTCGGGCCTCCGTTCGATTGCCTCCGCTTCATCATCCGGGTAACTAATATTGTTTAAGTTATCGACTATCACCTGTCTCCAATCTTCCCTTCGACCAGGCATTATTGATTTGAAGGCCCCGCCTATTGCCTCTGTTGCCGGGTTTGTATGCGTCTTTGTAAAAAGGTGTTTTCGGGTAGCCTTTCATTGTTTGCATTTGCCTTCGCCAAAGATATACGCTTCTTTGTTTTGTTCCCTTGGAATGAATTTTACGGTGAATCCTCGAAATCTTCTTTCCAAGGATCTGACCACCGCTAGGTAGTTTACGCCTCCGGTTCTCTCGCCATGCACTCTTTTTCTACGTCCCGCCACAAGCATTGAGTCGGTTCTAACTTCCACAAGCTTTGCGCCGTAGGCCTTCGCCTTGTTGAGGCCTAGTATTAGACCTTCGTATTCAGCGGTATTGTTTGTTTGAGGACATTCCAGTCTTGTAGCAAAATAGGTTCTCACTCCGGTTGGTGACATTATTACCGTGGAGGCTCTGCTCCATGTCCGCCCCATGCTCCATCGGTGTATACCGTCCCGAGTTGAGAGCCTTGCTCCCGGTGCTCCTTTTTGGAGTCGTCCATTCAGCTACAAAATCACGCTAGCACTTGGGATTTAATGGTTGTTCTGTGAACAATTTTGATTTCAAATACGAGAGCTCCGCTGCCCATTTGCCGATTCTGCCCGAGATTCTTTGTTTCTAATAACCGTTGAGTGGTTGCAAAGTGGGTACTATTATTTCGTATGCCTGAAAATAATGCTTGAGCTTTCTTGATGCAGTGAGCGGGGGCATATGTGATTTTCTCAATCTCTGAGTAATTCACCTTCGCTCTCGATAGTGCCTCCGAGACATAATACACTCGGGTACTTGACTTAGCTTGCTTCCCTCTATTTTCTCTTGTACTAAGACCGCACCGATTGCGTGATCGGAGGCTGCTAAGTAGTGTAATAGAGGTTTTTCCTTATCTGGAACAGCGACCGTGAGCTGTTGTTGTAAGTACTCTTTTAGTTTTGCAAAGGCCTCCGCTTGCTCTTTGCCCCATTGTACTTGGCCACCTCCGCGTAATGCGTGAAAAAATGGTAAACTTTTTTCCGCCGACTTGAGATGAATCTGTTAAGGGCAGCAATTCTTCCCGTGAGTTCTTTGTATTTCTTTCTTAGTCGAAGGTTCTGGCATATCTGTGATTGCTTTGGTCTTTCCCGGGTTTGCTTTGACACCTTCGAACCAACGATGTATCCTAACACGGTTCTTTGTTGTGACCCCGAAAACACACTTTTACGGGTTCGCTTTGAGCCCCGCCTTTACGAGGTTGGCGAAGGTTTCTTGTAGATCCGAGATGTGGTCCTGTTCCTTTTTGCTCATTACTATGAGGTCATCCACATAGGCGATCATATTTTTGAGCAAGCTATTGTGCTAACACCTTGCTAGTCATTCTTGCGAAGGTGGCCCCTGCATTTTTTAACCCCTCCGGCATTCTAACAAAAGCGATGCGTGCCAAATGGTGTGGTGAAGCTTGTTTTTCTTCATCTTCTTTTTTCATCCAAATTTGATGATACCCTGAATAGCAGTCCAGGAGAGAGAACCTTCGGCATCCTGCTGCTTTATCGACGGAGGTGTCGATCCTTGGCAGTGGAAAGTTATCTTTTTTGGTTGCCTTGTTCAAGTCTGTGAAATCTATGCGCATTCTCATCTTCTCTGAGGTCTTCTTTGGTACTAGCACCACATTTGCTAGCCATTCGGTGTATTTGATCTCTCTTATGACCTTCGCATCCAACAGTCTTTGCACCTCCGCTTGAGCTGCTTTGGTTCTGTCTTCTGACATTTTTCTTTGTCTTTGCTTTTTTGGTCTCATGTTTGGATCAATGTCCAGCACATGTTCGATGGTGTCTCTATCAACTCCTTTCAGGTCTGCTGTTGACCATGCGAAGATGTCTCTATTCTTGATCAATAATTGCGAGAGCTCCGCCTCTTCTTCTTGAGGTAAAGCTGCGCTGATTTTTCTGTATGCTTTCGGGGTCTTCATCAACCTGAATTTTCTTGGTCTTTTCTTGTCCTTTGACCCCCGTTTTTCCTTTTTGCATATCTGGCGGTTGCTGCTCCTCTTGCGGAGACTGAACTGCATTTACATTTCTGTGTGCCCTGTAAATGGCCTTTTCAATGTTTCTGGCCTCCTTTTGACTGCCGTGTACCGTGATGATCCCATGCAAGGCTGGTATTTTCATACATAGATAACCCATGTGAATGGCTGCATTGAATCTGTTTGTGAACCCTCTACCGAAGATCACATTGTATGGTGAATAGATGTCCACAACATCGAAGGTTATGTATTCTGTTCTTGGGTTCTCCGCAGACCCGAAGGATACTGGTAAGGAAATTTTTCCTAAGGCTTTCACTTGTCTGCCTCCGAAACCTATAAGTGGTGAATCAGAGGGGTGAAGCTGGTTTCGACTGAGTTGCATTCGATCGAACGCGTTAACGAAGATGATGTCTGCGGAGCTTCCGCTGTCGATCAGTATCTTGTGTACTTCATAAGTTGCTATATTGGCTGTAATTACCATTGCATCCACATGGGGGTAGCTTTCCAGTTTGATGTCTTCTGCTGAAAATGTGATTGGGGTCTTCGACCATTCTCCAAACCTTACTGTAGGTTGAACTGCAATATTGTTAACCAAGCGAAGATGATCTCTTTTCTATCTTTTTGTTTCTAATTCCAGGGATGATCCTCCAGCGATAGGCATGATCAGGCCAATAGTTGGCAATTGAGTATGAGGATTGAACTGATTTTCAACGCTTGGCTCTACCTTCGCCTGCCCAACAAGCGGAGGCCCGGGCGGAGGTGGGGGCGGTGGCAGTACCGGCTGATTTGTCTCAACATAGGTTAGGTGTTGCCTTGGTTGATAGGACATACTGGACTCTGAGGAGTAATTAGGTGGGGCTAGAGGGGGTGGCGAAGGTCTCCAAGCTGGCAAAAAGCTTGGGTAATAGGAAGTTGCGATGGTGGACGGATGCACCTGGTTTGAATTTAAAGAGGGCTAAATTGGGCAGTATTGCGGGTGCTGATGGGGGTTATAGGTTGGTGGTATTGCGAAGGTGTTGTTTACTTCCTTTTTTGCGTTGGGTGAGCTTGCGGGGGTTTGCTATTTTCCCCTTTGCCCGCTGCTTCCTTTTCTCGCAAAATGATCGGACAATCTCTTGTGAAATGTCCTTTCTCCTCACCATGTATCGCCTGAAATTGCTTTCTTGGCTTCTTGTTATAATTTTTCCATTTCCTTTCCCCGATATGGTTTTCCCGGATTCGGAGGTCCGGCTCCTTGGGAGGCTTGGGGTTGGCTTTGTTTTCAGCGGGCTGATCCAAAGGTAAAAAAACGGCCGGCCGGGTTTTGATTTCGGCGGAGCTTCCTGTTCTTGGTTTCTTTTTGTTCCCCACGATCGCTGCCTTTCCGGGTTAAGTTCTTCGAGCCTTTTGCGATAGTCATCGTCGACCTTATCCACATCTCGAATTGCTCACTTAAGCTGTTGCATGGTAGTTGGCTTCTTTCTTGCCAATTCGCTGCAAAGGTCCTAGGCGAGGCCCCCGGATTGCCGCATCAATGGCGACTTCTTACGGGACATCAGGTGCCTTCGCCTTGAGTTGCAAGAATCTTTGCCAAGACTCTTTCAAAGATTCATTCTGACCTTGTTTACACCGAAACAGTCCATGGAAGATAGCGGCCGAACTCCTAGCCCTTTGAAATTGGCTAAAATCATGTCTCGGAGGTTTTCCCAAGAGTATATTGAGCTTGGCTTGAGCATGGAGTACCAGGCTAGAGCATCACCTTCCGCCGCGATAATGAAAGCCTTCGCTAGTACTGCTTCATTTCCTCCTGCTGATGCTACCGCAGCTTCATAACTCATGATGAATTGATGTGGATCGGATTTGCCATTGAATCTTGGCAGGATAGTGGGCTTGTATCTTGGCGGCCAAGGTGTTCTCTGAATCCCTTCCGACAAGGGTGACCTTGGGTCGAAGATTCTTTGCATTCCCATTACCTGATGAGCCGGAAGGATTACCGGAGGTGTTTCTTGGCCCAAGATAGCCGCTTCTAAGCTTGGATCAGGATACAGAGTAGCAATGTTTGGTTGAGGTAACACCGCTGGCTGACCTCCTGTTTGCATGCTTTGTATTTCCGCTTGCACCAATGCTATCTGTTGTCTGATCTCAGCTGCTTGTGCCGATGCTTGCTGGGCCCTGATCATTTCCGCTTGTGTTGCCGCCGCTGCATCTCTCTGCTCTTGCAGCCTGCGTAATGTTTCTTGAAGTTGTCGTGTTTCATTTGTTAACACTGATCCCCCACCTCCGGTCTCTGTTGTAGGTGCTATTGTCTCCGCATCATCCCTAGCTACCTGATCTTCTTCGTTTCTGTCACGGCGATCCGTGACATCTTCGGTCGTAGCGTAGGTGCTTCTGGCGTTTCGCTTGGGTCTCGTTGCCGCCATGGTTGTTCTAGGCGGAGCCTTCCTTTTCTGTGGAACCATGGTTTTCTTTCCGAGGCCCCACGGTGGGCGCCAATGTTGAACTTGTGGGTCCTAACAGGGTGAGACACCTCCGCTCAGGCGATGCCCTGAGGGAGTTGATAGCAAGTGGAATATGAAAACTAATGAAGGATCATGAATAAACGAGTCATAAATTCATTCACCAACCCCCTTACATGAGGGCTTGGTATCCCTTTTATAGCTACAGTGTATTACATTGTATATTTACAACGCTACCCAAGGTATATGCGTAGCATATTCTCTATCTAGAGGGCCTCCGCCGGGGATAGAAATGTCTTTCTCATACGTTGCGTAGCCACCCCGTTGCTTGAAGACGTGACCGATTTCTCCTCTTCTTGCCTTGGTCCTCACGTCTCTTCTGGTTGACACCTTCGCCGACCCCCGGGGCGGAGGTGATCACCAACGCGCGACCTGCTTCTGATCTTGTCTTTACCAAGACCTCCGCCTATCTCGTGACCGTCGCACACTTGTAGCGGAGATGTTGTCTCGGCTTCCCTTTAGGGAGACCACACCTCCGCTTTCCCTGCTGCAATCTGCACAGATGTAAGCTTAGAACGATCTCGTTAGCCTTCTTTAATTACGACCTCCGCCAGTTCGAATTTGATTGACATCTCCGACAGCTTGGCGGGCCATGTCCCAACATATGCCAAATGAAAAACCAATGGTTCCCCAATAGTTTTGCAAATTTAGCTTGGCAAAAGAACAAAAGAAGGCAATATGCAGCATGCAAGTAGGTAATTATTTTATTTTCACGGTCAATACCCAACATGCAAGCAATGAGAGGATTTCCGGAGTCCCTCCCAGCTTGGCATATTTGCCAAGTTGAGGATGGTTTTTTTGCTAAACTCACTAAAATGCCAAACTCAATTGACAAACTGTTGGAGCATCATTTTAGAGCTTTTTGCCAAAAATCAAGAATGACAGCTCCATTTGCTAAACTGGTGGAGATGCTCTACGCCGGCCAACATGAAACGACAGAGGTCGTCCAAGCTTGGAGAAAAGAAAAGGTAACATATCTCTTCAAATCTCTTGTGGTGATTACTACTAGAAATTCATAAGTATTGTTAAATACAAATATTTTTCACATTGACAAGCAAGTACGCTTTCATTTGTACATAATGTATTTAAAGGTACTAGTAGTATTAACAGGGCTAAGCTACAACGTGCTTGCCATGGGGGTATTTCAAGACAAGACCCAGTACGTAGTCATGTTGCCTAGATTCATCCCTGCTATATATATACCACTAGTGATACATACTGCTCATATTAGTATTAGTACTAGTTGCTTTCTAGTGCTTAATTAATAACATTTGGCCCTCATATTAATTCCTTTCGTTTTCTGTGTACGCTGGACAACAGGAACGGAGGCAGCAACAACGTTTACGGTACACGATACAGAGGGTGTGTTTATCGTTCATTGGCCATGGTATTCTGTATGGTCTCTCTTTTATACATGGAGGAGGCGGAGAAGAGACCACGGGTGTGGGCATCACGAAGAAGAAAACTCCCAAAATAAGTGGATAAAGTGGGCGTTGATGTATTTCTTCCATCGGTTCTGTTGATTGTTATGGTTACCATGCAGATATTCTTCATCGACCTAAACCTCGAAGAAGACACATCACAGAAACAACGCCTGAAGAGGATAGCAAAATCAGGCACTGCTCTCATGGGCAAAGCTTTTGTATTTGTATGTTTCGATCAAAGAAGCACCTGGCGTAGATGACACCATTGCGCATGCTGTCGCTTTCGTCATCGATATGGCTGCTGCCCTTTACCTTTGGTGGAGTCATCGTTGCCTTGACAATCCAATGCCCAAAAAGTACAAGCACAAAGGAGAGCCCCGTTGTGACATGAATATCCAAAACTACCACGCACAATGCTTTTTATTACTCGTTCAAATTTTTTCTCATATCATTCTAGTTGTTCAATCAGAATCAACAGGTCTTTCCTGGGATTTTGTTTCTTGTTTATTACTGCATAATTCTGTTTTATTAATCTGAATTGCCCGAGCACACCAAGTTTCCCAAAAACATAATCTGGCAACAACTACGTTCGATTAATCAGGCACTAGCATATATCGCTACTCATCATGGTTGGCCGCTCATCGTGCCACAGAGATTGCCGATAAACTTCGCTTCACGAATGGAGTGCGAAGATGCTCCGTGCAAAAGCTTCCTTCTTGATACTACCTGCAAGAACAGGACCATCAACATATATATGGATCTTCCCCAAACCCGCCATTGCCTCCACCACTTTTACCGCACTGGGCCAGCGGTAGCAGCACCGCTGGGGCCGTCACTCCCGGCCAACAGGAGGCGGCGCCCTCTCCCCTCGGGACCCTAGTGGCGGCCCCGGGGCCAGATACTATGGCCCCGAGGCCTGATCCGGTGGCCCCGAGGTCGAATCTTGTGGCGTAGAGAGACCAGAGATGGCGACGGTGACCCATGGATGGGCCGGTGGGCCCGTGGTTGGACACGTCGGCTTGTCATGTATTTTCTTTTTATTTTATTAACTGAGGTAGGCATATTAAAAATATCTTCATTTACCGTGACCTTCCATCCGAGGCATTTTGCTTGCTCGCCTCGGTTAATCTAAAAATGCCTACCTCAGAAAAGAATTTTTGTAGTAATGGATGCAATTGGATTAAAGCCTAGTGGAAATGTGTGGGTATAAAAATCAATGATTGGATGGGCCCTTTCTTTACGGTTGGCACAATAATCTTCATGGACCATGATACTGAGCAAGCAGCAAACATGAAACTAATTATGTGTATGTTTGAGCAATTATTTGGCCTAAAGATTAACTTCCAAAAAAAGTACTTTTTTTTGTTTTGGTAAGGTCTTGTGGTGTATTTAGCATTTGTTTTTCAATTGTGTGATGGCTAAGGTCTTGTGGTGTGCGCAAATCAATTTTACAGGTCGTGCTCAAAGCTACGCACTGGCTGCGGCAGTGTGGGGCTTTTTTTTTTTTTTTTTTGAACCTGGCAGTGTGGGCTGTTACAAAGGTGTGAAGACAAGAAGAATTTTACTGAAATCTTGCTCGTGGCCTGATTCCTTCTTGAAGCAAGAAGCCGGTTGTTTAATTTCTGCCGTGGGCCTCGGAGATTTCAAAATGATGTCTAGTAGTGCGTGAAAGTCATCCCCCACTGGATGCACCGCCCATATACGTTGAATAAGGTAACCACGACTGCATCGTCCAGATGACCGTGTCCTTTTTTTTTTTTTTTGTCATTGGCGTGCGTGGCGCCGCAAATGACGGATCAGGATCACATGTTAGTGCATCACTTGCCCATCTAATTCTACAGGCACAGGGCTAGTTCTCCCTGGGCGATACAGATTCTCATTTGCCATTAGCAAGGAAGCAACAATAGGAAGAGTGAGAGTCGATCATGGAGCTCGCCATGGGGGCCATGGGCCCCCTCTTCCCCAAGCTGCTCCAGCTGCTCAAGGACGAGTACGTCCTGCAGAGGGGCCTCAAGGGCAAGGTCGAGTCCCTATCCATGGAGATGGCAATGGTCCACGCTACACTCGTCGACGTCTCGGGTGCCACCGGAGCGGCTCAAGGAGCAAGACAAGCTCTGGGCTCGGCGCATCCGAGAGCTGTCGTACGACATGGAGGACGCCATCGATGCTTTCATGGTGCGTGTGGCCCGGCGCGAAGCTGCACCCGCCGATGCCAGCATCCTCAAGAAGGTCGCTCGCAAGTTCACCAGGCCCATAAAGAAGATGAAGGAACGCCATCACATCTCCGAAAAGATCCTAGACACCAAGAACCTCTCCAAGGAGTTGGCTGAGCTGCGCACCAGGTGCACGCTTTTTTTTTTTTTTTTGAGACCACGCCGTTGTTTTTTTTTTCAATGAGCAAAATAAAATTCAAACAACAATGAGATGCAACGGTAACCAAACAATTACCGATGCGAAACCTAACAACTACTTAATACACCAGCATGGATTACATCTTCACAGGTACGCATTCAATGGCGAGGTTCCTCCTGTGAACACTGGCATCGACCCCCGTGTGATTAATCTATACAAAAACGAGGGGGAGCTCGTCGGCATCGAGAAGGCAAGGGACCAACTAATCCAGATGTTGACTCAACCAGAGGATCACAAGAGCCTCAAGATAATATCCATTGTTGGATGTGGAGGGCTGGGCAAGACAACTCTCGCCAAACTGGTGCATGACAAGCTTAAAGCCCAATCCTTTCAATGTTGTGCTATTGTTTCTGTGGGTCGAAACCCCAATATCACAAATACCTTGCGGGAGTTATACGAGAAACTCGCCGGAGATAATTGCAGTTCCATGGTAAATTGGACTGCCGAGAGATTTTGCGAGGAACTGCATGAACTCCTAAAGGACAAGAGGTGCGTATATCACCCACATATAGCTCTGTATATCAGTCGTGTGTTTTTTACGCACACGTTTGCAATATCCAAATATATTTCGGTTGTTAATTAGATCGATCTTCTTCTCAATGAGTATACCGTACCTATATTTGTATCTATGTCCTTAATTGATATATCACACCGGTCTTTTAGAAGGTGTGTTCTTGAATTTATCAAATTGAAAAAAAAAAATACAAAACAAACAAAAAAATCTGACGCCACAAACTTTGATTATTTATGAAAATATTAAGTATCATAATTAAATAAGTAATTAAAGTTTGTGGTCAGATTTGTAATTACTTAATGTAATGACAAATTTGAAAACACAAAACAGGACTCCATTTGCAAAGTTTTGTTGAAAATTGGATCTGTTTTGCAAAGGGCATAATCATCTTTTCTCATGCCATTTAACACCGTTAGAATAGGTCGTGCTGGTTCCGATTAAAAAAAGTAAACCATTTTAGCAAGGTTGGAGAAACGCAACTATTTTCAGAATTGGAGAGCAATGTTTTAATAGATGTTCCTTCCTTCAAATGAAAATCCAGTGTTATAAATTAACAAGTTGTATGGAATATGAAATATACTCATCAATTTCCGGTCAACTAGAAAAATATCAGGTTAGATCCACTCATTGCATTCCATTGTGTAATAAGCACTAGCTTTTTGAGAGTAAAGTGATATAACCTTTAAAATTGGTCCCAAAAAATGTAAGCACGCATTTATCCCATTTATGCACCCCCACTAGGGAAGTTACGTCGCCGACGCGCGGGGCGTCCCACGTAGGCATCCACGGTGGCATCCCGGTTCGGTTCGGTCCGCGGCCTGTTTCCCCCTGTCCAAGCCCGTCTTCCCCACCGGTCGTTTAAACGAATCGTTTCCGCTGCCTCGCCGGCCGTCCACCTCCGCCTGCATTAATGAGCGATCTTTTCAGTTACATTACATGCAGTTACCAAATCCTTTTCTTCTTCCCACACAAGCCGGATGGGACCGTGCGGGGGCAGTCCAAGGAGTTCCTGCAAGTGGATGTGCGAGCGACGGGCGTGTTTGCTACTGGGAAGTTCTCCGGTTCTGGGGCCAAGATCCATTCGATTCCATCCTCGAAGGAGCGGCAGGGAGGAGGTGGTGGAGGCCTGAGCGTCGGGATGACCGGCGTGTCCCCAGCGGCGCCCCCGCCCGCACGGACGCCACGGGGCGCGGCGCGGCGATGGCGGAGTGCGCGGCGGGACGACCGGCGGCGCCCCTGCGGACGCCACGGGGAGCAGCGCGGCAATGGCGGAGTGCGCCGTCTCCGGTTCGCCGGCCGATTCGTCCCCGTCCTGTGAAGCCGGCGCGGCGGCTCCCCTTCCCGTGCGCATCCAGGAGCCTAGGCGCGGACCCGATCTCAGGAGCCCCAACGCCATGCGTCACCAGCGGCTCCGCGGCGCCCCTCCTCCCGTGTGCCTCCGTCAGGACCGCCACCGTCCGTGTGCAGGTGCCCGTGCATTAGAACATCCTCCTCTGTCTCCTACATATGAACTGAATTGTAAACAGTGCTTTTAACAATTTTGAGGGTGTTTGAGGCGATTCTCTTGGGTGGTCAGACTACTTCGCCCATGACAGGGATGCGCCTGGCGTCAGGACCCGCTTCACCCTCAATCTGCTCGAGAAGGATGGGAAGATGCCCGCGGTCACCAACCCCTACATGAAGCACACCTTCTCTCCGGCCTGCAACAACTGGGGCTTCACCAAGTTCATGGAGAAGTCCAGGTTGCAGCAGGGCTCGCTGTACCTCGGCAGGGACTGCCTCACCATCAGGTTCGTGCTGACGGTCGTGATCGAGTGCCGCACCATGGGGAACGAGAGATGAACTTTGTTGTCGTCCCGCCGTCGAACCTGCATCAGGATTTTGGGGAGACACTGAGCGATGGCGAAGGTGCAGATGTCAGTTGTCACATTCACTGTGGACGTCCAGTTGTTCCGTGCCCACATATGTGTCCTGGCTTTCCGCTCTCCTCTGTTTAGAGCAGAGCTGTTTGGTCCAATGAAGGAGAAAGTTGAAGATCTAATCAGGATCAATGACATGGAGCCAACAATCTTTGAGGCTTAGCAGAGCAGCACAACTGCTCCCAGCTGCGACAAGCCTGCATTGGGTTCATGGCCTCGCCAAACATGCTTGGCCCGATCATGGAAACCGATGGATTCAATCATCTTATTGCAGTCTGTCCATTGGTTATGAAGGAGATTCTAGAGAAGGTGTCCTGCATTTGGAGTGGTAAGCAGTGCTGTGACAAGTGAGTGATACTGATTCTTAGTCAGTGTTCAGTTATGTACTGTCAGTCATGTGTATTACTGTGACATATCTTTTAGGGAGTTAACCTTTTAGTTCATGATGTTTTTATAATGATAACAGTAACATCGGTTTCATGGTAAATGACTCATTTTATTTGAACGCTGCGTGAACCACTACAACCTGGTCAGCTACTGGGCTTCTGTGAGGAGCTTGGCGCGACAGAGTGAAATGCCACAATGTGGATTGCAGTCATGTCCGGCACATCACTCAGGAAAATGCCGTCAGCTCCACTGTGGCAAGCAATTTCAGGTATCACACACAATTTTCCCCTACTTTGTTTTGTTTCGTTCACCTGTGGTCTACACGTATTATAGAGATATCATGTTTTGCTGCTCTGACAAGCTTATTGATTATATTTCCTCATATTGTGATGTTCGGTTTGCTTGACCAAACATTGGTATCCATAGGTTCATTTTTGCTCTTCAAGCAGAAGGGTAGGCAAACTGTAATTGTGCCATCCTCCAGAGATCATTTCATCACTCGACAGTTCGCTGAGGATAATGATCTTGGCCTCCCTGTAGCTGCTGTCTACTTCAATGCACAGAGAGAAACTGCTGCTAGGAGACGCTGAAAATTCCAGCTCTTAATTGTCCACCTGATGATAAATAAGGGCCTTCTGATCTTCTTTCTAGGAAGTCAATGAACTTATTCTACATTAAATTCTCCTAATGTCCTAAGCCCTACCCTATAAATTCTCCTAATGTTCTTGGGATAAAGCATTTTTTCTCTCTTTGATGACTATGTATGTGCAAAATTGTTTTCAGGACTCAAACAAATATGTGATAGACCAATATGTCCATCAAACATCATCGGACGAGGTATGTTAGTTAGCATCATTCATGGTGAGTTTCTCATCTATTAGCAAAAAGTGACATGTTATACCTCGCTGCAACGAGACACCACCTGCGTGTCTGCCCTGTGCTGTTGTGGGGTCTTGCCTGCTCCTTTGACCCTGTACGGCTCTACTTTTTTTTTTTTTTTTTTTTTTGATTTGATATGTGGAGTGTGCTACAGCCTGCAGTGATCTCTAATTTGGAAATTTGGTGATGTAATTTGGAAATATGGTGATGGCTGGGGTTGGGAGAGGAGATGGGTGTGGTAATTCTAATTGATGTTGTTACCTTTGCTCTTCAAACATTGGCACAATAAGTTCCATCTGCCAAGCAGATTTTCTTCAACATTTGTTAGATGTAATATTGAAACAATAGCTCTATAGATGATTTTCCTATAAGCGGCTACTAAATTCATGTCATTCCTATAGTCTAAAAAAGATATGTTGTTTCTACTGAACTAACTAATCACTTGCTATTCATGGAGGCCAGAATACCCATCAAATTTTGATGTACTGCTGAAAAACTATCTCAACTTATGTAGACATCCACTTCTCAGCCTACTCTGAACATTCATCTTCGTTTATCACCAACAACTCATTAAGCCATTGTTCGATTTGCAGATATTTCTAGAAATACAATGCAAGGTATAGCCGTGGCTTTGGGAGGGGCGATTGATGCTTTTGAAGGGGAAACAACTGGAGATCCTTTCTGGGTGTTAAGGTTGATTGGTTATCCGGTAGATATTCCATAAAAGCAGTGCACTGATACTGGTAATCAGTAAATGTCAGCCATTGATATTCCATAAAAGCAGTGCACTGATGGAGCAGTTTATCTTGATGTCCAGGTCCCTTTTGTAGATGCCGAGCACGTCGATCCTCCCGGTGATCTCCGTGTAGCTGCAGGTTGTACTCCTGGCCGAAGATGAGCGCCGCGGTGCTGACGTTGGGCAAGACCCCTTTCAAAGAGAGCAGGAAGCCGACTCATCCATGTCACAGGCGCTCCGTCGTGCATGCTCGCCAGAACTGTCTCCTTGCCACGTCCCACGTGCAATGGCCAGCGTGAGAGCTCTACCATGCAGCATGGCCATGACCTCCAGTGGCCTCTTGCCATCCACATCGATGATGTAGGCCGCACACAAGCTACTACGGTTTGTTTGGATATGGGCACTTCATTTGACGTGCTTTCATGCACCTTTTTTGTAATGTGGTTTACATTAATCACTAGAAATATATTATCATCAAAATGAAATTCTCCAAGCATTAGCAATATTCAGTTTCTTTTTTTTTTTGGCTTCATTCATCTTACATTCATAAAGAAATGCAGTGGTAACATTATGCATTTAACCAGTGTCCCATCTTCATGCATGTACATACATCCCTCTATTTTGATGTTTTCTTTTAAATTATTTGTCACTAACTCTGTTTGTAATCAAAACAAAGTAATTCTACTCAAAACATAATTGTAATACTCCCTTCCTACCCAGAGTAATGCGCTAATTTCTTCCCGCAACAACGTG
Source organism: Hyparrhenia diplandra (assembly GCA_015847255.1). Lineage (NCBI taxonomy): Eukaryota > Viridiplantae > Streptophyta > Magnoliopsida > Poales > Poaceae > Hyparrhenia > Hyparrhenia diplandra. The sequence goes on along the minus strand of JADLZK010007339.1, from coordinate 965,078 downwards.
CGAGAGTCCCAAGCAACGCGGAGAGTCCTCCTAGTAACCTTTAAAATTGGTCCCAAAAATGTAAGCACGCATTTATCCCATTTATGCGTGAATTCATTTCTTTAACTCTGATGGCTACTTTATCGTTTTTTTACTGAACTGGAGGGGCTGAGGTCCCTACAGGAATTATTATTAAAACAAATTAAAAAAAAATAGGTCTAATCTTACAAAAGGGAATTCAAGAAACAAAAAAAAAGAAACAAAGAAGATGAAACTGAAGAGGACTAAATCAATTCCATGTATCTTATATATATTGGAGCTGAGTGAGATAATCAATCTATTTTGTTGCTTTGCTTGTGATACAAGAACATTTTTGTCAAATAGATCTTGATATGGTATGCTTCAGTTTTTATAAATATTCCACACATGTTTAACAATTGACGCATGACCTTCCGTTGTTATGTTGATAAATAGGTACAACATTCTTGTGGATGACGTCTGGGAGAAAAAGACATGGGATTCAATCAGCTGTGCTTTACCGGATAGTAAGTGTGGAAGTAAAGTAATAGTAACCACCCGTAATTCTGAAGTAGGCACAAAAGCCAGTGATGTTTACAAGCTTAAACCACTTCCTCTTGAAAAGTCAAAAGAATTGTTCTACAAGAGAACAACAGGCAGTAATAATGGAGACGATCAATTGGTGGAAAAAATTGTAGAGAAATGTGATGGTGTACCATTAGCCATCATTTCAATAGCTAGTTTGTTGGCTAACAGACCGTTGGAGGATTGGCAGATGGTGTATAGCTCCTTGATCTTTGGCCGTGGAGATGACAGCACAAGGGAAATACTCTTATATAGCTACTATGATCTACCTTCCTATCTAAGGCCATGCCTATTGTACATGAGCATGTATCCAGAAGACAGGTTCATTGAAAAATCTTTGTTGATATGGAGGTGGATAGCTGAAGGCTTTGTCCAGCCTGAGAAGGAAGGGGGTAGCTTATCTGAGGTCGGAGAGAGATACTACAATGAGCTTGTGAATCGAAGCATGATCGAAGTCGGCTAATTGTGAGGACAACATGCTCTGGGAACGTTGTCGTGTTCATGACATAGTGCTCGATCTCATCTGTGACTTGTCAACCGAAGAAAATTTTGTCGTTGTATTGAGTGAGAAGAAATTTGCATCATCTGAGAAAGATACTTCAAGAAAGGAAGACCGCAAGGTGCGTCGTCTATCCATCCAATGGTCCAAGGGAATGGAGCTTGATATCTCTAAGGATACCATAGGCATGCCTGAGGTGGTGAGGTCAATAAACACTAGAGGTTGTTCGGTTGATGGTATCATGCTTTCCAGCTTCCAAGCCTGTCGTGTGTTGGCGGTGGAAGTGGATATCAATAACAAGCACATCAGAAACCTCGAACATCTGGGCAAGTTGCTAAACTTGAGGTACCTAGAGATCGACACATTCCTAGAGCTCCCTAGTGAAATCGGGGATCTAAAGTGCCTGCAGACACTGATAACATTGGCAAAAGTGCTGCCATCAACAGTTTGTGAGCTAACACAACTGATGTGTCTGAAAGCTTATGCAAACTTCCCGGATGCTGACAGAATAGGGAACCTAGTGCGCCTAGAGGAGCTAAAAATTCGGGTGTCCACAAAAGATGCTGCAGACGTCCTTGTGGTTAAGCTTGGCAAGCTAGTCAGGTTGAGAGTGCTGTCGATCGACTTCAACTTGGATGATAGGAGCATGAATGAGACCTTTTACATGGCATTGATCCAATCTCTGAATAATCTTCAGGAATGCGGCAGTGTACGCCTCAGGAAACAAAGGATCATTGGTCGTGAGTCATACACAGCTGTTGTAAGTGCATGGAAAAGCTGGAAGCCTCCTCGACAGTTGTGGCATCTAAATACGGACATGGGGCACATCTCCTTGCAGCAGTTGATGGACCTCTCACGCTGTCAGTGCCTTCGGTACTTGGATCTGGTTGAAATGAATGTAGTGGACATCGGGATCCTGGCGCTGCTGCCAGAACTCGTCTATGTCCAACTACATGATCCGCGCTCTTACCTCCATACCGATGTGTGTATTATTATTGTTGGCGCTGAGGGATTCAAGAACCTGCGGGTCTGGAAGGTACCGAGAAAGTTCAAATTTCTTCCGGGAGCCATGCCAAGGCTTGAGTCCCTTTCTGTCATGGTTGGCCCAGCAGAAGGTGATCTTGACTTTGGTCTGGGAAATCTTGTTTCTCTCAAGGAATTGGAGATCGACATCGTTTGCTACAGCTTTGAGATAGAGGAGACAAGTGCAGTGCTCCAACGCGCAGTGGAGGGTCATCCCAATCGTCCTACCCTTACAACACGTACTAGCCGACAACTGAAGGTACGGTGTGTCTCTCCCTCGTTACTACTCTTTTATTCGTATGCGTATATAATATCAATTCGTTGATTCCTCAAGTATGCATCCGACATGATTCATTTGATCTTTAATTCGCAGCTTGACAAAGCGCTAAGATTCAGTATCAGAGTGCGCGATCCCCCATATGACATAGACACGCTCGAGGCCATTCTGTCTCGGTACCCATGTCTCGAGGAGATCGATTTCGAAATTGACTGCGAAGGCTCCAGGCTATCTGAGGTGGAGCAACTGGAAGCAGGGGTTAGGCTAGTGGCTGCCCGCCATCCCAGTCGTCCCAAACTAGTGATGAAAAGGATAAACCAAGAAAGGGCGAATGAGAACGACGTCGGCAACTCGAATTGAAAACTATCGCAGGTATGTGCATATGTGCTGCAGCATCATCTTACTTTGTTTTATATGCATGCCTTTTATTGATGAGCAAATTCCTTTTAAACCATCATAACACTACAACAAACCTGCTAGTTGCCGAGTGTCTACTAGTCTGCTGAGGGTGGCACTCGGCAAACATGTTGTTTCCGTAGTGAATCTATAGAGAGTTTGCTTATCAGTCATAATTTTTTTTTACATTTTTCTCCTGAACCATAACAAATTACAAGTTCTCTTCCCAATAAAGAGAAGATGTACCACGATATGGAGAAGACCAAAAATATGAAGTTACTTTTATATGACTTTGAACAACTTTCAGGACTCGAAATTACCTCTGAATTATTTTGTTTTGGCCAAACAAAGGATTATGAGGACGAGTATAGGCAACTCTTTGATTCAACACGGGTGTGTTTCCTTTCAAATATCTAGGAATTGCTATGCATTTTAGAAAGCTTAGTAACATAGAGTAGAAAGCAATCGAGGAGAGAATAGAAAGGAAATTAAGTAGTTGGAAAAGTAAATATCTTTAAATGTGAGGTCTTGGGGTTTTAAACATTGAGGTCCAAAAAGAATACCTCTTAAGTAAATGGCTTTTAAGTTTCTGAATGAAGATGGTTTATGGCAAAATATTTTTAGGAAATATCGTAAAGGTAGACCTTTTTGGAAATATAGCTCATAAAGCTAGAGACTCATATTTTTGGAATAGGCTTATGAAAGTAAAGGATTGGTTCCTAACTCTTGGTTCTTTTGTTAGATGGATTGGCAACACACTTGTTTTAGAGATCAATACCCATCTTCATATAATATTGTTAGAAAGAAAAATGATTTGATTGCAACTGTTTTAAGTTATGTCCCTTTAAATATTTCTTTTAGAAGAAGTTTAACGGAAACAACCTAACCTTATGTCATCAATTAGTTGCACGAATTGCACATGTTCAACTGAATGATTCGGATGATAATTTTAGATGGTCACTACATCAAAATGGCATATTTTCAGTTCAATCAATGTATACTATGCTAATAAACAACGGGTATATAGAAAGGAATAAAATTAAATGGAAATTGAAAATGCCTCTCAAGATCAGGATTTTTATGTGGTACCTGTACAAAGGTGTAACTTGGACCAAAGATAATTTAGCTAGAAGGAATTTTGATGGTACTCTTAAATGTTGTTTTTTTTGTAATACTAATGAGACTATCCATCATCTATTTTTTGGATGTCAGAATGCTAAATTTCTTTGGCGTTGTGTACAAATATAGCTGTGAATTTAATATCATCTCCAACTAGTGTAAGAGAATTATTTGGCAATTGGCTTTATGGTATTGATGTTCACTTGAAGAAACAATTGCTAGTAGGAGCCTCAGCTTTATGTTTGGCAATATGGACTAGTCGAAATGATATTGTTTTATGCAGGTACTCTTCAGAGGAACTCACTAGCAAAGGTCGAGGACAAGCAGCTGATGCACCTAGCTTGTCAGAAGATTGAAATAACGGTGATGCAAATATTCACAAACTTCAGATGGATTGCTTTACTAATGTCTTTTCATACAAAACTTGGTGTTTTTCTTAGTCATGCAGACAGATATGCTGCAAACTTTGTAATAATTGGCTCTAACTTCTTTTGAAGTCCAGGCCGCGAACCCTTCCCATTATCTAAAACAAATTAAGGTTAAACCATCGGCCGGCTGAGCCCTGCTCGTCAGGCACACATCAAAGCCTCTCAGGGCGCAAGGCAGGTTTAACAAGGTGGCAACCTTCTGGCGTGTCCACTCCCGGTTCCCTAAAATCGTACTACAACCCAGGTACTGTTCATCGATCTATCTTGAATCAAAACTTTCCTTTGTTTTTTTTTTTGTTTCGTGTGTTACTGTAAAGTTTAATCTCTATGGCTTGTGTTCTAGCCTATGGGTTAGGTTTTTGTAATAATTGGTCTGATTCTATCGATGGATAGATGATGCTGGATACTTTTTAGACAACTTTTTATCCTTTATCTAACAAAAATCAGGGTACTGTTCATACAGAACTAAATAAACAGTATTTGTACTCTATGAACAAAAATTTTTGGATTATTTTGAACTACCGGTTTCTATTACGAGTCCTAACAACCATACACGCACTAGTGCTAGACTGTAGCATCTCCCATTATCTTGTGCCCAGCGCCACTTCCCTTTGTGTTAGTGATAAACCCTCTTAGAGATAAAATCCCATCGCATGTATAGATAAAGATAGATTGGATCAAGTATCCTGTTGTAACAACCTGTTGTATGTATGTTTGTTGCATATAAATATATGTATTTTTTTTAAGGAGCAGCGCAACGGCGTACTGCAGACCGCAACAGGGGGTTTGAAAACCAAAGTTACAATGGCTGCAAGTGCCTTAGAAAGCTCCTTGTAGCATCGAAGATATGATTGTGTACTTTGCAATCAGCGAAGCAACCGTCGGCGCAAACGTGGCAGCACGTGGCATCGCGCATGTTATCGCTTTCCTGATCGATATGGGCGGTGCCATTTACCTTTATCGGAATCATAGTTGCTACGAGCTTGATAATATCTAATGAAGACGATCGAAGAGGCTAGGCCTAGCGCTGTGAGTCTGTGGCATGAATCTATAACCCCTATAAAGAAGAAGCCCACTAGGAGAGTTCTCTCGACATGCGCGGGCGTGCACGTAGGCATCTAGGTGGCATCCTTCCGGACCCGAAATTTTATTTCATTCCAGTTCTCGGCTCCTTCTCTCCGTGTCCGCCCGGCGTCATCACTGACCCCTCAGCTACGCGTTGAAATCCGCCGGCCCTTCCCCTACCCTCGCGCCTCAATCCCGCTGCCGCCCCCATCGCCTTCCCATCTCGCCTCTCAACCGCCGCCGCCCCCATCGCCTCCCCACCACCACATCCATAAAACGCACGGCGGAGGAGGATGAGGGCCGGCCCCGGCGTGGCGCTCCCGCATCGGCATCGATCCCCTTCGATTGGACAGCACCGCTGGCCGCCACTGAGCACAAGGAGACCCAGCCTGAGCACGAGGCTGTGCGCCGGGCTCCCATCGTGAGCAGCATCCCGGCGTCGGATTGACGAAGACGGCCCAGCGGGGCGGGGGCGGGCGCTGAAGGTGAACCCGCCGGGGACGAGCCCGCCGGAGCCGGGAGGGGCGCAAGGCGGCGAAGAGTGCCCCGGCGTGGAGCGCGAGGCCGTTGGAGGCGTAGCAGGAGACCATGGCGGCAACGGCGCTGCTGCTGCGGCATCCATCCCCTTCGATTCGAACCACAGGTTTGGCACTGCGCCCGGCTTCTTCTATGTTTGGGTACGATAGTGCTGGGGCGGATGATTCCTCCATTTGTGGATCTGGCCGGTTGATTCGTCTCCATCCCTCCTTCTGAAGATTTCTCCTCTGTATGGGCATCAACTGTTGTAGTTGGACCGTGGTTGTGGGAGCTGCTGTTCAAGTACTCTGTAAAAACAATTTCTTGAAAGTTTATAGAAACCCATTTGACAGCAATGGAGAGATGCTTTATAAGAACGGGATCAAACTGATGCTTCCTCGGCAGTATCAAATTGTATGATGGAATGTAGAGATGCTTTCTGCGTTACTGCTTACTATCAAGCAAGAACACTGTGAAAGCATTTGGCTAGCTCATGCCTTCAAAGAAAATGTTCAGCAAAGTCCTTCAAAGAAAACATGTTCACTAATGTCATTCAAAGAAAATGTTCAGTAATTCTACTGCTACTGATAAGTTCGGTAAACTAGGACATCGTGAAAGCACTAGGCTAGCTAATCTTACAACTTCTGAATGTTATTTGCATATGTTTTAGTCAGTACATGTTAGCCTTTACTGTATGCTGATTTAGAATCTTCAGATTCAGTTGATGCCAATGTAGACTGTAATGATTCAGTTAGCAATTTCAGTGAGCTTTCAGTTTGTAATTCCCTGAACATGCCGCTGCTACTTTCTAACTGGGCAGGGCTATCTGTTTATTGAAAACAAAAGGTGCTGTCATGTTGGTCTACAAAGGGCTGTCATGTTGCTTCAAATTTAACTAAGATTATGAACATATGTATTTGATTGACAAACATTTTGTTATACTTTACCGAAGATGGATCATCACATTTTTTCTTTAATATTTTTGGCATAAAATTACGAAGAAACAAAAGAATAATTCTTCCTCTTTTGAAAAAAATATATTGCGTTCCCGCGGCAACGCACGGGAAATTCTTCTAGTGTCCTAAACTATCACGTACGCACAGTGCATTTTAGTTGTTCAATGAGAATCAAGCTGAGAAGAGTCGTCCTGTGTGCTTTCTTCAGTCATGTACTCATGTTAAAACATGGAAGTAGCAACTGACAGAGTGAGAGAGTACTAGGACTTTGATTTTTGTTACTGCATAATTCTGTTCGATGAGGATGAAGTGTTTTCCATGGTGCAGTTGAAATGAATTTAATGTCAAATTAAATTTCCCAGAGCATCAAGTTTCCCAAAAACACTGTCCACTGTCCCAAAAACACGGTTGCCGATCGCTTCTTGGCATACGATGACCGTGGCGGCGCCAGCAAAACTAGTGGCAGTGCAAGGGGACGGGAGAGGCAAATTATGAGAGACCCGGTCCTTCCTTCATCTGAGAGAACCCATTCCTTTACGTGACACGTGGAATTGCACCGATCTTGAAGTAACCTTCCACCGTTTCCATCGTAGTTACTGTCAGGCCACCAACGTCAACTCGTACACGCCGTTAGTGTATCTCTTCTACCGGAAGCCATCGGCTGGGCCACCAGGCGTCGCCATGCTTCAGGACAGATCCCCGCCCCGTCATCCGCAACGCCGGCGAGCTCCCCGCCTTTGCGACATCAAGTTCGATTCTTCTGTCGTCAGAATGGTAAGTGCCCTTGCTCGCTGAAGCCGCCCGCCTCGGTTGCGCGCGACGCGCCGCCGCCACTTGCCGTGGCCGCCCTTGCTCGCCGCCGCCGCCAGTCTCTGTCCGCTCTCTTCCCCAAGTTCCCGTCCTTCTTCCTCCGCGCAGCAGACGTGGCTCTGACCTATGTGCTTTTGTTGGGCGAGGTCTTCCTTGCTATGCAGGTCCGTCAAACTTTGGGAGAGAGGCAATTTTTATTTTATTCTTTTTTAATCGGGTGGGAGTCCCTGGGAAGCCGCCTTACCGCTACATGGTGTCCCCTCCCTACCTCCCGCCGTGGTTTGGCCCGGAGGACGTCCTGCATGCGGTCGGGGAGCTCGACAACGTCGTCAACAACAACAATGGGTCAACCTGGGGAACAGATCCGAGACGGAGGTCAACCATTTAATGCCGACCAAAGCGGTACGCGGAGGGCACGGCAATGCCATGCATCGTGGTAGGTAGCTGGTCGGTGCCAGATCCAGACGTACGCGTCGCTAGCTGTTTAAAAAGCACACGGAGAAAAGGACGACGACGACGACCGGTTAGTTTTCAGTTCACGAGAAAGCTAGCCACTCTGTCCTTTTATGCTTAGAGGTACTAGCTGGTACTTACAGGATATATATATTCTTTTTTTTTTTTTTTTTGATTTTAACGGGGGGACGAAAAGTCCCTACCTGATCCATTGCCCACAGATGCCGGGCAAGCCCGGTGGGTGAACAAGGGCACGAGGCCCAGAGTACAGCAGCTAGCAGCGGCCATTGACCACCACTAGCGAGTAGAGTTACATGAGGGGGGAGAGGGAAGAAGTTTACACCAAATGAAAATCCCACCAAAAACATAGATTGTTACATCAAGAGAGGGAGGGAGAGAATACAACATCACGTAACATAAACGACCACACAAACAACAGCAAGGTCAAACCTAGACCAAGCGCGAGAGTCGCCAACCGAACGTCGATTTGTGCCACCGCAGAACAGCATACTCGCCGGTTTCACCGTGGTCCTTGTGCCCTGCACCACTCCTCGTGGCTACGCCGCTCCACTGCCGCCCCCCTCTGAGGTACGAAAAAGAGGGGCCGGCAATGGAATGGGGACTAAGAGAGGCGACGAACACGCAGGCCAAGGATCGCCAGCACGACGACCTCCCTTCAAGCTGATGGGGACATCTTCCAAAGACATCCGGGCCCACATACCACCATCCGACGCCGTCCATGGGGAGGAAACCTAGGAGGGGGATGTTAGCAGCGGTGGAAACTCCACCCGGCATAAGATTTTCTGGCACCATCAAAGAGAGCGTAGACGGAGCAGAGGCGCCCAGAGGAGGACACTTGTCAAAAGCGTCGGCAACGACCGACGACCAAGGCGATTCACCCTTGCACACCAAGGAAGGAAAGAGCAAGGAGGGGAGTGGAGAGGATGGGAGGAGAGCTCACGGTGGCATGAGAGGCAAAGGAGGCCGCAAGAACGACGCCTTCAACAAGGAGAGTGATACACCAAAGACGCGGCTGCACGTCGAAAGGGCACGGCCAGTGCGAATCTTCAACGATGCCTCCAAGGAGGGGCATGACGCAAAAGGCGCCATCGTCCGTCGGACCGGCTTAAAGCCGATAAGGCTTCCGCCCGATTCTATGCCAACCCGGCACACCCAGATTTGGTCAGCCGCCACTAGCCGCAACAGGATACACAACGGCGAGTCCCATGACGCGCTGTCCCGAGGAAACGTGTCTCGACGACGCCTCCAAGGAGGTGGATGACGCAGCCGCGCCATCGCCGCCCGATCCGGACAGAACCGGACAGGGTTTTCACCCCGCTAAGTGTACACAAGAATCGCTCGCCGTCGTGCATCGATTCGGCCGCAAATCTTGAGCTCGAGAAAGGGGGAAAGAAGGGAGGGACCTGCATGTCGTGGCCACGGCAACACCATGACCTCCCATTTCTCGAGCACCGTGGCGGAGGCGGCCCCCGAGTCGAGGAAGCCGTCCGGCGCGCGTGAACGCCCCCCCGGTGTGTGAAGCGTCGGGGACGCCGCTGGGGGGTCATTGACTCACCCGCGAACCCCATGTCCGCCGGGAAGTCGCGGCGCTGTGGCGGCGGAGGTGAAGTCGGGCGTCGGTCGTTTGCCGCTCCCCCGCACGGGTAGGATGGGATCCATGCACCGGTTGTCGTGGCCGGCGGCACCGCGAGCGCTTGCTAGTTGGGGGCCGCGCGCGCCGCGGCGAAGACGTTGCAGGAGCCGCGCACGCGGCGCGGACCCGCCCCTCGTACCGCCGAAGGGACGGCGGCGGACGGGTGGGGGAAGTGGTGCTGGATCTGCCATCCCCGCCCTTGGAGCTCAGCGTCAGCCATCCGCCGTCGCCGGTGCTCCCCAAGGCAGGCAGCGCACGACAGCTCGTCGGATATGGTCGGGGACGGCGGATCCGAGTTGGGGTAACCGGATCGGGCTCGCCGGGCTGCCCAAGACCGCCGGAGACAACGGGAAGAGGATGGGTGGCCGGCATGGAGGTTTTGGATTGGGGAGGTGGGGTGGAGATTGAGACACGCGGGGGCGAGCCTTTTGGTGCCGCCCGCTGGCCGCCGCTGCCATGGCCGTTACTGACGAGGATCTGCGGCAGCAGCGCCAAGATGGCCGGAGAGGATGCGGTGGTCGGCGGCCGGGCTGGGTCGCCCTCGAGTCGCCCTCGAGAGACGACGCGAGAGCCCAACCGTTGTGTCTACATTTTTTCGATATATATATTCAGATTCCCTGTACGTAAATAAGCTACAATTTCTTGTTCCTCCTGCAGCTTTTTGTGTCTTTTTTTTTTTAAAAAAAAACGTGTTCTCACCTTCTTCGTATAGGCGGTAGTGTTGTGTGGGTGGGTGGGTGGGTGGGTGTGTGTGTGTGGTGGGGGGGGGCGCTGAGGTAGTATATAGCCTGTGTCGTCTCTACTTGTGGTCTATATTGTTATTTTTTCGGCGAGCGGGTTTAACCCGTATTTCGTGTGGAGATATTATTAATCACTGACTGCTAGTACTATGACTTAAGTCGTCGGCTTAATTTGAGTCTCACAAGCATGCACGTCACGTAAAGTGCGCAGGCAATTCCAACTTTCAACACACAGGTTACCTCCTTTTCTATTTCTTAGGCCAGGTACGTACAATAATCGGCTAAACGCCCACCACATCAGCACCGTGCATGCGCTGGAAGAGAGAGTGCGCAGCTCGGCGCTGCTTTCGTCGCCGAGCTATTCACATAAACCAATGATCTTCTTCAACTTTTACAGACTATGGGAGAGGGAGCCGCGTTGCTATCTGCTCTCCCTGCCTAGTCTATTTAAGCACCATCCGCTTCCTCAGTATGTCACCCGCCGCTTGTACTACCACTACACAGCCTCACCCAAATTGCCAAAACACAGACACACACACACACATCCGCTTCGTCAGTTTGTCACCCGCCACATTACAGTACCACCACCACCACATAGCCTCCTCTCCCTCTCGTCGATCTGCATTGATGGCCGATAATCCCGACGCCCAGGCCCAGCTGCTTGAGGGGGCGCTCTCGCCCCCGCCGTGGTTTGGTCCGCATGCGATCCTGAAGGAGTTTGAGTGGCTCGTCGTCAACGACAACAACAACGCCGCTCGGGGGTGGCTCTGGCAAGAGATCAGGGACTCTCTGCTGCGGACACACCGGCAGCAGCAGGAGGAGCTGCCGCTGGACTTCGACGCCAAGGTGGAGGCGGCGCTCGCTAGGCTCCTTCGGATGGGCGATCTTAAGGTGGTGGGATCCCGTTGGAAGCAGCCTTACCGCTACACGCTGTCCCCTCCATACCTCCCGCCGTGGTTTGCTCCGGAGGAGGTGCGGCAGGCGGTCGGGGAGCTCGACAACGGCGGCAACAACAACAATGGGTCGACCTGGGAACAGATCAGGGATTTCTTGAAGCAAAAACACCAGCCGCAGCAGCCACTGCTACCGTACTTCGACACCGTGCTGCAGACGATGCTCTCCGTGCTCCGCCAGAGGGGCCACCTTACCATTACCAGGGGATCAGCCAATGGCCCGCGGCACTACACGCTTCGGCAGGCCCCAGAGCCTGATCCAATTGACATCCCTGGCTATCTCTGGTGGTATTACCTTGGCCACAAGCTCTGTGGTGGCTTCAGTTACTACTATGACCGTGATGAAAAAAAAATGGATGAGGAGGATGCATTGATGGCGAATAATAATCCCAACGCCCCGGCATGGTTTGGTCCGCGGACGGTCCTGCACGAGATTGTGGAGCTCACCGACCTCTACAGCCAAAGCATCAACAGAGAGACCACTGAGGGGTGGTCCGTGAAAGATACCAGGGACTCCCTGATGGGGAGACACCAGCAGAAGCTGCAGGACGCCATGCACGCTGCGGGCTTCGACTTGACGCCACGCTGCGGGCGACGCTCACTACGCTCTGCAAGCGAGGCTATCTTGTGACGGTGTGGGACAGCATTACGTACAAGCTATCCAACAGACCTCCCTGCGTCCCGCCGTGGTTTGATCCGAAGGAGGTCGTGCAGGCGGTCGGGGATCTCGACGACAACTACTTACCCGGTGGGTCGACCTGGGGACATATCAAGGGTTACTTCATCAACATCACCAGACACGGCCATACGCAGCTGCCAGGCTTCGACAGGGTGCTGCGGACGATGCTCTCTGTGCTCCGCCAGAGAGGACACCTTACCTGGGGAACCAGTGGCCCGGAGCATTACACGCGGCGACACACTCCGGCGGCCACCGTTGACATCCCCAACAATCTCTTATGGTATAATGTCGGTTACAAGCTGGGCGGCGATTACGACTTGGATGACGGCACGGAATTGGGCAAGGCTGCTGACGCCAGTGTATTCCGCCGGCGGCCTGTGAATAACTCGGCAAATAATCAAGGAAACCACGGCACATCGGAGAGGGAGGTGGGATCGATCCATATATCCGATTCATTATTTGCCTTTAATTTCTGTGGCGTTCAAAACTAATATATATGTAAATTTTTTCATGTGTAGCCATTGCTGGGTGACGACGAAGCTAAGAGAAAGAAAAAGGTAACATATCTCGATCTTGTGGTGATTATTACTACTAGAATATTCATAAATATTTGTTAAATACAAATCTTTTTCACAATGAAAAGTTTGTACATAATGTAGTTAAAGATACTATATAACAGGGCTAAGCTACAGCGCGCTTGCCATCGGGTCAGCTGACCTTGACAGATTTTGAAAATTCTAAAGGAATATTACTGTATGAAACGCTAATAGATCCTAATGGCCACACCATTTCTAGACGAGACCCGGCGGTCATCTTGCCTAGATTCGGCCCTACTATATATGTAGTAACAATGATCCTACTATTTGTTAGCCACCCCTAAAGTTTAGTCACTTCTAGTCACCGCTTGGGGACTAAAGGAAAAACTGAACTACTCACTTTTTGTCAGGGTGCATTTGGTCATAATAGTATATAGTACTATTTGCTTTACATTTTTGGCCCTCATATATATTCCTTTTGTCTTCGGGATGTTGTACAACAGAGGGAGCGACAACGAAAGAAGTACATGATATGGAGGGTGTGCTTATCGGTATTTGACCATGGTATTCTGTATGCTCTCACTTTCATACCTGGATTTGGAGAAGAGACGAGTGGGCATCACGAAGAAGAAACCTACATAAAGTGGTTAAAGTGGACGGCGATGAATCTAATTGTTCCATTGATTCTGTTGATTGTGATGATTAGGATACAAAAATCCTTCATCAACCTAGAAGATATACCACGAAACAAAGAGGAGAGGTGTAAAATAGCAAATCTGTCAATGGTCTCATTCTCGAAGGTTGCGTACGTGTCAATCAAAGAAGCACCTGGCCCAAAGGTGACACTACATGTCATTGCGCATGTTGTCGCTTTCGTAATCGATATGGCTGGTGCCCTTTACCTTTGGTGGATTCATAGTTGCTATGACCAAGAAATACCCGAAAGTACATGGAGAGCAGAGGAGTTGCATATAATAAGTATCCAAAGCTAGCACGTACGCACAGTGCTTTTTAGTTGTTCAATCAGAATCAACCGATGTGTGCTTCCTTTAGTCATGTTCAAACAGAGAGTCGTCCTGGGAATTTGTTTGTTGTTTGTTACTGAAGTAGTACTCTGTTTGATGAGGATGCAAAGGTTTCCATGGTGCAATTGGAATATATTTAATGTCAAATTCAATTTCCCGAGTATCAAGTTTCCAAAAAACATACTCTGGCTGCAAATTTAAAAATCTTTGACTTTTAAGAAGCAACAAATGACACTTTTCTGTTACACAAGGAGTGGTGTATATCGACAGTAATCATGGTTGGCCGCTCATCGTGTGTTGAGCAGCCACACGTCCACTGTCCACGCCACAGAGATGGCAGCGTAGGATGACCGCGGCGGCGCCACGCGCCAGCAAAACTAGTGTGGCAGCGCAAGGGGATGATGCTCCGTGCAAAAAGGTTCCTCCTTGATGCCACCTGCAAGAACAGGAGCAACAGCGTGGATGTTCTCCCAACCCGCCATTGCCTCCACCACTTTCACCGCCCTCGCCAGCGGCAGCAGCACCGCTACAGCCGTCGCTCCCACCGCCACTGACCCCTTCGCCATCGCGAACGCCCTCTCCGCCGCCACCGCCGCCGCCTCGGCTCCCAGTTCCGCCGCATCGCCACCGTCCACGTCCACTGGCTCACGGCTCCACGCGTGCGCCATAAAGCTCGGCGTATCCGCGGACACCTTCACCGCGAACCACCTCCTCATCTACTACTCCAGACGCGGGCACCTCGCCAGCGCGCTGGACGTGTTCGACAAAACGCCGCGCCGCAACCTCGTCACATGGACGGCCATGGTGTCCGCCGCGGCGCGTGGCGGCGTGCCTGACCTGGCGCTGGGGATCTTCTCCTCCATGCTCAGGAGCGGGTTCTGCCCCAACGAGTTCGCTCTCGCCAGCGCGCTCGGCGCTTGCTGTCACTGTCGGTCCGTGGTGGTGGATGGTGTGAAGCTTGGCTATTCCATTCATGGCCTCGCCGTCAAAGCTGGCCTCGATGGGAATGCTTACGTGGGAAGCTCGCTAATGCTGGTGTATGCGAAGCACCGGCGTGTTGCTGCTGTGGAGCGCCTCCCTCGGTCTTCAGATCTTTGGGCTTGCCTACCACCATGGCTACTCTGACAATGTTCTTGTAGCGAATGCAGTCATCAATATGCTCTCGCAGTGTGGGCTGCTCAGCTGTGCTTATGACTTCTTCTGTAGTCTCGGTCTCAGAAATATCGTGACATGGAACGAGATGATCGCAGGCTATGGTCTGCACGGCTGTTCTGAAGACGCAATGAGGCTCTTCCGCAGCTTGGTTTGCTTTGGAGGAAGACCAGATGAGTTCACCTATCCAGCTGTTCTGTCTGCCTTCCAACAAGATCATGATGCAAGGAACCATGAGCAAATCCACGCAAGTGTTCTGAAACAGGGATTTTCTTCATGCCAGTTCGTGGCAACCTCACTTATCAAAGCAAAAGTAGCCCTTGGCTCAGTTCTGGATCCACTGAAAATCATCAAAGACGCTGGCAAGATGGATTTAGTGTCATGGGGAGTCACCATCTCTGCATTCGTGAAGCATGACTTGGATAAAGAGGCTCTTTTTGTTTTCAACATGTTCAGAGTTGACAGCCCAGATGGGCCTGATGAGTTCATCCTGGGTACCAGCCTGAATGCCTGTGCAGACGCTGCATTGATTAGGCAGTGCCGACACATCCATTCGCACGTTGTCAGGACTGGGCACAGCAAGCACTTCTGTGTGTCCAGTGCTTTGGTAGATGCCTATGCAAAATGCGGTGATATTACGGCTTCCAAATGTGCTTTCACTGAGGTTTCATCAGTGACCAAGGACGCCATACTGTACAACACTATGCTGACAGCTTATGCTAACCGTGGTCTGATCCATGAAGTCCTCAGCCTCTACCAAGATATGACACAGCTTCAATTGGCTCCAACACCAGCTACGTTTGTTGCTGTCATCTCAGCTTGCAGTCATCTTGGACTAGTCGAGCAGGGGAAGCTTTTGTTCAGCTCCATGCTGTCTGCACACGGCATGAATCCGACAAGAGCCAATTATGCATGCCTGATTGACCTCCTGGCACGAAGAGGGCTCCTGGAAGAAGCAAAAAGCGTTATCGAGGCAATGCCGTTTCAACCGTGGCCTGCAGTATGGAGGTCACTGATGAATGGTTGCCGAATCCATGGAAACAGAGAACTCAGTCTACTTGCAGCAGAACAGATCCTGAGAATGGCGCCAAACAGTGATGGCGCATATGTGTCGCTGTCGCATGTCTATGCTGAAGATGGAGATTGGCAGTCTGCAGAGGACACCAGGAGGAAGATGGCTGAGAATCAAGTGCAGAAAGCGCAAGGTTACAGCAGTGTTGAGATTTAGCTATTCAGAGATTTTGCATGTAGGAACCAAACCACAATAGGGGCAGCAGCCTTTTGTATTGCAGTGAATGTGAATAGTGAATACATTTTTACAAGCATCTTGATAACAAACAGGCCGGCACACTGAAATTAGGTTAGATATAATCAGCTGTTGTTTGGGCATTCAGTGTCTGTTTCGTGTGCATTCATAATTTGAGATATGAAAACTTCAATTAATGTCTAATGGGGAGCACTGAATACTGACAGATATATAGAATCAGCTCATAGTGTACCCATCTCATGAATCAGCTATGCACGGGCGTCAGTAACGGCTTCCCGGAGAAGGCGGCTTGGAGGTTCCCAATCATGAGTTCTTGGAGGTGAGCTTGTGACTCCTCGGTGAACACCGCCTCGTGCGCCGTTAGCACAACATTGTCCATCTCCCGCAGCTCCGGTGGCACGTGCGGCTCGTTCTGGAAGACGTCGAGACCAGCACCAGCGATCCTCCCTTGCTGCAGCGCCGCGATGAGCTCCTGCTCGTCCACATTCCCGCCGCGCGCGATGTTCACCAGGACGCCGTCCGGTCCCAGCGCGTCAAGAACGCGGCACCCCACGATGCCCCGCGTCGCTTCGTTGAGCGCGCACGCGACTATCAGAGCGTCCGAGTCCGCGGCGAGCGCGTGGACGTCGGCGAAGTAGCGGTAAGGGACGGAGGCCGCCGCCTTGGGCGTCCTCCAGTGGTAGGAGATGGCGCAGCCGAATGCCTGCAGACGCTTGGCGATCCGTGAGCCGATGCTGCCCAGACCGATGATGCCTACGCGCTTGCCGCTCAGCTGATGAATCAATCAATTGTATATATGTGTTCGTTCAGCTGATGGATGAATCAATTGACTGATTTCACGAGGAAAGAAGCCAATATCCGTTAGAAAAAACGAAAAAGATGGAACCTTGGTGGTGAGCGGAAGTCCCCTTGCTTCGGCCAGATCCCAGCACGGACGTAGCGGTCTGCAGCGGCGACGCGTCGGATCACGGCGATGAGGAGGCCGACGGCGTGGTCAGCGACGTCGACGGAGAAGATCTCGCCGGCGCCGGCCCACGACGACGCCGCGGCGCGCGCACTGGGCGAGGTCGACGTGGTCCACTCCGGCGCCCGTGGTCACGACGCAGCCGAGGGAAGGGACAGCGGAGAGAGTATTGATTCAGTAGTATTGGATGCAGAGTCCACGTGGAGCGTTAAGGCGACGTGGCGGTGGCGGTGGCGGCAGCAGTGGTGGCGATGATAGTGATGGTGATGATGGTGGTGTTGGAGGGGCACAAAGCAAGGTAACATCTCTTGTGGTGACTACTACTACTAAATTGGAAATCTTTTTGACAATGCTAAGCAAGTGTATAATTTAAAGATACCATATAACGACATGGATATCCATGGAGTATTTACCGTAGTGAGATGAGAATATGCAAAATTGTGGTTTATTACCATCAAATCTGACTAGTGTAAGAAAATATATATTTCATACTATTTGCTTCCAACTATCTCTGTTCCAGATTATAAGATGTTTTGGGTTTTTTGGACGTATGGGTTTGGGCTTTTGATATGCACTTAGATATATAATATATCTAGATGAATAGTAAATTAAAAGCCAAGTGTATCTAGAAAAAACAAAACATGATATAATTTAGAGCGGAGATAGTATTGATTCAGTAGTATTGGATGCAGAGTCCACGTAGAGTGTCAAGGCGACGAACCGGTGGTGGTGGGCGGCGGTGGTGGCGATGATAGTGATGGTGATGGTGATGATGGTGGTGATGATGGTGGTGCTGGAGGGGCACAAAAGGAGGTAACATCTCTTGTGGTAACTAGTACTAAATTGGAAATCATTTTGACAATGCTAAGCAAGTGTATAATTTAAAGATACCATATAATGACATGGATATCCATGTAGTATTTACCGTAGTGAGATGAGAATATGCAAAATTGTGGTTTATTACCATCAAATCTGGCTAGTGTAAGAAAATATATATTTTGTACTATTTGCTTCCAACTCTCTGTTCCAGATTAAAAGATGTTTTGGGTTTTTTGGATGTATGGGTTTGGGATTTTGATATGCACTTAGATATATAATATATCTAGATGCATAGTAAATTAAAAGACAAGTGTATCTAGAAAAACAAAACATGATATAATTTAGAGCGGAGAGAGTATTGATTCAGTAGTATTGGATGCAGAGTCCACGTGGAGCGTCAAGGCGACGTGGCGGTGGTGGTGGCGATGATAGTGATGGTGATGGTGATGACGGTGGTGATGGTGGTGGTGGTGCTGGAGGGACACGAAACGAGGTAACATCTCTTGTGGTAACTACTACTACTAAATTGGAAATCTTTTTCACAATGATAAGCATGTGTATAATTTAAAGATACCATGTAACGACATGGATATCCATGGACTATTTACCGTAGTGAGATGATAATATTGCAAATTGTGGTTTATTACCATCAAATCTGGCTAGTGTAAGAATATATATGTTTCATACTATTTGCTTCCAACTCTCTATATGTTCCAAATTATAATATGTTTTGGGTTTTCTAGATATCTGGGTTTGGGCTTTTGATATGCATTTAGATACTAGAACCATATACAGTGAATAATAAACAAAGTGGATCTAGAAAAATCAAACCCATGTTATAATTTAGAGCAGAGAGAGCATCAAATAGCGGGTCCTATATATTCCTTTTGTCTTCTGGGCTGGACAACAGAGGGAGTATGCAATTTTGAAAATTATATTGAAATATTATCGTATGCAATAATGCTGATAGATCCTAATGCATGGCCACACCATTTCCAGACAAAGACCCCAAAAAAGTAGTCATGTTGCCTAGATTGACCCCTGCTATATAACAGTGATAGATCTAGCTTACTGGTTGCTTTCTACTCAATAAATAACGTTTGGTCGAAATAGTATACAGTACTAGTTGTTTTCTACTTAATTAATAACATTTGGCCCTCGATCATATTCCTTTTGTCTTCTGGGAATACAAAGCACCAATTGGAAGTATATAGTATGTGTACACATACTAGTTACTCCGTTTGTACCAATTGTAAGTCATTTTAATTTTTTTTCCTAAGTGAAACTTTCTTAGTTTTGACTAAAATAATATATAATAATTTGATAGTGTATTTAACTTGTTTGATATCACAGATGATGTTAATAATTTTTTTAATATAAATTGAATTCAAGTTTAGCTTATTACAGTTTGGAACGTAACATTACTTGACATATTCCTTGTTATGTATCCATGGGAGTGAGAGGCTGCCGACAAGAGCGAAGTTAGCTGACAATTTTTTTTTTTTTTTTGAAAGGTGTTAGCTGACAAACTCAATTGAAAACGTGTCGCTTAAGCTTTGTCAACTTTGACTAAGTTTATAGAAAATACGTGCAACATTTGTATCTCCAAATATATTTATTAAAAACTAGACTTAAAGATCTTTCCGATAATACTAATTACTTAATATAAATATTTATATATTTTAATATATAATTGCCGGTAGTTTGAAAATGTTGACTTCTCGAGAAGCGAGAATTGTATGTTTTCTGGAACATAGGGAGTACCTACCTAATCTACTTGTTGTAAATTTCGTTATGTGTAGCCTTTGGTGCTGTTTCAAAAGAATGGCGACAACGTTCCTACAGAGGGAGCAACTGGTGAACAAATTGAAACATCAGCAGCAGCTGGCGACCATGGCGTCAGCGTGGCACCACAAATTATGGTACGTAGACACGTACGCCCGCTGCATGTAAAATAAACTGAAAATCATATGGGCCTGCTGATTTAGGTATATATTTGGCAAATATATTTCGTTCAGTTCATTGAAAATAAACTATATCATCGTAGCAGGTGGCAGTTTCGCCGACAAAGGATGAGGGCCCAGTGCTCCCAAAAAATCATTTTTTTAATGTGGCATGCTTTATTAACAAAAAGATACTTAAGACTAACTTAAATTTGACTGATATTTACTCAATTAATAACGTTTGGTCAAAATAGTATACAGTACTAGTTGTTTCCTACTTAATTAATAACATTTGGCCCTCGATCATATTCCTTTTTCTCTTCTGGGAATACTATGCACCAATTGTAAGTATATAGTATGTGTACACATACTAGTTACTCCGTTTGTACCAATTGTAAGTCATTTTAATTTTTTCCTAAGTGAAACTTTCTTAGTTTTGACTAAAATATAACATTTTGGCAGTGTATTTAACTTGTTTGATATCACAGTTTGGAACGTAACATTATTTGACATATTCCTTGTTATGTATCCATGGGAGTGAGAGGGTGCCGACAAGAGCGAAGTTAGCTGACAAACTTTTTTTTTTTTTTTGAAAGGTGTTAGCTGACAAACTCGGTCCTGATCCTGGATCACCATCAATAAGGCAGGAGGAATTCAGTGCCCAAGTCGGTCTCCGGCAACGGCGCCGGCCTGGGGAGGAATTGGCACGGAACGAGTGGATCACCGAAGTGACCGAGGTGGGGCCCGGGCCGAGTTGAGAAACTGGCCGGAGGTCACATTGTGCATTCGTTGTTCAATCAGAAGTAATACATACCTAATCTGCCTTTGCTGCTGTCACAGGAGAATGATGACGACAACGTGCCACCGGAGGGTGCAGCTGGTGAACAAATTATGCATGGTACGTAGATACGTGCAGTGTCCCCTGTGTTCCGTTCACTCTCAGTCGCCCGCTGATTTAGGTATATATTTAGCAAATATATTTCGTTTGCAAATATATTCTATATGCAGTGGGCGACCGAGTGAAACCAAACTGAAAATCATATGGGCCTGCTTATTATTTAGGTATGTTAATTTCTTTCAATTCACATTGACAAACTATATCATTGTACCAGGTGGCGGTTTCGGTGATTCGCAGACAGAGAACGTCGCTCCCCTTGCACTGGAGCCCCCACTGCTCCCAACGCATATAGCGCCACCCAGCGACGTGCAGCTGCAGCTGGCGGTCACCACAACAACTGCCGATGCTCACGCCCAACAGGGGCAAGATCCGGTTCAGGTGCGTTTTTTTAAAAAAAAAAGTGAGTTTGATAATAACATGTGCATGTTCAAGTAACAACTTCAATACTTACTCTAACGCCATCCCGTTAATAAAATACTAGTAGATTATAATATACATTAGTATCAGGTGATGCGTCTTTTCGAGTGAGTTTGATATAATTTAAAATACCCTCTAGTGATTTTATAAATGGGATCCCTTTATAATTACCCTTTTTTATTGTTATGAAAGATCATCCAAATAGACCTCCTACGTTTGCATTCAACTTACCCATATACGTCGTGATTGTGAAAGATAATATAAAGTTGTACCTTTATAGTTGTATATCCATATTAATTTATAGTATATGTTATTTGTAGGTTTCTATTTAGAATTTGGCACGTGCCGCCAAAAATTTTAGCTTGTCTCGATCGAGAGTATTGATTAAGTAGTATTGGATGCAGAGTCTCCGTGGAGCGTCAATCCAATGTGGTGACGGCGTTGGGGGTTTTTGCGGTGGTGGGCCAGCGGCAGCGGCGACGGTGGTGGTGCTGGAGGGGCACAAAATCAGTTAACATCTTCTGTGGTAGCTACTACTACTAAATTGGAAATCTTTTTCACAATGATAAGCAAGTGTATAATTTAAAGATACCATATAACGACATGGATATCCATGGATTATTTAAATATTGATGAGATGAGAATATGCAAATTGTGGTTTATTACCATCAAATATGGCTAGTGTAAGAAAATATATGTTTCGCACTATTTGCTTCCAACTCTCGTTGTTTCAAATTATAAGATATTTTGGGTTTTCTAGATATCTGGGTTGGGATTTTGAAATGCACTTAGATGTATAATATATCTAGACCCATAGTAAAGTAAAAGCAAAGTGTATCTAGAAAAATCAAACCATATTATAATTTAGAGCGGAGAGAGTATTTAATAACATCTGGCCCTCATATCTGGGATGTCAACAGAGGGAGTATGCAATTTTGAAATTTCTATTGGAATATTACTATATGCAAAAATCTTAATTGCTTTCTACTTAATTAATAACAGTTGGCTTTCATTCCTTTTTTTGTTGTGGATGCTGGACGGACAACAGATGGACCCGGAGAAAAAACGTCTTGTGTACATGATATGCACCTTGCTTTTATCGGCCGTTGGCCATGCTTCGCTGTACTGTCTCTCTTATTTTATATTTGGATTTGGAGAAGAAACCCCCAAATATAAGTGGGCCCAAAAGAAGTGGGCAAAGTGGGGGGTGATGGATCTAGGTGCTCCATTGTTTCTGCTTCCTGGGATGATTGTCATACAGCTAGTCTACATCGACCTGAGAGACACACCAGCAGACGAAAATAGAGTGCCGAAGTATAAATTAGTAAATATGGTAGTGACTACAATTTCCAAGATTGCGTACCTTGTCATCAAAGGCCTACCCGTCGGACACGCCAAAATACTATGTGGCATTGCGCATATTGTCGCTTTCCTGATCGATGCGGCTGCTGCCGTTTACCTTTATCGGAAGCGTCTTTGCAACGAACAAGGCTTGTGCGATATACAATAATTAAGAAGAAGAAGAAGAAGAAGAAGAAGCTGGGATTTTTCTTGATAAGCGTTATTTTGTGTCTTGATGCTGCTTCGCAAGGTTATTTTGTGTCTGGAAAGCGTCCTTCATTTAAAACTTAATAGTTTGTTTCGCGGTTGAGTTTGGGAGATGGAGTGTTTCTCTGTGTAATAAGGTTCCCTTAACATTTGTCCATGTACTGGAATTGCGTGCTAAACTGGTAATGTCAAATTTTGTGTCCTTGCTTGTTTTTCATATTGCAGTTCAAATGGATTTCATCTCTCTCTTTTGCGATTGGAATTTATTTAATGTCAAATTTAATTTCCCAGAGCATCAAGTTTCTCTTCTCAAAAACAAGCAGTCCGTAGTATATATCGGCAGCCATCATGGATTCATGGGTTCATGGCTGGCTGCTCATCGTGTTCAGCAACCACATGTCCACTGTCCACGCCACAGAGAAATTATTGCCGATCGCTTCGGCTTCAGGGAATGGCGTGCGTCTTGGCAGACCATGACCGCGGCGGCGCCAGGCGCCAGCAAAACTAGTGCTAGTGCAAGGGGACGATGCTCCGTGCAAAATCTCCCTCCTTCATACTACCTGCAGCATCAACATGGACCACTTTGTCCGGACTCGCAAGCGGCAGGAGCGCTGCGGCCGGCACTCCTGCCACGTACACCTTTGCCATCGCGAACGCCCTCGCCGCCGTCTCGGCTTCTAGTTCCACCGCGGCGCCACCGTCCACGTTGACGTCCACAGGCGCGCAGCTGCACGCGTGCGCCATAAAGCTCGGCGTGTCCGCGGACACCTTCACCGCGAACCACCTCCTCATCTACTGCTCCAAGCGTGGGCACCTCGGCAGCGCGCTGGACTTGTTCGACGAAACACCGCGCCGCAGCCTCGTCACCTGGACGGCCATGGTGTCCGCCACGACGCACGGCGGCGTGCCTGACTTGGGGCTGGGGCTCTTCTCCACCATGGTCAGGAGTGGCTTCTGCCCCAACGAGTTTGCTCTCGCCAGTGCGCTCGGCGCTTGCTGCTAGTCCATGCTGGTGGTGGATGGTGTGAAGCTCGGCTCGTTGATGCTGGTTTATGCCAAGCACGGGTGTGTCGCTGCTGCGCAGAGAGTATTCGCAGGCATAGCTTGGTGTTACAGAGACGCCGCGTGCTGGAACGCGATGCTGGTGGGTTATTTCACCAATGGCCGTGGGTATGACAGGGTATGACACGATGAGGACAGTGGCTCGGATGCATCGTTCTGCAATTGCAGCTGACTTGTTCACCTACATCTCGCCTGTCATGGTTTCCTCGATCACCTGTGACTTGAATTCTGGGCGGCTGGTTCATGGTCTTGTCATCCATGGCATGTTCGAGTCCAATACCTCAGTGATGAACACGCAGTCATGGATATGTATTTCAAAGCAGGACACAAGGAAATTGCAGTTGATATCTTTGGTAAGATTCGGCAGAAAGATACTGTTTCTTGGAACACAATGATTTTTCTCGAACGTGCATTGCACGGTATTCATTAAGAAGAAGAGAGTTTGTTACAACACAAATAAAGAAAACAACGTTAGTAAGAGATTGTGATTACTAACGGAACAGCCCGCGGGCAGCAAGAGATTGTGATTACATAAAAACACTTTGGCAGCGACAGAGGAGGCACAAAGACTAGCAAGGCCTACAAAGGCGGGATCAGCGCAAGGAGATGCCTGTATCCTGCTTGACACCAGCTTGCAGCCTCATCTTGGATTTTCCCAGCTAGCTGCAGCGGCGTGCACGAATCACCATGAAAAGTTCTTGAGTTTCTTTCTTTCCAAAGCGACCAAGCAACTAGGAAGAAGAGGGAGTCAAAACCTTTCCTGACAATGTTCTTGTAGCAAATGCAGTCATCAACATGTTCTCACAGTGTGGGCTGCTCAGCTGTGCTTATGGCTTCTTCTGTAATCTCGGTGTCAGAAATATTGTGACATGGAACGAGATGATCGGAGGCTTTGGTATGCACGGCTATTCTGAAGATGCAATGAGGCTCTTCCGCAACTTGGTTTGCTTCGGAGCAAGACCGGATGAGTTCACCTATCCAGCTGTTTTGTCTGCCGTCCAACACGATCATGATGCAAGGAAACATGAGCAAATCCACGCAAGTGTCCTGAAACAGGGGTTTTCTTCATGCCAGTTCGTGTTGACCTCACTTATCAAAGCAAAAGTAGCACATGGCTCAATTCTAGATCCACCGAAAATCATCAAGGACGCTGGCAAGATGGATTTAGTGTCATGGGGAGTCACCATCTCTGCATTCGTGAAGCATGACTTAGATAAAGAGGCCCTTTTCCTCTTCAACTTGTTCAGAGTTGACAGCCCAGAGAAGCCTGATGAGTTCACTCTGGGTACCATCCTGAATGCTTGTGCAAACTCTGCAATGATTAGGCAGTACAGATGCATCCATTCGCTCGTTGTCAGAACTGGGCATAGCAAGCACGTTTGTGTGTCCAGAGCTTTGGTTGATGCCTATGCAAAATGTGGTGATATTACTGCTGCCGAAAGCACCTTTAGTGCCATTTCATCAATGACCAAGGACGCCATACTGTACAACACCATGCTGACTTCTTATGCCAACCATGGTCTGATTCATGAAGTCCTCAGCCTATACCAAGTTATAACACAGCTTGAATTGGCGCCAAAACCAGCTACATTTGTTGCTGTCATCTCAGCTTGCAGTCATCTTGGACTAGTCGAGCAGGGGAAGCTTCTGTTCAGAGCCAATTATGCATGCTTGATTGACCTCCTGGCACGAAGAGGGCTCCTTGAAGAAGCAAAGGCGTAATCGAGGCAATGCCATTCGAGCCATGGCCTGTAGTGGAGGTCACTGATGAACGTTTGCCGGATCCATGGTAAGTCTACTTGCAGCAGAAAAGATCTTGAGAATGGCGCCAAACAGTGATGGCACATATGTGTCGCTGTCGCACGTCTACCCTTTAGATGGAGATTGGCAGCCTGCAGAGGACACCAGGAGGAAGATGGCTGAGAATCAAGTGCAGAAAGCAAAAGGTTACAGCAGTGTTGAGATTTAGCTATTCAGAGACTTTCCATGTAGGAACCAAACCACAATAGGGGCAGCAGCGTTTTGTATTGCAGTGAATGTGAATAGTGAATACATTTTTACAAGCATCTTGATAACAGACAGGCACACTGAAATTATGTTAGATAATGCTTTTGTTTGGGCACACTGAAATTGATTCGCCCATAATACTTTTGTTTGGGCGAAATGCAGAAAGGATGTTGTGTCTGTTTCGTGCACAATTCTTGCAAATGCAGAAAGGATGGTGTGTCTGTTTCGTGTACATTTATAATTTGAGATATGACAACTTCAACTAATGCCTAATGTGTAGCACTGAATACTGACAGAATTATAGAATCAGTGAGGTCGTAGTGTGCCAATCTCATGAATCAGCTATGGACTACGGGCGTCAGTAACGGCTTGCCGGAGAAGAAGGCTTGGAGGTTCTCAATCATGAGTTCTTGGAGGTGAGCTTGTGACTCTTCAGTGAACACCGCCTCATGCGCCGTCAGCACAACATTGTCCATGTCCCGCAGCTCCGGCGGCACGTGCGGCTCGTTCTGGAAGACGTCGAGACCGGCGCCGGCGATCCTCCTTCCTGCAGCGCCGCGATGAGCTCCTACTCGTCCACGTTCCCCCGCGCGCGATGTTCACCAGGACGCCGTCCGGGCCCAGCGTGTCCAGCACGCTGCGCCCCCCACGATGCCCCGCGTCGCGTCGTTGAGCGCGCACGCGACTATCAGAGCGTCCGAGTCCGCGGCGAGGGCGTGCACGTCGGGGAAGTAGCGGTAGGGGACCGAGGCCGCCGCCGCCTTGGGCGTCCTCGAGTGGTAGGAGATGACGCAGCCGAATGCCTGCAGACGCTTGGCGATCCGTGAGCCGATGCTGCCCAGACCGATGATGCCTACGCGCTTGCCGCTCAGCTGATCAATCAATCAATTGTATATATGTGTTCGTTCAGCTGATGAATCAAGAAGAGGGAAAGAAGCCAAGATCCGAGAAGGAAAGAGATGGAACCTTGGTGGTAAGCGGGAAGTCCCCTTGCTTTGGCCAGATCCCAGCGCGGACGTAGCGGTCTGCGGCGGCGACGCGTCGGATCACGGCGATGAGGAGGCCGACGGCGTGGTCAGCGACATCGACGGAGAAGATCTCGCCGGCGCCGGCCACGACGACGCCGCGGCGCGCGCACTGGGCGAGGTCGACGTGGTCCACCCCGGCGCCCGTGGTCACGACGCAGCCGAGGGAAGGGACGGCGTCCAAGAACGCGGCGTCGACGAGGATGGCGCCGCCTGCCACCACGAGCGCGGCGCGCGGGGGTCGAGCTCGCCGCTGCGGCGGCGAGGAAGTCCGGCAGCGATGCGCCCGAGGCGTAGAAGTCATGCACGCGGAAACGCGACCGCAGCGCCGCCATGAAGGTGGCGTCCGTGCGGCGCAGGAGGAGGAGCCCTGGCTTCACCACGGCGGCGGATGCCATTGGCTTGGTAGGACTAGGATTCTGTCTTCAGTTGGCAATGAGCGGTGCCGACCAAACAGAAAAAGGATACTACTCAGTTTGCTGTTTGCCCATTCGGCCATTCATAATTTGATATGAGAGAATTTAAAATAATCAAGATGAATAACATCATTTCAGCAACCATCCACATCCATCCAGTGACCAAATGTAGGCTTGGATCGGCTACCTCAAATTTATTGAACATGTAAGCACAGGTCACCAATATGACAGGGAAATTCTGACCAAATACAACTGGCTAATGATAACAAACATAAACTAGCTACCTCGGTTCACACACACATGACACACGCTCTTCCCTACCCTCAATTCTCTCTAAACTGGGAAGATCAGTTTTTGGCGTGCCGAGACACAATTAACATTGCAAGGCCCTTGCAACTGGAGTCAATCACCATAAATCATTTTAGGCTCATAGATCTCCAATGGACTTATTAGCCTACACCAATGCATGCATTTCCTACATTTTGGTTTTCCGCTCAGGAAGATTTGCTTTCTCCAACAATTAAGTTCCTAGTTAGGTTGAACCCGTTCACCAGTGTGAGGTGCTTCTTGCATTGTGGTTTTCGATTCCTCATCTTGCATCATTGAGGTATTGCTTGGTGCCACCTTCACTGACTCATGCTCTATAGTTATAGCTTCATTGTTAGGCATCACCACTTCACCGTTGCTGAGTAGGTCCTGTTCAACACTTCTAGCTTCATTGTTGTGTTGGACCTTTGCATGATCTCTGGGAGACTCTGTTGGTGGTTCTAATGATTCTGATGGAGTCCATATAGCCCTTGCCTACGAGGTGCTCAGGGATGCAACAATCAGAAGAAGAACATACAACACGAAGTTAAGCACCAATCCAGTGGAGTGGAATATACTGAAGGGTTGACTGACACACAAGTCTGGTATCTTGGGCGAATTGCTATTCAACCTTAAGGACTTGCAAGTGCCATGGGATCCGGTGGTACTGAAATTCTCTATCGGCTTGAGGGGCAAGCCGAAGCTCAAGAAGGGGGAATGTTAGGGATCGCCACGGTTGGGCCTTGAGATGAGCCATGGGCCAGCCAGTCCGGTCGGTGCGAGTCCAGTCAAGCGTGGATGGGAGACTACAAAGGCCAAGGCGGGGGAGCAAGACAAGGCATCGAATATTTTCAGAAGAAACATATCTCCATCTCCTGTTCATCTTCCTCGCCGTGCCTCCCTCTGCAGGTCTCGATTTCTTATCCTTCCCATAGTCTAGTTCTCCAATCCTACTCTAGATTGTTTTGCTTGATCCGACCTCCCTTCCCGAGGTTGTGTACTCCGATTTGTATCCGAATTGAGCTATTGAGTAATCGAAAGTGAAGGATTTGGACAATGAAGTGCAGGAGGGGCATGCTTGCATGATGGAACGGTTAGACAAAGAAGATCAATTTCAATTCAGCCTCTCCGCCGCACGATCCACCTGGCCCTAGAAAAAAGAAGATCAAAATTGTACCTGATGGTCAATAAGGTTCATACCTTGTACTCCCTCCGTCCCTTATTAGATGTCGCTTTTTTGGGTGCGTGCCACAAACTTTCTCAACTTTGACTAGGTTTGTAGAAAATACGTGCAACATTTATATCTCCATATAAATTTATTAAAAACTAGACTTAAAGATCTTTTCAATGATACTAATTACTTAGCATAAATATTTTTATATTTTAATATATAATTGCCGGCAGTTTGAAAACGTTGACTTCCGGGAAGCGAGAATGACATGTATTTAGGGACAGAGGGAGTATGTTACATGAGTCAAATCAAATTGTAATTGTGGTATAGCAAAGATGGTCGTACCTTTAATCTATAGGTGTGGTCAGTGACAGCGTTGATGTAGATGCCATGGACGCCCGGACATCATGGTGCGAGTGGCCTGCATGTTCCTGCCTTCCCCTTTATTGACCTAGATCTCCTCGTTATCCTCATGATGCTGGCCCACGCTCATCCTTCCGTCGCCTTGAAGCGGCTGGATTCAATGTCAGTGGTCGGTGCACGACGGATGTTGGTGCTTGGTGCATGGCCCAACGTCGTGCATCTGCTCAAATGTTGGATGGTTGCTGAATTAGGTGAAGTTGGCTTCCTCGTCGGGTGTAGCACGCCTTCCTCATCGTTGACTGTCGATACGTAGTCAGTGTAGCATCGCCTTCCTCTTCGGTATTCGCCCGTAGATAGTCCGTGTAGGGTTGCCTTCCTCGTTGATGTCGGCTGCTCAGTGTAGCATCATCTTATCAGTATAGCATCCTTGTGTGATGGCGTCTCTACCAGTGGCTGCATGCAGTCCAAGATGGTTGTAGATGGTTGTACGCGTCCTTCCAGACCATGGCGCTGGACGAACGCTGCATCCAGCCTGGCAAGCACCTCGCTCACTTCAGCCGTCAAGTGCACATCTTGGTAGATAGCTCCTGTCGTCTGCCTCGTTGATGTCCCCTCCACGAGCAGCTTTGTCGTCATGAAGTAAGGCGACACACAAACATGTTGCAGCACTGCTGCTCCTCCACCAACGTCGAAGTAGATCTCGCATGCTGCTCCTCCAGGGTGCTGTCGATCTGAGCAAGGGGTGCCGGTGTAGATGTAGGTGCATGCGTCCTATTGGCTTCCTCCTTGCTTGCATGGCCTGGCAAACACAAGTAGATCAGCTGCCCGGCGGCGGTCGGTGCCGCGTGGAGCTGTCTTTGATTGACTCTGAGGCGGTGCCCTATTATTTTCTCCTCCGTTGGAAAATCTCCCCAGGCAGGTGAATGGATACACCTGGCCCTTGACGATCTTTGCGGCACGTCGTACGGAAAATAATAGATCTATCTTTTCCTTCTTTCTTACTGTTTGTACGTTCATTTTAAAATTATGGATTTTAGTTTTTTTTTTTAATTTTTATCTATATAATAATGACAATGGTGGGTAATTCTTTAATAAATAAAGTAGATCTAACAGTTATCGATTGCGGAGTCTATAGAAACAATAAACATTTTAGATATATATATTCTATTAATTAACCAAATGTGAACGCCGGTAAGTACAACTTGTTCCACATACATAATAAAGCGTTTTTTCTCTCCAACAATAATATTTTAGGCTTTTGTCAATAATAATAATAATATTTTAGGCTATTTTTTTTTATTTACAAAGGGCAAAGGTGGGTAATTTTCAATATATCCAATGGTTTTGGATGGTTTAGTCTTTTCGATTTGATAGTTGGATGTTTTTAATTAATGTGGGAATTTCTAGCATTTTTATCTTTTTCCTAGCGCATCCAAAGGAGAATTAATGTGGAGCCTTCAATTAGTAACAAATCTATTAACCAACCTTGAACGACGTGTGGCCCATATCTAATGATTTATATAATATAGTATAGAAACAATAAACATTTTAGATATATATATATATATTCTATCAATTAACCAAATGTGAACGTCGGTAAGTACAACTTGTTCCACGTACATAATGATAGCGTTTTTCTCTCCAACAATAATTGCGTGATGGTGGCTGTAATTTTCACTGAAAATGCATGGAGATTATGCCAGTAAAGGAATTATGAAACATCAAAGCAAGGTCACTAGAGTATATAACATTCTTTCTTTCAATTGAAAAGGAAAAAATATAGATAGGGGAATCCCCTGTGTTTCGTTAAAAAAAAAAAAAAAGGTTCACTAGAGTATGGGATGCAATCTTGCTATGCGAGTGGCGAGCAAATGAGTCTTGATCAATATGATACTTATTGTTTACTAACATTATAATGCCTTTAGATCACTTCCATTTACATGCTAATGATTCTAAAAAAATAGGGGATCAAGATGCATGGTGTTATTAATAAGGCCTACATGAGAAAATTCAAACCACTCATCAAAAAGGGAAAGCTTACATTTTTTGTGAACACCAAATTCATGATGATTGCATAGAAATATTGACCAATGCAGAATGATAAGATACTCCATTTCTTGCTCAATGCAGAATGATAAGATAATTTCTTGCTCACAACTACTACAAAGAAGATCAAAGATACACAAGACATTCCAAAGTATAGTTTTCAGTTCTTCAATATAGATATGATTACTAATAGAGTAAATATCGACATGTACCTAACAAGTAAAAAATGTCACTAACATTATATTTTTATGTTATTCCTCTCATTTGATGACCGTTGGATAATAAATCATATTTATATTTCATAGATATCATGGAGGTACAACACACATTGGACCACTAGAAGAAACAAGAACTAGCTTCGAGTGACAAAAATCCGTGACATTGTGGTCATAACGAGTAAGCTATTTTTCCTTCACAAAAAGAGGCACCAAACTTTTACGTGTTTATTGTTATAAAAGTAAAAAAATGAGAGAAAGCGAGTGATGCAAAATGACTCTATTTCATTTCCAATGGATAGTGTTTGTGTGTGTGTGTGTGTGTTGCCTTAGCGTGTATGGGCCTCATGTTGGTAGTTACATGTCACAGAGAGGAGAGAGAGAGAGAGTACACCTTTTGGGATTAATCCCTAATAATTGATCAATAATAATAATTCCCAACATTTACGTGCATGTTTTTGTAGCACCATATTGAGCTCAAAATATTTCCTAAGGTTTGTGCACATCTTCAGTTACATTATTTTTCAATTTCAATTTTGCAAAGGGCCAAAAATTTAAGATTTAATTTTGGGAACAAAGTTGAGCAAAGCGATGAGAGAGCAATATATGTCATTGCAGTAACATCAACAACTGTGAACAAATTTAGAAGTAGGTATTCATTCAATATCAATGACTCAATAATATTAGCCTTTCGCAAATGCCAAGGAGAATAAGAAATTAATATTTTGCAAAGATATTCTTTTGTCATCAAACAATGCACACAAATGTCAATTATGTTTCATGACAATTATAATTATGAATCCATTTCATTGCCTTTTAAATACATTCATATTTATGAACCCATATCACGCCTTTTAATACATTCTTGATATCTAATTTGCATTAAGTTTTGTCACACGGATTTTTCAACAACCATATATCATTGAGTCAGTTTGAGCCATTCTAACAGGCAACTTCTATGCACACATACAATCTACTATTATAAGTACATAATAATGCCTCGATTAATGAAGCATACATATAAAAAAAAACTAAGATAAAGACCCCATGCTATAACTACTAATATAAGCTATAAAAATATTGTTATGCTCCATTATATCGACCAACTAAACATGTATACATTAGAATAAATATTTATTTTATCAACTTATCACACATGAAAACGTAATCCTTTATAAATGACAGTAATTAAGTTATATTAATACTCAAAGATAACAAAATTTTGCATATTGTTTTTTAAGATAAGAGTACACATTTTTAGTAAAACATCATATAATACATAAATATTTGTAGTTTAATTTTAAGTCCTCTATGTTCTAGAAAATGATGTTATAATATGCCACTATGAAAGATAATACATGTAACATATTTAATTTTATATCTAAATTATCTATATCATACTATTATTTTAATAGCTTATCAAAAAATTTTAAATAATGATAAAGCACAAATATGTTTCTACATTCCTCATTTCTTAATAATATAATACAATTAAAATAGATGAAAGTAGACATACGTGCCAATATGCAAATCACACACACATACTTAAGATATATATTTTTTTAATATTTAACTAAAATGTTTGACATATCTACATTGATAATATAACCATTAGTACATCAAAATTAATTTCATTGATAAAAAATCAAACGCCTTGAGAAAAGGAGGTTAGTATACCATAGGTGCCTACGTCTTTCCCCATCGTAAAATCTCACATGAAACTCTTATCACTAATCAAGTGACATGATGTAAGATGACATTGTGATATCTAAATGTAAATGTTAATACAAATATTTACTCCAAATATTCTAACCCGTGTTGCGACAAAGACGGGTTGATGGACTAGTTTCTAATAATCAAGATATAAACTTTTTGGTATCTATACACACGCGTTCTAATTAACTTTCCACACGGGCATATATATTTTACCTTTTATTTAGGGAATCTGAATATCCCGTACCATAGCTAGCTGGCACTAAGCACAAAAGGAACACAACCGTCCACTTGCTAACCAATGCAGTATTATGCAGAGTACGGAGTAGTAGGTGACCCAATTATATGTACTAGCCATGCATGCATGGATCTTATAACTAACCAAAAGTAGTAATAGACGTTAACAACGGGTCAACCTTCATTGACCAACACGGTTCGTCATTGTTTTCTATAGCTAGCTAGCTAAATGTCTGTGTTGACACCCAAAAATGGCATAGGCTAAACCACCCGCGAAAATTCCGGACTTAGCCATATTTTGGAGGTCCAAGTCACCGCAAATTTCCGCATTTAGCCAAATTCTCGAGGAGGATCAAAACGGCTTTCGGAAGGTGATCGGACTCACCGACGGACTCATCTGGCGTCGGTCCAGCGTCCGGTCGATCGCGTCGGTCGGGTCGCGTCTGCGGGAGCAGGCGGCCGGACACCGGCATCGGCGCCCGTGCGTCGGTCACCGTCCGGTCCGCGGCGTCGGTCGCTACGGCGCAGACCTCTCTGCCGACGCGCGCGACGGTCGTCGGTGCTATTTGTAGCAGCGTCCGGTCGGCCCGATTTGGGCTGATCCGAATCGTATCCAAATCGGTTTTGTTTCCAAACTTGTTTGGTGCGATTTTTGGTGATTGAAACGTCCTGGGGCGCCTTCCTAAAAGGATAAGACCACCCTCCCCTATATAATGAAGGGGTTCATGGCCGATTTGATCCCATCTACATCCAATCGTCACAACACATCTACCAAACCCAATCTCCTCTCCTCTTCCTCTCCTTCTTCTTCTTCTTCGCCCGATGCCATGAACGGAAGATCGACGACGACGACGCCCTAGAGCGGTCAGGCGGCTAGGGCAGCCCATAGCCGCTGCACGCCCCTAACGGGTCCCTCCCCCGGCGTGGGGTTTCGGGTTTCAAGAGACTTCGCCGGCGTGTCTTGCGTGCATCGCGCTCCCGACGAGGCTCCTCCGACGACGCGTGTCTTGCGCGATCGCGCTCATCGTTGGAGGCACAAGGTCCAGGTGTGGACATCCCTAGGCGCTTTTGCCGATCTTCGATTTCGGTTTGCCCTAATGTGAGAGCGATCTTGCTCTTCTTATTTTTTGGTGTGTTACCGATTTTATCGTCAACAGTCTGCTATAGATCTTGGAACCCTTTTTTTTAATAGCGGCTAGCTTGCTCCGATCCTGAATTGAAAACCCGTACGACATTGCTACATTCTCCGTGCTCTATAACCGTTTTGATCTATTTGCTGCAAATGGTTAGGTAGCTAATAATATTAGCTAGCTAGCTATTACCTGCTACTAGCTAGCTAGTTTGATCTCGAGACTAGTAAGATAATTGTTAGTTGGATATTATGTAGACTATTAGTTAGACCCGTTTATATCCAAAAGAGTTATTAATTATTAGTAGCTTATTAGCGCTTGATCCAAACAGATCCTTAAGCGGGGAAACCATGCGTAAGGATTACTATTATCGAGTCTTCACGACCACATATATATAAGGGCTTCTCCAGTGGCCAGTGGCTTCTTGAAACTGACTCATCGGACGTAGTACCAATGGATCGACTTAACCACTTCACGAGACGACCCATGAAGGAGGGAGAGAATGAACCGATGCAAGCTCATGAGTCAAACAACTTTGGAGGAGGGAAGAACCAACCTTTCTCTTGACCGTGCGGAGGAACTACTAGGCCATTAGGCCAGGCAGCAGAGAGAGAAATGTGTTATTTTTTTTATTTCTACGTGGGGCTTGCTCTGGAGTCGACAACTCCTTTCTGACAATGTTGTTGTCTGTCTCCTCGATGAAACGGTGCATGACTGCGGATGCCCTATTTTTTTTTTTTTTTTGAGAATTACACAAAGCACAACGCAGGCCCTCATAACACGCGACGCACACTCAACTCTATGAATACACGTCTACGCAAAACCCTACCCCTATGAGCACCTCCGAAGGACTGAGCACCCGGCAGATCTAGAGATTTCCGAAGTCACCATTGGCGCCGTCGCCGACGGAACGCCGCTACCACTGAATGCATAACGCCGGTAAATCCTGGAAAAATCCTAGGAAAGGTGCGAGCACCAGGATTTGAACCCCGGTGGGTAGCGTCCCCACCTGGACTGTCCTACCATTGGACTACAAGCCAATCCACCAAGGATGCCCTAGTTAAGGCATGTCCGCCACTTAATTAGTTTGTTGTACGTGCGTACAGTTTTCACGCTCATATAGTAATAAACTTCATATAGCTCCTAGATTTCGCACGATGAGAGCGCTTTGGTTACTGTTCATAATTTTCTAATGATATTTATTTGATATCATAAATATTAATACTTTTTTATCTATAATT
Organism: Hyparrhenia diplandra; assembly: GCA_015847255.1. Lineage (NCBI taxonomy): Eukaryota > Viridiplantae > Streptophyta > Magnoliopsida > Poales > Poaceae > Hyparrhenia > Hyparrhenia diplandra. The sequence continues at coordinate 929,427 of JADLZK010007339.1, read as the reverse complement.
AATCAAACTTGAGATACTAAACCATGATATTGTGCTAGAGTTGTATGTTTTCCTGGACGGAGTATGTAGGAAAAAAATAAAGCACTCCATTAGGCATGCCGCCATTAGTTGCGTTGGCTTTTTACGCTTTCGTCCCCGTTTCATCCGCCCAACTCGAGGCGGCGCTGTTGTGTCATATATAAACACGTACGAGTCGAAGCCACAAAGGTGGTTTGAACTTTGAAGGGGTTTCTAATTAATCAATATAAGCTTTCTGATATGCACACACGTTCTAACTATCCACACGGACTTATTTTTACCTTTTTTTTTCATTTATTTAGAGAATCTGAATATCCGTATCAGCTAGCTTAGCTAAGCTAGCACTAAGCACAAAAAAGGAACGACAGTACGTACCACTTGCTATAGTTGACCAACGCATTATGCAAATGAATACAGAGTAGGAGTAGGTGACCCGGCCAGTTTATATATTAGCTATGCATGGAGCTTATAACTAACCAAAAGTGGTACACGTCAACGGATGAACCTGCGGAGATCGATAGATAGATGACAACATAACGTACCTGCGGTTCCTCGTCATTGTTAGGTCTGCTAGCTACTAGCTTTTGGAACTTTTCTTAAAATTTTTATTTTTGATGAGAAAGTGGCTTCCTTGCTCGTGAATGAATTGAAAACTAACCCGTCAATTGCGGATGAGTTTACGACGACTGTTGTTTGAGTGACGCATGTGTCAATTGGCTGGCTGTTGCGGATGAGTTCGTGGAGGATTAGATCTTTGGTGCACAACAGTGTTTGGTTTAGTTGTTTCAGTTGCTTCAGTTGTGTTGTCGTTTTGTTGTTTCATTGTAGTACTACTTAGTCTCGGCTTATTCTTTTTTAAAATAATCGGCAACTGTCCGTTTAAAAATACGCCATCTGTTGTTGCTGTCGTTTTATACGCTTTCCTTCGATTACCATTTCATCAGCCCAACACGATGCGGCGCTGTGCCTGTACGACGTGCCATGTAGACGAGTCGCGAGACAAGGTGGAATTGAAGGGGTTTGTAATAATGATCAATATAAGCCTTTTGATACGTATACACACGTTCTAACTTTTCACACGGACTTATTTAGGAATCTGAATATCCCGTACCAGCTAGCTAGCACTAATGTAAGCACGTACAAAAGGAACACCACTCACCACTACTTGCTAACAAATGCATTATGCAGAGTACAATGAGAGTTGGTGACCCAATTAGTACGTCACTGCCCTGTTCGGCTGGTCGTTTCTGTGGCTAATAAGCCGGCTGACGTAGATTTGGTGTGAGAGAAAAATATTGTACCATGGTGATAAGCTGGTTCGTCATTGTTTTGTAGCCAGGTCTGCTAGCTTTTGGAATTTTTTTTAATTTTTCGATGATGAAATGGCTAGCTTGCTCGTGATGGATTCACTACCGAGAATGGACCGCTGTCGAGTGTCCGCCTTTTGCCGAAAGTGCCAAATATCGGGCACTCGGCAAAAGAATCGATACGCCGAGTGCCCGCACGACGACACACGGCAAAGACTCGACACTTTCGGCATTGGAGCTCTTTGCCGAGCACCGAGGCCTGGCACTTTCGGCAAAGGAGCCCCTCTTTGCCGAGTGCCTCATGTCGCCCTCGCAACGGGCGTTCCCACCGTTACCGACCCAGCCCCCGCCACCGCCGTCACATCCTTTGCCGAAAGTGCCTAGGAACGGCACTTTCGGCAAAGAGTCCACGCACACGGCAAACAGTTCCCTTTGCCGAGTGCCCCTTTGATTGCACTTTCGGCAAAGGAGCCTCTTTGCCGGGTGTTGATCAAGACACTTCGGCAAAGAAAAAAAATTCCCCAATTGCCTTCAAACTTTTTCTCCTCCACACACACACCGACATGTCGTACTCCCTGCAAAAAGTTTGGTGTATTTTTTGAATTTTTGCTATATATAACTAATTAATTGCATTTCAAACAATTTTTTGAATGAAATTTGAACTGCAGCTCATTCAAATATTTGGAAAAAAAATGAGTATAAAATTGATATTCATGTTACTCAACCCAGTTTAAGTCCCCACATATGATATGATTAGGGTTTTCAAACATCTCGCTTTCGAAACACGACCCCAAGCGTATGGGGAAGTTGGCAGCCGAACTCCACGCCGTGAGTTGTGCTTATGATGGACTTGTGATGGACACTAGTGGATTTGTGGATGCTTTGTGATGACTATGTGAATTTATGGATGGTTGTGATGAACTATGTGACATGTGTGATAGTAGTGTCATATATATATATATATATATATATATATATATATATATATATATTTGTGATATATGTGCATCTATGAGATATGTGATGTATTTATATATGTGATTATGTGAAACTGCAATATATATTGATCTGAAAAAAATTTTTGCCGAAAGTGCATTTACCATGACACTTTCGGCAAAGGCATCAAGCTTTGCCGAAAGTGTTGTGGCCATAGCACTCGGCAAAGGCCTCATCCTTTGCCGAGTGTAGCGGTTATGACACTCGGCAACCAAAAAAATAAAATAAAAAATTAAATTTCTTTGCCGAGTGCCCCACCACCGACACACGCAAAGAATATTGTAAAAAGAAAATATATAATTCTTTGCCGAGTGTTATTAGCACTTAACACTCGCATAGAAATAAAAAATTAATTTTTTGCCGAAGTGCCGCAGTCGGGCACACGGCAAAGAACGCCGCCATCGCCCACGCCGTCGAATTGTTTGACACTCGGCATTGATTTAGGCAAAGACTTTGCCGAGGGTAATTTGGCCTGTGGCACTCGGCAAAGGGGCTGGATCCGGTAGTGATCGAAAAAAACTAACCCGTCCTTCTCCGTGTGATTTAGGCGGGAACGAAACCAGGAATTTAGGATTATTATTGACTCTCCCCACGACCATGTACATGTACATATCTATGCCTCCGGCCACTTAATCAATTAGTACTAGTTTCTTCTTGCGCGCGCTGACTTTACTTTTCGCAAAGCATGCGCTTATGCTCGCAAGACTCGAGACGCGTCTCTGGCACCGACCGATGCCCATGCATGCTATATATATCGAACCTGCTGTCCGATTCCGATTCCGATTCCACCGGCCGGCCGGCGCACAACACATGCAATTCCTCTGTCGCCCTCGATCTGCCTGTGCTGTGTACGTATCCTTCCACCGGCCATCGCCGGCCATGGACAAGACCGACGACGTTTCGAACTCACAATCGCATATGGACAAGGCCGACGACGTTGCCCACGACGACATTGAACAGGTACGTTACCACAGCATGCAATCTCTTATCTTACGCATGCTTGATGGATGCTTAGTTAAGTTTGTTTCTTTTCAGCCATTCAAAATTACAAAAGTATACACACACGCACGCACGCACGTGGCTCTCAATTAATAAAATGAAAACTTTAAAAATTAAAATTTAGATTCATGACATTGTAAGATGGGCTGTAACATAACTATATATATTATGAATATAGACGACAAAAAATATAGATATAGATCAGCTGTTTGTAAGTTTATCACAGTATCCTAGATAGAGCTTAAGTACATAAGGCTCATTCCCTATCTATTATATATATATGTACCTAATATGTTACAAAATGAACAAAGAGAAAAAAATCATGCAATTTAATGTACGTAATTTTCATGATATATGCAGTCAATGCAGACGAACGGGCAGGTCTCTCAGAGTCAACCTTCGGGAGAGGAAGGAGTGCAGAGAGATGATGAGAATGAAGAGAAGGAACGAGTTGGACAGAGGCCTCATTCAGGAAGGGCCCGTTTGTTTTCTAGGAATGGAGGCATGGAACAGTTCCGAGTGGAATGACAAGTCTATTTATAGTAACAATGATCACCTGGATTAATTCTAGGCCTCAATCCTCTCTAACCAAACGAGGCCGAAGGGAGATGGTGCATTTGAATGCAAATGAACGGCGGCTGCTGGATAGATACCGTCAACTGAAGCATGGGGTACATATATCTACATTAAATTATTGGTTAAGTTCAAACATTTTTATTTCAAAAAATAGAAATTTAATCAGTCTATATTGCACCTTAGATTTCGAAAAAAGAGGAGAGAAACATAACGTTGTTGTCAAACACTGAAAGACCTGGTACAATCGATGAAGATGGCTGAGTTTATTAGAATATATAATAACAAAATAGACCATCCAGTACATACAGCATGGAATTTATTTGTTTGATATCATAGATGATGTTAATAATTTTTTATATAAATCAAATTCAAGTTTGACAAGTTTATAGCTTATTAATATACACGACAAAACAAAAAAAAAACGAATTTTGGTTTGGAACTTAACATTTGCTATGTTCCTTGTTGTACAATCCAGCAGTACCACCATGGGTGTGAGAGGCCGTCCGACGAACGCGAAGGTACCTGACATACTCAGTCTTGGTCATGGTTTATCAATAAAGCAAAGGGCGTAAGAAATATGCAAATAATCCACAGAACGAGAGGAAAATCACTGATGACATTTATGACATCAAATAAGTATATAATAAAAATATAATTAATGAGGAATCTAATAATACTTAGTTGACATCGTAGATGTTATTGTTTTATCATATAAATTTGGTAACATCTCTTGTGGTGACTACTACGACGCACTAGAATTCATATATATATTCTTCAATGGAAACGTTTTTCATAATGAAAAGCAAGTGTATATGATTATCATTTATACATAATTAAAAGATAACATATAATAACATAGATATCCATGGACATTTACCGTAGTGAGATGAGAATACGCAAAATTGTGGTTTATTACCATCAAATTCTGGCTATAGTAAGAAAATATTGCGTGCACTATTTGCTTCCTACTCTCTCCATTCCAAATTATAAGATGTTTTGGGTTTTCTAGTTATCTAGCTTTGGGCTTTTGATATGCACTTAGATATACAATGGAAACCCATAGTAAATTAAAAGCAATGTGTATCTAGAAAAATCAAACATTGCTTTTGTCTTCATATTCCTTTTGTCTTCTGGGCTGGACAACGGAGGGAGCAACAACGAAAGTGGTAAAAATTCTAATGGAATATTACTGTATGCAATACCAATAGACCCTAATGGCCACACCATTTACAGACAAGACCCCAGTAGTCATCTTGCCTAGATTCACCGCTGCTATATTACAGTGATCCTAATAGTTGCTTTCTACTTATAATTAATAACATTTGGTCGAAATAGTATGCAGTACAATTTGCTTCCTACGTATTTAATTAATATAACATTTGGCCCTCATTCTCCTTTTGTCTTCTGGATGCTGGACAACAGATCACGAGGAAGCAACAACGAAAGTTGTACATGATACGGAGGGTGTGTTTATCGTTAATTGGCCATGGTATTCTGTTTGGTCTCTCTTTTATACCTGGATTTGGAGAAGAGACGAGTGGGCATCACGAAGAAGAAAACTCCAAAAATAAGTGGGTAAAGTGGGCGGTGATGGATGTAATTGTTCCATCGGCTGTGTTGATTGTGATGGCTATCATGCAGATATTCTTCATCGACATAGACATATCACCAGAAACGCGTGACGAAGACAAAAAAACACGCGTCAAGACGGATCGAAAAAAACGCGTGAAGAGGATACTAAATCAGGCACTGCTCTCATGGTCAAAGCTTTTGCATGTTTCAATCAAAGAAGCACCCGGCGCAAACGACGACACAGTACGTATCATTGCGCATGCTGTCACTTTCGTGTTGGATATGGCTGCTGCCCTTCACCTTTGGTGGAATCATCGTTGCCTTGACAAACAAATGCCCGAAAGTACGAGGAGAGCGACTCTTCCAAAAAAAAAAAAGTAAAAAGGAGAGCCGAGGTGTGACATGTGCTTTTTAATTTAGTTGCGTATCATTTTAGTTGTTCAATCAGAATCAACCTGAGACAGGTCCTGTGTGCTTCCTTTAGTCATATTCAAACAGAGAGTCGCCCTGGGATTTTGTTTCTTGTCTGTTAGGCCAGTCTCAATGGAAGTTTCATGAGTGTTTCATGCACATTAAATGCAGCGTCACATCAGCAAAATTTCACTTTTGCATGAAACTCTTAGGAGAGAGAAGGAAAAAGTTTCACCATGGTGAAACCTTTGGGCACTTGTTTCACATGCGTTGGAAACGGGTGAAACCCCATTAAGACACAAAATATTGTTTCACCATGGAACTATGCAATTAAACCATGCAATGAGAGAGAGACTGTCGCGACCCTCCTTGAGCCTAAAACTGTGCATTGAGGGAGATGTCTATTTCATGTTAAAGTTTCACATCTTGAAAAACCGGAGGTGAAACCCTCCATTGAGATTGGCCTTACTGCATATATAATTCTGTTTGATGATCGAGGATGCAAAGTTTTCCATGGTGCAGTTGAAATAAATTTCATGTCAAATCAAAATTGCCCGAGCACCAAGTTTCCCAAAAACATACTCTAGCAAATAACTATTGTTTAATTAATGACTACTAGCATATATCGGCAGTCATCATGCATGGTTGGCCGCTCATCCTGTGTTCAGCAGCCCACAGATGTTGCCGTTCGCTTCGGCTTCAGGAATGGCGTGCGTCTTGCCGTACGATGACCGCGGCGGCGCCAGGCGCCAGCAAAACTAGTAGTGCTAGTCGAGGTTGACGATGCTCCGTGCAAAAGCTTCCTCCTTGATACTACCTGCAACAACAGGAGCATCAGCATGGATCTTCCCCAGCCCGCCATTGCCTCCACCACTTTCACCGCACTCGCCAGCTGCAGCAGCAGCGCTGCGGCCGTCGCCCCCGCCATGGACCCCTTCGCCATCGCGAACGCCCCCTCGCGGCCGCCACCGTCTCGGCTTCCAGTTCCACCGCCGGGGCGCCACAGTCCACATCCACTGGCGCGCAGCTCCACGCGTCCGCCATAAAGCTCGGAGTATCCGCGGACACCTTCACCGCGAACCACCTCCTCACCTACTACTCCAGACGCGGGGACCTCGCGAGCGCGCTGTACGTGTTCGATGAAACGCCGCGCCGCAACCTCGTCACCTGGACGGCCATGGTGTCCGCCGCCGCGGGCGGCGCGCCCTGACCTGGGGCTGGGACTCTTCTCCGCCATGGTCAGGAGCGGGTTCTGCCCCAATGAGTTCGCTCTCGCCAGCGCGCTTGGCACTTGCTGTCACTCTCAGTCTGCGGTGGTGGATGATGTGAAGCTCGGCTGTTCTATTCATGGCCTCGCCGTCAAAGCTGGCCTCGATGGGAATACTTACGTGGGGAGCTCGCTGATGCTGGTGTATGCCAACCACGGGCGTGTCGCTGCTGTGGAACAAGTTTTCGCAGGCATAGCTTTCGGTTCGAGAGACGCCGTGTGCTGGAACGCGATGCTGGAGGGATATGTCACCAACACTACCGAACACGGCGTCGTTGACGAGCGCCGGGAGGTTTGCTGAGCACCGCGCTCGGCAAAACCTCCTCTTTGCCCGGACCCGACACCACGAGGAAGGCGCTCGGCGAATCACGACGCTCGGTGAACAGTAGCGCTCGGCAAAACTCACTTTGCCGCAAACCCATCCTTTACGCCTGCAAAGAAACTCTTTGCGAGTGTGGCTTTTAGCGCTCGGCAAGCATAAATTTTTTTTTGATTTTAATGCCTAATTTTTTCGAGGCCATGCTACAGTACTTGCAACAACATATTCAAAATTTGAAAATTTTTGGCACTTTTTGGTATTTTTTAGACTTTATCTCTTTTATTTGAATTATTTTTCAAAACTCAAATTTGAGCGCAAGTCATTGAATAAGTAGAAAAAGTGAATGGAAAAATGATATTCATGTTAATGGAGTCTATTGTGAAAGATCTCATCTAGGGCGAACACATGAAATATCATCGTTTTGTTCACGAAACACGACCATTTACTTCTTGGTGCATTGCTTTTAAATTCTAAAAAAAACAAGCGAGAAGTTGAAAAATTATGAAAATACGGTAGTCGTATATATCGCATGTAGACTATTGTGATAAAATTTGAGAAGGTTTTCGTGCATGGTTTCACCACGACCGCACCAGCCAAGACATCTCCCATACTTGCTCTAATATAACATATGGAGATGTTAGGGTTTTTGCAATCGTATATGAAACCGTGCACGAAACCTTCTCAATTTTTATCATAGCCTACACATACAATATAAATCGACTACTCGACAAGTTTCATAATTTTCCAACTTCGCTTTGATTTTTTTAGAATTTAAAAACAATGCACCCGCAAGTAAATGGTTGTGTTTCGTGAACAAGACGATAATATTTCATGTGTTAGCCCCGATGAGGTCTCACATTGGACTTAATAACACGAATATCATTTTCCATTCATTTTTTCACTTATTCGAATGACTTGCGCTTCAAATTTGAGTTTTGAAAAATAATTCAAATAAAAAGAGATAAAGTTTTAAAAATAGCAAAAAGTGTCAAAAAATTTAAAATTTCAACATGTTGTTACAAGTACTGTAACAAGGTCTCAGAAAAAAAAAATTGAGCACGAAAATCCAAAAAAAAAAAAATTATGTATGTTTGCCGAAAGAAAAAAGAGGTCTTTTGCCGAAAGTGCCTTTTGTGGCGCTTCGGCAAATCAGTTTTTCAAATTAGTTGTTGAGTCCCTAAACGAATTTAAATCAAAAAGTTGTCAACTAAAAAGTTTCATAACTTTTTGAGATCTACACTTTCATTTAGAAAGTTTTTCCATAAGAGGTCGTTTGCAAAATTCGAATTTCAAATTTGAATGTCTTGAATTTGAAATTCAAATTTTTCAAATGACCTCGAATGAAAAAAAAACTTTCTAAATGAAAAGTGGAGATCTCAAAAGTTATGAATCTTTTGTAGTTGACCACTTTTTGATTTGAATTCATCTTATTGTGCAAAATTATGTTTGAATCTCTCAAATTTAAAATTCAAATTTTGCAAACGACCTCGACGGAAAAACTTCCTAAATCAAAATTGTAGATCTCGAAACGTTATGAAACTTTTGTAGTTGACAACTTTTTGATATGAATTCATTTAGAGCCTCAAATAGACAATTTACACTCCGGATTAATACAATATTTGAATAACCGAATTCATTCCTATGCACAAAAAGAACAAGTAGTGCAATGGTAGAGGAGGCAGGGGCACTCAGCCGAGAGGGGTGGGTTCGAATCCCACCTCTTGCACATTTGTGATTTCGTGAAAAAAAATGAAAAAATGGTTGGTTGATGGGGATGGCCAAGCTCGGTTGAGTGGGCTGTCCCTCAAAAAAAATTGCTATTATTTTTGGTTTTTTTTGTATTTTTATTTTGCCGAAAGTGTAAATCTTTGCCGAGCATTTTTGGCCACTCGGCAAAGCTTTACCGAGCGCCTGAAAAAAGGCACTAGGCAAAACCCTTTGCCGTGCAAAAATTTGCCGAGCGCCGTTTGTCGAGCCTTGGGCGCCGCAAAGCCTTCGCCCGAAGCGCATCGGGGCTTTGCCGAGCGCCCGCGCCGCCGCAACGGCCATCTCCGTAGTGCAATGGCCTTGGGTATGACGCGATGAGGACATCGGTTCTGATGCATCGTTCTAGAATAGCAGCTGACATGTTCACCTACATTTCAGCTCTGAAGGCTTCCTCGATCACCTCCGACTTGAATTTTGCGCGGCAGGTCCATGGTCTTGTCATTCACAGCATGTTTCGGTTCAACACCTCAGTGATGAACACACTTGTGGACATGTATTTCAATGCAGGACAGAAGGAAACTGCAGTTGATATCTTTGGTCAGATTCGGTGCAAGGATACTGTTTTGTGGAACACAATGATGCCGGGCCTCGCACATGATGAGGATGAGAGGGGAGCTGTGGAATGCTTTGTTGACATGTCACGGTACGGCTGCAAACCAAATTAAGTCACGTTCTCTGTCATGCTGAGACTGAGTAGTGCTAAAGAGAGCGCCTCTCTCGGTCTTCAGATCTTCGGACTTGCCTACCGCCATGGCTGACAATGTTCTTGTAGCTAATGCAGTCATCAATATGCTCTCGCAGTGTGGGCTGCTCACCTGAATATTGTGACATGGAATGAGATGATCGCAGGCTATGGTCTTCACGGCTGTTCTAAAGATGCAATGAGGCTCTTCCGCAGCTTGGTTTGCTTCGGAGGAAGACCAGATGAGTTCACCTATCCAGCTGTTCTGTCTGCCTTCCAACAAGATCCTGATGCAAGGAACCTTGAGCAAATCCATGCAAGTGTTCTAAAACAGGTTTTTTCTTCATGCCAGTTTATGTTGACTGCACTTATCAAAGCAAAAGTAGCCCTTGGCTCAGTTCTAGATCCACTGAAAATCATCAAGGACGTTGGCAAGATGGATTTAGTGTCATGGGGAGTCACCATCTCTGCATTCGTGAAGCATGACTTGGATAAAGAAGCCCTTTTCCTTTTCAACCTGATCAGAGTTGACAGCCCAGAGGAGCCTGATGAGTACCATCCTTAATGCCTGTGCAAACGCTGCATTGATTAGGCAGTGCAGATGCATCCATACCCTCATTGTCAGGACAGGGCACAACAAGTTGCAACCCCGTCCCACAAATTTCATGGGCCTTTGGGCGAGCAAGACACGAATGGCCCGACAATCTAAAATTTTAATATGATAATTACAGTATATAATAGTATTGATAAGAGTAAACTTGTAGCATATATTGAATTCTTCTTGCAAAAGTAACAATACATCAAAGAAGATAAAAAAAAAACGATAAAATAACTATGATGGCCGGTTACCTCGAATAAAAAGTATAATGCTTTAATGCTTTTTAAAAAGGCGCCTTTTGGGCATTTCTTGATGCAAAAATCTTCAAGAACATATTCAAGATTAATTGTATCTAAAATATCCTTCTCAATGCTGCACATAGCCAAGCCATTTAATCTTTCTTGTAGCATTGTTGACCTCAAACAATTTTTTAATAGCTTTAATTTAGAGAAGCTTATTTCAGCTGATGCTACTGTCACTGGAATAGTTAAGAGAATCCGATATGCAATAGAAGCATTTGGATAACATTCTGCAACTTTAATAAAGTGAAGAATCTCAGATGCTAACATCAACTGATCTGGCAAAGTTACTTGCAACACTTTCAACTCAGAGAACAAATCATCTAACTCAACATCAGACTTGTTGTCATGAGAAAATTTATTCACAAATGTTGTGCAACAGTCTCGTAGATGACTATGATCAAGGACTTTAGATTTTCTGAATTGAACAAGAAACCAAATATTTTCTCAAATTCCTTTAGCTGATCAAATTGACTAGTCAATGAAACAATTGCATAATCAACAATAACCAGGAAGTACTCATCTTGGAAGTCATCCTCGGTAGCATCAACTTGCGCATCCAAATTTTCCTCCCAGTGGCTCCATCATTGGCATCAACTTGTGCATCTAAATTCTGCTCGTTTGTACCACCATCATTGCCATCAGCTTGTGTGATGATTGGCTGATCATGTTGTTGCCCCTGATTTTGAATGACTTCGACGTTTCTTTATGATGGAAAAACCTATGTAAAGCACCCTTTTTGTGATTCTCTGGATTGAAGTTCTTGTTTTCTTTCTTTCCTTTTTTGAGCACCAGACTTGTGTTTCTTTGGTAACATCTGACATGATAAAAAAAATAAATTAGAAATCAAATCCCTAAAGCCTCTATCGCTACGCGTAAGCACTAAGCATGCAGAGTATTAATATTGATCAATTGATCTGTACACTTGTACTAGTTCATACGAATCATACCTTTGCCAAATTGCTGTGGAGGGACAGAAGGCCGTCCTTGTGTCCGTGTAGGGGAGTCTCCCCTGCGTCGTTCGTCACTGGCAGATAAATATTGATTTCTAATTGCCGTACAGATCAATTAATCAAGATCAATACACTAGTACTAGTTCATACCTTTACAGAATTGGAATTGCCGTGAAGAAGGGCAGAAGGCCGACGGCCGGTCCTCGTGTGCGGCGTGCGTAACGGAGACGCGGAGTCGCCCCTGGCAGTCGCGAACTCACGATCGGAGATGAGATCGAGCCTGACGGCGGCTGGGCTGATGGGCTAATACAAAATTACACATACACATCTAGTATACACGTACGCTACCTCATGGGCCCCCAGCCTCATGGGCCCATGGGCATGCCTATGCAAAATGCGGTGATATTAGTGCTGCCAAAAGTGCTTTCACTGAGGTTTCATTGGTGACCAAGGACGCCATACTGTACAACACCATGCTGACAGCTTATTCCAACCATGGTTTGATCCATACGTCCTCAGCCTCCACCAAGATATGACCCAACTTGAATTGGCTCCAACACCAGCTACATTTGTCGCCGTCATCTCAGCTTGCAGCCACCTTGGGCTAGTCGAGCAGGGAAAGCTTCTGTTCAGCTCTATGTTGTCTGCACACGGCATGAATCCGACAAGGGCCAATTATGCAAGCCTAATTGACCTCAGGGTTTCTCAAAGAAGCAAAAGGCATTATTGAGGCAATGCCGTTCCAGCCATGGCCTGCAGTATGGAGGTCACTGATGAACGGTTGCGGATCCATGGGAACAAAGAACTCAGTCTGCTTGCAGCAGAACAGATCCTGAGAACGGCGCCAAACAGTGATGGCGCATATGTGTCCCTGTCGCATATCTACGCTGAAGATGGAGATTGGCGGTCTGCAGAGGATACCAGGAGGAAGATGGCTGAGAATCAAGTGCAGAAAGCGCAAGGTTACAGCAGTGTATTGCAGTGAATGTGAATATAGTGAATACATTTTTACAAGCATCTTGATAACAGATAGGCACACTGAAATTAGGCTAGATCAGCTGTTGTTTGGGCATTTGGTGTACAATGCATGCAAATGCGGAAAGGATGTTGTGTCTGTTTTGTGTGCATTCATAATTTAAGATGAGAGAACTTCAACTATAATGGGTAGCACTGAATACTGACAGAATACAGAATGCAGTTTTTAATAAAAAAAGTAAAAGCCGGCACACAAGTCTGAATAAATATTAATGTGTTAATATCAGTCTCAATAAATATTAATGCAGACATGCGTTGCTATCCACAAGACAGAATTCGTCATTCCTGTGCAAGCAGATAAGCTGAATCCTTCGAAGCAAAGTAAGTACTACGTACTTGTGTTCACTGCATGCACATGATGATCCTCAACAGGCAGGTCGCCATAAGCCTTTTCCTCCATGGTTCGAATGTGCCGTTCATCATGCACAGCACGAACATCCATAGTTCAGTACTTCAATTTATACTTTGTCACAGACCGGCACCCGAGGCTTATGTCCCATTCCTTCCGGGCAAAGGAATGGGACGGAGGCTCGGAGGCATTTGCCCCGCGGGTCGTGTTCGTTAGGGCTTGGGCAAGGCGGAGTGTCCTCCGAGACTTCGCCAAGCTACGATCGCTGGGGACTACCCCCCGTCCGGGCCCTTGGCATGGCCCATGAGGCGGGTCAGATTCCCCGGGCCCTTGCCGACGTGGCCTTGTTTTGTGAGGGATCCATTTTGGTGGCCCCCAACACCGGCTCTCCCTTTTATAAGCACGAAGGGGAGACGCCGGTTACATGCAAGTCTACGTGATATGAGAGATCGTGGATGAACCCTGTAGTTTCTCCATGTAGCGGCGTGGAGGATGGGTGGTCGGTGCCTTCTTCTTCCTTGGATGACGTAGGGGGATGCTTTGGCTTATGCGTGGGCGTGGCCGTCCGGTCACGAAATCTTCGGTTATGGGTGGATGAGACGACGTTGCACAGCCATCGAGTCTCGGTGGTTGAAATTCTGCACCGTGAGCTATGGATGCCGATAAAGCAAGACTTGACACCGGTCCGATCAGTCCTACTTGAGAATCCTGTTTGGGCAGCGGGAATCCAGGCGCCGCGAGGGAGCATTTAATGCGCACGACCCCATTGTCGGAGTGGTTGGCCGAGGCGGAGCGATTGGTCGAGGGGAGCTCGAGGGGGTCCCCGAGGTGCCCATGGTCACATGGGATGTTCTCCGATTCGTCCCGAGGCTTGGTCGGAAGGTCGGGAGTCCAGTTCATTCGCCGAGCTGCCCTCGGGTGATTATGAGATGAGGTCTTGTACTCCGTGCTTGGTTGGAAGTAAGTCTTTTCGTTAGTGAGACAATCGGGGTTCCCTAATTGTGGTACCCGACAGGTTTTGTGTTGTTTGTTTGTGTTGTGTACAACTGTGCATTAAATTTATTTTTTCCGTGGAAACTATTTGTTCAAATTTGCATTGATAAGAATGGTTTATAGTAGTGGAGTCTAGCTGCGAAACTATGGTGGTTTCTAGCATTGGGAGTGCCCTTATCGCCCCCACACGGCTGATAGGACTATCGGGCCGATGTGGCCCACTTTGCCATACGACCCAGAGCTTATCGGCCCACTTTGCCAGCAGCCTAGTCGACCCCTGGATGACTATAGGGCCTGTCGGCCCTCCATAAGCCGATAGGCCTGGCCCCCTACTACATTTGTAATTTTTAATTAAATACTATATTTGGAATTGATCACTAAAAATATTATTATGGGGAAAAAACTCCTTGCAAAGAACCTGCACATTCTTCTTCAGTTGGTCAGGGGCAAGGCTGGGATCTGTGTCAGTACAATTATTATTAAGGAAAAAAGCTCCATGCTGGGATGGGTCGGGATTATAAATTATGTAGCAGCGTAAACTATGTTCTTGTCAACAAACTAAAGCGTGCACTCCATTAGGGACGCCACTAGTTGCTGTCGCTTTTATACGCTTTCCTTCCCATATTTCATCCACCCAACCCAACTCGAGACGGCCTTGTGCCTGTAGTACTGTTGTGTGGCATATAGTATAGACGCGAGTCTCGCAAGAGACAACGTGAAATTGAAGGGCGGTTTCTAATAATCAATCAATATAAGCTAGCTTTTGATATGTACTCACACACGTTAGTTAACTTTCCGGCTTTTTATGTTTTTATTTGGGGAACTGATCGAATATCCCGTACCTGCTAGCTGTAGCACTAAGCACAAAAGGAACACTACCACTCGCTTATGCAGAATACAGAACGTGAAATTGAAGGGCGGTTTCTAAGACCAGTCTCAATGGAGCCGGTCGAGGTTTCATGAGTGTTTAAATGCACATTAAATGCAAATGCCACATCAGCAAAACTTCACTTTTTGCATGAAACGCCTAGCAAAGAGAAAGAAAAAAGTTTCACCATGGTGAAAACTTTTGGGCACCTGCTTCACATGCGTTGGAAACGGGTGAAACCTCCATTGAGACGTAAAATAGAGTTTCACCATGGAACTATGCAATTAACCATGCAATGAGAGAGAGACGCGTGAGACTATCCGCACTCATGTTCCTCTATTTATCTTCTATAAATCCCAGTCATCAAGATTCCCTCATTTATCTTTCTCTCCGCATCATCTCTCCTTTATATCTCTACTCTATACCAACTACCATCAGGGGGTCCACTTGTAATTTTATCTAAACATATCCGGTGTGAGATCTAGTTTTCAAGGATTTATTGAAACAAATTTAATGGTACAATCGAATTTAATTTGGTTTTTTAGTTTACAAGTTATAGCTTTTTTTCGTTAGTATCATCTGTGGGGCCCACCGTTGGTGCTTTGTCTCCCACCTTTTCTCTCCTGCGCGCGCGTCGCATGCGTTTAGCGTGGCCACCGTACCTACTGGGACTGTGGCGAAAAGTATGGACGAGCGGGACGATAGCGTTCCCCGCTGCAGCGAAATTTTCGTCATCTGCTCCCTGGAGGAACCCGTAGCGTTCCCAGTGCATATAGTCTGAGGCGGCTTTTAAGCCATAAAACCGTAAACTATACATCGTTGATGGAGATGCCTATTTCATGCCAAAGTTTCATCTTGAAAACCGGAAGCGAAACTCTCCATTGAGACGGCCAATGATATATACTCACACGTTAACTTTCCACACGGGCTTATCTTTTACTCTTTTATTTAGGGAATCTGATTATCCCGTACCAGCTAGCTCTAGCTCTACGCACAAAAAGGAACACTACCACTTGCTATGCAGAGTAGTACAGAGTAGGTGACCCAGTTATATATGTATATTCTTTTATTTTATTTAGGGCAAGGTGACCCATTTATATTAGACATTAACCACTCATGGATCTTTATACTCCTGTATAACTAGGGAACGTATCTCGTGCAAAACGGTCATAAACACCCTTGAGTTGCTTTTAGACATCTATCCTTTGCACATCTGGCAGCCATCTCACCCTCTTGGCTTCTTCCTTGATTTTTCTCATATAGTCCTCTAGCACCCCAATCTTGTCTCCTGAACATAGAATTTTCCAATTCTGTAGATGTCCATGAATCTTGTAGTATAGAACTTCCATACTCTTCCATCCTGATTTCTAAAAGCACAACTCATTCATGAGTTTCCCGATAGACCAAATAACCACAGATGTCACAGAAAACTTTTTTTTATGACTAAGCCAACAATTGCCTACAGATTCAAAATTTGTACCCACTGTTCTACCTTTGATCAGAGATATACTCAACCAGCATTGTGTTGCAACAGCACAGTCAAAAAAAGTGTTGGCAAGATTCTAATTTTGAGCAAAACAAACAAGTCTTATCCTTTACCTCTCTACGTTTTGCCAAATTACCTCCAGTCAGGGCCCTGTTATTGGACAATAACCATAGAAAAATATGGACTCTAGGTAGTATCTTAAGGCCCCAAATAGCAGGAACATGGACTTGTTTAATACCCCTATAACTAATCAGTTTGTATAAAGATTGGGAGGAATAAGTGCCCTTAGCAGTGAACTGCCAAACCATTTCATCCTCTTCTTGAGAGAAATTAATAGTAGAAATCAGCTCGATAACTTCTAGCCAGCTTTGATACATATCTTCACTGACTGTTCTCCTAGAAGTACATTTCAAATTACTACCATCCCACAAATCTATTATAGTTTTGCCTTGTTCATTCGTGATTCTGTAAAGAGGCCAAAATTGGAAAGCTAGGCTAGAAGAGCCTATCCATGTGTCCTCCCACAATCTAATTTTCTTCCATTCCCTACCTTCCATTTGTAACCCATTCTTCTTGCCTTGACAACCCACATAAACCCACCGGCTGATGGACCCGCCGCCCGTGCCACTCGATCCGCCCGCGCGCGACGATGGATCCGCCGCCACGCCCGCTTGATCCGACGCCCGGCCGTTCAATCCAGCCGCCAAGATCGGCGCCGCCGCGACCGCCCCGACCGCCGCGCGGCCATGGATCCGCCGGCGCTCGGTCGCCCCGCCCAGCGCCGCTTCTGGCCGCTGCCGATCAGGCCGCCACACCGCTTCGATCCGGCCGCCCAGCGCGATGGATCCGCCGCAGCGCTCGATCCGCCCCGCTGCGCCGCTCCATCCGGCCAGCCCCATCCGCCGCCGCCGGAGGGAAGGGAAGGGAGAGGGAGGGCCGGCTCGGTGGTGACCAGGACGCCGGGAGAGGGAAGGGGAAGGGAGAGGGAGGGCTGGCTCGGGAGAGGGATGGGAGAGAGAGAGAGACTTGGTCGGTAGAAGTGAAGTGGAGTGAAACCCTAGTGCTCATATATATATTTGTTGCCACCGAAATGGGCTTTTGGGCTGATGGGTTGAGCCTGATTTTTTCGTGGCGGGCTAACTATAAAAACCACCACACAGTTAATCTATTTATCATGATGGTTTTAAAACCAACACGGTTAATGGAAAGAAAACCACCACGGTTAATTGGGGCATTAACCGTGGCGGTTTTTCTAAATAACCGCAACTATTAAACTTTTAGAAGCGCCCGTAAAATCAATTATGTCACAACAAAAAGGGCATTTTTTAGCAACCATGTCCTACTTAGTCTACAAAAAGGACATTATCTGGGTGTGGACGATGCCACGTCTTCAAGTGCTCGTCATGCTTCCACTTGGGTGCTGCCTCTCCCTGATTGGATGATCTATGTTTGTTGGGATTGGTCCTCCTTCACTCAACCAGCAAGGATGCCCCGCCCCCGTGTGTATGCAGTGCAGGGAGGCGCGTTTCTAGTTGCTCTTCCTGCCTATTTAAGCAGCAACATCCGCTTCTCAGTTTGTCACCCGCCACTATTCCACTACCACGGTACCACCACATAGCCTCTCCCAAGTCGCCAAAAAACACACACTGACACACGTAGCCTCTTCCTCTCTCGTCGATCTGCATTTATGTCGAATAATCCCAACGGCCCGCTGGAGCAGCGGGCGCTCCGGCCCCCGGCGTGGTTTGGTCCGCATGTGATCCTGGAGGCGGTCGAGCGGCTCGTCTTCAGCGACAACGCCAATGCTGATGCGGGCTGGACCTTGGAACAGATCAAGGACTCCTTGATGCAGATCAAGGACTCCTTGATGCAGGTGCGGACACACCGGAAGCAGCAAGAGATGGAGGAGGAGCTGCTGCAGAAGATGGAGAAGCAGCGTTCAATCATACAAGAAAAGATAGAGGTGCTGCAGCCGGAGATGGAGGAGAAGAAGCTGCAGCAGAAGACGGAGGAGGATCTGGTGCAGAAGTTTGTGGCTTGGATGGAGCAGAAGCGTTCAATCATACAAAAAAAAAGATGGAGGAGCTGCATCCGGAGATGGAGGAGGAGAAGAAGCTGCTGCAGAAGACGGAGGAGGATCTGCTGCAGGGGATGGAGGAGAAGCGTTCAATCATACAAAAAAAGAAGGAGGAGCTGCAGCAGGAGATGGAGAAGGAGAAGAAGCTGCTGCAGAAGATGGAGGAGGATCTGCTGCAGCAGATGGAGGAGAAGAGTTCAATCATACAAAAAAAAGATAGAGGAGCTGCAGCAGGAGATGGAGGAGGAGCTGCCACAGGACTTGTTCGACGCCACGCTGCGGTCGGAGCTCGCTAAGCTCCTCGAGATGGGCGATCTTAAGGAGGTGCCCGGAGTCGGTGGGGAGCAGCAGCCTTACCGCTACACGCTCTCCCTCCCTACCTCCCGCAGTGGTTTCGTCCGGAGAATGTCATGCAGGCGGTCAGCAAGCTCGATGAGGGCAACACCGCCGCCGGTGGGTCGACAAGGGAACAGATCAGGGATTTCTTGAAGCGAGAACACCAGTCGGAGAAGCCACTGCCGCCGGACTTCGACACCATGCTGCGGACGATGCTCTCCCTGCTCCACCAGAAGGGCTACCTTACCATGATCACCAGGGGATCCGTCAGTGGCGGCCTGCAGCAATACACTCTGCGGCGGGCCCCAGCCCTCATCGAGCCCGATTTCGATTCTATTGACATCTCTCTCTGGTTGATCTATTATCTCGGCTACATGCTGGGCACCGGTGACGGCTTGGATAGCTCGGACCCTGGCGAGCAAATGACGGATGAATATGACTATTTGGCTTATAATCTCAGGAATAATCGCAACATCCCGTGGTGGTTTCGTCCGCAGAGGATCCTGATGGAGGTGGAGCGGCTCTTCCTCGACGATGCCACGACCGGGTGGACCGTGGAAGAGATAAGGGACTCCCTGAAGCGGACACATCACGAGCAGGAGCTGCAGCTGCAGGATCTGCCTGAGCACTTCGACTTCACGCTGCAGGCGATGCTCATTAAGCTCTGCAAGAGAGGCTATCTTACGAGGCTGGACGGGGAGCGCTACAAGCTGTCCATCAGCCCTCCCTACTTCCCGTCGTGGTTTCGTCCCATGGCGGTCCTGGAGGCGGTCGAGGAGCTCGACTACGACAGCTACTTTGCGGGCGGGTCCACCAGCGGACATATCAGGGGTTACTTCGCGAGCAAACACGGCCATAAGCAGTTGCCGTGGTTCGGCACGCAGCTGCGGACGACGCTCTCTGTGCTCCACCAGAGAGGACACCTTACCTGGGGAGACAGTGGCCCCCAGCACTACACGCGGCGACACGCTCCGGCCTCGGCTTACATCAACGATGATCTGCTTTCCTATTATGTCGGTTACAAGCTGGGCCGTGGTCGTTACGGCTTAGATGACGGCACGGAATCGGGCAAGGCTGGTGACGCCGCCCCTGAATTATTGCGGCGGCGGCCTGTGAACAACAAATCGGCAAATAATCCAGGGAACGACGACACATCAGAGACGGAGGTGGGATCGATCGTTATATCCTATTCATTCATTATTTGCCTTTCATTTCTGTGGCGTTCAAAAACTAATCCATATAAATTTTGTCATGTGTAGTCATTGGTGCGAACTGAAGCCGGCCAACAAGATGAAAAGACAAAGGTCGCAGCTTGGAGAACAGAAAAGGTAACATATCTCTTTGATTGTGTGAAACGCTAATAGATCCTAATGCCCACACCATTTCCAGAGAAGACCTCAGTAGTCCTCGTCTTGCCTAGATTCAGCCCTGCTATATACTACTTCCTCCGTTTCTAAATTATAAGTCACTTTAATTTTTATGATTTATCTATTTCGTTATATATGTAGATATATTATTTATTATATCTAGATGTGTAACAAAAAATAGATGTACCAAAAAGTCAAAGACTTATACTCTCTCCGCATCACTATTAGAGGGCGTTTTAGAAAAGATTTGGGTCAAACATTGGGAACATAAATCACGAATAATTTTCTAAGTCGTTGAGTTTGTAAATATGAAAATCATATCAATAGATTTGTCTTGAAAAACACTTTCATAATAATATACATATATAACTTTCTAAAAACTATTTTTGTAGAAAAGAAAAGTTAAAGTTGTGCTTTGGAGACCGTGTTGTAAACGTCTTCTAATAATGATACGGAGTGAGTAATTTCGAACGGAGGGAGTACTAGTGATAGATACTAGTACTAGTTGCTTTCTAGTGCTTAATTAATAACATTTGGCCCTCATATTCCTTTTGTCTTCTGGATGCTGGATAACAGATCATGAGAGAGCGACAACGAAAGTTGTACACAATACAGAGGTTGTGTTTATCGTTCATGGGCCATGGTATTCTGTTTGGTGTCTCTTTTATACCTGGATTTGGAGAAGAGACGAGTGGGCATCACGAAGAAGAAGGACCCTCCAAAACTAAGTGGATAAAGTGGGCGGTGATGGACCTCATTATTCCATCGGCTGTGTTGATTGTGATGGTTATCATGCAGATATTCTTCTTCGACCTAGACCTAGAAGAAGACACATCACAGAAACCGCTTGATGATGAAGGCAAAAAACAGGCGTCAAGACCGATCAAAAACAACGCAAGAAGAGGATAATAAATCAAGCACTGCTCTCATTGTCAAAGCTATTATATGCTTCAATCAAAAAAGCGCCTGGCTTAGACGAGAGCACAGCAAGTATCATTGCGCATGCTATCGCTTTCGTGTTGGATATGGCTTGTGGTTTTTACCTTTGGTGGAATCATCGTTGCCTTGACAAACAAATGCCCCAAAGTACAAGGCGGAAAAAAGAGACCCGATGTGTGACATGAATGTCCAAAACTAGCACGCACAGTGCTTTTTAATTGTTGTTCAACTTTTTTTTCTCATATCATTCTAGTTGTTCAATCAGAATCAACAGGTCCTGTACGTGTGCTTCCTTTACTCATGTTCAAACATAGAGTGGTCCTTCCTGGGATTTTGTTTCTTGTTTGCTATTACTACATAATAACTCATGTTCAAGCTATTATATGATTTTTTTTAGCTGAATTATCATTTTTTTTTGTGCAAACTCAGGTGAACCAATGTTGATTGGAGGGGATTTAAATATTATTAGATATTCAAATGAAAAAAAAGTCCCTGTAATGGGGTTCATAGATACACACCTGTTTTTAACACCCTTATCCATTTTTATGAGTTAAAAGAGATTCATATGTCTGGGGGCATGTTTACATGGACAAACAATCAAGATCCACCAATTCTAGAAAAATTGGATAGGATTTTGATGACCAAAGATTGGGAGGATTTATTCCCTCAAACAAATGTTAAGAAACTCCCAAGGGACATTTCAGATCATAATCCCCTTATCATCTGTTCTGGGGTCGTCGGGAAAGATTACCACATATTCAGTTTTCATTTGACTTAAACTGGCTAAATAATCCTGAGTTTTACAATAAGGTTGAGGAAATTTGGAATAAACCATGTAGAGCAAGATCTGTTATGGATAAAATCCATCAAAAAATTAAGTTGGTTAAACAATATTTCAAGGGATGGGGCTTTAATTTATAGGGAGTTTGGAGAAAACAAAGAAAGGAATTTCAAGGGGAGTTAAAACAGTTAGAAGAGATTGAAGAAAATAATGGTTTATCTAGGACTCAAATTGATAGGAAAGTTTGGTTGCTCCTTGAGAATTTTAAGAGTCTAGAACAAGAAGAGATTTATTGGCATGAGAGAAGTCATGAAACATGGCCGTTAAAAGGGGATAACAACAAATCCTTTTTTTCATAAATGTGCTAATGGAAGGAAGAGGAAGAATACCATTTTTAGTCTTGAGAATGACGATTGTGACAATAGAGGGGATGATAATCTTTTAAAGCATGCTTCTGAGTACTATGCAGATTTATTTGGCCCCTCAATTGAGTATGATGTTTCACTACATGAAGACTTTTGGCTGAATATTCCTACAGTTTCAGAGGATGACAATTTGTTCCTATGTAGATTTTTTTTTCTGAAATAGAAATTAAAGAAGCTTTAATGCAAATAGAAACTAATAAAACTGCAGGTCCAGATAAAATACCTATTGAATTTTTTCAACATTGTTGGAATATTGTTAAATTAGATATAGTTCTGTTATTCAGAGATTTTTTTATGAGCATAAGGCTGATATTAGCGAGACTCAACTATGGGATCATTACTTTATTGCCAAAAGTTTATGATGCATCAAAAATACAATAATTTAGACCAATATGTTTGTTAAACTTCTTCTAGTACAAGTTATTTACTAAGACTCTTACCATAAGATTGGAAGTCATTGTGGATAAGCTTATTCACAACACACAAATTGCTTTTATGAAAAATAGAAACATTACTTCGAAATTGCCTCGCTTACATGAAATTTTACATGAAAGCAAGAGGAGGAAAAGAAATAGGAGTGGTTACCAAGTTAGATTTCGAAAAAACTTATGATAAGGTTAATTGAAAACCTTTTCACTTGTATGGAGAAGAGAGGTTTTGATCCAAAATGGTGCCTATGGATCAAAAAGGTGGTCTCTCGTGGAACCGTTAGTGTCAAATTGAATAGTAAAGTTGGACCATATATAAAAAAGTTTCAAGGGGAGTTAGACAAGGTGACCCGTTATCTCCTTTACTTTTCAATTTTGTGTGCGGATTGTTTGACTAGGATGGTACACGAGCCCAAGAATCGGATTAATAATCGGTCTAATTAGCCACATTGTGCCTAATGGGATAGCTTTACAATATGCGAGATGCTACCATAGTTTTTCTTAATCATGGGTTAGAGATGCTACAAATATGAAACTCCTTTTATACTTGTTTGAAATGCTTGCTGGTCTTAAGATTAATTTCAACAAAAGTGAAGTTATTGTGATCAATGATAATGAGGAATGGGGAGAAAAAATATGCTGAGATCTTTAACCCGCCAAGTTGGCATTTTTCCTATCAAGTACTTAGGGGTACATGTCAGTCCTAGCAGGCTGAGAGTAAAGGACTGGATGCCTTTAGTAGAAAAAGGGGAAAAGAAATTGGACATTTGGAAAGGGGGCTGTTATCCACGGCTAGGAGGAAAGTTTTAATTGATTCCAGTTTAAATAATACCCCAAAGATATCATATGTTTGTTTTTATCTGTTCCCTAAAACCATCATAGGGAGAATGGACAAACAAAGAAGATCCTTTTTTTTTTTTGGCAAGGAGGTAGTTTAAAAAAAAAATATCAATTAATTAAATGGAAAATTATTTGTAAAAGCAAAAAGAAAGGTGGTTTAGGAATAAAAGATTTGAGAAAAATGAATGTTAGTCTTTTTTTACAAATGGTGGTGGAAATTAGAAAAAGAAGATGGCTTATGGCAAAACATTATCGAGACACAAATACATGCAAAACAAAAAGCATTCATACTGTTAAACATAGGCTAAATGATTCTCCAATATGGGATGACATGCTTAAGGTTAAAGAGGTCTATTTGCAAGGTAGAAGTGTGACAACCAAATGTGGGAACCTAACCAGATTCTGGGAGGACCCATGGTTATATGATATTTCTTTGGCAAATAAACATCTTAATCTTTTCCTGTTAGCTGAGAATAAAGAGATTAAAGTAAAGGAAGTTAGAGATGGGGTAAATATCACATTTAGAAGATGGTTTGGGGAAATTTAAGGTTTGAGTGGAATAAGGTTTTAAATGACATTGAATTTTTCTATTTTGATGATATTTTGACAAAGTGTGTTCTGGAAATTTGATAAGAAAAAGAAGTTCACAGTTAAATCTGTTTATGAGTTGTTAACTATGTCTAATGATGGGTTTGACTATAAGATGATTTGGAAAAGTAAGTGTCATGAGAAAATCAAGATTTTTTATGGCTCTTATCTAATAATACGCTTTTTGACGAAAAGAGAATCTAATAAAGAGGAACTGGGAAGGGGATGTGAGTTGTGCTTTCTGTGATGAACTTGAAACTGTTGATCATTTATTTTTCCAATGTTCTTTTTCCAAAGTCATTTGGTCTATAATTGCAACAAGTATTGGGGCTAACAACATCCCAATGAATTTAAGTCAATATTGGAATTGGTGTAAAAATGGTTACCAAATTCTGGAAAATTTTATACTATGGGAGCAGGGGGGCAATTTGTTGGTCCATTTGGAAATGCCGTAATAGTGTAAACTTTGACAACAAAAATGTGAAAAATCCACTGAAAGTTATTTGTCGTGCATATGCTTACATGAATGGGCAATGCTTAGGTACACCTTTTACCTATTAAGAGGTGATATCTCAAACTGATCTGGACCATTGATTTTTACAATTAATAAATTGCTAAATGAATTAATGAATACAAGGAAAAAAAAAAAAAGCCCCGCATGCCCCCTATTGACGGGATTCCCTCCCCGCATGCCGGCCCTTCCAAGTGTGCACGGACGCGCTCACCGCATGCCCATCATCTCCCGCAATGGGCCAAGCCCAGCTCGGGGCATCCCAAAGACAGCAGCCGCAGCATTCCTATCCCTCCACCTCTCTTTCACCGACGGACGGGTCCCACACGTCAGCTTCATCCCTTCCCCTGCCTCCCTTGTTCCACGCACGCAAAGCACGCGCCAGCTCTGTTCCGTCGACCGCACGACAGTGCCGTCATCAGACTGCCACCGCCATCAATAGCTCCACCGCCACGACCTGTCCCATCACCCCACCAAAGCCAGCTCAACCCCAGCCACCTGTCCCCCACGCCACTGTCGCCGCTGACCTGCCGTACCACCTGCCCATCGAGCCGCTGTGCGTCACCACCCTCCTCTGTCGTTGTCGCGTGCCGACATCCGCTGTGCCGGCGACTTCTCCACAGCACCATCTCTGACCTCGCTGAACCAGCGATGATGCGTTCCATCAAGGTCCAGCTGGAGCTCGGTTGGTTGCCGGAAAATATCCCGCCGCCGCGCCGTCCTCAGCAGCCCGCGCGCGGCTATAAATAGCCGGGCAAGGCCCCCCCGAGCTCTCCATCCCGAGCTCAGCGCCGGAACGGCGACGCCGAGGCCTGCATGGGCGCACTGCGCCCCTGCCTCCGTCGCGCCAGCTCCGCGCCAACTGAGACTCGCCGCCGCTCAGCTCGCTGAGCGCTGTGTCGAGGACGAGGACGAGGACGTCGAAGCCGCCGCGCTCCCCGAATCGCCCGCCACCGCGCTCGGTCGTCGACGCTGGAGCTCCACCACTACACTCGCTGCCGCGTCACGAACGCCCCGCCGTGACCACGGACTGACGGAGCCTCGCCACGCACCCCGACGTTGCCTCCATGCTGCTCACCACCGGTGCGCCGCGTAGCAGCAGCCGCGCTCGCCGTAGTCGCGGCGGCCGTGGATGCCGAGCCGCGCCCAGCCGCGCGTGCACCACACCGCAGCGACGCCGCAAGCACGACGGAGCGCGAGCGGACCAAAGCCGCCGCTGCCGCGCTGCCCGCCGTGGAGCACCGCCCTGCCGCCCAACACGCTCTGGCCTCGCCTCAGTCCACCGCCGCTGCTGTCCCCGTGCTCACCATGGCCGCCGGCCACCTCTCCCTCCCTTCCTCTGTTTCGTGCGAACGGGAACGGGAACGACGGGCAGGAGCTGGACGAGAATCACCGTGAGGCCACCCAACCTTATCCCTTTGTGGGCCCCGTGTGTCATAAAGGCATCCCACCTCTCCATCTATGGGTGCACGCGGTTCATGAAGAATAAAGGCTGGGCAAGGTGCAACCCTAGATCGGTCCACAGCGTGTGAACCGAGTCCACGCGCACAGGGCGACCAGGCCACACCGCAGCTGGACCCACGCGTCAGCAGCATATGAAAATGCTAAGGGCACCCAACAAAGCGTACACGGAGTCTGAAAATACCATTTCCATGTATCAGAAAAATCCCAGAAAATTTGTAAATAAACTAGGTACACCCAGCACCCCACTCATAAATTCTTACCCTCATTCCATGTATCCAAAATTCCCAACTTATTTCCAAAGTTTAATGTAATTATAAATCCTTTATTAAACTTTGGAAATTCATATCTTCTCCATCCTAACTCCAAATCACTCCATTCCAATTCCTTAATTCCTCAAAAATTACCCTCTATATTTTCATGCCCCTTGTTCCATTATTTGGTGACCGATTAAATTCTAGGTTTGTTTGTGCCTTCTTTATCACGTGATAGTTGCGTAGTAGTTCGTCGCCGGTGTAGGAGTTCGCCAGGAACGAGCCAGCTTCATTCGACATCGTGCCGATTCGTAAGAACCTCTCAGGCAAGTCCTTACCCTCCCCCTAATCATGACCTTAATAATGTAATGATATAATGACGATGATAATGATATAATAATCGGATTAGTAAATAGAGGTATGAGCCCGATAACGTGTAGCTAGGGAGTCAAACCGGGATGACGAACTATCCACGTTATCTACGCCATACGTTGTATTCAAGAGAAACCTAAGAATGACTAATGAACCCTAACCAACAAAAAGAGGTGAGTAGTGGTAGTCCGGTAGAGCCTAAATACCACGCCGGGAATCGCCACAGGGGTTCCCGCGAGAGATACTGTCTCCCCTAAGGACCGGTTCATAGACCTTCTACCTAGTATAATATTACGCATGACCACACGCCGAGATGGGACGGCTTGATTCCACACCCCGTTGGGTTGAGGTATAATTGGAGCCAAGGTGACCGGAGTAGGCAAACGACCTATTGGGAGCAGACATGGGGAGAGTGGCCCCATGGTCCTGTTGGCGTGGATGCTGAGTGGTCTTCCACGTAAGTGTTTTGGGCGCAGTGGCGCAGTGCTAGAGGCACATATTGATGATTTATGATTGAGTGTGGTGTTGACAGTATAGGTTGGGTAATAAGGTATTACCTGTAAAGCCGCGGGTGATTTGGTATCACCATATTGTCTAGGATGATGCGTCATCCTTGGGGTGATGTGTTATCCTTCCAACCCCTGAGAAGTCGTGGTGAAGATTATACCGATATACCTAGGAGGCATCCAAGCGGGTACGGGATCTCGTTGGACCACCTTTGACCACCGTACATGGGAGGAGATGGCCCATCGTGTGGGGAAATTTGTACACCTCTGCAGAGTTAATTGAATTTATTCGAATAGCCACGTCCTTGGAATGGGCAAGTGCTAGGCGTGAACATCTATGATTAGATACATTTTGATGATGACTAACCCGTGGTGTCATGACAAAGAAGTGATGACATGAGATAATCCGAACTAGCGAGAGCAGATTTTAGAGACTCGCTAGGGCCCAAACCCTTAATAATTACAACCTCTCGGGTTGGGACTTGCTTTAGAGACGCTTTGTACTCACCCCTCTATTTTTACGTATATCGGCACATGTGAAGGTAAGATCGACGACAAGGTAGAGGATAGCGTAACGTAGGAGTTCGTAAGGTGTTTGCTTAGAAGAAGGACGTTGAAGCCCGTGATTTCATCCATGCACAAGTCTCGCTTTTGGAGTACGGGGCAGCGTCATAGTTAATCCACCGCTTCTCGGTTGGCCAACTCGATATCGTAACCCGACTTGGTGACCCTTCGTCACCACCGTAAGTCCCTTTCCATCCTATATTTCTATAGCTCGGTTTACTATTAATTATGTTTACCATTAATCGTTACTAATAGACGTGTTTGTGGCGTGATCCCGGCGCAAACACGCGTGATTAATCTACCCATTAAAAAGTGGGGCGTGACAAGTTCCCTCAAAATTGAATTTTATATTTGAAAATTTTAAATATAGTATTGCATGACAAGATGGTTTCAAATAAAAAACTTTTCTACTACAAAGTTCCATTTCTTCTCGGGATCAATGTTTATTTTAGTTGTGTCTCCATCCGAGGTCTTTTTAAAATTCAAATTCTAAATTTTAAAAAATTCAAACTCTAAATTTTAAAAATTCAAACTTATTTAAATGTCAAGATGATTTCAAATAAAAAAACTTGTCAACTACAAAGTTTCATATCTTCTTGGGATCTACAATGTATATTTTTGTCATTTGTTCATCTCACATAGTGTTAGTAACGTTGTTCACAAATCTTATATGTCTCTCTAGTAGTTTCATAAACTATATGAGAGATGTTTAGATTTTGTGAACCATGTTACTGTCACTTTGTGAAATGAACAAAATAAAAAATTGTACATCCTGATGAGTTATGCAAGTTCTATGTTTATGACTTTTTTAGATGAAATCATTTAGTGTTCTGAAGTGACGCCTAAAGTTGCTATTTTTTATATTCGAATTTCACAATGTTCACAAGAAAAGATGATTAAAATAATAGGAGTAAGAGCATAATAACTTGATGGGCCATGATTTTAGAAAATTTTAGGAAAAAAAATCATCACATTCGGAGTTAATATGAGGACGAAAGACTAATTACAAATTTTAGCTATGGATTAAAAAAATAAGTGTTATTCAACACACCTAACCACACACTAATATGCATTGACACACCCGTTACACTTTTTTTCCCTTTTTTGAGCTTCTAAACACCTGGTACTCGTCAAGATGTATGACACCTTTCCCAAAAAACAATTCGTGCATGACTCACTACGACACGCACAGCACGTCGTGCATGACACAAACCTGCTAACCACGTACACGCACACCACGTAAGAGTGTAAGACACGCAAATAAAAAATTATAAGGCAATGGAATAAAATAAAAAAAAAATACCATATCATTTACAGATTCCGCATGCATCAACAAAATCTATAGGAAATATATTTATATATAAAACTTTCCTTATTTACCCTATTTTACAAAAATAAAAATAAATAAATATTGTTACCTCCTAGGAGGTAATAGATGATTGTTTTTTTAGATAAAGGATGAAACATCCGGCCTCTACGTCCGGAGACGCATACAGCCTAGTTATTACGTGAGTTTTTAAAGTAGAGCGACAATTGCTCAAAGAAAGAAGCAACAACTGCTCAAGAATGTAAACAAAAACTAGCACAGTCTATAAAGGTGCTTCCAACCACCGTTCGCTTTGTTGTAGCGAGACCATTTCAATTTTGGTGCTCAACGATGATAGTAAATTCTTGTTTAACTCATCACGCCGCAAATTGTGACCGTAAACGTAGCCAATGTGTGCCCCTCAAAATAACTTGCGAGAATAGAGTTATATTTAATTCTATTAAAACAAATATCATTGCGGGTACTCCGGATGGCCCAAAGAAAAAGCGCGACCCCAACCCAAATCAGATTTCTAATCTTAGAATTTTGATTAGAAAGCCAAGAACCAAAAAGATGTCTAATAGATCTAGGTTGAGTTAAGCCTGTAGCAAGGTACACCATCCTCCAAACCATTTAAGCATAATGACAATCCAGGAAAAGATGTTGAATTGATTCATTCAGATTACAGCCAACACATTTCTGACTGCCATTTCAATTTTTCCTAGCAAGATTGTCTTTAGTTAATATCACCTCTCCTTGTAAAAACCAGAGGAAGATCTTAATTTTTAGAGGAATCTTAATCTTCCAGATTTTCTTATGTCTAAAAGGTTGATGAGAATTTATCGAAGAGCATACATCGAGCGAACCGTAAACAATCCCGATTTGGTTAGGTTCCACCCGAATGAATCGACCCATCAACTAAGTTAAAAGGTGCAATCTGTGCTACAAGATTAGACCAGTCTCTCAATCTAGGTCCAAGCAACGCTCTCCTAAATGAAATATTTAGAGGTTGTGACGTTAAAACTTTGGCCACCGTTCGTTTGATCGGAAAAAATGGACGATCCACATACATTTGGGAGTACCGTAGCAATTGCCTACATGAATTACTGGTCAGGACTGTATGCTGAAGATGAGAAGTTATGGTGGGAGACCATTGCGAATACAATGCTCAATATTGCAAAAGGAATTCTGGCGGCTCAAATCAATAGAGAGGTGGACTATCTGTTACTCCAAGACGATGACAATCAAGATCAGGAAATGGAAGATGCGGAGAACTGAAGCAAGGAAGGTCGTATCTACACAAGTAATGATGCAGGTGGAGGATAAGGAAGTATAGTTGTGAAACAGGAATCTGATGATGAAGGCTTTTGGTTTGGAATCACGATGAAAACTGTCGGTTTGCTAGTAGTTGTAGTTGTTTTCCGTTACTTTGCTAGTTGTGCTTGAGGTCAGTAGTCGATGGCCAGTTATCTGATGTTATCTGTAAGTTTGGTTTTCTAAGAAGGAATAGTACTTTATCCACGCTAGCTCTTAGTGTTAGTGAGCAGGTGGTCTTTTCTGTTGATGGCTTTGTTGCCTATCTAAACCTCAGTCTGTAATATCTCAAATGTCGTGTATTTCTGTTGATGCAATGGAAATGGGTTTCCCGGTTGGAAAAAAACATAATAACTCTGTTTGATCGGTGAGCATGCAAAGTTTCCCATGGTACTACAGTTGAAATAAATTTTATATCATCATGGTTGGCCGCTCATGGTGCCACAGAGATTGCCAACCTCTTCGGCTTCACGAATGGAGTGCGACCATGCTCCGTGCAAAAGCTTCCTCTTGGATACTACTTGCAAGAACACGAGCATCAGCATGGATCTTCCCCAACCCGCCATTGCCTCCGCCACTCTCACCGCACTCGCCAGCGGCAGTGGCAACAGCGCTGCAGCCGTCGCTCCCGGCGCCACGGATCCCTTCGCCCATCGCGAACGCCCTCTCCGCCGCCACCGCCCACGTCCACTGGCTCGCAGCTCCACGCGTCTGCCATAAAGCTAGGCGTGTCCATGGACACGTTCACTGAGAAGCACCTCCTCATCTACTACTCCAAGCGTGGGGACGAGTTCGACGAAACGCCACGCCGCACCCACCTCGTGTCTTGGACGGCCATGGTGTGCGCTGCGGCGCGCCTGATCTGGGGCTCGCGCTTTTCTCCCATTTTCGATCTCTCTTCTTCCCCATGTGTGGGCGAGATCGATATCCTCTGGATCTTCTCTAGTTCTCCTTGACACCAACCATGGATTATCCACACAAAGGGGTGCACACGAAACTATCTATCATACTCCACACGAAGAATTAATGGGCTTGCCGTACGTCAGGTTACGATAAGAAAACGACGGCGCCGTCATGTGTCACTGCGAGTTGACGACTGAACACGGTAAGGGTCAAGATTGCAGTGTTCTTTAGAATCTTTTTTTTTTCCTCTTATTTTGCTAGTAACTGATGTCCCGGCCGTTGGCAGCGACTGCGAGTGATGGCTTCTGTTCGAATTGTTTGCTATGCCAATTTTATAGCTTGCTTGTGCTGATAGATGCACAGTGCATCATGCACTGCATGTGCCGCGTGATTGCCAAAAAAAAAGGCCCCTTGCAGCAGCCACGCCTCTAGATTGTCGACTGTGCGCTGCTTAAGCAAATTCTAACAATAATATGGTAATCACCATACTTCCTTCAGCTTAAGCAAATAATGATTGTGATGCGTGCGTCTGAATTCTGAAGGACACCAAGGGAAAAGGTGCTTGGCGTAAACGAGGTTGAGAAAGAAAGAGTTCGGCAAACATTCTTTAGCGGCTAAAGTCGGTAAAGTGCGTGGCCACATGGGATTTCTTGAAGCAAAAACACCGGCCACTGCCGCCGCGCTTCGACACCGTGCTGCGGACAATGCTCTCCGTGGCGCACAAGAGGGGCCATCTTACCATTTTTACCGGGGAGCCGATGGTAGCCCGCGGAAGTACACGCGGCGGCACGCCCCGGCCCCGGATCACATTGACATCGTCCCTGACTATGTCTGGTGGTATTTTCTCGGCTACAAGCTGAGCGCCGGTGGTTGGTTGGACTCTGCCTCTGACTCTTCTGCCTCTGCCTCTGCCTCTGCCTCTGATGTGCAAATAATGAATGAGGTGGAGGAGGATGCATTGTCGTTGATGGAGAATCAACAGGAGGGAGCACGAGCAGGACCTTCTTCCACGGGAGGGCTTCGACTTCGACGACGCGCTGCAGACGACGCTCGCTACGCTCTCCAAGAGAGGCTATCTCAAGACGGGGGCAGAAGCAGATGAACCGCGCTACACGCTGTCCATCACCCCTCCCTGCTTCCCGTCGTGGTTTGGTCCAAAGGCGGTCCTGCAGGCGGTCAAGGAGTTCGACGACGACAACGACAACGCCGGTGGGTCGACCTGGCGAGATATCAAGGGTTAATTCATAAGCATGCACCGCCTCCATTCGCCGCATCAGCTGCCATATCTCAACGAGGTGCTGCGGACGATGCTCTCTGTGCTCCGCCACA
This sequence comes from Hyparrhenia diplandra, assembly GCA_015847255.1. NCBI lineage: Eukaryota > Viridiplantae > Streptophyta > Magnoliopsida > Poales > Poaceae > Hyparrhenia > Hyparrhenia diplandra. The sequence goes on along the minus strand of JADLZK010007339.1, from coordinate 896,631 downwards.
GAGGACACCTTACCTGGGGAACCAGAGGCCGGGAGTACTACACACGGCGACACGCTCCGGCCACCGTTGACAACCCCGACAATAATCTCTTATGGTATTATTTTGGTTACAAGCTTGCGAATCTGAGCGGCCGCCGTTACGATATGGACTGCCCGGTATACGGCGAGCCTGCACGTGACGTCCGTGTACTCCGGCAGCGGCGCGTCAACGACTCGAGCGACGACACAGATGAGACCAAGGTGGGATCGATATTATCCGAGATTCACTTTCATTTCTGTGTGGCGTTCAAAACTAATACTCCTACTATATATATATAACTTTGTTCTACATTTTGTCATCTTGTGTAGCCATTGCTCCGGAAGAAAGATGCTGAAACTAAGAGAAAAGAAAAGGTAACATATCTCTTATAGTTAAAAATATTTTGTACAAATGTAGTAGTTAATTCAGATATACTATATATGTTGCTTTCTAAATTCGCCCCTCTGGTTGCTTTTCTACTTAATTAATAACATTTGGCCCATATAGTACCATTCGCCCCTCGTTGTTCCTTTTGTCTTCTGGGCTCGACCAACGGAGGGAGCAACAACGAAAGTGGTACATGATATTACTGTATGCAATTTTGAAAATTCTAATGAAATCTTACTGTACTTTTTTTAATGGAAAAGGGAATAAATTAACATCACAGCCTCTCAGATCGATGAAGCATATAGTTATTCCTTATTACACCACAACACTTCAAACTTATGCAAACTCAAACACAAGGCATGCAGTAAATTTCAAATACTTAGAAAATTTTAAAGTGTGAATGCCAACTTTTATTTGTAGAGTCCAACTTTTGACGTGGGGTTTCACACATTGATCTGCCAAAGTCAATTGGCATGAAGTAGCTGCTCCTACATTAAATTATCTACAACAAATTCTAATCAATTTCGATAAAATTTTATGATGTGAACGCAAGATTTTAAATTTAAGGTCCGACTTTTAACGTGGACACATATGCCCTATGCAAGCTTTATATATACATTTTGTACAAATCCATGGATTCTTATAACAAAACCCACGGGTATAATTAGTTTATGGGTTGGGTTGAAACTATAAAATTTGGAGTGCGGTGGGTCGAAAAAAGAGAGTTAATTTGTTGTCGGTTAGGTTACATATGGGATGGGTTTTAACCCATTAGCAAAGCCTACCTACCGGTTGCTTTCTACCCCTCTATTCCAAATTATAAGGCATTCTAAGAATCTTGAAGAATAAAAAAATTTCAAATTTTTGACCAAAATTATATAGAGAATTTAAAAAGATTTGTAACATCAAATATGTATATTATAATAAACATATATTTAACAATGAATCTAATGATAGTTACTGACATCCTAAATGTTATTATCTTATTGTATAAATTTGGTCAAACTTAAAACGCTTTGACTCTCCAAAATTGTTGGTATGCCTTATAACTTCGTATGGAGGGAGTATGCTACTAATTATTAATAACATTTGGCCGTATATAGTACCATTTGCTTTCTACTCACTAACATTTTTCCTTCATTCCTTTTTGTCTTTGCGGATGCTGGACAACAGAGGAAGCAACAACGAATGTGCTACATGCTGTGCAGGGTGGGCCTCTCTTTAATTGGCCATGGTATTCTGCTTTGTGTCTCTTTTATACCTGGATTTGGAGAAAAGATTTGTGGGCATCACGAAGAAAAACCTGCAACAAGTGGTTAAAGTGGGCGCTGATGGACCTAATTGTTCCAATTCCTGTGTTGATTCTGATGTTTATCATACAAATCTTCCTTGACCACGACCTAGAGGACGACACATCACAAAGAACGCCTCAAGACAAAAAACGCGTGAAGACGAATAAATTGGTAAATCTGGGAATGCTCGCAGCGTCGAAGCTTTTTATGTTGCAATCATAGAAGCACCCGGCCCGAAGAAACCATTACGTATCAGTGCGCATGTTGTCGCTTTGGTGATCGATATGGTCGGTGCCATTTGGCTTTGGAAGAAGCATAGTGGCCTTGACCCAGAAATGCTCGACATTTCATCGAAAGACGACTAGCACGCACAGTGCTTTTCTAGTTGTTCGATCAGATATCAAAATCAACATGGAAGTGTTGGTAACAAGAGAGAGTGAGAGTCCTGGGATTCAGTTGTTTTCTGTTCCTGCATAATTCTGTTCAATGAGGATATGTTTTTGCTGCTGTCTGTGTGTTGTGTTCCCGTGCAGAACTTTGTTAGCTGCTGCAGCCCTCCTGTGTACGTACCTGTGTTTGACCGAGGCGCCGAGGACGCCTGTCTGTGGTTGCGTCCGGGTTTTTTTTTTTTTTTTTTTTTTTTTCTTTTGAACTGTCACCGGAGGGGAGTGCTCCCCACCTGAATATATATTCAAAAAAAGTGCCCAAAATGGCAGATTTACAGAGGTTTACAAATGCCCAGCACAAGGGCGGGAAGTGAACACAGTGTGAGTACAACACTACAAGAGGGAGGGGAGGAGAGTACAACAACACATAACAGAAGCAGCAAAAAAGCACACCCACGAGGATGACCCTAGCCACAAGCCGAGAGACGCCAACCGATCATCGGTTGCGCCACCGCCCGAACAAGATACTCGCCGGTTTCACTTTGATCCACGCACCATGCACCAAGCCTCGTAACTGCGCCGCTCCATTGTCATCCTCCATCCGAGGACCGTGGCCAATGGAGAGGGACTAAGAATGGTGTAGGTCACGCAAACCAAAGGTCACCGGATATTTACGACCTCCTTTGAGACCGATGGTGAGGACGCAGCACATCCGGGGCCCACATATCGCCATTCGACGCCCCGTCCATGGGGAGGAAACCTTGAGGGGAATGACGAAAGCGGTGGGAAACACCACCCAAAGATAGGATTTCCCCGGCACCATCAAGGAGAACGCCCGACGGAGCGAGGCGCCCGCAGGAGGACACTCATCGAGGAACAGCAACCGCCCACGCCTATGGCCGACTCACCCCGAAAAGGACACAAAGGAGGGAGGGAGGGGGGGACGTGGAGGAAGCGTGGAGACACCAAGGAAGAGAGGGAAGGAGGCCATGGCGGGACACGGGACCAAATCCTCCACGATGGCGCCCTCAAGAGGGTCACGACGCCAATGACGTCGCCACCATCGGCCTCTGATGAACCGTAGCTGAGACTTTCAGAGGAGGGGGGGCGAACACCCGTCATCGGGCTGGAAGCCAAAACATCGACGCCTCGGGAGGTGAGCGGCGCTTAAGTCGCCGCCGATCGACGATCGACATTAATGTCTTGACGGCTTTCGCCTAGGCATACTAACCGACCATGGTCCGTCAACCCGAAACGAGCCATACCTCGCCGGGCGTAGGGGAGCATGGAGGGACGCCGGATTGGGGATGCAGGGCCGGGCGCGAGTAGGAGTCCCGCAGGTCGGCCACGCAGCCCCCGGCGCCCGCAGCACGGAGGCCAAGCACCACCGGGCGTCGGAATCGCCCCTGATCGTGAATGGGGTGGCACAACCTGGCCGGATCGGGAAGCACGGCCGGCTGTCGTCGCTGCCCGCCGAGTGACGAGTGGGGGGGCAACGGATCCATGGCCGGAGGGCCTAGATCCACCGCTCCCAACTCCCCGGGCGGGTACAGGGCTCCAGGCGCGATCGCCGAGAGCACCGGGCGGGGCCCGAGACCGGCCGGTGGAGGTGGCCATGGCCGTCGCCGAACGCGCTCGTCCAGCAAAGCCGGTGAACCGGAGCCATGGAGCCGCAGAGCACGGTAGCGCCGCCACCACTGCCCGCCGCCGCCACCCGAGAGCGGCGGCCGTCAGCGCCATGGCCGACGGCGCATTTTCGCCTCACCACCGCATCCCCCACCGCAACGCTGGATCGGGGGTCGGAGGCACCGGATCCGCCCCTTGAGGTCCGGATCTGCCGTCGCGAGCTCGCCGGCGGCCGTTCTTCGTGAAGAGGGAGGGGGGGGGTGAGCTGACGGTGGAGGATCGGTGCGGCGAGAGCCCCGCCACCGCCAGCCACAGGCCGCTGGCTCCTCCCGCAACAACACCCTCAGCGCGGCGAGGTCGGGCTTGGTGGAGGGAGGGGGCGACGCGGGCGGGCGCCGGTGTCAGCCGTCGCCCCGACGGAGCGACGCTGGGGCCCGTTCTAGTACTACTATCTTCCGTTGCGTCCGGGTTTAGAGGTGGCCCTTGTAATAATCTGTACACTCTCATGTCTGTGCCGTCAATGGAGTCCAGTTTGTTCCGTATTTTGATGCCTCTCCTTCCTTATGCATAAATCCTTCCTTCAGTCATGTTCAAGCATGGAAGTGATGGTAACTGACAGAGAGTGTGAGAGAGTCCTGGGATTTAGTTGTTTTCTGTTACTGCATAATTCTGTTTGATGAGGATGCAATGTTTTCCAATTTCCATGGTGCAGTTCAAATAAATTTACTGTCAAATTAAATTTGGCAGAGCATGCATCAAGTTTGGAACCTTTGCCAAAAACATACTCCGTGCTCCATAGTGTGTACATATGAGCTGGACGCTCATCGTGTTCAGGTTCAGCAGCTACATGTCCACTGTCCACGCCACAGAAATTGCCGATCGCATGGGACGGCGCGCGTCGGCGTACCATGACCGGGTCCGCGCCAGTCCAAGGCGACGATGCTCCGTGCAAAAGCTTCCTCCTCCTTGATCCCACCTGCAACAACAGGGGCATCAGTATGGCTGTTTCCCAAACCTGCCATTGCCTCCGCCGCTTTCACCGCACTCGCCAGCGGTAGCAGCACCGCTGCGACCGTCACTCCCGCCGACACGTACGGACGCCTTCGCCATCGCCAACGCCCTCTCTGCCGCCACCGCCGCGTCGTGTCCCAGTTCTGCGGCGTTGCCACCGTCCACTGGATCGAGGCTCCACGCGTCCGCCATAAAGCTCGGCGTATCCGCGGACACGTTCACCGCGAACTACCTCCTGCTCTACTACGCCAAGCGCGGACACCTGGCGACCGCACTGCACGTGTTCGACGAAACGCCGCGCTGCAATCTCGTCACCTGGACGGCCATGGTGTCTGCCGCGGCGCGCCTGACCTGGGGCTCGCGCTCTTCTTCGCCATGGTCAGGGGCGGGTTCTGCCCCAACGAGTTCGCTCGCCAGCGCGCTCTGTGCTTGCTGCCAGTCGGCGGTGGTGACGGCTGATGTCAACCTCAGCTGTTCCCTTCACGGCCTCGCTGTCAAAGCTGGACTGGATGGCAATCCTTACGTGGGGAGCTCGATGATGCTGGTCTATGCCAAGCACGGGCATGTCGCTGCTGTGGAGCGAGTGTTTGCAGGGCATAGCTTCCGATTCAAGAGACGCCGCGTGCTGGAACGCGATGCTGGAGGCCTATGTCACCAATGGCCGTCGGTATGACGCGATGAGGACAGCCGTTGTGATGCACCATTCTGGAGTAGCAGCTGACATGTTCACCTACATCTCGGCTGTGAAGGCTTCCTCGATCATGTAACTTGAATTTCAGGCGGCAGGTTCAACACCTCAGTGATGAACACACTTGTGGATATGTATTTCTAAGCAGGACACAAGGAAACTGCCACTGATGTCTCTGGTAAGATTCATTGGAAGGATACTGTTTCTTAGAACACAATGATATCAGGACTCGCACGATATGAGGACGAGAGGGCAGCTGCAGACTGCTTTGTCGACATGTCACGGTACGGCTGCAACCAAATCAAGTTATGTTCTCTGTCATGCGCCATGGCTACTCTAACAATATTCTTGTAGCGAATGCAGTAATCAACATGCTCTCAGAGTGTGGGCTGCTCAGCTGTGCTTATTCCTTTTTCTGTAATCTCGGTATCAGAAATGTTGTGACGTGGAATGAGATGATCGCAGGCTATGGTCTGCACGGCTATTGATGCAATGAACCTCTTCCGCAGCTTGGTTTGCTTCAGAGCAGGACCAGATGAGTTCACCTATCCAGCTGTTTTGTCGGCCTTCCAACAAGATCATGATGCAAGGAATCTTCAGCAAATCCACACAAGTGTTCTGAAACTGGGGTTTTCTCCATGCCAGTTCGTGTCGACTGCACTTATCAAAGCAAAAGTATCCCTTGGCTCAGTTGTAGGTCCGCTGAAAATCATCGAGGACGCTGGCAAGATGGATTTAGTGTCATGGGGAGTTACCATCTCTGCATTCGTGAAGCATGACTTGGATAAAGAGGCCCTTTTTGTTTTCAACCTGTTCAGAGTTGACAGCCCAGAGAAGCCTGATGAGTTCATTCTGGGTACCATCCTGAATGCTTGTGCAAACTCTGCATTGATTAGGCAATGCGGATGCATCCATTCCCTCATTTTCAGGACTGGGCACAGCAAGCACTTCTGTGTGTCCAGTGCCTTGGTTGATATTACTGCTTCCAAAAGCTCTTTCACTGAAGTTTCATCGGTGACTGAGGATGCCATACTAGACAACACCATGCTCACAGCTTATGCCAACCATGGTCTGGTCGATGAAGTCCTCAACCTCTACCAAGATATGACACAGCTTCAATTGGCTCCAACACCAGCGACATTCGTCGCCGTCATCTCAGCTTGCAGTCATCTTGGGCTAGTGGAGCAGGGGAAGGTTCTGTTCAGCTCCATGTTGTCTGGTCACGGCATGAATCCGACATGAGCCAATTATGCATGCCTGATTGACCTCCTGGCACGAAGAGGGCTCCTCGAAGAAGCAAAAGGCATTATCGACGCAATGCCATTCCAACCGTGGCCTGCATTATGGAGGTCACTGATGAACGGTTGTCGGATCCATGGGAACAAAGAACTCATGCGTTGCTATCCACAAGACAGAATTCGTCATTCCTGTGCAAGCAGATAAGCTGAATCCTTCAAAGTAAAGTAAGTACTACGTACTTGTGTTCACTGCATGCACATGATGATCCTCGAAAGGCAGGTCGTCATAAGCTTTTTCCTCCATGATTCGAATGTGCCGTTCATCATGCACAGCACGAACACCCATAGTTCAGTACTTCAATTTATACTTTCTCTGACATGTTAGCTCTGTACTTCGTGTATGTGTATCCTTCTCTCATTTTACTTGGTATTTGACCTAAAGTGACGAAGAAACTGGGGGACTGTCACTTCTGGATGGGTCTTATGGGGTAAAAGAGCAATTTCTGAGACTAGGAAGATTCAAGGTCTCAAATGTCTCACCAATCAGGTTCTGAGAGGATCGTTGGCTAGGGGGAGTTCCTTTGAAAGAGGTCTTGGATGTCTCACAAATCAGGTCTTTGCTCTAATCTAGAGAGTATTTACCATTTGTTTTTCAATTTTGTGATGGCTAAGGTCTTGTGGTGTGCTATCCATATATATGGTGCTTGGTTTAAAACCGGCAAGGAGTACAAAACATTTTTGGTGCTTGCCACAAACAAAATGGGAGAGAATTTAGAAGCTTGTTGCTTATATAGGAGCTGCTGCATTGTGTTTTTCGCTTTGGCGCTTACAAGGAATGATTTAGTATTTGACAAATCCAGTCGCAAATCTATTTTGCAGGTTGTGTTCAAAGCTACGCACTGGCTGCGGCAGTGTAGGGTTTGTTAATTTTTTAAAAAAACCTGGCAGTGTGGGCTGTTACAAAGGAGTGAAGACAAGAAGAATTTTATTGAAATGTTGCTCGTGGCCTGATTCCTTCTTGAAGCAATAAGCCGGTTGTTTAATTTCTGCCGTGGGCCTCGGGGAAATTTCAAAATGATGTCTAGTAGTTCGTGAAAGTCATGCCACACCACTGGCGATGCACCGCCCATGTACGTTTTTTTTTGTACGTTCAAGACCGATACAACTGACGAGTATAAAGAATGGATGAATAAGGTAACGACGACTGCATCACATGCCCATCTAATTTGCACCGTGAAATGAGATTAGTGCTTGTCCCTCTAGTTAATTAGCTAATTATTTACAGGCACAGGGCCAGTTCTCTCCGAGCGATATAGACTCTCTTTTGCCATTAGCAAAGTTTCAAACAACTAATAGATCGAGCAAGGAAGCAACAAGAGGAAGAGTGAGAGTCGATCATGGATCTCGCCATGGGGGCCATGCGCCCCCTCCTCTCCAAGCTGCTCCAGCTGCTCGAGGACGAGTACGTCCGGCAGAGGGGCCTCAAGCGCAAGGTCGAGTCCCTATCTAGGGAGATGAAAATGATCCACGATACACTCGTCGGCGTGTCCCGGTGCCACCGAGCGGCTCAAGGAGCAAGACAAGCTTTGGGCTCGGCAAATCCGGGGCTGTCGTGACGACATGGAGGACGCCATCGATGCTTTCATGGTGCGTGTGGCCCGGCGCGAAGCTGTACCCGCCGATGCCAGCATCTTCAAGAAGGTCGCTCGCAAGTTCACCAAGCCCATAAAGAAGATGAAGGAACGCCATCACATCTCCAACAAGATCCAAGACATCAAGAACCTCTCCAAGGAGCTGTCCGAGCTGCGGCGCCAGTACACATTTTTTTTTTTTGAGACCACGCCGTTCGCGTGTTTTTCATGGAGCAGAATAAAGTTCAAACAACAATGAGATGCAACGGTAACCAAACAATTACCGATGCAAAACCTAACAACTAGCATGGATTACATCTTCACAGTGCGCATTCAATGGTGAGGTTCCTCCTATGAACACCGGCATCGACCCCCGTGTGATTAATCTAAACAAGAACGAGGGGAGCTCGTCGGCATCGAAAGGCAAGGGACCAACTAATCCAGATGTTGACTCAACCAGAGGATCACAAGAGCCTCAACATAATATCCATTGTTGGATGTGGAGGGCTGGGTAAGACAACTCTCGCCAAACTGGTGCATGACAAGCTTAAAGCCCAATCCTTCCAATGTTGTGGTATTGTTTCTGTGGGTCGAAACCCCAATATCACAAATACCTTGCGGGGAGTTATACGAGAAACTCGCCAGCAATAATTGCAGTTCCATGGTAAATTGGACTGCAGAGAGATTTTGTGAGGAACTGCATGAACTCCTAAAGGACAAGAGGTGCGTATATCACTCTGCATATAGCTGTATATCAGTCACATGAATATCCAAATATATTTCGGTGGTTAATCAGATCGATCTTCTTCTCAATGAGTACCGTACCTATATTTGCATCTATGTCCTTGATGTATCACACGGGTCATTTAGAAGGTGTTTCCTTGAATTGACCAAATTGAAAGAAATACAAACAAAAGGATTTACTTATCAATTTCCGGTCAACTAGAAAAATATCAGGTTAGATCCACTCATATCGCATTCCCCTTGATTAATATAGTTGGGGTTCCAAATTTACCCCATTGTGTAATAAGCACTAGCTTTTTTTAGAGTAAAGTGATATAACCTTTAAATTTGGTCCCAAAATGTAAGCACACATTTATCCCATTTATGCGTGAATTCATTTCTACAAATCAAGGGCATTTCTTTAACTCTGATGGCTACTTTCTTTTTTTTTTTTTTTTTTTTTTTTTTGATTGGGTCCAATCTTACAAAAGGGAATTCAAGAAACAAAAAAAAAAAAAAAGAAGATGAAACTGAAGAGAAGGACTAAATCAATTCCATATATCTTTTTATATATTGTGGGTGGGTGAGATGTTGTACTCCACATGTCTTGGACTAGAAAACATAATCAATTTATCTTGTTGCTTTGCTTGTGATACAAGAACATTTTGATCTTGATAGTATGCTTTAGTTTTTATAAATATTCCACACATGTTTAAAATTGATGCATGACCTTCCTTTGTTATGTTGACAAATAGGTACAACATTCTGGTGGATGACGTCTGGGAGAAAAAGACATGGGATTCAATCAGATGTGCTTTACCGGATAGTAAGTGTGGAAGTAAAGTAATAGTAACCACCCGTAATTCTGAAGTAGGCACAATAGCCAGTGATGTTTACAAGCTTAAACCACTTCCTCTTGAAAAGTCAAAAGAATTATTCTACAAGAGAACAGGCAGTAATAATGGAGATGATCGATTGGTGGAAAAATTGTAGATAAATGTGATGGTGTACCATTAGCAATTATTGCAATAGCTAGTTTGTTGGCTAAAAGACCGTTGGAGGATTGGCAGATGGTGTATAGCTCCTTGATCTTTGGCCGTGAAGATGACAAAGACAAGGGAAATACTCTTATATAGCTACTATGATCTACCTTCCTATCTAAGGCCATGCCTATTGTACATGAGCATGTATCCGTAAGACAGTTTCATTGCAAAATCTTCGTTGATATGGAGGTGGATAGCTGAAGGCTTTGTCCAGTCTGAGAAGGAAGGGGGTAGCTTATCCGAGGTCGGAGAAAGATACTTCAATGAGCTTGTGAATCGAAGCATGATCGAGCCGGCTAATGATGAGGAATACAACTGGTTGGAAGGTTGTCATGTTCATGACATAGTGCTCGATCTCATCTGTGACTTGTCAACCGAAGAAAATTTTGTCACTGTATTGAGTGAGAAGAAATTTGCATCATCTCGAGAAAGATACTTCAAGAAAGGAAGACCTCAAGGTGCGTCGTCTATCCATCCAATGCTCCAAGGGAGCAGAGCTTGATATCTTTGAGGATACCATAGGCATGCCTGAGGTGGTGAGGTCAATAAACACTAGAGGTTGTTCGGTTGATGGTATCATGCTTTCCAGCTTCCAAGCTTGTCGTGTGTTGGCGGTGGAAGAGATTATCAATAATAATGAGCACATCAGAAACCTCGAACATCTGGGCAAGTTGCTAAACCTGAGGTACCTAGAGATCAACACATTCCAAGAGCTCCCTAGTGAAATCAGGGATCTAAAGTGCCTGCAGACACTGATAACATCGGCAGAAGTGCTGCCATCAACAGTTTGTGAGCTAACACAACTGATGTGTCTGCAAGCTATTAATGCTGTAAACTTTCCGGCTGACAGGATAGGGAACCTGGTGCACCTAGAGGAGCTGGTTCTTCAGGTGACCACAAAAAGATGCTGCAGACGTCTTTGTGGTTAATCTTGGCAAGCTAATCAGGTTGAGAGCGCTGTCGATCTACTTCGAATTGGATGATAGCAGCATGAATGAGACCTTTCACATGGCATTGATCCAATCTCTGAATAATCTTCAGGAATGCGGCAGTTTACGCCTACAAGGGATATACGGACATCATGAGAGACGCACAGCTGTTTTAAGTGCATGGAAAAGCTGGAAGCCTCCTAGACAGTTGTGGCATCTATATATACGGACATGGTGCCCATGTCCTTGCAGTTGATGGAACTCTCACGCTGTCGGTGCCTTCGGTACTTGGATCTGATTGAAATGAATATAGTGGACATCGGGATCCTGGCGTTGCTTCCAGAACTCGTCTATGTCGAACTACATGATCCGCACTCTTACCTCCATACCGATGTATGTATTATTGTTGGCGCTGAGGGATTCAAGAACTTGCGGGTCTGGAATGTACCGAGAAAGTTCAAATTTCTTCCGGGAGCCATGCCAAGGCTTGAGTCCCTTTCTTTCATGGTTGGCCCGGTAGAAGGTGACCTTGACTTTAGTCTGGGAAATCTTGTTTCTCTCAAGGAATTGGAGATCGACATCGTTTGCTACAGCTTTGAGATTAGGGAGAAAAGTGCTGTGCTGCAACGTGCAGTGGAGGGTCATCCCAATCGTCCTACCTTTAGAACACGTCTTACAACAAGCCAACAACTGCTGGTACGATGTGTCTCTCCTCGTTACTACTCTTTTATTCGTATGCATATATAATATCCATGTTTTAAATAGCGGGCTATGAAAAATAGCGTCGGGCCTATGCGCAGTAGCGTCAGGCTGCCGCCGCCGCTATAGCGTGAATAGCGGCGCTATAGCGTGAATAGCGGCAAATAGCAACGCTGTAGCGCGAATAGTGGCACGAATAGCGACGCTATAGCGTGCTATAGCTCAAATAGCGCGAAAAAGTGTGATAGCTGCGCGTGAGTTGCTCCGCCGCCGCTATAGCGCGCTATTTAAAACGTGGTATAATATCAATTCGTTCATTCCTCAAGTATGCATCTGATATGATTCATTTCATCTTTAATTCGCAGCCTGACAAAGTGCTAAGCTTCCGTATCAGAATGCGCGACCATTTCTTAGATGATGTTATAGACACGCTCGAGGACTTTCAGTCTCGGTGCCCCTGTCTCGAGGAAATCGATTTCGAAATTGACTGCAAAGGCTCCAGGCTTTCTGAGGTGGAGCAACTGGAAGCACGGGTTAGGCTAACGGGTGCCCGCTATCCCAGTCGTCCCAAACTAGTGATGAAAAGGATAAACCAAGAAAGACAATAATGGGCGAATGAGAGCGACGTCGCCGACTCGAATTGAATATACTATCGCAGGTATGTGCATATGTGCTGCAGCACCATCTTACTTTTTTATATGCATGCCTTTTATTGATGAGCAAATTTCTTTTAAACCATCATAATCACTACAGCAAACCTGCTAGTTGCCGAGTGTCTACCAGTCTGCCTAGGGTGGCACTCGGCAAATATGTTGTTTTCCGTAATCAATCTATAGAGAGTTTGCATATCAGTCATATTTTTTTTTTTTACATTTTTCTCCTGAACCATAACAAATTACAAGTTCTCTTCCGAATAAAGTGAAGATGTACCACGATATGGAGAAGGCCAAAAATATGAAGTTACTTTTATTTGCCTTTGAACAACTTTCAAGACTCAAAATTACCTTTGAATTATTTTGTTTTGGCCTACAGCGGAGTATGAGGGCGATTATAGGCAACTCTTTGGATGCAACACGGGTGTGTTTCCTTTTAAATATCTAGGAATTGCTATGCATTTTAGAAAGCTTAACATAGAGTGGAAAGCAATCGAGGAGAGAATAGAAAGGAAATTAAGTAGTTGGAAAGTAAATATCTTTAAATGTGAGGGCTGACTTTTACTCATAATTTCGGTGCTTACTAGCTTAACTATGTTTATGTTGTCTTTCTTTGAGTTACCAAAAGGGGGCCTGGAGAAATAGATTCTTATAGATCAAGTTTCTTTTGGCAAAAACGATAGTCACTTGAAGAAGTACCGCTTAACTCAAAGTAGTATTATTTGTCAAACCTAGAGACTAAGGTGGTCTTGGGGTTTAAAACATTGAGGTTCAAAACGAATACCTCTTAAGTAAATGGCTTTTTAAGTTTCTATGAAGATGGTTTAAGGCAAAAAAAAATTTTAGGAAATATTGTAAAGGTAAACCTTTTTGGAAATATAGCTCATAAAGCTGGAGACTCATATTTTTGGAATAGGCTTATGAAAGTAAAGGATTGGTTCCTAACTATTGTTTCTTTTGCTAGATGGATTGGCAACACACATGTTTTAGAGATCAATACCCATCTTCATATAATATTGTTAGAAAGAAAAATGTTTTGATTGCAACTGTTTTTAAGTTATGTCCCTTTAAATATTTCTTTTTTAGAAGAAGTTTAACGGGAAACAACCTAACCTTATGTCATCAATTAGTTGCACGAATTGCTCATGTTCAACTGAATGGTAATTTTAGATGGTCACTAATCAAAATGGCATATTTTCAGTTCAATCAATGTATACTATGCTAATAAACAATGGGTACATAGAAAGGAATAAAATTATATGGAAATTAAAAATACGTCTCAAGATCAAGATTTTTATGTGGTACCTGTACAAAGGTGTATCTTTGACCAAAGATAATTTAGCTAGAAGGAATTTTGATGGTACTCTTAAATGTTGTTTTTTTAATACTAATGAGACTATCCATCATCTATTTTTTTTGAATGTCAACAATGCTAATTTTCTTTGGCGTTGTGTACAAATAACTATGAATTTAATATAGTCTCCAACTAGTGTAAGACAATTATTTGGCAATTGGCTTCATGGTATTGATGTTCACTTGGAGAAACAATTGCTAGTAGGAGCCTCAACTTTATGTTTGGTAATATGGACTAGTGAAATGATATTGTTTTATGCAGGTACTCTTTTAGAGGAACTCACTAGCAAAGGTCGAGGACAAGAGGCTAATACACCTAGCTTGTCAGAAGATTGAAATAATGACGATGCAAAGATTCGCAAACTTCAGATGGATTGCTTTACTAATATCTTTTCATACAAAACTTGGTGTTTTTTCTTCTTAGTCATGCAGATGGATATGCTGCAAACTTTGTAATAATTGGCTCTAACTTCTTTTGAAGTTCAGGCCGCAAACCCTTCCCATTATCTTAAAAAAATACTGTTAAACAATTAGCCGGATGAGCCCTAACTCTCAGGGCACAAGGCAGGTTTGACAAGGTGGCAACCTTCTGGCGTGTTCACTCCCGTTTCCCTAAAATCGTACTACAACCTGGGAACTGTTCATTGATCTATCTGGAATCAAAACTTTGCTTTGTTTTTTTTTTTCGGTGTTTGTTGCTGTAAAGTTTAATCTTCTATGGCTTATGTTCTAGCACGTGAGCTAGGTTTGTAATAATGGACCTGATTCTATTGATGGACACATAATGCTAGATATTTTTATGCAACTTTTTATCCTTTATCTAAAAAAATCAGGGTAATGTTCATACAGAACTAAATAAACAGTATTTGTACTCTGAACAATAATTTTTGGATTATTTTGAACTGCTAGTTTCTATTGCGGTTTGGTGAAACCGTCTATAAATAGTCCTAACAACCATACACCCACTAGTGCTAGACTGCAGCGTCTCCCATTATCTTGTGCCCAGCGCCGCTGCCCTTTGTGTTTGTAACAACCTGTTGTATGCATGTTTGAGATAAACGCTCATCGTGGACAGAGCATCCACTGTCAATACCACAGAGGTTGCCGATCGCTTCGGCTTCAGCAAAACTGGTGGGAGTGCAAGGGGACGAACGATGCTCCGTGCAAAAGCTTCCTCCTTGATACTCCTGCAGGAGCAGGAGCATCAGCATCAGCATGGACCACTTTCACCGCACTCGCCAGCGGCAGCTATCGCGCACGCCCTCTCCGCCGCCGCCGCCACCATCTCGGCATCCAGTTCCATCGCAGCGCCACCATCCATATCCACTGGGTCGGGACTCCACGCGTGCGCACTCGGTGTATCCGCGGACACCTTCACCGCGAACCTCCCCTCCTCTACTACTCCAGACGCGGCCACCTCGACAGCGCGCTGGACGTGTTCGACGAAACGCCGCGCCGCAACCTCATCACCTGGACGGCCATGGTGTCCGCCGCGGCGCGCGGGGGCGCGCCTGACCTGGCGCTGGGGATCTTCTCCACCATGGTCAGGACTCAGGAGCGGGTTCTGCCCCAACGTGTTCGCTCTCGCCAGCGCGCTCGGCTCTTGCTGTCAGTCAGTCCGGCGTGGTGGATGGAAATCCTTACGTGGGGAGCTCGCTGATGCTGCTGTATGCCAAGCACGGGCGTGTCGCTGCTGCAGAGAGTATTCGTAGGCATAGCTTCCGGTTCCAGAGACGTGGCGTGCTGGAACGCGATGCTGGAGGGATATGTCACCAATGGCCCTGGGTATGGTGCGATGAGGACAGCGGTCCTAATGCATCGTTCTGGAGTAGCAGCCGACATGTTCACCTACATTTCGGCTGTGCAGGCTTTTTCGATCACAAGGCCACACTACAGGAATCCGCTTCTTTGCCGAAAGTGCGGATAGGTTTGCCGAGTGGCAAAAATCGGGCACTCGGCAAAGGGGTCTTTGCGAGGTGCCAAAATCGCAGCACTTTCGACAAAGAGAACTTTGCCGAGTGTGCCTGGCGTCGGCGGCGTCACGAGCACTTCGGCAATGTATACATTTGCGAGTGCACGGCCGAAAAAAAAAAAAATACACTCGGCGAAGGATACTTGGCGAGCGGCCACTCGCCGTTACTTTTTGCCGAGTGCCATAGTTAGACACTCGGCAAACTAGGGTTACTTTGCGAGTGCAACACGTCCCGAGCACTTTCGGCAAAGAACTTGTTTGCCGAGTGTCGACTTGGCACTTTCGGCAAACTATGCATTTTTTTCGATTTTTCGTCCCATATTTTTGTGTGACATTAGTAAAGTAATTACATCTCATCTTCATAATTTGGGACAGTTTCAAGTTGTTTTGCTATATTTCATGAAATATTTATATTTTCTTGCATTTTCTGGACCACTCCAAATTTGAGCTACGGGTACATGAAATGATGGACTGTGGTCATTCAAAAATATTTCATGATTCATGATGTTTAGGCGTAACGTTTTGTGGCAATCCGGTTTTGTAACACAACGTGGAATTTCAAACATTTATGTGCGGAACATTGCGAGTGCGTTACGTGAAAATTGATGTTTTAAAATTCTATAAAATCCTTCCACACTTGATCACATGTGATCAAGTGTGGAGATGTCCGGCTTCAAGCATCCGACGTCACAACTTGCTCAAACTTTTTTGAAATTTTTTTCCACACTTCATGAGATGACAAGACACCACGCCAAGTTTCGTGGATTTTGAACTTCGCTTTTGATTTTATAGAATTTTAAAACACGCTTTCCGCACGTAACTCACATGTTCGCACATAAATGTTTGAAATTCCACGCGAAGTCCCCGGATTGAGCCTAAACATACGCCAAACATCATGAATAACATTTTTGAATGACCACAACCATTATTTCATGTACCAGCTCAAATTTGAGTGGTCCGTAAAATGCAAGAAAATATAAATAATTCATGAAATATAGCAAAACAACTTGAAAGTGTCCCAAATTCTGAAGATGAGATGTAATTAGTGTACCAAGGCAACACAAAAAAAAATGGGGCAAAAAAAGTTCAAAAAAAATGAATAGTTTGCCTGAAAGCGCGAAGGGAAACACGGTAAGCGGGGCTCTTTCTTGTGCGAAAGTGCCCTAGACGCCAGTGGCACTGGCAGCGATATTTTTTTAAAAATTAAACGATTAGCCTTTTGCCGAACAGGCACTCGGCAAAGCCAGTTGGGTGTCCTGCATCGCAGCTCCCTCTCTTCACACTCTTCTCTCCCGCCCGAGCCCCCGAGCCCATCGCGCCGCCAAGCCGCCGCCCCGCCGCGCCCCCGCCGCCGCCGATCCGGCCCTCGGCGCCCCCGGCCGGACCCCGGCCCCGCCCCGCCGCCCTTCTTCCTGCCAAAGCCCTTCGCTGCTGCCGGACCGCGACTCGCCCCGCACCCTTCACTTGTGGCAGGCCCCTGCAGCCCCGGGCGCGGTCGTGGCGGCGTGGCGCCGGCCCGGCTCCCCGCCCTCGCCCCGGCCCCCAGCCCCGCCGGCCGACGCCCCCCCCCCCCGGCCAGCCTCCGAGGCCCCGAGCCCCGCCGGCCTCAAGGGCGCTGCAGAGGGAGAAAGGGGAGGTGAGGAAGAGGAAGGAAGGGGAAGGTGAGGAGGAAGAGGGAGGAAGGGAAGAAGAGGAGGGAGAAGAGGGAGAAGAGGAAGAAGGAGGAAGAAGAGGAAGGGGGAGGAGGAAGAAGGTGATTGACGCCGGTCGTCGTTCTTCGTGGTTGCCACGTGTACCAAGGTAATTAAGCGCTATTCTTCTAGTAGTGTTAGTTGTAGGGTTAGTAGTAGTAGTTAGTAAATAGTTGTAGGGTTAGTATTAGTAGTGTTAGTAGTTGTTAGTAATAGTTGTAGGGTTAGTATTAGTATTTTTAGTAGTTGTTAGTAATAGTTGTAGGATTAGTAGTAATTGTTATGGTAATACTTGAGAAGTAAAAGTATGTGGTTGGATATATTTGATGGTTGGTGGCCTTCGTGCCCGCATATTGGTGGTTGGTGGCCTTCGTGCCCATTCTCGGTATATGCATGTGGTTGTTGGCCTTCGTGCCATGTTTTTTTTAAGGTTTGGAACCTCCCCCGTGGGAGGTGCCGCCGAAATTTAGAGTCGACACTAACTATTTTTTGGCCTTGTTTTGTAGGAGGACCTGTAGGGAGGGACTCGGCGACCCCCGGCCGGTCCTCGTGGGCGGTCTTGCTGCACCACGTCTCCACCGACCCCCGTAGGTATGAATCACCTCCGTCCCCGGCCCTTGTAGTTTTGTTACGCAGCGCGACCCGCTTAAAGCGCCTCCCGTCCGAAAGAGATACAGGCGTTGGTATGCGCGATCATTGCATATCTGCGACCGTATCTGCTTCGGATTGTCCACGCTTTTGGACAGCCCGTGGATCGCGTGAGACAAGGTTAGCATCCATGCTCAGGTCCCGTCCGAGCTGGATTTTTCGGCAAAGACCTCCTCGTTGTTCTCCCGGATACACACTCTCCCCGCCCGGGGCGTGTATCGAGGAGAACAGCGGGAAATGCTGTATCGAAATTCCCGGCCTCGGACGGGACCTTAAGTATGGATGCTAACCTTGTCTACGCATCCTCGGGTGGGATTAGGACCTACCCTCACCTATTAGATGGTAGGAACGCCGTAGATGCAATTGCTGCTATGTGGCTCGCCGACATGGGCGTATGACAGAGGATGGATAACCGTGAGTGGATGTACACGGCTTCGCAAGTAAGAGTCTTGAATGGGTTAGGGGGACCGATGCTTTCCCTCGAACATGCATTTGGCCCAACTGCTAAAGGGTTCGTTCGATGCCGTGTCCGTGCAAAGAAATGTAAGAACAAGAAAAAAGCGAGTCAAGATTGAAATGGGTAAACATATTTACAACAACGGATTCGTCCCAAACTATAGCCGCTTGGATCTTCCACGGCGAAGTCGATCGTATTAGAGAGGGCGTGGTGAGGCCCCTCCTCGAGGAGTATGATCAAGATGCCGGGATGGCGCACATGATGGCGGACTTTCATGATGCACAGTTCAATGGAGGATTGGAGGAGGAACCTCGAGGAAACCGCAAAGGCGTTTCTACGAGATGATGGAGGCGGCACGGCCCGGCCCCTTCACGAAGACAATGCTTACGGCGGATGGCATTTCACGCCTTATAGCGTTGAAGTCCCAATTGAGCATTAGTCGAGACGGCCCGACACCACATGTTGTCGATTCTTGGCAAAATGCTTCCGGAGGGTCACGTCTGCCGAAGAACACGTGACGGTCACGAGACTTCTTCGTGGACTGAAGATGCCGTATGACTTCGTACCATGCTTGTCCAAAGGGGTGCGTCCTCTTTAGGGGAGACCTCAAGGAAGCAACGCCCGCCCAAAGTGCAAAGCCTCTAGGTATGTGGAGGTAGAATGTAGTGATGGCGGGAAGAAATGCAGTCAAGATCCCCCGAGATGGTCCTACGACACCTTCCTTTCGCATCGGGGCTCCAACGGCTGTACATGACGGAGGAGTCCGCGAAACAAATGACATGGCACAAGAAGGGCAAAAGATACAGATCCCGAGAAGTTGGTACACCCATCGGATGGTGATGCATGGAAGCACTTCGATAATATGCATCCCGAAAAAGCTATGGAGGCTCGAAATGTAATGTGTAAGCGTTACGCAAACAGATGGGGTTCAACCCGCACGTCGGTCAACTGGCGGCCCCGTACACTTGTTGGCCCGTGTTTGTGATCCCTCTCAATCTTCCCCCTGGTGTCATGTTTGAGCTCAAGCACCTGTTCTTGACGCTGATAATACCCGGGCACCCGGGCAACAATATGGGTGTGTTCATGCGGCGGTGTGGGATGAATTGCAAGATGCTTGGGAAAATGGGGTACTGACGTACGACCGAGCTACAAAGACAAACTTTACAATGCACGTGTGGTACCTATATTCAATGCATGACTTCCTGGCTTATGGCATATTCAGCGGATGGTGTGTTCATGGGAGGTTCCCTTGCCCAACATGCAAGGCAGTAGCCGCAGTTCACCGCTTCTCAAGGGTGGCAAGTATTCCTCGTTTGACAAACATCGTCAATTCTTGCCCGAGAACCATGAATTCAGACTAGACAAAAGCACTTTACGAAAGGTATTGAAGTCACCGATCCCATCCCAAAGTTTATGACCGGTGAAGAGGTCCTTGCCGAGCTAGCTGGTCTCAAAATCGATGAAAAAAAAAAAGGTGGTTTTGTTGGATATGGTGGGACACACATGTGGACTTATATATCGGGCTTGACTAATCTCCCCTACTACAAGGATCTTCTTCTTCCACACAACATCGATGTAATGCACACGAAAAAATATATCTCGAGGCACTCTTCGCAACATCCATGGACCTTCAGAAGTCAAAGGACAACGTTAAAGCTAGACTTGACATAGAGATCTTTGTGCGATAGACCAAAGCTAGTGATAGAGACCCCTAGCCCCGGGAGGAGATGGAAAAAGGGCCCGGCCGACTACATCATCAAAAGGGCCGATAGGAAGGAAGTGCTACAATGGGATGAAGACGTTATCGTTCCCCGATGGGTATGCGGCGAATCGAGGTAGGGGAGTGAACTTGCAAACTATGAAAGTCCCGGGGATGAAGAGTCATGACTTCCACATATGGATTGAGCGGATCCTTCTGCGATGACTTCGGGGATACCTCCCGAACGATTGGGCGCGTCTGGCGAGTTGAGCTTTTTCTTCCGCCCGGCTTTGTGTTAAGGAGTTATCTCGGGATGCGATTGCTGATCGGGGAGCGTCTTGCACCTGCGTTGATCCGCAAGTTAGAGATGATATTTCCACCAGGGCTTCTTCCTGTCCATGCAACACCTGATTTTGCACCCGCCAGTGAGGCACGGTTGGGGGCCCGTGCAGTTCCGTTGGTGCTATCCAATTGAGAGGGCTCTCAAGGTACTTCGGAGAAAATGTAGAATAAAGCCGAATTGAGCCTTCCGTGGCGCAGGCATACATTCCCTGGAGGAGGTGTCGACCTTCACACAAAGCGCATTTCTATCGAGAAACTTCCGAAGTCCACAATCCTACCCCTCGTTACAACGCCGAGGAGAGTTCATCGAACCTTAGCCTTTTCAGAGGGCAAGTCGGAAGAGGAAGCGCAGCTACCCACAAGCACTTGTCCTTTGATGAGTGGCGCACTATCATGCTCTATGTGTTGTTGAACCTTGACGAAACTGCTCCTTATCGCCAGTAAGTTCTCAATGAGCTTGTTCCACACCTCACGGCCTCCACCTATCGACCCTAAACCTCTAGCCTTGTTTTTTCGGGAATTTATTGGTCAACACCGGAGAGGGAATGGGGCTCCTACCTTGCAACAAGAAGACAATCTTCTAAAAAAAATGGGAAACCCGATTTTATTTCCCGGTTCGCTCAAAGGTACCATCCAACTAACCTCGTTCCGGCTTTGATATTCCACTTTGGTCCTAGTAACATATAATGTAACGATCTATGTGGCCTGACCTTGCAGGCCCGCACGCATGCCGATATGTGCGAAGATTTAAAACAGTGGGCAATGGCTTCCCCGTAGGGTCAACTCGTTCACCGCTTATGATGTGAATGGCTATCGGTTTCTCGCACGAGAAGCTACGAGGAGAGTCGGCCCAACCGAAAAACAACGTGCACCGGAGTTCGTAGACGCCCGGCTTGGATAAGAAGGACTATTACGGCATAGTCGAAGAAATATATGAGCTCAACTTCGGGGTCCTAAAGAGCTCAAGCTAGTGGTATTCAAATGCCATTGGTTCGATCCCGATGACACGAAAGTGGACCCTACGATTGGGCAAGTCGAAATTCGACGAGATTCCGTTATATGGAGGAGAGGATGTCTATATTGTGGCTAATATACACGCCACACAAGTTTATTACCTCCCATGGGCGTGCCAAAAACACGCGGACCTTGCGGGTTGGTACCTTGTGCAGCAGTATCACCGCCGGTAAAAGCGCTTTTTTCAACGATGATGATTACAACCCTCGACCCAAACACTCAAGAGTTCTATCAACCCGAGGGGCTAGAAGGACGTTTGGAGATAGACATTCTTTTATTTGATGGGCATGGAAGTAGACAACGCCATCGATGAGGACGAGGGTGATGAGGTGCGAGGATGCTAAGGACACGCAAATTCTTGAACGATGGAGGCTTGTGCGCCAAGGAGTCGTGGAGGGCGATGCACTTTGCCGAGGGGGCGATACGGATGATGAGGGTGATGACATTGATGATTACAATAGTGGTAGCGATAGTGATGACTACATCCCAAATTTAGGCATTCGGGGAGATAATTTCTAAATCATGTAATACTATTTTGTTATTATTGTTACCTTTCAATTATATTTCGTTCATTTTGCAATACTAATTGGTTTACTATTTGTTTTTCGCGGGACTCGACAAAATGCCAGCGGAAGGCGGCAACGCCGACAGGGGTCCATCCCGCTACGCGAGACCCCCTCACCCTCTCCCCAGGCCGACGAGGAGGAGGCCGACGAGCAGCACCGACGGTGGAGACGCCGAGGCGCTGCCGACGCCGTCCGGCCCACGAGGAGGTTTGACTTTGTGTCGTCGTCGGACCAGCCGGGGGGCCACCGGGCCACCGTCCGCCGTTGCCGGGCCAGCCCTCGTCGGGCCACACCGCCGCACTCGGACTCCAAGTGCCGGTTAGACACCTGCCCACACGCCCTCCTCGAGTGCCGCCAAGGTCTACCAAATAAGGGGCCTCGAGCCTCCCATTGTGGGCGATCCCTTTTCACCGCCGCCCGTGATTCGACCCAACGGTGAAAAGTAAGTAGCCATTGATATTTTCACTACTTCTTCATATGACATGTTGAAAATCGAACTTCAAACTAACAATTTGTCTTAATGCCTCGTGCAAGAATCGGAAGATTGTAAGCGGAGGGGCAGTCGCGCGCCATATCAATGGCATCCGTGAGCCAGCGATTAGAGAGAACTACCCCGGCCCGGTGGACCTCGAACAACGTGAGGGAGGTTCCCGGACGTGGGACCACCGTCTTGCTGTGAAACGAGGGCGGACTTGCCGGAAGATCAAGACGGACTTTTGGGTGAGTGTGTATGCGGGGATTACTTCACGCCGTTTGAATACTATGTTTCTTAAATAATTGAATGATACATGTTTTACGTATGCGAGAACTACTTCACGTCTTGGCGAGGGGGAAGGAGGAGGAGGCCGCTAGAGTGCAGATGTGGTCCGCCGAGAACGACTCAAGGACCTGTACCACGAGGCGCCAGAGTGTTTCGTGCATCACCTCCTACAACGCCGACGTGCTTGGCAAGGTGGTGAAGAAGAACGAAGCAAGGGGAGATGATGCTCCGGAGGGGAGACCGACCTCACCAGGGAGCAGTACATCCAGGTTCGTAGAACGCATTTATTCAGATTTCTTCAATAAAAAATAAGCGGACTTCCATTAATCCTCTGCTATGTCATGCGGATGTGTCCGGAGTGGTGCGGCAAGTACAAAGACTGGCGGGAGGCCATTGTGGAGAAGTGGCTCTTGGGCGAGACGTGCCAGCGTACAAGAGACTCCGTCGGAGGTGTCGCCTGGAGATGCAAGGCGCTCCACACCACCAAAGGCGGCGTGCCTCCTCCCTTATATGGATAGATGGGTACGATTGTGTTGATATTTTTATTCAAGCGCCAAATCTCTTCACTTCTAACCATCTCTCGTGTTCTCCTCGCAGTAGGCTTCGCGATGGAAACCAGGAGGTCAATGAAAGTACGCTGGGGTGGGCCTTGACTCACAGCGGCGATCGAGGCGCTTACGGCCCGGGTCTAGGCCCGAAGGGGCGCATGCGGAACGCCGGCCCCACCCCAAAGCTTACCCGAAGACGCCCGGCGGCCAAGCGGCGCTATGGGGAGGACCCGATCCAGCCCACCGCGCCCTGGACGCACTGGTGATGAGGTTGGGAGGAGGGAAGCAAAGACGGCCGCTCGATGGCCACCACGCTGACGAATCCGGCCCCTCCCGTGACAGGTCAGGGTGATTCGCCACGGAGCACCCACCTCCACCGACATCCCCATAGCACCTCGGGCAGTCGAGCTCCATGCATGCACGATGCAGGTAACTTCAGTTTCATCGGGTCGCTCACTGGTTTTTGCACATTTTCGCTACCTATGCATTGTTTTAATGTTACGGTTGTAATATTGCAGTCCGATGGCGAGCCGAGGCCGCAGCGCCCAGCGCAAGAGTTTGCGGCCGCAGCGCCCAGTGCAGAGGCCCATCGGGCGGGAGTTGGAGGCAATCACGCAACACTGCGCGCCACTGCAGACGTGGCGAAGCTACTTCCTGGGCCTCCGATCCCGGTGTGACCCCCTCGCCCCGTTGCCTCCCCTCGGCAGCTCGCTCCCACCCCCGCTTCCCGCTCCTCCTCGTGAACGTACTCCGGTGAGTATATGTTGTTGTTCATTTATTTGGCATGTGCGGCTCACCCGCGGTACTAATGAGATCGCCTCACACTTGTGCGACCACAGGTCGGGGGTTCGAACCCGACTCCTCCGGTGGCCCTTCTCCACCCCATCCAAATTCTATCCGTCGGCCCGGACCGCGATACATGTGGCGGTGGCGTTCCTCCTCGGGCGCAGCAGCCTACACTACGGGCTTCCACACGCCCCTCCACACCACGGGTGGTCGTACCAGTCGGCGCCGCAGCACGGGTGGTATCCGGGGCAAGGTGAGGGCTCTTCGCACCAGGGAGGCCACGGTTCGGGGCCGTCAAGTTGAGGTGGTGGTGATGGATTTATTTTAGATGTTGGATATGTTGCACTGTGACGGATCTCGTTTCGATGTTGGACATGTTAGATTCCGTTTGGTTGTTGGACATGTTGGATTTTGTGGTATTTGTGGATTATATATGTGAATTTGTGGTATTTGTGGATTATATATGTGAATTTGTGAGATATGTGGATTATATATGTGAATCGGTGATATATGTGGTTTATGATGTATATATGAATGTTTATGGTATATGTATATGTTGATTTGCGGCAACAAGCAATAGAACAGAAAAAAAAATGAAATTCCCAGCTTTGCAAGTGCCGGCACTTCGGCAAAGCTAAACCTTTCAGAAAAATGGCGGTTTGCGAGTGCAAAAAGGTGGCACTCGGCAAACCGACCATAACTTTGCCGAGTGCCTCTGTACAGCACTTTCGGCAAAGTCTATTTGTTTTTTTTTCAGAAAATAAATACTTTGCCGAGTGCCAACATCCGGCACTCGGCAAAGATTTAAAAATATTCATATCTTTGCCGGTGCCGACGCGTTTGGCAAAAGCCCCTTCATATTTAACGCGACGCCGGGTTCGCCGAAAGGATGCTGACACGACACTTTCGGCGAACTCTTCGCCCGACTCAAATGCTTTGGCACACTCGGCGAAGATGGCTTCGCCGAAATCTTCGCCGAGTGCGGGTCGCCCGAGTCGCGGCACTCGGGCGCTTCGCCGAAGTGCTTTGAGCATTTGCCGAAGCGGCGCGCGCACTCGCAAAGGGCACGCGTCTCCTGTAGTGCCAGGTCAATCGATTCATTATATTATTATATATTTGCCTTTCATTTCTTCACATCCATCTCAAACTACTTAATATACTCCCTCCGTTCCAAATTGTAGTTCAGTTTGGCTTTCCTAGATTCATTTCTTTTTACTATGTATCTAGACATAGTGTATAACTAAGTGCATAGTAAAATCAATGTACCTAGGAAAGCTAAAGTGAACTACAATTTGGAACGGAGGGAGTATATAATTTCTTGTAAATTATTTTGTCATGTGCGTGTAGCCATTGTCGACACTCTCCAGAAGCCGCAATGCCAACGTCGGACCCCCGAATGGCGCAGTGGCGATAGTCAGATATTATTGATGGTGAAAGAGCAAACGACAAAGCTAAGAAAAAAAAAAAAGGTAACATATCGTCTCTTGTGGTCATTACCTATATACTATTAAATATTGTTAAATACAAATATTTTTTCACAATGAAAAGCATGTATAGTATGCTTTTCATGTGTTTACAGAGAGTGAGAGAGTACTGGGATTTTGTTTTTTGTTCTTACTGCATAATTCTGTTTGGTTGATGATGATTCAGATTTTCCCAGGGTGCATGCAGTTGAAATGAATCTAGTGTAATTCTAGGATTTGCCAGAGCATGCATGCATCAAAGTTTCCCAAAACACACGTCCACTGTCCACACCCCCAGAAATGGATATAGGCTGCGTTTGGATGTTGGCATTGGAGCATGGAATTCGGAATTGGAATTTGCTGCCACCAATGCCACCGTTTGGATGTCAAGGGAATTGAGAAACGGAATCACCAGCAAATACCGCGCGGCATTCCCTCTGCCTACACGCAACTCCCCACGATTGAGGCTCCACCCTCGGTATTGCTCGGCATTCGCTCCCCTCGTCGCGTCGAAGAAAAAAAGGACCAGCGCTTCCCTCCGCCCTTCGGCCGTCGGCCAGATCCGCCGCCCCTGCGCTTCCACGACACCGGTGCTGCAGCCGCCCCTCGTTCCTCCCTGCAGCGGCGGTGCTGCCCTTCTCCAGCCACCACTGCTCGGCGGCTTCCGACCCACGCAGGCGAAGGTGCGGGCCAGGCGAAGCAGCGGCAACGGCGCTCTGTGCCCGAAGCGGCCTTGGCCTTGGCGGCGGCGTCAAGGCGCAGCGGCGCGTCTGCGAGCGAAGGCGTCTTGGCGCGAAGCGTCTTGGGCGGCGGCGTGATGCCCTGGCGGAAGCGGCCGGGCGGAGTGAGTGGGCGCAAGGTCTCCTTCCCCAGCTCCGGTGGGATCTCTCCTTTCCTAATTCGGTTGATTTGGGTCAATTCTATGCACATCCAAACAACAGATTTGGTATTGTGAGTCATTTCAATTCAAGGCTGATTTGGAATTGGAACCAATTCAATGCCAAGGCCTTCAATGCCAACATCCAAACGCAGCCATAGTGTAATTCAGGAATGGCGGCGCCAGCGCCAACAAAACTAGTGCCCAATGGAAGGGGACGATGCTGCGGCGCAAAAGCTTCCTCAGCATGGCTGCTCCCCAACCCGCCATTGCCTCCACCACTTTCACCGCACTCGTCAGAGGCAGGAGCTGCAGCGCTCGCGGCCGTCGCTCGAACGGGCACGACCCTTTCGCCATCGCCCTGAACGCCCTCTCTGCCGCGAACCGCCGTGTCGTCTCCAAGTTCGCCCGGCGTCGCCACCGTCCACGTCCACAAGCGCGCAGCTCCACGCGACCGCCATAAAGCTCGGTGTGTGCGCCCGACACCTTCACCGCGATCAACCTCCTCATCTACTACGCCAAGCGCGGGCACCTCGCGAGCGCGCTGGACCTGTTCGACGAAACGCCGCATCGAAACCTCGTCACCTGGATGGCCATGGTGTCCGCCGCGGCGCGCGGGGCCGCGCCTGATCTGGCGCTGGGGATCCTCTCCTCCATGCTCAGGTGCGGGTTCTGCCCCCAACGATTTTGCTCTCGTCAGCGCGCTCAGCGCTTGCTGCCAGTTGTCTGTGATGGTGACGGCTGATGTGAAACTCGGCTGTTCCCTTCATGGCCTCGCTGTCAAAGCTGGCATGGATGGAAATCCTTACGTGGGGAGCTCCGTAATGCTGGTGTATGCCAAGCACCGGCTTGTCGCTGCTGTGCAGCGAGTGTTTGCAGGCATAGATTCCGGTTCCAGAGACGTGGCGTTCTGGAACACGATGCTGGAGGGCTATGTCACCAATGGCTGTGGGTGGCAATGAGGACAGCAGTTCTGATGCATCGTTCTGGAATAGCAGCTGACATGTTCACCTACATTTCGGCTGTCAAGGCTTCTTTGATCACCTCTGAATCAAGTTTCGGGTGGCAGGTCCATGGTCTTGTCATCCACAGCATGTTTGAGTCCAATATATACCTCAGTGATGAACACACTCCTGGATATGTATTTGAAAGCAGGACTGAAGGAAACTGCCGTTGATATATTTGGTCAGATTCGGTGTAAGGATACTGTTTCTTGGAACACAATGATATCAGGCCTCGCACACGAGGAGGACGAGAGGGCATCTGTGGACTGCTTTGTCGACATGTCACGGTACGGCTGTAGACTTAATCAAATTATGTTCTCTGTCATGCTGAGGCTGAGTGGTGCTAAAGAGCAATTTCTGAGACTAGGAAGATTCAAGGTCTCGAATGTCTCACCAATCAGGTTTTTTTGCTCTAATCTCGAGAGTATTTAGCATTTGGTTTTCAATTGTGTGATGGCTAATGTCTTGTGGTGTGCGCAAATCTATTTTACAGGTCGTTTTCAAAGCTACGCACTGGCTGCAGCATGTACGAGTATTAGACCTGGCAGTGTGGGCTGTTACAAAGGTGTGAAGACAAGAAGAATTTTATTGAAATCTTGCTCGTGGCCTGATTCCTTCTTGAAGCAATAATCCGGTTGTTTAATTTCTGCCGTGGGCCTCGGAGATTTCAAAATGATGTCTAGTAGTTCGTGAAAGTCATGCCACCCCACTGGCGATGCACCGCCCATGTACGGTTTTTTTTTTTGGTACGTTCAAGACCGATGCAACTGACGAGTATAAAGAATCGATGAATAAGGTAACGACGACTGCATCTAGATGACCTTTTCCTTTTTTTTTATATAGTGGCGTGCGTGGCGCCGCAAGTGACGGATCAGGATCACATGGTGCATCACATGCCCATCTAATTTGCACCGTGAAATGAGATTAGTGGGTGACCCTCTAGTTATTCTACAGGCACAGGGCCAGTTCTCCCCGGGCGATACAGATTCTCTTTTGCCATTAGCAACGTTTCTAACAACTAATAGATCGAGCAAGGAAGCAACAAGAGGAAGCGTGAGAGTCGATCATGGATCTCGCCATGGGGGCCATGCGCCCCCTCCTCTCCAAGCTGCTCCAGCTGCTCAAGGACGAGTACATCCTGCAGAGGGCCCTCAAGGGCAAGGTCGAGTCCCTATCTAGGGAGATGGCAATGGTCCACAGTACACTCGTCGACGTGTCCCGGGTGCCACCGGAGCGGCTCAAGGAGCAAGACAAGCTCTGGGCTCGGCAAATCCGGGAGCTGTCGTACGACATGGAGGACGCCGTCGATGCTTTCATGGTGCGTGTGGCCCGGCGCGAAGCTGCACCCGCCGATACCAGCATCCTCAAGAAGGTCTCTCGCAAGTTCACCAAGCCCATAAAGAAGTTGAAGGAACGCCATCACATCTCCAAAAAGATCCAAGACATCGAGAACCTCTCCAAGGAGCTGTCTGAGCTGCGCGCCAGGTATGCATTTTTTTTTAGACCACACCATTGCGTGTTTTTCATTTAGCAGAATAAAATTCAAGAATGAGATGCAACAGTAACCAAACACAAACAATTACCGATGCGAAACCTAACAACTACTGAATACACCAGCATGGATTACATCTTCACAGGTACGCATTCAATGGCGAGGTTCCTCCTGTGAACACCGGCATCGACCCCGTGTGATTAATCTATACAAGAACGAGGGGGCTCGTCGGCATCGAGAAGGCGAGGACCAACTAATCCAGATGTTGACTCAACCAGAAGATCACGAGAGCCTCAAGATAATATCCATTGTTGGATGTGGAGGGCTGGAAGTAAGACAACTCTTGCCAAACTTGTGCATGACAAGCTTAAAGCCCAATCCTTCCAATGTTGTGCTATTGTTTCTGTGGGTCGAAACCCCAATATCACAAATACCTTGTGGGAGTTATACGAGAAACTCGCCGGCAATAATTGCAGTTCCATGGTAAATTGGACCGCCGAGAGATTTTGCGAGGAACTGCATGAACTCTTGAAGGACAAGAGGTGCGTATATCACCCACATATAGCTCTGTATATCAGTCGTGTTTTTTTACGCACAGGTTTGCAATATCCAAATATATTTCGGTTGTTAATTAGATCGATCTTCTTCTCAATGAGTATACCGTACCTATATTTGTATCTATGTCCTTGATATATCACACGGTCTTTTTTAGAAGGTGTGTTCTTGAATTTATCAAATTGAAAAAAATACAAAACAAACAAAAAAATCTGACGCGACAAACTTTGATTATTTATGAAAATAGTAATGTCAGATTCGATTAGATTGAGCGGAATTGACCGCGTGTTCCTTGTTAAATGAAGCTTCAGAGGCGAATGCAGGGGCTGCAGCTTCGCCCGGCGGCGGCAGACGCTTACTGCGAGGATCGAGGTAGATGGGAGGTGCGAGGGGTGAGGAGGGGGCGTCGGCCCGGTGGCCGTAGCGCCAGAGGGGGCGGCGGCCTTGGGCGGGCTGGCGGCGCGCCGCGAAGCGGCGAGGCGGCGGGCGGCGGCGGGCTCGGGGAGGCAGGGAGAGCTGAAGATATTTTTATTTGATTTGCTTGCTTATCCCTAAAGATTACATGCCTCTTTCTTTTTATAGCCCGACTAGTGGGACTTGTAATCTAAGCAATCTTTATAAAGGTTTCCTTATACGATCGAATACCTTTTACAAGCATATCCCAACTTATTCTTTCCTAATAAAGGTCTCCCTTATAGATAACATATCCCCTTGCACACCAAAATTATCTAAGATAATCCTAACTTAATTATGAAGCAAACTTCGGACTTATGCGGGAGAAGGAAGGTGGCGGCGGCGGGCGGCCCCCCAGCGCTGCGCCCTTATACGGGCCGGCGGCGTTGCGTCGTGGCCCATCTAGCAACTTTTAGGGCGCCCAATTCTGGTTCATGATATCTCCCCACCGTTCGGCGAGGCGAGCGTCCACGTGCTGCCCAACCCTACATGGGGCGAAGGGCAGCCCGATCGGAGAGGTGACCATTCCAGGCCCGAAGTAGAAGACAAGAGGGCCGCACTTGTCGTGTCGTCGATCACGGAACTGGCGTCGTTGTCGGCGAAGTCGAGGTGGAGGTCGCGAAGTAGATGCTAAACTTGAAGCTCAGCGGGGGCTGTCGAAGGGGCGTGCCGACCATGCACGACGCATGACGTTGGCGAGGGTCCCCGGCGATTCGATCATCTGGCGGGTTGGCGGAGGAGACGTGTAGGGTGTAGGTCGTCGACACTGTCACCTTAGCATGGAGCTATCGGCATAGGCATGACGGGATCGGCGTGGGCAGCGAGGAAGTGAAGTCGGTGAGGCAGCCATAGAGGAGGTCAATGGGCGTGCTCACGGGCGGCCCCAGCTGTATCTCTCCTGCATTCTGCTGCACCAACGGTGGCGTTCCCCATGCGGAAGAAGATGTCGCCCGTTGTTGTCGAAGAGGGAGGACTGGGCACCCTCGATCTGCTCGTCGGGGCGTGCAGGAAGGAAAAAGGCGTATGTTGGGAACGCTGATCCTCGGGGGCGATTGGGAGGTGGAAGCCCACTGCTACGCCATGCAGCAGGGGCGTTCTCCTCCATCATGAAGTCTGGAGAAGCTCAGGGGCAGCTGGGATGTAGTAGCGATGGAAGTACCTCACGATGCCATAGTGGAGCTCCCACTCTGGCGCTGTAGCCCCCAACTTCGATGGCGTTGGAGATGATCGAGCCGGGTTGGTCGTCGTGGCCAAGTGCGGCTCCGTGATCATGTCGTTCGGCGTCGGGCCGTCGATGTCATCCATAGCAACAACGAGACGCTGCTGGCGGTGTGCGATCAACCAGGGCGGCCATGATAGCCGTTGTCGATGTTGCGGTGCTGCCATGGTGGTGGCGTTGCCAATGCCGATCTTTGGCACTGGCGTCCGGCGTCGTCGGATCGTCGTCGTTATGCTGGCGAGGCGGGTCGATGGCTTCCTCCATCGAAGCGGGGCTCAACCACTGAGGTGCGTCCGCGGCGAGTGCGTAAGCCGGACGAAGATCTTGGCGCGATGGCGCTGGCCCTCAAAATCCATCCGCGATGCATAGACCTTGAAGGTGTCGATGTAGTCGTCGAGCTTGCCCCAGGGCGGTGCGTATGCCGCCATGGCGTCGAGGTGTCGGGGTGGACCGGTGATGTCGCGGGCGCTGGTGAACTCGCGTCCCGCACGACGGGGGACTTCTTCTT
This sequence comes from Hyparrhenia diplandra, assembly GCA_015847255.1. Lineage (NCBI taxonomy): Eukaryota > Viridiplantae > Streptophyta > Magnoliopsida > Poales > Poaceae > Hyparrhenia > Hyparrhenia diplandra. Next base: position 864,900 of record JADLZK010007339.1, on the reverse strand, counting down.
GTACGGGTTGATGTACCGGGAGCAAGACCGGTGAGGTGGAAAGCGGTGTAACTCACGTAGTAGTAACGGGTCGATGTCCACGTTGAGCTCGAAGAAGAGCTCCATCTTGCGAAATCCGAGGTCGGGGTCGTCCGGTGCCATCGAACTCCCTGGACTTGAAGATGCGTGACGTGGCGGGGAGGGTGCAAACGCCGATGGCGACATGGTGCGGGCGCCGCGGTGGCGCTGGGGCGAAGGCGAGGGGCACCGCGGGTGACGCCGTCTGCCGGAGAAATCCTGCGCGGATGCAGGTGTCGGAGGAGAGGAAGGTGCAGCCGATGCTGCGGTGTCGTCGATCTTGGCGTCGTTGAAGGCCCGAAGGTCAAGCATTCGTCATCCGTCTCCTCGAGCGGAGGATAGGAGGGTCGGAGCCCGTGTCGGCCGGCCTCGGGGGGAGGGCGGCGGCTAGGGCCGGCCCTATGCTGCGGCGGCGGCTGCCCGGGGCCGATCCTCGGCATGGTCGTCGTGCGTGCCGGGATCCTCGAGTGTGTAGCGTGCTCCATCCGGCGGCGGGTCCTCCATGTCGTCGGCGCTTGATGATCGGGCGCAATGGACGTCGAGGCTCCCTCAGCGTTTCGAACTCCTATATCTCGGAAGCCATGGGTGGTGGGAATCGTCGGTCTCCGGATACCAGGTATCGAGATTCCGACTAGATTGGGCGGGTGACGCGTGTTCCTCGTTCAACGAAGCTTCCAGGGGGGGAGCGGATGCGGGGCTGCAGCTTCGCCGTGGCCAGCGGCGAGGCAACAGCTTTACGAGGATCGGTAGATGGGAGGGCACCCGGGGTGAGGAGGGTGCGGCCGGCCGGTGGCCCGGCGCCCGGAGCAGCGCGCGGCGGGCTGGCGGCGGCGGCGCCCGGCGGCGGGCGAGGCGATGGTGGCGGCTCGGGAGGCGGGGAGAGCTGAAGATATTTTTTATTTGATTTGCTTGCTTATCCCTAGAGATTACATGCATCTTGCTTTTATAGCCCGACTAGTGGGATTTGTAATCTAAGCAATCTCTATAAGGTTTTCCTTATACGATCGAATACCTTTACAAACATATCCTAACTTATTCTTTCCTAATAAGGGTCTCCCTTATAGATGAGATATCCCTTGCACACCAAAATTACCTAAGATAATCCTAACTTAATTATGAAGCAAACTTCGGACCCGTGCGGGAGAGGGAAGGTGGCGGCGGCTGGGGCGGCCCCTTCTTGGCGTCGTGCCCTGCCCCATACGGGCGGCGGCGCGACGTCGTGGCCCATCTAGCCACTTTCGGGGCAGCCCAATTCTGGTTCATGACAAGTAAGTATCACAAGTAATTAAAGTTTGTGGTCAGATTTGTAATACTTAATGTAATGACAAATTTGAATACAAACAAAACAGGACTCCATTTGCAAAGTTTTTGTTGAAAATTGGATCTGTTTTTGCAAAGGGCATAATCATCTTTTCTCTTGCCATTTAACACCGTTAGAATAGGTCGTGCTGGTTCCGATTAGACAAAGTAAACCACTTTTGCAAAGTTGAAAAAACGCAACTATTTTCAGAATTGGAGAGCAACACCCCTTTGTTTTAATTCAAATGAAATCCAGTGTTATAAATTAACACGATGTATGGAATATGAAATATACTCATCAATTTCCAGTGAATTCATTTCGACAGATCAAGGGGATTTCTTTAACTCTGATGGCTAGTTTCTCGGGTTTGTTTTTGACTGAACTGGAGGGGGCCAAGGCCCCTATAGTGAATTATTATTAAAACAGAGGGAGTTACTAAAACACAGGCGCCTGAATTTTGCATTCCTTTCAGGCGACTAACATCATCCATCCATTCTTAATCCAACAATATGTACTCACTCTCAACAGTGGCCTAACACCTTCTCCCTTGCTGGTAGTTCCATCTTCACTTTCAGGCACATGTAAGATAGGAAATGTGTAAAACAAATTAAAACACAGGTCCAATCTTACAAAAGGGAATTCAAGAAACAAAAGAAGATGAAACTGAAGATAAGGACTAAATCAATTCCATGTATCTTTTATATATTGGGGCTGAGTGAGGTGTTGTACTCCACATGCTTGGACTAGAAAACATAATCAATTTATCTTGTTGCTTTGCTTGTGATACAAGAACATTTTGACAAATAGATCTTGATGGTATCCTTCAGTTTTTTAAAATATTCCACACATGTTTAAAAATTGACGCATGACCTTCCGTTGTTATGTTGATAAATAGGTACAACATTCTTGTGGATGACGTCTGGGAGAAAAATACATGGGATTCAATCAGCTGTGCTTTACCGGATAGTAAGTGTGGAAGTAAAGTAATAGTAACCACCCGTAATTCTGAAGTAGGCACAAAAAAAGCCAGTGATGTTTACAAGCCTAAACCACTTCCTCTTGAAAAGTCAAAAGAATTGTTCTACAAAGAGAACAACAGGCAGTAATAACGGAGATGATCAATTGGTGGAAAAAATTGTAGATAAATGTGATGGTGTACCATTAGCCATCATTGCAATAGCTAGTTTGTTGGCTAACAGACCGCTCGAGGATTGGCAGATGGTGTATAGCTCCTTGATCTTTGGCCGTGAAGGTGACAGGACAAGGGAAATACTCTTATATAGCTACTATGATCTACCTTCCTATCTAAGGCCGTGCCTATTGTACATGAGCATGTATCCAGAAGACAATTTCATTAAAAATCTTACGTTGATATGGAGGTGGATAGCTGAAGGCTTTGTCAGTCTGAGAAGGAAGGGGGTAGCTTATCTGAGGTTGGAGAGAGATACTTCAATGAGCTTGTGAATCGAAGCATGATCGAGCCGGCTAATCGCGGGCATCACGGAAGGTTGTCGTGTTCATGACATAGTGTTCGATCTCATCTGTGACTTGTCAACCGAAGAAAATTTTGTCACTGTATTGAGTGTGAAGAAATTTGTATCATCTGAGAAAGATACTTCAAGAAAGGAAGACCTCAAGGTGCGTCGTCTATCCATCCAGGAAGTAGAGCTTGATATCTTTAAGGATACCATAGGCATGCTTGAGGCAGTGAGGTCAATAAACACTCTAAGTTATTTCGTTGATTCGGTTGATGGTATCATGCTTTCCAGCTTCCAAGCCTGTCGTGTGTTGGCGGTGGAATTATTTGATATCTATAACGAGGACATCAGAAACCTGGAACATCTGGGCAAGTTGCTAAACCTGAGGTACCTAGAGATCGACCCAGTCCAAGAGCTCCCTAGTGAAATAGGGGATCTAAAGTGCCTGCAGACACGGATAACATCGGCAAAAGTGCTGCCGTCAACAGTTTGTGAGCTAACACAACTGATGTGTCTGCAAGCTGCTAATGCAAACTTTCCGGCTGCTGACAGGATAGGGAACCTGGTGCGCCTAGAGGAGCTGGAAATTCGGGTGTCCACAAAAGATGCTACAGACCTCTTTGTGGTTAAGCTTGGCAAGCTAATCAGGTTGAGAGTGTTGTCGATCGACTTCCACTTGGCTGATAGCAGCATGAATGAGACCTTTTACATGGCATTGATCCAATCTCTGAATAGTCTTCAGGAATGCGGCAGTGTACGCCTCAGGAGAAACGGGATCGTTCGTTGTGAGGCACGCACAGCTGTTGTAAGTGCATGGAAAAGCTGGAAGCCTCCTCGACAGTTGTGGCATCTAAATACAAACATGGGGTGCACGTCCTTGCAGTTGATGGACCTCTCACGCTGTCAGTGCCTTCGGAACTTGGATCTGGTTGTAATGAATGTAGTGGACATCAGGATCCTGGCGCTGCTGCCAGAACTCGTCTATGTCAATCTAGATGATCCACGCTATTACCTCCATACCGATGTATGTATTATTGTTGGCGCTGAGGGATTCAAGAACCTGCGGGTCTGGAAGGTACCAAGAAAGTTCAAATTTCTTCCGGGAGCCATGCCAAGGCTTGAGTCCCTTTCTGTCATGGTTGGCCCAGGCCCAGCAGAAGGTGATCTTGACTTTGGTCTGGGAAATCTTGTTTCTCTCAAGGAATTGGAGATCGACATCGTTTGCTACAGCTTTGAGATTGAGGAGAAAAGAGCTGTGCTGAAACGCGCAGTGGAGGGTCATCCCAATCGTCCTACCATTAATTATAGGAGCCAAGGACTGAAGGTGTGTCTCTCCTCGTTACTATTTTATTCGTATGAGTATATAATGTCAATTCGTTCATTCCTCAAGTATGCATCTGGTATATGATTCATTTGATATTTAATTCGCAGCTTGACAAAGCGTCAAGCTACAGTATTAGAGCGTGCGTCGATTACCAAGATGACTTTACCCAGTTTTGCGAAGACATTTTGTTTTGGTACCCATGTCTCGAGGAGATCGATTTCAAAATTGACTGCGAAGGCTCCAGGCTTTTGAGGTGGAGCGAGTGGAAGAACAGGCTATGATACTGGCTTCCTGCCATCCCAGCCGTCCCAAACTAGTGATGAAAAGGATAAACCAAGAAAGGGTGAATGAGAGCGACGTCGGTGACTCGAATTGAAAACTATCGCAGGTATGTGCATCTGTGCTGCAGCATCATCTTACCATTTCTTTATATGCATGCCTTTTATTGATGAGCAAATTTTCTTTTAAACCATCATAATCACTACAGCAAACCTGCTAGTTGCCGAGTGTCTACCAGTCTGCCGAGGATGGCACTCGGCAAATATGTTGTTTCCGTAGAGAATCTACATAGAGTTCTCTTATCAGTCATATTTTTTTTTACATTTTTCTCATGAACCATAACAAATTACAAGTTCTCTTCCCGATAAAGTGAAGATGTACCACGATATGGAGAAGGCCAAAACTATGAAGTTACTTTCATATGCGTTTGAACAACTTTCATGACTCAAAATTACCTTTGAATTATTTTGTTTTTTTGTTTTGGCCAAACAAAGGAGTATGAGGACGAGTATAGGCAACTCTTTGGATGCAACACTTGTGTGTTTCCTTTTAAATGTCTAGGAATTGCTATGCATTTTAGAAAGCTTAACATAGAGTGGAAAGCATTCGAGGAGAGAATAGAAAGGAAATTAAGTAGTTGGAAAGGTAAATATCTTTAAATGCGAGGGCGATTTCATAATTTCGGTGCTTACTAGCTTAACTATGTTTATGTTGTCTTTCTTTGAGTTACCAAAAGGGGCCCGGAGAAATAGATTCTTATAGATCAAGTTTCATTTGGCAAAAACGATAGTCACTTGAAGTACCGTTTAACTCAATGTGGTATTATTTGTCAACCTAGAGACTAAGGTGGTCTTGGGGTTTAAAACATTGAGGTCCAAATGAATACCTCTTAAGTAAATGACTTTTTAAGTTTCTAAATGACGATGGTTTATGGCAAAATATTTTTTAGGAAATATTGTAAAGGTAAACCTTTTGGAAATATATCTCATAAAGCTGGAGACTCATATTTTTTGGAATAGGCTTATGAAAGTAAAGGATTGGTTCCTAACTCTTGGTTCTTTTGTTAGATGGATTGGCGACACACTTGTTTTAGAGATCAATACCCATCTTCATATAATATTGTTAGAAAGAAAAATGTTTTGATTGCAACTGTTTTAAGTTATGTCCCTTTAAATATTGCTTTTAGAAGAAGTTTAACGGGAAACAACCTAACCTTATGTCATCAATTAGTTGCACAAATTGCACATGTTCAACTGAATGATTCAGATGATAATTTTAGATGGTCACTACATCAAAATGGCATATTTTCAGTTCAATCAGTGTATACTATGCTAATAAACAATGGGTACATAGAAAGGAATAAAACTATATGGAAATTGAAAATGTGTCTCAAGATCAGGATTTTTATGTGGTACCAGTACAAAGGTGTAACTTTGACCAAAGATAATTTAGCTAGAAGGAATTTTGATGGTACTCTTAAATGTTGTTTTTTAATACTAATGAGACTATCCATCATCTATTTTTTTGAATGTCAACAATGCTAAATTTCTTTGTCGTTGTGTACAAATAGCTGTGAATTTAATATCATCTCCGTCTAGTGTAAGACAATTATTTGGCAATTGGCTTCATGGTATTGATGTTCACTTGGAGAAACAATTGCTAGTAGGAGCCTCAACTTTATGTTTGGTAGTATGGACAACTCGAAATGATATTGTTTTATGCAGGTACTCTTCAGAGGAACTCACTAGCAAAGGTCGAGGACAAGCAGCTAATACACCTAGCTCATCAGAAGATTGAAATAACGGCGATGCAAATATTCACAAACTTCACATGGATTGCTTTACTAATGTCTTTTCATACAAAACTTGGTGCTTTTTCTTAGTCATGCAGATGGATATGCTACAAACTTCGTAATAATTGGCTCTAACTTCTTTTGAAGTCCAGGCCGCGAACCCTTCCCATTATCTAAAAAGAATTACCGTTAAACCATTGGCGGATGAGCCCTAACTCAAAGGGCGCAAGGAATGTTTGACAAGGTGGTAACCTTATGGCGTGTTCACTCCCGGTTCCGTAAAATCATACTACAACCTGGGTACTGTTCATTGATCTATCTTGAATCAAAACTTTCCTTTATTTTTTTGGTGTTTGTTGTTGTAAAGTTTAATCTCTACTGCTTGTATTCTAGCCTATGAGCTGGATTTTGTAATAATTGACCTCATTCTATTGATGGATACATAATGCTGGATACTTTTTATCCTTTATCAAAAAAAATCAGGGTACTGTTCATACAGAACTAAATATACAGTATTTGTACTCTATGAACAATAATTTTTGGATTATTTTGAACTGCTGGTTTCTATTGCGGTTTGATGAAACCATCTATAAATAGTCCTAACAACCATACACGCACTAGTGCTAGACTGCAGGGTCTCCCATTATCTTGTGCCCAGCGCCGCTGCCCTTTTGTGTTAGAGATAAACCCTCTGAGAGATTAAAATCTCATCGCATGTATAGATAAAGATAGATTGCTTCAAGTATCCTGGTGTAACAACTTGTTGTATGCATGTTTGTTACGTATAAATATATGCATTTTTTTTAAAGATCCGGTTGCCCGCATTATATTAATAAGAAAGAGAGTTTACAACAATACTGCACGAGCAGCACAACGATCTGCTGCAGACCGCAACAGGGGGTTTGAAAACCAAAGTTGCAATGGCTGCAAGTGCCTTAGAAAGCTCCTTGTAGCATCGAAGATTGTTTACTTTGCAATCAGCGAAGCACCTGCCGGCAAAAACGTGACAGTACACGGTATTGCGCACGCAGTTGCGTTCCTGATCGATATGGTCGTTGCCATCTACCTTTATCGGAATCATAGTTGCTACGAGCTTGATTATATCCAATGAAGATGAAGAGGCTAGCGCCTAGTTAGCGCTGTGAGTCTGTGGCATGAATGTCCTAAACTAGCACGTACTCATGTTAAAACATGGAAGTAGTATCTGACAAAGTTACGATTTTTGTTACTGCATAGTTCTGCTCGATGAGGATCAAGTGTTTTGCATGGTGCAGTTGAAATGAATTTAATGTCAAATTAAATTTGCCAAAGCATCAAGTTTCCCAAAGACACTGTCCACCCGCATCGTGGACAGAGCATCCACTGTCCACGACATCTGCTCAGCGTGTTCAGCTTGATTGCCGATCGATTCGGCTTCCAGGAATGGCCTGCGTCTTGCCGTACCATGACCGCGGCGGCGCCAGGCGCCACCACAACTAGTGGCAGCGGAAGGGGACGATGCTCCGTGCAAAACCTTCCTCCTTGAGCCCGCCATTGCCTCCGCCACTTTCACCGCACTCGCCAGCAGCAGCGCTGCAGCCGTCGCTCCCAGCGCCACGGACCCCTTCGCCATCGCGAACGCCCTCTCTGCCGCCACCGCCGCCGCGTCGTCACTGTCCACGTCCACTGGCGCGCAGCTCCACGCGCCGGCCGTAAAGCTCGGCGTATCCGCGGACACGTTCACCGCGAACCACCTCCTCATCTACTACTCCAAGCGCAGGCACCTCGCCAGCGCGCTGGACGTGTTCGACGAAACGCCGCGCCGAAACCTCGTCACCTGGACGGCCATGGTGTCTGCCGCGGTCCATGGCGGCGCAGCTCAACAGGGGCTCGCGCTCTTCTCCGCCATGGTCAGGAGTGGGTTTTGTCCCAACGAGTTTGCTCTCGCCAGCACGCTCCGTGCTTGCTGCCCGTTGTCCGTGATGGTGACGGCTGATGTGATTCATGTGAAACTCGGCTGTTCCTTTCATGGCCTCGCTGTCAAAGCTGGCCTGGATGGAAATCCTTACATGGCGAGCTCCCCTAATGCCGGTGTATGCCAAGCGCCGGCTTGTCGCTGCTGTGGAGGGAGTGTTTGCAGGCATAGATTCCGGTTCCAGAGACGTAGCGTGCTGGAACGCGATGCTGGGGGCTATGTGTCACCAATGGCTGTGGGTATGAGGCAATGAGGACAGCAGTTCTGATGCATCGTTCTGGAATAGCAGCTGACATGTTCACCTACATTTCGGCTGTGAAGGCTTCTTCAATCACCGGTGAGCGGTGACTTGAATTTTGGGCGGCAGGTTCATGGTCTTGTCATTCATGGCTTGTCCGAGTCCAATACCTCAGTAATGAACGCACTCATGGATATGTATTTCAAAGCAGGACTGAAGACCGATGCAACTGACGAGTAGTAGTATAAAGGATTGATGAATAAGGTAACGACGACTGAATCCAGATGACCATTTACTTTTTTTATATATAGTGGAGTGCGTGGCGCCGCAAGTGACGGATCAGGATCACATGTTAGTGCATCACATGCCCATCTAATTTGCACCGTGAAATGAGATTAGTGGTTGACCCTCTAGTTAATTAATTAGCTAATTGTCTACAGGCACAGGGCCAGTTCTCCTCCCCGGGCGATACAGACTCTCTTTTGCCATTAGCAAAGTTTCTAACAACTAATAGATTGAGCAAGGAAGCAACAAGAGGAAGAGTGAGAGTCGATCATGGATCTCGCCATGGGGGCCATGGGCCCCCTCTTCCCCAAGCTACTCCAGCTGCTCGAGGACGAGTACGTCCTGCAGAGGGGCCTCAAGGGCAAGGTCGAGTCCCTATCCAGGGAGATGGCCATGGTCCACGCTACACTTTCGTCGGCGTGTCCCGGGTGCGCATCCGGGACCTGTCGTGCGACATGGAGGAGCGCCATCGATACTTTCATGGTGCGTGTGGCCCGGCGCGAAGCTGTACCCGCTGATGCTAGCATCTTCAAGAAGGTCGCTCGCAAGTTCACCAGGCCCATAAAGAAGATAAAGGAACGCCATCACATCTCCGAAAAGATCCAAGACATCAACAACCTCTCCAAGGAGCTGTCTGAGCTGCGCGCCAGGTACATTTTTTAGACCACGCCATTGCGCGCGTTTTTCATTGAGCATAATAAAATTCAAACAACAATGAGATGCAACGGTAATCAAACAATTAACGATCGCGAAACCTAACAACTACTGAATACACCAGCATGGATTACATCTTCACGAATACGCATTCAATGGCAAGGTTCCTCCTGTGAGCACAGGCATTGACCCCGTGTGATTAATCTATACAAGAACGAGGGGAGCTCGTCGGCATCGAGAAGGCAAGGGACCAACTAATCCAGATGTTGACTCAACCAGAGGATCACAAGAGCCTCAAGATAATATCCATTGTTGGATGTGGAGGGCTGGGTAAGACAACTCTCGCCAAACTTGTGCATGACAAGCTTAATGCCGGTGCCCGATCCTTCCAATGTTGTGTTGTTGTTTCTATGGGTCGAAACCCTAATATCACAAGTACTTTTCGGGAGTTATATGAGAAACTTCGCCGGCAATAATTGCAGTTCCATGGTAAATTGGACTGCGGAGAGATTTTGTGAGGAACTGCATGAACTCCTAAAGGACAAGAGGTGCGTATATCACCCACATATAGCTCTGTATATCAGTGGTGTTTTTTTTTTTATCTATGTCCTTGATATATCACTCCGGTCTTTTAGAAGGTGTGTTCTTGAATTGATCATTTTTTAAAAAAATACGAACAAAAAAGGATATATACTGAGCCTTTGTTTTAAAGGGAATTTACAATTACATGAAGTAATAATTAAAAATCTGACGCCACAAACTTTGATTATTTATGAGAATAGTAAGTATCAAGTAATTAAAGTTTGTGGTCAGATTTATAATTGCTTAATGTAATGAAAATTTAAAACAAAAAAAATACAGGACTCCATTTGCAAAGTTTTGTTGAAAAATTGGAACTGTTTTTTGCAAAGGGCATAATCATCTTTTCTCATGCCATTTAACACCGTTAGAATATATATAGGTCTTGCTGGTTCTGATTAAAAAAAGGTAAACCATTTTTCCAAAGTTGAAAAACACCAGTATTTTCAGAATTGGACAGCCACACCCTTGTTTTAATACATGTTCCTTCAAATGAAATCCAGTGTTATAAATTAACACAATGTATGGAATATGAAATATACTCATCAGTTTACAGTGAATTTATTTCTACAAATCAAGGGGATTTTTTAACTCTGATGGCTACTTTCTCGGGTTTGTTTTTTTGACTGAACTGGAGGGCCGAGGCCCCTATAGTGAATTATTATTAAACCAAAGGGAGTTACTAAAACACAGGCGCCTGAATTTTGCATTCTTTTCAGGCGACTAACATCATCCATCCATTCTTAATCCAACAATATGTACACACTCTCAACAGTGGCCTAACACCTTCTCCCTTGCTGGTAGTTCCATCTTCACTTTCAGGCACCTGTAGGATAGGAAATGTGTAAAACAAATTAAAACACAGGTCCAATCTTACAAAAGGGAATTCAAGAAACAAAGAAGATGAAACTGAAGAGAAGGACTAAATCAATTCCATGTATCTTTTATATATTGGGGCTGAGTGAGATGTTGTACTCCACATGTCTAGGACTAGAAAACATAATCAATCTATTTTGTTGCTTTTGTTTGTGATACAAGAACATTTTGTCAAATAGATCTTGATATGGTATGCTTCAGTTTTTATAAATATTCCACACATGTTTAACAATTGACGCATGACCTTCCGTTGTTATGTTGATAAATAGGTACAATATTCTTGTGGATGACGTCTGGGAGAAAAAGACATGGGATTCAATCAGCTGTGCTTTACCGGATAGTAAGTGTGGAAGTAAAGTAATAGTAACCACCCGTAATTCTGAAGTAGGCACAAAAGCCAGTGATGTTTACAAGCTTAAACCACTTCCTCTTGAAAAGTCAAAAGAATTGTTCTACAAGAGAACAACAGGCAGTAATAATGGAGATGATCAATTGGTGGAAAAAATTGTAGAGAAATGTGATGGTGTACCATTAGCCATCATTGCAATAGCTAGTTTGTTGGCTAATAGACGGTTGGAGGATTGGCAGATGGTGTATAGCTCCTTGATCTTTGGCCGTGAAGATGACAGCACAAGGGAAATACTCTTATATAGCTACTATGATCTACCTTCCTATCTAAGGCCATGCCTATTGTACATGAGCATGTATCCAGAAGACAGTTTAATTGAAAAATCTTCATTGATATGGAGGTGGATAGCTGAAGGCTTTGTCCAGTCTGAGAAGGAAGGGGGTAGCTTATCTGAGGTCGGAGAAAGATACTTCAATGAGCTTGTGAATCGAAGCATGATCGGGCCGGCTGATGAGGAATACAACTGGTAATTGGAAGGTTGTCGTGTTCATGACATAGTGCTCGATCTCATCTGTGACTTGTCAACCGATGAAAATTTTGTCACTGTATTGAGTGAGAAGAAATTTGCATCATCTGAGAAAGATACTTCAAGAAAGGAAGACCTCAAGGCGCGTCGTCTATCTATGCAATGGTCCAAGGGAACAAAGCTTGATATCTCTAAGGATACCATAGGCATGCCTGAGGTGGTGAGGTCAATAATCACTAGTGGTTGTTTGGTTGATGGTAGCACGCTTTCCAGCTTCCAAGCTTGTCGTGTGTTGGCGGTGGAAGGGATTCTCAGAAACCTCGAACATCTGGGCAAGTTGCTAAACCTGAGGTACCTAGAGATCAACACATTCCGAGAGCTCCCTAGTGAAATCGGGGATCTAAAGTGCCTGCAGACACTGATAACATCGGCAAAAGTGCTGCCATCGACAGTATGTGAGCTAACACAACTGATGTGTCTGCGAGCTATTAATGCAAACCTTCCGGCTGCTGACAGAATAGGGAACCTGGTGTGCCTAGAGGAGCTGGAAATTCGGGTGTCCACAAAAGATGCTGCAGACATCTTTGTGGTTAAGCTTAGTAAGCTAATCAGGTTGAGAGTGCTGTCGATAAATTTTGACTTGGATGATGGCAGCATGAATGAGACCTTTCACATGGCATTGATCCAATCTCTGAATAATCTTCAGGAATGCGGCAGTGTACGCCTCAGGAAAAAAGGGATCGTTCGTCGTTTTGAGGCATGCAGAGCTGTTGTAAGTGCATGGAAAATCTGGGAGCCTCCTCGACAGTTGTGGCATCTATATATGAACATGGTGCCCATGTCCTTGCAGTTGATGGACCTCTCACGCTGTTGGTGCCTTCGGTACTTGGATCTGATTGAAATGAATATAGTGGACATCGGGATCCTGGCGCTGCTGCCAGAACTCGTCTATGTCAATCTAGATGATCCGCGCTCTTACATCCATACCGATGTATGTATTATTGTTGGTGCTGAGGGGTTCAAGAACCTGCGGGTCTGGAAGGTACCGAGAAAGTTCAAATTTCTTCCGGGAGCCATGCCAAGGCTTGAGTCCCTTTCTTTCATGGTTGGCCCAGCAGAAGGTGATCTTGACCTTGGTCTGGGAAATCTTGTTTCTCTCAAGGAATTGGAGTTCTTCATCGTTTGCTACAGCTTTGAGTTTGAGGAGACAAGTGCTGTGCTGGAATGCGCATTGGATGGTCATCCCAATCGTCCTCCCTTCAGATATACTATCCAAGAACTGGTGGTATATATGTCTCTCCTCGTCACTACTCTTTTCTCCGTATGCATATATAATATCAATTCGTTCATTCCTCAAGTATGCATCCCATATATATGATTCACTTGATATTTAATTCGCAGCCTGACAAAGCGCTAAGCTTCAGTATCAAGGTGCGTGATTCCCTACATGTCATGGACAACCTCGAGGACTTTCTGTATCTGTACCCATGTCTCGAGGAAATCAATTTGAAAATTCACTGCGAAGGCTCCAGGCTTTCTGAGGTGGAGCAACTGGAAGCATGGGTTAGGCTACTGGTTGCCCGCCATCCCAGTCGTCCCAAACTAGTGCTGAAAAGGATACACCAAGAAAGGGCGAATGAGAATGACGTCGGCGACTCGAATTGAAAACTATCGCAGGTATGTGCATATGTGCTGCAGCATCATCTTACCTTTTTTTATATGCATGCGTTTTATTGATGAGCAAATTCCTTTTAAACCATCATAATCACTACAGGAAACCTGCCGAGTGCCGATTGCCGAGTGTCTACCAGTCTGCGAGGGTGGCACTCGGCAAATATGTTGTTTCCTGTAGTCAATCTATAGACAGTTTGCTTTTATCAGTCATAATTTTTTTTTTTACATTTTTCTCCTGAACCATAACAAATTACAAGTTTTCTTCCCAATAAAGTGAAGATGTACCACGGTATGGAGAAGGCCAAAAATATGAAGTTACTTTATATGCCTTTGAACAACTTTCAGAACTCAAAATTACCATTGAATTGTTTTGTTTTGGCTAAACAAAGGAGTATGAGCCTTTTAAATATCTCTTAAATACTATGAGGACGAGTATAGGAAACTCTTTGGATGCAACACGGCTGTGTTTCCTTTTAAATATCTAGGAATTGCTATGCATTTTAGAAAGCTTAACATAGAGTGGAAAGCAATCGAGGACAGAATAGAAAGGAAATTAAGTACCTGTACAAAGGTGTAACTTTGACCAAAGATAATTTAGCTAGAAGGAATTTTCATGGTACTCTTAAATGCTGTTTTTGTAATACTAATGAGATTATCCATCATCTATTTTTTGAATGTCACAATGCTAAATTTCTTTGGCGTTGTGTACAAATAGCCAAGAATTTAATATCATCTTCAACTAGTGTAAGACAATTATTTGGCAATTGGCTTCATGGTATTGATGTTCACTTGAAGAAACAATTGCTAGTAGGAGCCTCAGCTTTATATTTGGCAATATGGACTAGTCGAAATGATATTGTTTTATGCAGGTACTCTTTAGAGGAACTCACTAGCAAAGGTTTTTCGGCGTAATTGCAAAGGTCGAGGACAAGCGCACCTAGCTTGTTGGAAGATTGAAATAACGGCGATGCAAATATTTACAAACTCAGATGGATTGCTTTACTAAAGTCTTTTCATACAAAACTTGGTGTTTTTCTTAGTCATGCAGACGGATATGCTGCAAACTTTGTAATAATTGGCTCTAACTTCTTTTGAAGTCCACGCCGCGAACCCTTCCCCTTATCTAAAAAAATAACGGTTAAACCATTGGCCGGCTGAGCCTGCTCGTCAGGCACACATCAAAAGCCTCTCAGGCGCAAGGCAGGTTTGACAAGGCGGCAACCTTTTGGCGTGTTCACTCCCTCGTTCCCTAAAACTTTACTACAACCCGGTACTGTTTATCGATCTATCTTGAATAAAACTTTTCTTTGTTTTTTTTTTTTTCGATGTGTGTTGCTGTAAAGTTTAATCTCTACGGCTTTGTGTTCTAGCCTATTGGCTAGGTTTTGTAATAATTGGCCTGATTCTATCGATAGATAGATGATGCTCGATACATTTTAGGCAACCTTTTTATTCTTTATCTAAAAAAAATCAGTGTACTGTTCATACAGAACTAAATAAACAGTATTTGTACTGTATGAATACTAATATTTGGATTATTTTAAACTACCGGTTTCTATTGCGGTTTGATGAAACTGTCTATAAATTGTCCTAACAACCATACACGCAGTAGTGCTAGACTGCATCGTCTCCCATTATCTTGTGCCCAGCGCCACTGCCCTTTGCGAAAAATCCTATGGCAATCCTATTAGAGATAAAATCCCATCTCATGTATAGATAGATTGGATCAAGTATCCTGTTGTAACAACCTGTTGCATATAAACATGGAAGTAGCAACTGACAGAGTGAGATTGCATGGTTGTGTTCTTGTGTTGTAATAATGTAAATAGCTATGTGCATCGATCGATGATATTAATATCCTTTTCTAAAAAAACTGACAGTGAGAGAGTACTGGGATTTTGATTTTTGTTATTACTACATAGTTCTGTTTGATGAGGATCCAGTGTTTTCCATGGTGCAGTTGAAATGATTTTAATGTCAGATTAAATTTCCCAGAGCATGAAGTTTCCCAAAATCACTGTCCACGCTCATCGTGCACAGTCACATAGCATCCACTTGTTCAGCAACCACACATCTACTGTCCACGGGACAGAGATTGCCGATCGCTTCGGCTTCAGCAACGGCGTGCGTCTTGGCGTACCATGACCGTGGCGCGGCTCCAAAACTAGTGGTAGTGCGGGGACTATGCTCCGCGCAAAATCTTCCTCCTTGATACTCCCTGCAGCTGCAGCTGCAGGAGCAGGAGCATCACCATGGACCACTTTCACCGCACTCGGCGTGTCCGCGGACACCTTCACCGCCAACCACCTCCTGATCTACTGTGCCAAGCGCGGGCGACTCGCTAGCGCGCTGGACGTGTTCGACGAAACGCCGCGCCGCAACCTCGTCACCTGGACAGCCATGGTGTCCGCCGCGGCGCGCAGCGGTGCGCCTGACCTGGGGCTCACGCTCTTCTCCTCCATGGTCAGGAGTGGGTTCTGCGCCAACGAGTTTGCTCTCGCCAGCGCGCTCGGCGCTTGCTGTCACTGTCAGTCTGCGGTGGTGGATGGTGTGAAGCTCGGCTGTTCCCTTCATGGCCTCGCCGTCAAATTAGCTGGCCTTGATGGAAATCCTTACGTGGGAAGCTCGATGATGCTGGTGTATGCCAAGCACCGGCGTGTTGCTGCTGTGGAGCGAGTGTTTGCAGGCATAGCAACCAAAGATGTGGCGTGCTGGAACGCGATGCTGGACGGATACGTCGCCAATGGCTTTGGGTATGATGCGAAGAGGACAGCCGTTCTGATGAACCATTCTGGAATAGCAGCTGACATGTTTACCTACATCTCGGCTGTCAAGGCTTCCTCGATCATTGGTGACTTGAATTTTGGGCGCAGGTCCATGGTCTTATGGATATGTATTTCGAAAGGGTCTTTCTGGTGGAGAGACATCCTCAAGCTCATGGACAAATTCAAGGACATGATGCAAATTAACCTTGAAGATGGCGGTTCTTGTCTCCTTTGGTCTGACAACTGGTGGCAGCAACCATTGCTTGAGCTATTCCCAGAACTTCACTCTTTTGCCAAAAGCAAATTCATCACAGTCGAAGTGGATGCAGCAACAAGATCTCTCAGGCATGTTTAATCTACCTCTGTCTGAACCTGCCCATCAACAATTTCTTGCCCTGCACTAGATAATGGATCGGACCAACCTCACCGATTTATGGACTCTGAGAGGAGGGGCCTTCTCACCTGCAAAAGCATACAAGATTCTAATTGGTCACAGGCAGATACCACAAGCTCTTAAATGGATTTGGAAAAACTGTTGTCAACCCAAACATAAAGTGTTTTTGTGGCTCTTATTGAAGGATTGTCTCAGCACAAGAGGTCTCTTAAAAAGAAAACGAATGCAACTGCCCTCTTACACCTGTGTTACCTGTCAATCCAACTCTGAAGAGTCAATAGACCACCTCTTCCTCCATTGCCCTTTTGCAACCCAATGCTGGCAACTGGTGGGAATTCAGCTCTCAGCCAACATGATATTTTTCAAGCTTTGCAGACCAACACTGATTTCTTCATAGTGCTTGCAATACAAGTCTCTTGGAGCATCCAGACAATCAGGAACGATTTCATCTTCAAGGACATCCCAACAAGTCTTCAGCGAGCCAAAGAAGTCCTAGAAAAAGAGCTCAGAATTCTTACCCTAAGGGTTAGGACTAGATTTACAGCCGCATTTGATTCATGGATACAAAATCTGCTGTAACTTTCATTTTCCTATTGTCCCTTTTTTTTCATTTCTTTCTTTGTTTCCTGAACTTCGTACTGTCTTTGTAGTAGACTTTAATGCTTATGTTTTTCAATAAATCTTTGTAGGGGCGTCACGCCCCTCCAGTTCGCTTCAAAAAAAAAAAAAAAAAAAAAAGCAGAAGGGGTGTCGCCGAGCTGGGCTACAAGCCGGAGCTAGCGGGCCAAAACCGAGAAGGAAGGAACAGAAAGAAAAGAAACTACTCAGTTTTTTTTTTTTTAAAAAAAAGAAATAGACTTTTGAACCTAACTTTGAATTGAATCTTTAGAATTCTCAAACACAAATTTAAACGTATTTATTCATTTTTTGAAATAAGGTTTTGGAACTTTATTTCGAGAAACAGAAGAACACCAATTTGTGGCTTAACCAAGGTTTCTGAATTTCATTTTTCACATGGCCTTTACAATATTCTCGCTCTGTAAAAACTATCGTTTGTTGGCAAAATAAAAATCGGAACGGATCAAACTCAAGCAGCACACATGATAATTCTGGACTCAGAAGCACGATCGAGTTGCAGTTCGTACATAGTTCCAGTGACAATAGAGAGAACATGTCAGCACGAGCTGGAGATAGCTCCAGGACCAAATTATTGGGATCACTGGTCGACTCAGTCTCCCAGACAAACTGAGGCGGCTAAGACGCCTTGGCGAGGTCAAAGACAGCGATGAACGGCATGAGGACGGACCCTATCCAGAGCTTCCCGTCCTTCTCCTCCACTTCACTGACAGCTCTCACCACCTCTCCCTTGGTGTCCTCCAAGATGTCAAGCACCTGGCCCTCGGCGCTGTACTTGATGATCACCGCGTGGAGCTTGCCCCCGATATGCATCTGGAGGTGGTACTTGGCGGGGATCGGGAGGCTGAGGAAAAACTTCCTCAGCTTGACATGGCGGCTCGTGAACCGGGCATACAGGCTGTGCCGGCAGTGGATCGCCACCCAGAACTCGCCCTTGTCGTTCGTCCTCACATTGTCTGGGAATCCAGGCAAGATAGCGAAAAGATCCACAGTGCCTGTCTTGTCACCTTTCAACCAGTATCTGCTCAACCTGTCTCAGATCGAAGGGCACAAATATTGAGTGCCTGATTTGATCATAAAGCTGAAATAAGAAAAGCTTCTTAAGCCAAATGTAGGAAACACACCTGCCGCGCGGTCCTTCACAGAAAACGAAGAATGAGCCATCCTTGCTCATGGACACACCATTTGGAAATTGGAGGTTGCGATGCAGTACTGTCGCCTCTTTTGTCTGTGCGTCATATTTCAAAAGTCTCCCAGAGGGATCCCCAGTGAAAACTAACTGCATAAAGTTCCTGAAAATGAATGATTACTGATAAGATATCTAGGTCCTGCATGGTACCTTGGATTTAGCAAACTTGTTTGTGCTGGCATCACGTACAGACCGTCTCTGGTAGTTTGTGCTGGAGTCGGTGAAGTAGACGTTACCCTCGTCGTCGAGGTCCAGGTCGTTGGTGAAGTTGAGGCGCACGCCCTCGGCCTCCGTTGCGAGCGGCGTGGCCAGCCCGCCCTCGGGGCCGACCTTGAGCAAGCCGAAGTAGGCGTCGGCGATGTACAGGTCCCCGGTCTTCTTATGGAAGCGGAGCCCGAGCGGGCGGCCGCAGATGTGCTCGTTCGGGAGGTACTCCAGCGGCGAGGCCTTGGGCCCGCCGCAGAGCTCCGGCGTCCAGCAAGGGGAGGCCGTCGCGAAAGTGACCCACCGGCCGCCGTCCCAGAAGACGACCCGGCCGTCGGCGACGCCCGTGTACGGCCCGCGGCCCTGCGGGTCGAAGGTGACGCTCTCAGGCCCCTGCACCTCGCCGCGGAACCGCACCTCAGTCCCGCGGAGCCGCTCCCGTTCGTCCGCGTGCGGCGGCATCTCGGAGGGATCGGGGAGGTCGACGAAGTGCGCCTCGAACCCCGGGAAGTCCACCATGCTGCCCGTCCGCAGCGGGTCCGTGGTGCAGAACGCCGCCAGCGCAGCCACCAGCAGCGCCGCGGCCATCACCCCCGGCGACGCCATCGCCGCTAGTGCGCTAGCTCGGCTCTCACCCACTCCACTCGGCACCCGTTTCCCTCTCCTCGCTAGCAGGCCGGGGCTTCGCTACCTGATCATCACTTCGTCGCGCCGCAGCTGCCGGGGCTTTATACCCCCGATGGCGAATATACAAATATATATATATATATATATCGCGTGACCGGATACATATACAAATATATGGTCTTAGTTACTGATACAAATACAAATAATGAGTATCGAATACAGTGTGAATCAGATTAATACAAAAAGTATATTCAGATACTGAGTAAAAGCAACACATATATACTTTTACACTGTTTAGTATTATATATACGGAGGCAGTAGAGCTACAATTTATATTTTACACATTTTTATATTACGAAAAACCATTAGTAAGTCTAAACCAAGTTGTACTAAGAGCTTAGTCATACATGCACCGAAAAAATTGAAAATTTTGCAACTGAATAAGCGCGTGACATTAATAATAGCCTACCACAAAATTTTTTATAGAAATTGGAGCAACATAACTCTAGATATTGGGGTTATTAAAACTCCCTCGCCCTTCCTCGCACGAGAGAATTTGGAGCACCGGTGGCTCCTCGTTGTGGTGACACGCGTTCTTGTCTGATTCGCGTAAAAGCCCTTTATATGTTATGAATTCAACTCTATGTCCACCCTCATGTAAATGTTGTTTTTGACCGAAGAGTTTTTCAGAAATTTCTTTAAAATTTTGCAGCCCCCCCCCCGTGCGCGGTGGCGTGCCGGCCCAAGTTCCTAACCTAGCACAATGCCTCGTCTTATCTAAGGTGACAATGCTTTGGCGACCTCGCCTACGTCTCCTCCCCGACACGCCGGATGCTCGAGCTGTCGGGCACCCTTAAGCCTCCGTCATGCGCCGTGCATGGGCGGAACGTCCCTTCGTGCAACCCCGCTGAGCTTCAAGTTCAGCATCTACTACGGCGACCTCCACCTCGACTTCTCCTTCGCGACAAGGGCGCCAACATCTGCAACGATGACAACGACAAGTGCGGCCCTCTTGTCTTCTACTTCGGGCCAGGCGTTGTCACTTCCCGATCAGGGTGCCCTTCCATAAACACATGGTGGGTTGGGCGGCACGTGGACACGCCCGCATCGTCGAGCGACGGGAAATGTCATGACCCAGAATGGGCCAGCCCGGGGTGGGCTAAAAGGGCTGGCAGCGGCTGCCACCGGCCTAGAGGGCCAGGCGCGCGGGCAGGTGGCCGGCCGCCCCTGCCGCCGCCACCGCCTCTCCCTTCCGTATTTGACTCTACTTCGTCTTCAAGTTAGGATTATCTTAGGACTTTTAGTGTGTAAAAGGGAATATTCCAATCTATAAGGAAGGCCATTATTAGAAAATAAATAAATATTGCTTGTAAAAGATATTCCGATCATATAAGGAAACCTTATAGAGAGATTGCTTAGATTAAAAGTCCCACTAGCCGGGCTATATAAGCGAGAGGCATGTAATCTCTTTGGGGATAAGCAAGCAATAAAAATAGTATATATCTACCGTGCTCCTGCCCCTTCCCATTGTCGCCGCCGCCCCCGCCAAGCCGCCTCCCTCCCTGCCGCCGCCGCCACCGCCGCCCCCGGCCACAAGACGACTGCCCCTCTCCACCACGGTTCCTCCTCTCCTCGTTGCTGCTGCTCACCGCCGATGTCGGAGTTCGCAGCCCCCACGCCACCTTCGAGCTCCAACGGTCGATGAACATGTGTCAATTCCGCCCAATCTAGCCGGAATCTGAAACCATGTGCCTCAAATTAACCAAATGAAAGTACGTACTATATATTGTGACTAACATAAAAATGTACTCCCTCCATCATCCATAAATAATTGTCGTTTGCACTTCCTGAGAAACACCTTTAACTAAATATATATTCTTAAAATAATATTAATATTAATTGCTATATAATTAGTACCATTGGAAAGATCTTTGAATCTATTTTTTATAAAATTATTTAGAGATACAAACTGTTGCTTGTGTTTTTTTACAAATTGAGTCAAACTTGTGGCACACACCAACAGCGGCAATTATTTAGGGACGGAGGGAGTAGTGGTCAAGTGTTAATCAATAAATAAAACTAAAAGCATACCCCAAGCGTTGTTGTAGATTCTATTTTAAATAAAATAGTTACATGACCTACCTGGTCTTGTAATCGATTCTTCTCAAAATTAGGCATGTCAATGAAGAAAGTCAACAAAAAACTAAATGTATTAGATCAAACTATAAGATGATGGAACGGCAACTCAAACACACACTACAAATGGTTTCCTAAAATAATAATAAACTAATCTAGCATAAAAAGTAGCAAAATAAGTTCTTAATCAGAGGAGGCCCTACGAGGCAGCTGCAAAATTACTCGTCACAAGTCCTGCGATAGTCCATGTGTCACTATTTCAGTAGCAACATGTAGTGTGGCTGCTCTCAAATTGGAAACAAATATAAAATAAGCAAGTACTAGCCAACAGGACCCCTTGAATGACTTTGCAAGAACTGGCTAGCAGATCCCCGTTCCCACCTCCTTCACTACAGGAAACCGCGTCTTTGCCGAGTGCGAAGAGGTTCGCCGAGTGGCAAAAAGCCGAGCACTCGACAACGAACACCTTTACCGAGTGCCAATCTCAGCACTCGGCAAAACCAGCTTTGCCGAGTGCCTGGCCGCCGGCCGAAGCACGGCACTCGGAAAACAATACTTTCGCCGAGTGGCGGCCGTCGGCAAAATAATACACTTCGGCAAAATGGATAACAGGACCAAGCGGGCCGCGCTCTCCGTCACATTTGCCGAGTGTCTCACGTTAGGCGCACTCGACAAAAAGACGACGCGCTTTGCCGAGTGCCAACCTTCCAGCACTTTCGGCAAATACTCTCTTTGCCCGTGCCACATAAGGCACTCGGCAAACCGTTAATTTTTTTTTTTTTTATTTTTTATATTTTTTGTGTGCCATTAGTACCCTAATTACATGTCATCTTCACAATTTGGGAGAATTTCACGCTGTTTTTGCTATATTTCATGATTTATTTTTATTTTCTTGCATTTTCTTGGCGACTCCAAATTTGAACTGCAGGTACATGAAATAATGGGCGGTGGTCATTCAAAAAATGTTATTCCGCGATGTTTGGCGTATGTTTAGGCTAAATCCGGGGACTTCGCTGAAATTTCGAACATTTATGTGCGGAACATGGCGAAGTGGCGTCTTGGGAAAGGTGTTTTTAAAATCTATAAATTCCAAACGAAGTTTAAAATTCACGAAACTTGGCGTGGTGTCTTGTCATCTCGTGGGAGGCCGTGAAAAAATTTTGAAAAAGTTTCGAGCAAGTTGTGACGCCGGATGGCTAAAACCCGCATATCTCCACACTTCATCATGTGATCAAGTGTGAGATGTCCGGGTTTCAGCATCCGACGTCCACAACTTGCTCAAACTTTTCAAATTTTTTCCACAGGCTCCCCATGAGATGAGAAGACACCTCGCCAAGTTTCAGATTTTTAAACTTCGTTGATTTTATAGATTTTAAAACACCTTTTCCTCAAGACGTAAAATCCTGCCATGTTCCTAAGCACATAAATGTTCAAATTTCATGCGAGTCCCCTCGATTGAGCCTAAACATACGCCAAACATCATGAATAACATTTTTTGAATGACCACACCCATTATTTCATGTACCCAAGTAGCTCAAATTTGGAGTCGCCCGTAAAATACAAGAAAATAGAAATAATTCATGAAATATAGCAAAACAACTTGAAATTGTCCCAAATTGTGAAGATGAGATGTAACTACCGTACTAATGCCACACAAAAAATATGGGAAGAAAAATAAAAAAAAAATTAATGGTTTGCCGAAAGTGCCTTGTGTTAGCACTCGGCAAACAAGTGCTTTGCCGAAAGTGCCAAGAGGCGTGGCACTCGGCAAAGTATTTTTTTTAAAAAAATTAAACAGACCTTTGCCGAGTGTCTTTTTCCCCGCACTCAGCAAAGCCACTTAAATATCCGGGTCCCGAGGACCGACTTCAGCTCATTTCTTCCTTCTCTCACGCGCCCGCCCGCCCCGCACGCCGGCCGCCGCCGCCCGGCCCCCGGACCCGCCCGCCGCCCTCCCAAGGCTGATCTGTCCCCTCCCCCGCCGCGGACGCCTCCCCACCGCCGATCCGTCCCTCCCCAGGCCGCCGGCCCGCCAAGGCCGCCGAGCCGCCCGCCCCGCCGCCAGATCCCCGCCAGCGGGCGAAGTCGGCCGGCGCCCGCGCGCCGCCTCCTCCCCGGAAAGCCGCCGGCGCCGCCCGCCCGAGCCGCCGGGCGCTCTCGGCCGCCCGCCCGCCCCCCCGGCCCCTGTCCATTGGGCAGAGTGAGGAAGAAGAGGAGGGAGGAAGGGAAGGGAAGAAGAGGAGGGAGGAGGGAGGAAGGGAAGGGAAGAAGAGGAGGAGGGAGGAAGGGAAGGGAAGAAGAGGAAGAGGAGGGAGGAAGGGGAGAAGAGGAAGGAGGGAAGAAGAGGAAGGAGAGGAGGAAGGAGAGGAGGAAGAAGAGGAAGGGGAGGAGGACCGGTCGCCGTTCTTCGCCGCCAAGCGTGATCCACGCCGCCGCCGCCAATAAGGTTCTTCCCGCTCCCGCGGTTAAGGTAAGCCCTACCCTTCTAGTAGTGGTTAGTAGTATTGGTTAGTAGTTGTTAGTACTAGTAGTTAGTAGTGTTAGTTGTAGAGTTAGTAGTAGTAGTTAGTAAGTAGTTAAGTACCTATTTGTATTACTAGTGTTAGTAGTTAAGTAGTTGTTAGTAGTAGTTGTAGGGTTAGTAGTAATTGTATATGTATGTGGTTGGTGGCCTTCGTGCCTATATTGGTGGCTGGTGGCCTTCGTGCCCATGTTCGGAATATATATGTGGTTGTTGGCCTTCGTGCCATGTTTTTGCAGGTTTTGGGAACCTCCCCGTGCGGGAGGTGCTGCCGAATTTTTAGTCGATAATAACTATTTTTTTCCCTTTTTTTAGGAGGACCTGTGGGAGGGACTCGGGCGACCCGTGATCGTCCTCGTGGGCGCTATCGGGTCTTGCTGCACCGCATCTCCACCGACAATCGTAGGTATTAATCACCTCCGCCCCGTCCTTGTAGTTGTCTTACATAGCGCGACCCGCTAGGCGTCTCCGTCCGAAAGAGATACAAAGTTGGTATGCGATCTGTGCATATCTCGCTAATCAGATGCATTTCGGATTGTCCACGAAAAGTGGACCCTACGATTGGGCAAGTCGAAATTCGGCCGAGATTCCGTATATGGAGGAGAGGATGTCTATATTGTGGCTAATATACACGCCACACAAGTTTATTACCTCCCATGGGCGTGCCAAAAACACGAGGACCTTGCGGGTTGGTACCTTGTGCGGCGGTATCGCCGCACGGGTAAAAAGCCTTTATTCGAACGATGATGATTACAATCCTCGACCCAAACACCGAAGAGTTCTATCAACCCGAGGGGCTAGAAGGACGTTTGGAGATAGACATTCTTTTCGCCGATGGGCATGGAAGTAGACAACGCCATCGATGAGGACGAGGGTGATGAGGTGCGTGGATGCTAAGGACCCGCAAATTCTTGAACGATGGAGGCCGGTGCGCCGGCGGAGCTGTGGAGGGTGATGCACATGCCGAGGGACGATACGGATGATGAGGATGGTGACATTGATGATTACAATAGTGGTAGCGATAGTGATGACTACATGCCCGGCCTTTAGGCATTCGGGGAGATAATTTCTAAATCATGTAATACTATTTTGTTATTATTGTTACCTTTCAATTATATTTCGCTCATTTTGCAATACTAATTGGTTTACTATTTGTTTTTGCGGGGACTCGACAAAATGCCGGTGGAAGGCGCAACGTCGACCGGGGGTCGATCCCGCCCGCGAGACCCCCCTCACCCTCTCCCCTGTGCCGACGACGAGGAGGCCGGCGAGGAGGAGGCCGACGAAAGCAGCCCCGACGGTGGAGACGCCGAGGCGCGGCCGACGTCGTCCGTCCCACGAGGAGGCTTGACTTTGTGTCGCCGTCGGACCAGCCGGGGGGCGGTCCGGGCCAGGCCGGGGCCGTCGTCGGGCCAGCCCTCGTCGGGCCACACACCGCCCGCCTTCGGACTCCGGTGCGAAGAGACACCTGTCCACACGTCCTCCTCGAAAAGCCGCCAAGGTCTACCAAATACGGGGCCTCGAGCCTCCCATTGGGGCGATCCCTTTTCACCGCCGCCCGTGATTCGACCCAACGGTGAAAAGTAAGTAGCCATTGATATTTTCACTACTTCTTCATATGACATGTTGAAAATCGAACTTCAAACTAACAATTTGTCTTAATGCCTCGTGCAAGAATCGGAAGATTGTAAAGCGGAGGGGCAAAGGCGCGCGCCATATCAATGGCATCCGTGAGCCCGGCCGATTAGAGAGAACTACCCTGGCCCGGTGGACCTCGGGAACAACGTGAGGGAGGTTCCCCGACGTGGGACCACTTCGCGTCGCTGGCGTGAACGAGGGGCGGACTTGCCGGGAAGATCAAGACGGACTTTTGGGTGAGTGTGTATGCAGGATTACTTCCGCGCCGTTTGAATACTATGTTTCTTAGATAATTGAATGATACATGTTTTCTCGTATGCGTAACTACTTCACGCGGCGAGGCGGGGGAAGGAGGAGGAGGCCGCTAGAGTGCGGGGCGAGTGGTCCGCCGAGAATCGACTCAAGGACCTGTACCACGAGGCGCCAGTTTACTGCATCACCTCCTACAACGCCCGACGTGCTTGGCAAGGTGGTGAAGAAGAACGAAGCAAGGGAGATGATGCTCGAGAGGGAGACCGACCTCACCAGGAGCAAGTACATCCGTGGTTCGTAGAAACGCATTTATTCAGATTTCTTCAATAAAAAAAAAAGCGCACTTCCATTAATCCTCTCGCTATGTCATGCGGATGTGTCCGGAGTGGTGCGGCAAGTACAAGGACTGGCGGGGAGGCCATTGTGGACAAGTGGCTCTTGGACGAGGCGTGACGGCGTACAAGAGACTCCGTCGGAGAGGTGTCGCCTGGAGATGCAAGGCGCTCCACACCACCAAGGCAGCGTGCCCCTCCCGGTGTATATGGATAGATGGGTACGATTGTGTTGATATTTTTATTCAAGCGCTCAAATCTCTTCACTTCTAACCATCTCTGTGTTCTCCTCGCAATCGGCGCCGCATGAAAACCGGGGAGGTCGGCGAGTGCGCGGGGTGGGCCTTGACTCACGCCGGCAGGGCGGCCGGCCGGCCAACGTCTATGACCCGGCGAAGGGGCCCGAGAGGCGTACAAGAACGCCCGGCGTCTACCCCAAGCTTACCCAAGACGCGGAGGCGGCAAGCGGCCGCCATGGGGAGGACTTCGATCCACCACGCGCCCACGGACACGACAATGAACCGGTGATGAGGTTGGGAGGAGGGAAGCGGACGGGCCGGTTCACGGATGGCCAACAAGCGATCGACCGTCCTCGCTGATGTGGGGTGAGGGTGATTCGCTCACGAGCACGCGACCTCCACCGACATCCCCATAGCACCTCGGCAAATCGAGCTCCATGCGCATCGATGCGGGTAACCGGTTTCATCGGTCGTTCACCGGTTTTACATTTTCGCTACCTATGCATTGTTTCAATGTTACGGTTGTAATATTGCAGGTCCGGATGGCGGAGGCCGGAGGCCGGGCGGCGCCCAGCGCAAGAGTTTGCGGCGAGGCGGTGCCCGGGCGAGAGGCCATCGGCGGGAGTTGGAGGCAATCACGCAACACTTTCGGTCGCGCCCGGTACTGCGGGGCGTGGCGAGCTACTTCGGGGCCTCCTCATCCCGGGTGTGACCCCTGCCTCCGTTGCCTCCCTCGGGGGCTGTTCGCTCCACCCCCGTTTCCGTTGCTCCTCGTGAACGCGGACTCCGGTGAGTATATGTTGTTGTTCATTTATTTGGCATGTGCGGCTCACTGCGGTACTAATGAGATCGCCTCACACTTGTGCAGCCACAGTCGGCGGGGTTCGAACCCGACTCCTCCGGTGGCCCTTCTCCACCCCATCCGGCCTATCCGGTCGGCCCGACCGCACGATTGTACGTGGCGGTGGCGTTCCTCCTCCGGCGCGCAGGCGGCCACACTACGGGCTTCCACACGTCCCTCCACACCACGGGTGGTCGTACCCGGTCGGCGCCGCGGCGACGGGTGGTATCGGGGCAAGGTGAGGGCTCTTCGCACCCGGGGAGGCCACGGTTCGGGGCCGTCAAGTTGAGGTGGTGGTGATGGATTTATTTTAGATGTTGGATATGTTGCCTTTGTGGACGGATCTCGTTTCGATGTTGGACATGTTAGATTCCGTTTGGTTGTTGGACATGTTAGATTTTGTGGTATTTGTGGATTATATATGTGAATTTGTGGTATTTGTGGATTATATATGTGAATTTGTGAGATATGTGGATTATATATGTGAATCGGTGATCTATGTGGTTTATGATGTATATATGAATGTTTATGGTATATGTATATGTTGATTTGCAGCAACAAGCAATAGAAACAAAAAAAAATGAAATTCCCAGCTTTGCCGAGTGCCGGCGACTCGGCAAAGCCGGGCAACCCGCAGAAAAATGGCGGGTTTGCCGAGTGCAAAAGGTGGCACTCGGCAAAATGACCATAACTTTGCCGAGTGCCTCCTGTGCGGCACTCGGCAAAGTCCATTTGTTTTTCGTAAAATAAATACTTTGCCGAGTGCCAACATCCGCACTCGGCAAAGATTTAAAAATATTCAAATCTTTGCCGAAGTGCGGGCGTTTGGCACGGCAAAGCCCTTCCATATTTAACGGCGACGCCGGGTTCGCCGAGTGTTGACACGCACTCGGCGAAACTCTTCGCCGACTGCTTTTGACTTTGGCACTTTCGGCGAAGATGGCTTCGCCCGGTAAATCTTCGCCGGTGCGGTCGCCGAGTCGGCACTTCGGCGAAGCCTTCGCGAGTGCTTCTAGCATTTGCCGAAAAGCGGCGCAAGACTCGGCAAAGGACGCCGCGTCTCTGTAGTGCTTCTAACCCCACCCGTCAACTCGATATGGATATCTCTACTACATCTGAACCACCGGTCTCTCTCGCCGTCATTATCTCTCACTCTCATCACTCTCTCTTACTCTCTAGGAAGAAGAAACAAAGAATAAGGAAGATGAGAACAAAAGAGGAGAAGAAATGTAGAAGAAGAATGCAAGACGAAGTAGATCCAACATATGGAAGTACTTGATTGAACGATATTATATGCCGATCACATGACCAGTGTACTAGACAACATATGGTCCTGATCTCAGTCACAATACTCAATTTTTGCAACATGGTGTTAATACGTAGCGCCTTCAACCGGTCCTAATGGTGACATCCAATACTACAACCACAATTATAGAAGAAGTTGTCAATGCTCTGCATAGAAGCCTGGGCTAGCCGCCTCTACCTGATTTGGACTTGCCGAAGCCTCTTTCCAAATCGCTACAGTGACTATTTATGGGAGTTTGTCTCTTGTGTATCTCCATCCATCATAATCCATTTCATATAGACCTCTCTGCACCATGTGGCTCAAACCAGCTAGTGCGAGGTACTATATATTGTGACTGGCATAAGAATGTAGTGGTCAAGTGCTAATAAATAAATAACCGTGTTTTTGATCGCGGGCTATGAAAAATAGCGTCAAGCTATAGCCGCGCTATAGCGATGCTATAGCGACAGCTACGTGCAGTAGTGCCAGCCAGCGCCGCTGCTATAGCGCCAGTAGCATGGAAATAGCATGCTATAGCGCCAATAGCGCTTTTAGTGGCGCCAATAACGCTATATCACCCATAGCGCTAATAGCATGGAAATTGACATTAGCGTCACGACGTTTTAATTGACACGCTATAGCGGTGCTATAGCGCGCTATTTGTTTCGTGGATAAATAAACATATAGAAGCATAGCCCGCGTGTCGCTACAGATCTATAACTCTTATAAAAATAAACCCCACTAAATGATATCCCTCTACTTGCAACGTGTCTGCATTACTCCGCACTAAGTGAACCCACTAGATGCTCTATGTTTTCAAGCAAAGTGTCCACATCATTACCCACTAAATCCATGTCATCACTTATTAATTACAAAAACTTTCCATGCTATCTCTATCATGTGAAATAATTTAAATCTTGGATATATATTTAGTTAAAGTTATTTCTTGAAAAGCGAGAATGACAATTATTTTGGAACGGAGGGAGTAGTATACTATGCATATTCATTTGCAGGCCGGTGGGCTATGGGCGGAGGCGCTGGGGTCTAGAGAGAGTGGGAGCGGGATGGATCCGTGTGCATGGGGGCAGGGATGGGGGTGGGGCCAGGTTATTTTGCCCGGGGAGTGGTATCATGTTTTCTACTCCATCCTAAGTGCCAAAGCTGGGAGCGGGTCCTTTCGTGCGAGGAGTGGCGTCCATTTTTTGCTCCCTCCTCCGTGTTAGTCTGAAAAGAGGGGCGTCCAGTAGGACTCAATCCCATCACATGCTCTAGCACAAGCTTCTCCCATAAAAAATAAAGCCAAAGATTTGCAAAATAATTTTTATAATCTGGAGATCCCCTACCAGGTAGCCACATAATTGTATAGTGTGGCTGCTACGAAATTGTAAAGAAAATATCACATGCAAGAAGTGGCTAGTAGATCTCCGACCCCACCACTTTCTAACCCCACCCATCAACTTGATATGGATATCTCCACTACATCTGAACCACCAGTCTCTCTCGCCCTCATGATCTGTCACTCTCATCACTCCCCTCTCACCCTCTAGGAAGAAGAAACAAAGAATAAGGAAGATGATAACAAAAAAAGAGGAGAAGAAATGTAGAACAAAAATGCAAGACGAAGTAGATCCAACGTATGGAAATACTTGGTTGAGCAACATTATTTGCTGAGAACATGACTAGTGTTTTAGACAATATATGGTCCCCATCGCAGTCACAATACTCAATTTTTGCAACATGAAGTTAATACGTAGCACCTTCAACCCGTACAAATGATGACATCCAATACTAAAACCACACAATTATAGAGAGTTGTCAACGCTCTGCATAGGAGCCTGGGCTATCCGCCTCTACCTGATTTGGACTTGCTGAAGCCTCTTTCCAAGTTGCTACAGAGACCATTTATGAGAGTTGGTCTCTTGTGTATCTCCATCTCCATCCATCATAATCCATTTCATATAGACCTCTCTCTACACCATGTGGCTCAAACCAGCTAGTGTGAGGTACTATATGTTGTGACTGACATAAGAATGTAGTGGTCAAGTGCTGATCAATAAATAAACATATAGAAGCACAGCCCACGTGTCGCTACAGATCAATTACTCTTATAAAAATAAACCCCACTAAATGATTTCCCTCTACATGCAAGGTGTCCACATTATTCCCCACTAAGTGAACCCACTAGATATGCTCTATGTTTTCAAGGAAAGTGTCCACATCATTACCCACTAAATCCTGTCATCAATTATTAATTACAAAAAATTTCCATGTCATCTCTATCATGTGAAATAATTTAAATCTTGGGTATATATTTAGTTAAAGTTTTTTTCTTGGGAATCGAGAATGACAATTATTTTTCGAACGGAGGGAGTAGTATACTATGCATATTGATTTTCCTTACCAAAATCTTGGGTATTCCATGGCGTAAAGGGAATACCCCTGACGCCATGACTATACTGTCTTGATCATAGTCACAAAAGTAGTCGATGATAGTCAAAGTAGGCAATTTTTTGTAACACAGTGTTAAATTGTAGAGGTGGCCAACAATAACATCACCCTCTACTCTAATAATCAATTTCTAGAGGAGAGTACTCCCTCCTCCGTATCACAATCGGATGTTGTTTAGGACAATGTTTGGTCAAAAATTGGGAATATAAATCATGAATAACTTTTAAGTCAGTGAGCTTGCAAATGTGAAAATGATATCAATACATTTGTCTTGAAAATTACTTAAAAATATACATATATAATTTTCCAATAAATATTTTTATAGAAAAGAGAATTTAAAGTTGTGCTTCAGAGGCGATCGCTGTCCTAAACATCATCCAATTGTAATATGGAGGAATGTACATGTGGCAGCCACTGCAAATGGTTTCACGAAAATAATAATAAAAATCTAGCCAAAAAGTAGCAAAAATAAGTTTTTAACCAGAGGTGACCCTACGAGGCTGCTGCAAAATTACTCATCACAAGTCTTGCGATAGTCCATGTGTCACTATTTCAGTAACAACATGTAGTGTGGCTGCTATCAAATTGGAAACAAAGGTAAAATACGCAACTAGCCAATAGGTCCCCCTTGAAGGACTTTATAATTTTTTTATGTCGATCATTTGATAGATACATCACATCATATAGTCGTAATCACGGTCATAATAATCAATTTTAACAACACGGTGTTATTAGTATGTAGTACCTACTAGCCATAATTTTATAGAGGCCGCTAGGTGGCTGGGCTCAACCACTTCTCCACTTAACTAGTCTCTACAAACAAGGTTTTCTAGAAGGGACCCAACAATATTGTCGTCTCTATACATCGTTTTCCAAAAAATATTTGAAAATAAAAATGCACCCAAAAATAGCAAAATTATTTTTTTACCTGCCAAGCCGTCATAGGATCATGCACAAGTCACATGATAGTCCATGAGCCCTACTAAACAAATTCAAATAAAAATGTTTTTAGCTATAAACTTGTTGGTAACATTGAGTACCAAAACTTTGGTTTTGGCCGTGTCTCCTTCTGATGTCACTAGAAATTTTAAATTTGGATTATAAAAATTCAAATATACTTTTCCTTGACAAATGTTAAATAAAAAATATACAACTTAAAAAAGTTTTATAACTCTTTGAGATCTAAGACGTTTGTTTTTTCCATTTCTCAATCTATGTCGCTGGAAATTCAAATTTTATTGTGTACACCTGTTTTTAGAGACGGCTCTAAATCCAAGTGCCTAGCAGCTAGCCTACGTTGGCATGCTAAGCAGTCATCAGACAGCCGCAACAATTCAGAGGTGCTTCCAATGCAAATTGTTTCCAAAAATAACAAAAAAAAAAAAATCAAGCTAAAAATAATAAATGTTTTTTTAATCTTGATAGGAACTACCAGGTAGCCAGATGATTACACGTCACAAGTCATAGGTGAGATTCAGATCTATGTGTCACTATTATTGTAGTAGCATGCATGTAGTGTGGCTGCTACAATTGTAAAGAAAAAAACAACACGTGCAAGAATAGGACACTTGGTCCCCTTTGCATGACCTTGACACTTTGCATGCCGAGCACTTGACCATATCATGTTGTAATCCTAATCGCAGTCAAGGCTGCTACGAAATTGCAAAAGAAAACAACACATGCAAGAATAGGACACTTGGTCCCCTTTGAATGACCTTGACACTTTGTATGCCAAGCACTTGACCATATCATGTTGTTATCCTAATCGCAGTCAAGGCTGCTGTGAAATTGCAAAGAAAACAACACATGCAAGAGTTGGACACTTGGTCCCCTTTGAATGACCTTGACACTTTGTATGCCGAGCACTTGACCATATCATGTTGTAATCCTAATCGTAGTCAAGGCTGCTACGAAATTGCAAAGAAAACAACACGAGCAAGAATAGGACACCTGGTCCCCTTTGAATGACCTTGACACTTTGTATGTCGAGCACTTGACCATATCATGTTGTAATCCTAATCGCAGTCAAATAGTCAATTATAAGGAGATCATGTTTGTAGGTGTAGCATATTCTAGTGGTTTAAAAGGTCACGACCGCTACTACAACCATAATTTATATAGAGGCGGCTAGGCTAGCGTCCTCTAGTCTTCACTGCTAGAAAACCTCAATGTACTTACAAAATAAAATATTTATATGTGGCTCAAATAATAATTGTTCTATACATTGTTCATGGGAATAAAAAATAATAATAATATTTATCATTTCTAGAGGTGGCTGCAGAACAGATGACAATTATTTTGGAACGAAGGGAGTAGTATACCATGCATATTCATTTTCCTTACCAAAATCTTGGGTATTCCATGGCATAAAAGGGGAATACCCCTAACGCCATGACTATATTGTCTTGATCTTAGTCACAGTAGTCAATTTCTATAACACATTGTTCAATTGTATAGGTGACCAACAATATCATCACCCTCTACTCTAATAATCAATTTCTAGAGGAGTATTCCCTCCGTATCACAATTAGATGATGTTTAGGACAAGGTTTTGGTAAAAATTGGGAATATAAATTATGAATAACTTTTAAGTTATTGAGCTTGCAAATGTGAAAATCATATCAATACATTTGTCTTTAAAAAATACTTAAAAAATATACATATATAATTTTTGATAATATTTTATAGAAAAGAGAATTTAAAGTTGTGCTTCAGAGGCTGTATCGCTGTCCTAAACATCATCCAATTGTGATACTGAGGAAGTATGTAAATCAACCCGCCACTGCAAATGGTTTCCTAAAAATAATAACAAAAATGTAGCCAAAAAGTAGCAACATGTGTCACTATTTCAGTAGCAACATGTAGTGTGGCTGCTATCAAATTGGAAACAAAGATAAAATACGCAACTAGCCAATAGGTCCCCTTGAAGGCCTTTTATAATTTTTATGTTGAGCTTTTGACACATACATCACATCATATAGTACTAATCATGGTCATAATAATCACGTTTAACAACATGGTGTTATTAGTACGTAGTACCTACTAGCCATAATTTATAGAGGCGGCTATAGATGCTCTATACAGGTGGCTGGGCTCAAGCCACTCTTTCACCTCTGAAATTTGCAAATTATAGAGGCCGCTGCCAAATGGTCTCTACAAACAAGGTTTTTTTGAAGGGACCGAACAATATTGCCGTCTCTATACATCGTTTTCCAAAAAATATTTAAAAATAAAAATGCACCAAAAAATAGCAACATTATTTTCTTCACCTACCAAGCCGTCACAGGATCGTGCACAAGTCACATGATTGTCCATAGCCCTACTAAACAAATCCAAATAAAAATGTTTTTAGTTATAAACTTGTTGGTAACATTGAGTACCAAAACTTTGGTTTTGGCCGTGTCTCCTTCTGATGTAAGTGGAATAATAAATTTGAATTATAAAAAAAATTCAAATATACTTTTCCTTGACAAATGTTAACTAAAAAATATACAACTAAAAAGTTGTATAACTCTTTTGAGATCTAAGACATTTGTTTTTCATTTCTCAATCCAAATCGTTTGAATAATTCAAATTTTTTGTGTACACCTGTTTTTAGAGACAGCTCTAAATCCATGTCAATAGTTTTTTCATGTTGCGATTCATATATTTTTCATTTGACATCGGATTTTTTTTTTTGATGCGGTAGGCTACGGGCGGAGGTGCTGGGGTCCAGAGAGAGTGGGAGCAGGATGGATCTGTGTGCATGGGGGCAGGGATGGGGGCGGGGCCAGTTTTTTTTTTCGTGGGGAGTGGTCTCATGTTTTTCTACTCCATCCTCCGTGCCAAGGCGGGAGCGGGTCCTTTCGCTGAGGGAGTGGGTTCTTTTTTCTGATGTTACAAAAATATTTTTTGATGTTTTAGTAGTAGTTCTTGAGATGCTGCACTAGTTGTGACATTATTTTTTTGTTGTTTAACGTTCATTTATATTCGTTTGTTACATCATATGTTCATTTGATGAGGCAAATAGCTTTTATGGTCTTGCAACATTTTTCGATGTTGTCGTGGATGTTTCCAATGTTTCAATACTTTTTTTTCATGTTGCAATTCATATATTTTTTCATTTGTTTTATTGGAATTTTTCATGTTGCAATACCCTTCTTGTTTCGTTGCTTGCAAGCCGGTGGGCTATGGGCAGAGGTGCTGGGGTCTAGAGACGAGTGGGGCGGGATGGATCCGTGTGCATGGGGGCATGGATGGGGGGGGGCTAGGTTATTTTTTATGTGGGGAGTGGTATCATGTTTTCTACTCCATCCTAAGTGCCAAGGCTGGGAGCGGGTCCTTTCGTGCGAGGAGTGGTGTCAATTTTTTTGCTCCCTCCTCCGTGTTAGTCTGAAAGAGAGGGGCGTCCAGTAGGACTCAATCCCATCACACGCTCTAGCACAAGCTTCTCCCATAAAAAATAAAGCCAAAGATTTGCAAAATAACTTTTATAATCTGGAGATCCCCTACCAGGTAGCCACATAATTGTGTAGTGTGGCTGCTACGAAATTGTAAAGAAAATATCACATGCAAGAACTGGCTAGTAGATCTCCGACCCAACCACTTTCTAACCCCACCCATCAACTTGATATGGATATCTCCACTACATCTGAACCACCAGTCTCTCTCGCCCTCATGATCTGTCACTCTCATCACTCCCCTCTCACCCTCTAGGAAGAAGAAACAAAGAATAAGGAAGATGAGAACAAAAGAGGAGAATAAATGTAGAACAAAAATGCAAGACGAAGTAGATCCAACGTATGGAAGTACTTGGTTGAGCGACATTACATGCCGAGAACATACCTAGTGTTTTAGACAATATATGGTCCCCATCGCAGTCACAATACTCAATTTTTGCAACATGAAGTTAATACGTAGCACCTTCAACCCGTACAAATGGTGACAACCAATACTAAAACCATAATTATAGAGAGTTGTCAATGCTCTGCATAGAAGCCTGGGCTATCCGCCTCTACCTGATTTGGACTTGCTGAAGCCTCTTTCCAAGTTGCTACAGAGACCATTTATGAGAGTTTGTCTCCTGTGTATCTCCATCTCCATCCATCATAATCCATTTCATATAGACCTCTCTACACCATGTGGCTCAAAACCAGCTAGTGCGAGGTACTATATGTTGTGACTGGCATAAGAATGTAGTGGTCAAGTGTTGATCAATAAATAAACATATAGAAGCACAGCCCACGTGTCGCTACAGATCTACAACTCTTATAAAAAATAAACCCCACTAAATGATATCCCTCTACATGTAAGGTGTCCACATTATTTCCCACTAAATTGAACCCACTAGATGCTCTATGTTTTTCAAGCAAAGTGTCCAGATTATTACCCACTAAATCCTGTCATCACTTATTAATTACAAAAATGTCCATGCCATCTCTATCATGTGAAATAATTTAAATCTTGGGTATATATTTAGTTAAAGTTATTTCTTGGGAAGTGAGAACGATAATTATTTTGGAACGAAGGAGTAGTATACTATGCATATTCATTTTCCTTACCAAAATCTTGGGTATTGCATGGCATAAAAGGAGAAAACCCCTAACGCCGCTCATGACATATTGTCTTGATCATAGTCACAGTAGTCAATTTCTATAACACAATGTTCAATTGTATAGGTGACCAACAATATCATCACCCTCTACTCTAATAATCAATTTCTAGAGGAGTATTCCTTTCATAAATCATGAATAACTTTTAAGTCATTGTGCTTGCAAATGTGAAAATCATATTAATACATTTTTCTTTAAAATTACTTAAAATATACATATATAATTTTCCCGATAATATTTTATAGAAAAGAGAATTTAAAGTTGTGCTTCAGAGGTTGTATTGCTGTCCTAAACATCATCCAGTTGTGATAATGGAGGAAGTATGTAAATCAAGCCGCCACTTCAAATGGTTTTCCTGAAATAATAACAAAAAATCTAGCCAAAAAGTAGCAACATGTGTCACTATTTCAGTAGCAACATGTAGTGTGGCTGCTATCAAATTGGAAACAAAGATAAAATACGCAACTAGCCAATAGGTCCGCTTGAATGCCTTTATAATTTTTTATGTTGACCGTTTGACAGGTACATCACATCATATAGTACTAATCACGGTCATAATAATCACGTTTAAGAACATGGTGTTATTAGTACGTAGTACCTACTAGCCATAATTTATAGAGGCGGCTATAGATGCTCTGTATAGGTGGCTGGGCTCAAGCCACTTCTCCACTCTTTCACCTCTAGAAATTTGTAGATTATAGAGGCTGCTGCCAACTGGTCTCTACAAACAAGGTTTTTGGAAGGGACCCAACAATATTGCCGTCTCTATACATCGTTTTCCAAAAAAATATTTAAAAATAAAAGTGCACCAAAAAATAGCAACATTATTTTCTTCACCTACCAAGCCGTCATAGGATCGTGCACAAGTCACATGATTGTCCATGAGCCCTACTAAACAAATCTAAATAAAAATGTTTTTAGCTATAAACTTGTTGGTAACATTGAGTACCAAAACTTTGGTTTTGGTCGTGCCTCCTTCTGATGTCAGTGGAATTATAAATTTGAACTATAAAAAGATTCAAATATACTTTTTCTTGACAAATGTTAAATAAAAGATATGCAACTAAAAAGTTTTATAACTCTTTGAGATCTAAGACATTTGTTTTTCATTTCTCAATCCAAATCGTTTGAAAAATTCAAATTTTTTTGTGTACACCTGTTTTTAGAGACGGCTCTAAATCCAAGTGCCTAACAGCTAGCCTACGTTGGCATGCTAAGTAGTCATCAGACATGCGCAGCAATTCAAAGGTGCTCCCAATGCTAATTGTTTCCGGAAATGATAAAAAATCAAGCTAAAAATATTAAATGTTTTTTTTATCTTGATAGGAACTATCAGGTAGACAAACGATTACGCGTCACAAGTCATATGTGTGACTCAGACCCATGTCACTATTGTTGTTGTAGCATGCATGTAGTGTGGATGCTACGGAATTGCAAAGAAAACAACACGTGCAAGAATAGGACACTTGGTCCCTTTTTCAACAACCTTGACACTTTGAATGCCGAGCACTTGACCATATCATGTGGTTATCCTAATCGCAGTCAAATAGTCAATCATAAGGAGATCGTGTTTGTAGGTGTAGCATATTCTAGTGGTTTAAAAGGTCCCGACTGCTACTACAACAATAATTTATATAGAGGCGGCTAGGCTAGCCTCCTCTAGTCTTCACTGCTAGAAATCATCAATTTATAGAAGATACTACTGCTCTATAGTACTTACAAATAAAATATTTATATGTGGCTCGCAAATAATAATTGTTCTATACATTGTTCGTAGGAATAAATAATAATAATAATATTTTACCATTTGCAGAGGTGGCTCCACAACAGACACTCCTATCAATCAATCTTTTAGAGGCCACTATAAATCTATAAACCTCTACAAATTGTTTATCAGAAAAAAATAAACTAAAAATTAGTAATTCTTGTACTCGCGGACGTCCGACGACTGGTTTTTTTTTTTCTATCGGACGGATATGGCTCATGGTCATCCACTTTCGCTTTTGAATGACTGATTGTGCCTCATCGTCATCCAACCGCCCACTTCCCCTCAGCACTCTAGCCTGTTCGCCACGCCGCAACTTGTTGGCCGGCCCTTCCACCACAACGAAGCTTCGCGTGTCACGCCCTTGCTCGGACTACCGCCACCGCCCTTCGAGCCGCCGCTGGCGCCATCCCACCTATACGTGCCTTGCTTGCCACTGTGATAAGTCGCTCACGGGTGACAATCCCTCGCTCAAGCTGCTCGCCAACGGCCCCTCCCCGAGCCAGCTCATTGGCACCATCCCGCCTGTGCGGGGCGCCTCCTATTGTGGCGACATAGGAGGGTCGATCCGCCCCCTCCTCCTCCCTCCCTCCGAGATATGAGCTCTCCTTCATCCCCTCATCCTCTTGCAGATCTGAGCTCCCTTCTCCACCTCCTCCTTCCTTTGGATCTAAAGGAAGCAGCAGTGTCAAGGGTTTTGGTAAGTTGTCTTTACTCAGATCTGGTTGTTGTTCGAATGGGATGTTTTGAATGTCGTAACGAATGATTTTTGATTGATGCAATTGTTCTTTTTTTTAATGTTACAAAGAATGTTTTTCGATGTTTCAGTAGTAGTTCTTGAGATGTTGCACGCGTGAACTCAATATGGATATCCCCGCCACTCTCTAACCTCACCCATCAACTCGATATGGATATCTCCACTACATTTGAGCCACCAGTCTCTCTCGCCCTCATGAACTCTCACTCTCATCACTCCCCTCTCACTCTCTAGGAAGAAGAAGCAAATAATAAGGAAGATGAGAACAAAAGAGGAGAAGAAATGTAGAAGAAGAATGCAAGACGAAATAGATCCAACATATGGAAGTACTTGGTTCAACGACATTACATGCCGAGCACATGACCAGTGTATTAGACAATATATGGTCCCCATCGCAGCCACAATACTCAATTTTTGCAACATGAAGTTAATACGTAGCACCTTCAACCCCTCCTAATGGTGACTTCCAATACTACAACCACAATTATAGAGAGGAAGTTGTGAAATCATGTGTATGGCTGAATCTCAAAGCAAGAGGAAAATATCTAGAACTCTTGGGAACAAGAGAAGAGTCTAGAGTATGGTGGGCTCTAGTGAGGATGAGAAGTCTCTAGAGTGTAGTGGACATATCTAGGGAGAAAATATTAAGATGAGATATTTGGAGAGTGCTACCCATAGCCTCTCCCTATAAATTGAGGCTAGCCCCCATTGTAAAGGCATCCTTGAAAGAGACTCAATAATAGAGAACTCCCCTTTCCTCCCAACATTCTCTTTGTTCTTTCTTGTGTGCTCGGTGGTTCCCAATTCTATGGCGGATTCTCAACACGTTATCAGCATGAGTTCTATGGAGCTGAAAGTTTTGAACAGTTACAGAATCTGCTTCAAGAAATGGATACACAAGAGCACAATACGGGCACTTTCTAGCTCTTTCTTGCTCTCTCTTGTTGGATCGTTGGCGCATCAGCAATGCCCAGCGACATGAAGGCGGCCTTGCCACCGTCGCTGTCCATAGCCGGAGACGACCCAGGTGATACTAGGATGGCTCTGCCTCCACTGACCAAGATGAATGCAGGTGGCGCTAGGATGGCTCTGCCTCCTCCCACCCAGGTGACGCTAGGATGGCTCTGCCTCCGCTCACCAAGATGAATGTAGGTAGTGCTAGGATGGCTCTGCCTACCTAGGTGACGCTAGGATGGCTCTACCTCCGCTCACCCGATGGTGCAAGGATGGCTCTGCCTCCACTCGCCAAGAGGAATGAAGGTGGCGCTAGGATGGCCCTGCCTCCGCCTACCAAGAAATGTGCCTGCTGCCCTGAAGGCAAGTAGATCAGCCATTTCTGTCCTGAAGACTCCTATGCCCGAAGGCATGAGGATCGAACTTATCGCTGCGCATAAGCACGTGCGTGGGAGCCTTCAGCCCCACCGATTGGCACCTGGCGTGACACGCCCCTGAAGCGGCGTAGCCCCAACCGCAGCCCTATGACCCTAGGCACGCAGGCGCACACAGGCGCTGCCTCTGGTGCTGCCTAGCACGGCTCGGCGCGACGACGCAGCTGCCGAACACAGCCATACGAGCGGCCCTGAAGCCCTCGTGCATTCGTGAAGTAACGCTTGCGTCCAGGGAACAGCTAGCTCTGTCCTTGAGCTACCCTTTCTTTGTGGAATGGGGTCCACTTAACCATAGAACGACCAGTGTCACAAGCCCACCTTGTGCCATGAGTCCACAACCT
Organism: Hyparrhenia diplandra; assembly: GCA_015847255.1. Lineage (NCBI taxonomy): Eukaryota > Viridiplantae > Streptophyta > Magnoliopsida > Poales > Poaceae > Hyparrhenia > Hyparrhenia diplandra. Next base: position 824,186 of record JADLZK010007339.1, on the reverse strand, counting down.
CGCACAGTCTGAAGCCCGTGCAGACGAGTGGCCTGAAGCCGTCCTATGTGCTTTATTTTTTATTATTATTTACTTACTTATTTATTGCAATTTATTTATTGCACCTATTTAATTCCCGTGCGTTTACTTTATTGCAATTTATATATGATTTATTTAAATTGCATCGGCAAATTGCGCGTGTTCGCCGAGAGCAGGAAGTTTGGTCGCTTGGCAAAACGTTGTACCGTCGGCGAAGGTCGGGTTTCCCGTAGTGCGATGCTCATGATGATTATGATAATAAGCAACATGCATGTTCAGTATGGTAATTATCAACTTACAAGGACATATATTACACGTTGTCCATATGGAAAAGTCAAATAAAATGGGCTGCCCCACTGGCTATATAATGGTGCAATACTCCAACAAGTTGGCACAGTAGCGTCAGGCGCGCATACTAACAAGTTTGTTCGTCCCTGCAATTCTAGCTGGTACACATGGATTCTTCCAAGGCAAGAGCGGTGTCTAGTCATCCTACTGGCAGCCGGGCGGCTATACTAGGATTAGGTGCGGCCGTCCCAGAGCATGTGTGGCCACAAGAGTTCCTTTCCTGATTACTATTTTGAGATATCAAATAGTAATCACATGGTGGATCTAAAAACTAAATTCAAAAGAATTTGTAAGTGTCCCCAAACTCTTTAACTAGCTAGCAAATTATTGACGATATTCAGGCCATTTCATTTAAATGACAATGCTGCTCACTAGCTTGGTTCCAAATTATGTAATTGTATGTTTTAGCTTTCGTTCTAAATCATACTTGTCTAAGTATGATCAGAGGGTTTTTTCTCGCAACATATCATATATGGACATTAGATTTAGTTGCTGTTCATCTTTACTCTTGAGTGCTTCTTCAATTTCAATCTCACATGATCACATTCTGAAGTCAGGCATCTGAAATATAGGAAATCTGTAATTATATTGAACTTTAACCCTCAGGTGAGAAGACGATGATTGAAAAGCGACACGTGTCCATGTCAGACGAGTTCCTCAAGAGCAATTCCTGTATCACCAGCTACATGTCTCCGCCGCTTAAGCTGCGCCAAGAGCTCACCGACGCCACCCTACCTCAGCTCGGCGCTGAAGCAGCACGGAAGGCCATCGCCGACTGGGGCTGCCGCCGGGCGGGCCTCCGACATCACCCACCTCATCTTCTGCACGCCATCGGCGGCTGCATGCCCGCGCCGATTTTGAGGTGGTAAAGCTCCTTGGCATGCCACTCTCGACCAAGCGCTTCATGCTGTACCAAGTTGGCTTCCATGGCGGCGGCTTGGTGCTTCGCCCCAGCCAAGGACCTAGCCGAGAACAACCACGGGCGCCGGGTGCTCGCCGTGTGCTCAGAGGTGATCACCACGACCCTACGGGGCCCCCTCGAGACCCACCTGAGAACCCTCGCCGGGCAGGCCCTATTCGGTGACGCTCGCGTCGCGCGGCCATTGTCGGGTCAGGTGTCGGGCGGCGGTGACGAGACGCCATTGTTTGAGATTGTATCAGCATCACAGGACATCCTTCCGTGGACGGAGCCGGTGGTGTAGTGGCCAAGCTGCACGAGGAAGGGATAGTGTACACTCTACATCCCGACATGCCGATGCACATCTCCAACAACATAGAGGAGATCGTGAAGGGGACACTGGCACGGGCCGGGTCGTTGTCCAGGACAGGAGCGAGGAGTTGTTTTTGGGTGATGCACCCCCCGGCGGCAGAAGATCCTTGACGAGGTGGAGAGCGCTTAGGCTTGAGGAAGGAGAAGCTGGAGGCGTCGAGGGAGGTGATGAGGCGGCACGGCAACACGATGAGCTCGTGCGTCCTCACCACCTTGGAGGAGATGCGGCGGAGGTCGGCGGACCGGGGGCTGCACACGCCGGGGGAAGGCCTCGAGTGGGGGCTGCTCTTCGGTTTCGGCCCTGGGATCACCGTCGAGACCATCCTCCTCCTCCCGCGCTGCCCAAGCGTATATAACCACGACGACGTACTGCTACTGCGCATGTGTGGGTTTGTTTGCTGTAATAAAGTTCATCGTATGCCAGTTTCTTCTGTGCTCTTGTGATGGACAAAAACATTGCACGCATGGACGTGGACGTGGATGTGGACGCGTGCATGTCTGCCTTTGTGCGTATGATAATTATTATAAATGTATCCATCAGTGTGTATGATTTAAAAACAAAAGGCTCTTTAATTTTACTTCTTCCTCAGTTGTAAATTATGTCATTCCAACTCTCTTGAAGAATAATCAAAATGTGTCATGTTTGACCAAATTTGTAGAGAGAATTATATAAAAAAAGGTTTATGACATCAAATAGGTAATTATTCCGTATGAGAAATGTTATTATTTTATTATATATCTATTCACACTCAAAAATGGCTTGGTCTAAGACATGGTAAATCCATACTTAGCCATATTTTGGAGGTCAAGGAAGACTTACTTCAGAGGTAGGAAGTGGCGACTAACGGCGCCTAGCGACCTTCGTGTCACCTTTCCTCTGTGGTCGTAAAATTTAACTACCATGTAATCGCTTTACTTTGTATCAAGTAGATAGGTTGTGAACTTGACCGGTTGTGATGCCCCTCGATGTTGCACTCATGCCTTTGTATGTGTTTTGTGCCTTTTTCTCTTAATAAAACACGGGTGAATGGTCCGATCGAAAAAAAAAAAAAAGGGGGGGGCTTACTTGAACCTATATTTACTTCATGTCGCCATGTAGAATTTTAGATGTATATTTAATGACCAGCTGGCCATGCGTTCTTTTGATGTACATTACACAGTTTAGATTTACATTGCTTGCAATTACTTTAGAGCCTCAACTCCGGGCATGCGTCTTTTGGTACATTTAATACTTCGATGTGATGGAAATTTTGAAAATTTTGAAGAAAAGTTGGGGCTCTAAACACATCCTCAGATATCAAACTGACCCTTAGAGTATAGCATCACATTACCTAAAAAACCCAAGGTGGCACTACAATTAATGTCGCTAATACAGTGATCTATAAAACTAATGTTTGCAACCCCTACTAGCTAATTCTCTCGATATGCAAGCACGACACCTCACCATCCCACTAACATCCCAAGAGCATGCCACCTCACCAGCCCACTAACCCTTTCTTACGCCACGCCATAAACATGTCCCACATGTCTATGGACATAAAAAAAATTTATAACTCAGGAACCAAAAAAAAAATAAATCAAATTCGGATTACACCATTAAATTTATTTTAATAAATCTTTAAAACAAGAACTCACATGGATATATTTTAATAAAATATAAGTGGGACCCGTTGGTATAGAGAAAAAAAAAAAAAAAAAAAAAGAAAAATAAAAAAAAAGGAAGAAAGAAAAGAATAGAAGGGTGATAATAATATTGTAACTCATAGAATTCTCCTTCATAACCGCGCCACGCTGGGAATCCACTGGTTTCAATGACGGAGAGGGCGACGTAAATGCGCCGGGCGGCCCATCAAGTCTATATAAAATGCACCCAGCCCTGGTTATGACAGTCACAAAACAATTCACACACCAAATACCGCGCTCAAGCTTGTAGGAGCGACCGAGCGAGATACAGTGCGAGAGAGAGGACATGGCAACTAACTCGTCGCCCATGACGAGCACAGTTGACGATGAGCTCGTACAAGCCCAGGCAAAGCTGTGGTGCGACGGCTTCGGCTACCTCAAATCCACGGCCCTGCGGTGTGCTGTCAATCTCGGGATCCCCAACGCCATCCATCGCCTCGGCGGCGTGGCCTCGCTGTCGGAGCTGCACGCCGCTGTTCCCGTTGCCACAAGCAAACGGCCATGCCTCTCTCGCTTGTTGAGGTTCTTGGCCACGTCGGGTATCCTCAAGGAGGAAACCCCGGCAGGCGACGGCGGCGAAACACATCCAGAAGCAGGTCCGTACTACCGCCAAACCGCGGCGTCTCGCCTGCTCGTCGACGACGAAGACGAGGATGCCGGACGTCGCCACCGATGCCTGTCGCCGCTCGTGCTCATGATCACCTCGCCTCCCTTTTTTCTCGGCGTCTCAGAGCCTGGCCGATTGGCTCCAGAAAGAGGACGGCGCGGTGGCGGCGAGTGGACACGGAGAGACGCCATTCAAAGGTCGCGCACGGCGAGGACCTCTATGGTTTCCTCGCCCGCGACGCGTCGTTATCGTTCAGCGCGTGTTTTAACAAGGGCATGGAGTCCGACAGCGACTTCTTGGCTGACGCCGTCGTCCGTGAGTGCACCCAGGTGTTGGCGGGGGTGACGTCCCTCGTGGACGTCGGAGGCGGCAATGGGTCAATGGCGAGGGCCATTGCCAAGGCCCTCCCTCATGTGAGGTGCTCGGTGCTGGAGCTGTCCTATCTGGTGGATGCCAGGCCTGCTGACACCGCGGTCGAGTTCGTTGTAGGAGACATGTTGGAGTTCATCCCTCCGGCTGATGTTGTGTTCATCAAGGTACGAAATATATAGTTATATACTGATTACTTTCTGATGATGTTTTTGGTCCGCAACCTTTAATTTACTATACCTTACCACAGAGTGTGCTATTGAACTGGAGTGACGAGGAATGCATCAGGATCTTGAAACGAGCCAAAGAAGCTATTTCCACCGGAGAAGCAAAGGGAAAGGTGATAATCGTGGATTTCGTAATGGGGTACCCACCTAATCAACAGGCATCGGAAGCCCAGATTTCGTTAGATATGAAAATGATGGTGGCAACAACAGGAAAACTAAGAGGAGAGGAGACATGGAAAAGGATGTTCCTAGCTGCAGGGTTTACTCACTACAAGATTGTCCCTGGTTTGGGACTTAGGTCACTCATTGTGGTCTATCCATAGCCGGCATGCAGAAATATTGCAGGAGTGAAGGCAACCTGCTATATATATGGATCTCTCGGTCCTCCTCAAATGTTGTTTCTTTGAATAAAACTATAAATTATGGTCAAATGTTGTTTGTATTGCAAGAAAAACCCTTGTGTCATGCACTGGTAAATATCCAACTATGTATTGTTGTGAGAGCTTTATTGTAAGTTATAATGATCGCCCTAATGCTATGGCGGTAATAAGAGCAAGTTTGTTTTATCTACAACATTGTGTTATTAGAGCAACTCCAAAAACACATGGAAACACGTTAAATACACCAGCGGTCCTTAAACTTGTGATATTGTGCCACTTAGGTTGACAAACACTCAACCTAAATTCAAACCCCCTAAATTCATAGACATACTCAGCTCTATTTTGTTCTGCTTTGGTCTTTATTGAATTATTTTTGGACAAGTGCAGAAGAAAAAATCAGGCTTATCATGTGCCCATTCCTGATCATTTTCATCTCTTATACTCCTTGCCATTTCAATGCTGCTGCAAAATGTCCAGATAGAGCTATACAACCATATGTGTAATTGGCTTTCATCGTTTTCAGAAATGAAGTTCATATGCTTGTGAACGATTGTGCTGTTGTAAAGTTTTTTTTTTAAAAAAATATTGGAACATGAATACAGACTAAACAAGGACAGATAAAAGTTATACAAAATGACACTGCTACAAAAAAAAAAAAATTTTACAAGGCACTTCTATTTTTTTGCGGCGGCCGCCCGCCGCCGGTGACCCGCTGGATCCGTTGGGCAGGCCTACGCTATCGCTACCGGGTAAGGGGGCGTGCCCTGCCTCTCTGCCTCCAAGGTCGTCCTAGCCCCTCCGACGGTTGATTAACCGTGACGGTCTTTAAAAATTAACTGTGGCGATTCAAAAACCATCACGGTAAATAGAATAATCGTGGTGGTTTTTGTAACTAGCCTGCCATGGAAAATTAGGCCTAGCCCATCAGCCCAACAAGCCCATTTCCGTGGGTCGCAATATATATATATATGAGGACTAGGGTTCCCGCTTCACTTCTCTCCCTCCCAACTCACTCCACCCAGCTGGCGCCTCCGCCCGTAGATGCGCCGCATGCGGTACCTCCCCCGATGGCGCCCCCTCCCCCCTCCGTCTCTCCGCCCAGCCCGCCGACCCCTCCTGTCGACGCCTCTCCCCATCCCATCCCCGACTCCCCCTCCCGGGCGGCGGCATCGGCGCATCCCTCCCCATCCCTTCGGGGTTTCTCCCATCCCGGCGGGGGCATGGGGACAGCTATGGTGGCGGCGGCCATTGTATTTCGATCTCCACCCAACACTTTTAATTAAAGCACTCCATTATGTATGCCATTGGCTGGTGTCACTTTTATATGCTTTCCTCCACATTTCGATTTCCACCCAACACTTCACCATGATAACACGAGGAGGCGATGTGCCTATACTACGTGCCATGCATGTGTAGTTTGTGAGTAGTAATCAATCAATATAAGACCGAGGGCCCGGTGACCCTGGGCCTGGGCGCCTGCCTGAGTTCCATTGCTAGAATCCGCAGTTTTGCACTAGGATAAAGTCGCCTGATTTTATAAGTGCCTTAGCTTTGCCCGGGCTTCATTTGTACTCTGGGTCCGCCTTTTGATACGTACACACCACATGTTCTAGCTTTCCACACTGGCTTACTTTTATCTTTTCTAATCAGCCCGACTTATCAAACATTGTATTGCATGATGTTTTTCTATCGTAACAAATAAACACTTATCAGGCACAGAAACCATCAGTCGAACAGCTAGTATTATCATGGCATGCATATGGTGTAGCTAGTCGGTGCATGCTAGATTCAAACGTGTCGCTGTTTAAAGCACACGGAGAAGGACAACAGTTTGGTTTCAATCCACTTTGTCATCAGGGAAAAAAAAAATAAAAGTACAATACAAAATCTAGCTATAGCAGACCTCGTAGCTAAGATGGACAATGACGAACCGTGGCTACGTTATGGGCACCTATATATATCTCCGCAAGCCAGGAAGTAAGGTGTTCCTTTTATGCTTAGACTGGCCACGACGTGAGCATCGACTCCCAAAACAAACCTGTATTTCAGCATCATACTAAAAAGCTCCCATGCACAGTTAAGCACCCGGGCACCAACAAACCACGAGCATCAACAATGTGCAAGTCGGTGCTCAAATGCTATAATTCCTCTTCTTAGCATCGATCCCTGCCCTGCCCACGTTGTGGATAGTCTTAGAGCTACTAGATAATCAGATCCAGAGTCCTTGTAAATAAATAAATGATTAATAATAACAAATACAAACGTATTACCCCGGGTAGCTTGTTTGTTTAACGTTTTTCTTGGGGGTGGGGGATTGTGTCTCTGGTCTCTTGTGGATGCTCTGACGAGTGGAAATATTGTAAATGACTGACTGCTAGTAGTAACACATGTTAATTTCACTTCCAAAGGCATACACGCACATGAGGTAAAGCGCGTAGGCACGTTTATTGTCTAACATTCTCTCCATATCCCGATAGTTTAGAGCAGGTACAATAATGGGCTATAAGCCAAGCCCGTCAGCAATTTTGGTGACGCGGAGGGGATAAGGGAAGAGAGATAAGAGAGTTTGGCTTTTGTTTTAGCATCAAACTAGGCACGGATGCATACGTATTAGTGGGTCTCAATCACTACATAAAATTGTTCCTTTGCCGAGCGCCACGGGCTCTCGACAAAGGCTAAAATCCTCCTCGGCAAAGCATTTGCCGAGCGTAGTGCTCGACAAAAGAGCCTCCGAGGAAATTTTCCACTGTAGAGGCTCTTTGCCAAGCACCGCATCACTAGACTTTCGGCAAAGACTTTGCCAAGCACCGCATCCAAACATGTCGTTGTTTAAAGCACACGGAGAAGGACGGCAGTTGTTTGCAATCCACTTTGTCATCAGAGGAAAAAATTAAAAAGTATACACAATCTAGCTAGCAGACCACTGGAGGCTGTTTGAGTCGGACTTACCACACCGTCTGAGCTACTTTATTGAGCCTATTTGTGCCAACTTTAGTAAAAAATTTAAAGCTGACATTAAGAACACAAATAGGTCTATAGTCCAAAAGCAAATGGTGACACATGCATTTACTTTTGCTATCCCTCTCTCCTATGCACAGTTAAGCACAACAATCCACGGTGCCAAGAATTTTTTTTAAGCACCGCTACCCACAATGTGCAAGTCGATCCAAGATACTAAGGCGAGGTGACGATGATTAAACACAGCTTTTGAAGGCGTGGTGACAATGATTAAACACACAGGTACCAAGATACTAGGATCCGAGCTAGTTCCATGCATGACAAAAAAAGCGTGTTCACGTGGTCGTCACGCTAGCCCCACTAATTGGGTCTCGTGATTGGATGATCCATGTTCCGGTTTACCTTCCTTGACTCAAGCTAGGATGTTCAGCGTGCTCGTCACGCAAGCTAGGATGCCGTCCTATTTAAGCAGCAGCATCCGCTTGCTGAGTCTGGCACTCGGCCCTACGGCTATATAGCAGTACCACTGTCACTACCACACCACCGTACCAGCTGAGCAGCACATATATAGCCAAATCGCCAAAACACACACACAGAGATGTCGAATAATCCCGAATCGCCGTGGCTTGGTCCACATGCGATCCTGGAGGCGGTCGAGCGGCTCATCGTCAACGACGACAGCAACAAGGCCGATGCGGGGTGGACCTTGGAACAGATCAAGGGTAGCATCTCGCAGCCGGAGGTGGTGGACGACGCCATGCTGCGGGTGGAGCTCCATAGGCTCGTCCAGATGGGCGATCTTAAGGTGGTCAGTGGGGAGGAGGAGCATTACACGCTGTCCCCTCCCTACCTGCCTCCGTGGTTGGATCCGGACGAGGTGGAGGAAACGGCCGCTTTTATCGATAAGGTTGGAGGTGGTGGGGCGACCTGGGAAGAGATCAAGGATTCCTTGAAGGAAGAACACCAGCCGGATCAGCCGCTGCCGCCCGAGTTCGACACCGTGCTGCGGGCGCTGCTCACCGTGCTCTACCAGAGGGGCAGACTTCGAAATACCAATACCGGCGGAGGAGCGCTACACTACACGGGGCTGCACGCTCCGGCTCATATCGAGCCCCACGTCCCTCAACACCTCTTCTTGTATTATCTTGGCTACAAGCTGGGCGTCGGTGACGCCTTGGATGATGACGATGCTGTTAGCAACCCGATTACACCACTCCAATATATTACTGATAATCAGTTCGATACAATCTGAGGAAGGAATTTGGGGAGGTAGCAAGCACGAGATTGAGGAACTAGACTAGAAGGGGTACATCTCAGGGGAAGATGAACAGCAGCAGCAAGGGAATCCGGGTAGCAGAGAGAGGATTGCTTGGGGAGGAAGATGAACAGTAGAAAGGAATGGGGATTCTGTTAATTTCTTCGATGCCTTGTCTCCGCCTCCGATTTCCCTTTTGTAGCTTGAGCCCCCACTTGACAGCCTTGCCTGGGCCTACATGTCAGTTATCTTGGCCCACATGTCAGCCGGTGCTAACATTCCCCTCCCCTTGAATTGCGACTTGCCCTCAAGTCGCAGTATTGTTCCTGACGAGTTTGCATCTGCCACACCACGCTGTCGCTGCCATGCAGAATAGACGAGGAAGAGCTTGCTGGAGGTGATGTAGAAGCCTGCAAAGCGGAGCACTTGTAGCGTTGCACAGCGAGGATGGTCAACATATTCCCCATGCAGGTTTCGGTCTTGCAGCTGTACAGCCATCGGCTTGGCTTGACCAACAGATTGCTGAACCCACACTGAACTGCATGCCCCAATAGATCACAGAACTGCACATGTGGTGGTGGCCATGGTTGCTGCTCAAGCCAATCAGATGAAGGAAACTGTCCCAATTGTGCCACATCCACCATAGAGATACTGCAGCTGCACTCAACTGAGAACAAGGTGCCCCAGTGAAATGCCAACCAGGGAGGCTTTGGCAGGATTGCATTGGCCATGATCGGTGATTTAATCCACTGCACCAAAGCTGCATAACAATAAAAAGATGGCCAAGGTGTTGATCTGAGTTTGACTCCCACACTCTGGATTGCAATCTGCACAAAGAATGATCGAGGTGGAGGCCATGGTGACCACAAGCCCACATCAGATTCCAACATCACCGATCCCGACTCAGCCATTTCCTGATATCTCTGTAACACCGCATCACAAGACACATCCTCATTCAGCATTTGGAACTTGAATCCTTTTCCTCGACTTAGCAGGGGAATGATAGTCACATAAGCTGAGCAATGAACACTATCCCAACAGCTCACATAATGGAAAATTGGCAACTGCAATTTGCTCACTGAACAGCTAAGCATGCAATTTGCAGAAAGTTGAAACCATATCCATATGCTAAGGGGTGGTGGCCATGGACGCTTGTCAAATTTCTTCAGAGAGGAAGGCCATAGAATCACAGACATGTGGTTGACCTAATTGCCAGACACCTTCGAGGCCTCATGATTTTCTTGTGTACGAGACAACAGAAGACCACCAAGGGATTGGGCAGGGGTTAGCTTGGTGATGTACCTGTGCTCGAAGCTCATGTAAACCTTGGAGTACTTCTCAGTTGCAGAGCAGCTTGTTGACGGGGTGAACAAGGTGGTGAATCCACTTGGGCAATGTGTCGAACACCTGGTTGACGCAGCAGCAACGTCGGTGCCTAGCGACACGAGCACCATGTCGATCTGGTGGAGGCCAATGTCGACGCCTGTGCATGAGGACACCAACCCCACAACGCTGTCATGGATGGCAGGCGGAGGGAGCGTCTCGCCGCGGACGTCGACGACGGAAGGAGCCACGACCTCTGACTCGACGACCCGCTTCGCTGCCCGCGGCTGCAGCAGCGCAATGAAGATGTCGGGCGGCTGAGCTGTGACCGAGGCGGTGGCCGAAGGCGCAGGCGTGACCGAGGCGCACGCCCGGCAGGCCCACGGCAGAGCGCGCCACGGAGTCGCCGAGGTTGGTGACGATGGGGCAGCCGTGGATGTCGCGAAGAGTGCCGCGAGCACGCCCCCCGACGGCGAGGAGGTGCGCCAGACCATGGCGCATAACGCCGGTTCAGGCAGCAGCGCGCGCCGCCGATGTCGAGGGCGGCAGCCGCGAACCAGGAGTCGAAGACCGCCTTCGCCGACGCGATCTCGACCGCGGCCCGCGGTGGTGAGGAAGTCGAGCAGCGCCTTGTGCTTCCCTCCCGAACTGCTGCAACCCGGCGCGAGGGCGCCACCGCTGGATCCGGGCGGAGTGCGCTGTCGGGACGCAATGGCCGCGCGCGCCGCAGACACCGATCGAACGAAACGAGACGCCAGGGCGGGCGCCATACGAGACGCCAAGCGACGCCCGCCACGGAGGTGCACGACGCTGTCCGCGAAGTCCGCGGGCGAAGCGCGACAGAGCCCCGGTAGGCGCGACGGTAATCCCGGACACGGCCGCCGGCCGATGTGGACGCCGAGGAGCCGCCGCGTCGGGCGGAGCGGGCGAGAGAACCGGCCGCGTGGTCGCCGAAGCGTAGAGGGCGCCACGACGAACTCGCTGTCGCTGGTCTTTCGCGCCGTCCGTGAGCTTCCTCCCGGGTGGAGCGCGGACGAAGCTCATCTCGCCGTGGCATCCACGCTGAAGCCGCCGATGTCGGAGATCGTGCCCTTGGGGATCAGCATCCGAAGATGGGGTCGGAGCGACCAGCAACGCGACACGGGCGGCGCAGAGGGCCTCCAGCTGGGACAGCACCGCCAGGCGCTGCATCCTTGACGGGAGGCGGGAGACGATGTCGCGGAGGACCGCGGGCCGGGAGGAGGCTGAGGCGGTCGTGGAGCAGGCCCTCGGCCGCGGACGAGATTGCGCGCGCTTCTCCTGTTCTGCACGCGCTGCCGAGGTACTCGGAGCGCCGCCTCCCCGCTGCGTGATCGCCTCATCGTGGATCTGGTCGGTGGAGGTGGCTTCAAGCACGGGAGCGGGCTCGGGGCGACGTTGGGTAGCGCGATAGGGACGGCGACGGAGTCGGTGGTGGTGGTGTCTGCACTTACGCCCCACCGCGCAAGGCGTCGTCCCCACTTCGCGCATCGTGCCTTGTCGAAGAGCTTGTTGATTTCGTCGAGCAGGATCTGGTAAGAAGGAGAGAGCACGACAGGGGGGATCCATGGTGGTAGGATTCCGAGAATCGCTGGCTCTGGTACCACTTGTTAGCAACCCGATTACACCACTCCAATATATTACTGATAATCAGTTCGATACAATCTGAGGAAGGAATTTGGGGAGGTAGCAAGCACGAGATTGAGGAACTAGACTAGAAGGGGTACATCTCAGGGGAAGATGGACAGCAGCAGCAAGGGAATCCGGGTAGCAGAGAGAGGATTGCTTGGGGAGGAAGATGAACAGTAGAAAGGAATGGGGATTCTGTTAATTTCTTCGATGCCTTGTCTCCGCCTCCGATTTCCCTTTTGTAGCTTGAGCCCCCACTTGACAGCCTTGCCTGGGCCTACATGTCAGTTATCTTGGCCCACATGTCAGCCGGTGCTAACAGATGCCTCTGACCCTGCTGCTGCATCGTGGCTTGGTCCGCGGAGTGTCCTGGAGGAGGTGGACCAGCTCTGCACCTACGACGACTTCACCACCGGCGGCGGCGGGTGCACCTTGGAAGAGATAAGGGACTCCCCTGAAGCGGAGATACCCTGCACAGAGCTTCGACGACACCACAGAGCTGGAGCTGCTGCAGGCGACGCTCATTAGGCTCTGCAATAGAGGCTATCTTGTGCGGCTGGACGGGGAGCGCTACAAGCTGTCCATCACCCCTCCCGCCTTCCCATTGTGGTTTCGTCCCAAGGCGGTCCTGGAGGCGGTCGAGGACGCCGGCGCCGGCGGGTCCACCACCGGACATATCATGGCTTCCTTGACGACCAAACACAGCGGGGTGCCAGCGGGCTTCGACAAGCTGCTCCGGACGACGCTCTCTGTGCTCCACCAGAGAGGATACCTTACCTCTAGTGGGCCGGAGCACTACACGCGCCGGCGACACGACGCTGACATCGGCGATGAGCTCCTTTCCTATTATGTCGGTTACAAGCTGGGCCGTGGTTACGGCTTAGATGATGACGGCACGGAATCGGCCGGTAACGGCGCCGCCAACAACAACGACCCAGAGTCGGAGATAGCCGGGGTATATCCGATTCATGCATTTCTGTGGCCGGCCGGTGTTCTAAAACTAATATATAGCTTCTTTTGTCATGTGTAGCGACCTAATGCCGGCCAACATGAAACAACAGAGGTCGGCTTAGATGATGACAACACGGAAGCGGGTAACGGCGCCGCCAATCAACTACGCCGTCGGTTTGGGAACAACAATGACCCTGCAGTGTCGGAGGTACGTCAACGGTTTCCATTCGCTTTTATTTCATTTCTGTGGCCGGCGTTCTAAAACTAATAATATATATACATACCTTCTTGTTGTCATGTGTAGCGACCTAACGCTGGCCAACATGAAACGACAGAGCTTGTCCAAGCTTGGAGAAAAGAAAAGGTACTAGAAATATTGTTAAATATACAAATATTTTTCACATTGATAATCAAGTACGCTTTCATTTTTATTATACCTAATATAGTTAAAGACACTAGTATGTAAGAGGACTTGGGGTACTTTGAAAATTATTCTAATGGAAGATGAAATGCTAATAGATCCTAATGGCCACACCATTATATTTCAAGACAAGTATTGCCTAGATTAGTTCAGCGCTGCTATGTATATATATTACTCCCTCCGTTCCAAATTGTAATTCACTTTGGTTTTTCTAGATTCATTTCTTTTATCATGTATCTAGACATAGTGTATAACTAGATGCATAGCAAAACCAATGTTTCTAGAAAAGTCAAAGTGAACTACAATTTAGAACGGAGGGAGTACTATTTATAGATACTGCTAGTTGCTTTCTAGTGCTTAATTAATAATATTTGGCCTAAATATTAGTTTCTTTTGTCTTGTGTACAGGAACGGAGGCAGCAACAACGTTTGCGGTACACGATACAGAGGGTGTGTTTATCGTTCGTTGGCCATGGTATTCTCTCTTTTACATTTATACTTGGAGGAGGCGCCACGAGTGGGCATCACCAACAAGAAACCTTGATAAAGTGGGCGGCGATGGATGCAATTGTTCCAATTGCTGTGTTGATTGGGATGCTTCTCATACAATTCTTCGCCGACGACCTTGAACTAGAAGATGACACATCACAACAAACACCTGAAGACAAAAACGCGTCAAGACGGATAAAATGGTAAATCTGGCAATGCTCGCAGCGTCAAAGCTTTTTATTTTGCAATCAAAGAAGCACCGGCCGGCCCAAAGAACACATTACATATCACTGCGCATGTTGTTGCTTTTGTGATCGATATGGGTGCTGCCATTTACCTTTGGAGGAGGCATATAGTGGCCTTGACCAAAAAATGCCTGAGAGTTCTTGCAAAGTCGAATGAAGACTAGTAGCACGCACAGTGCTTTTTTAGTTGTTCAATCAGATATCGATCAACCTGAGAGGTCCGGTGTGTGCTTCCTTCAGTCATGTTCAAACATGCAAGTGCTGGTAACTGAGAGAGAGTGAGAGAGTCATGGGATTCAGTTGTTTTCTGTTCCTGCATAATTCTGTTTGATGAGGGTATGTTCTTGCAGTTGCCTGTGTACGTGTTTGTCTGGGACAACGAGAACGGACGCCTTTGTAACCTATCTCCTCTGTCTGTCTGTGGTTGCGTCCGGGTTTAGAGGTGGCCCTTGTAATCTGTACACTCTCATCTCCGTGCCGTCAATGGAGTCCAGTTTGTTCCGTATTTTGGTGCCCCTCCTCTCTTATGCATAAATCCTTCCTTCAGTCAAGTTCAAACATGTAAGTGGCCGTAGCTGACAGAGAGTGAGTAAGAGAGAGTCCTGGGATTTCGTTGTCTTCTGTTGTTACTGCATAATTCTGTTTGATGAGGATGCAATATTTTTGTTGTTGTCTGTGTGCTGTGTTCCCGTGCAGCCCATGTTAGGATGTGACAGGAACACAATGACGGGAACACAACCATTGGCCAGGACGGGGATCCACGTCGTGACTACCCGGATACCTACTCCAATGTACTCGTTTCGACACAGTGCCCAACAAAGGGCGATTTGGTGGGGCACGCTGTGGAGCGTTGCTCCTCAGCCACATGGGTTGTAGCCGAAGGAGAGACGACGCTTGGAGACGATTGTTAGTTAATTACTAGTGCATCAACCCACGGGTAAGCATTAGTTACTACTGCTTAATACATTTTACTAATATGAAACTGTACATTTCACTCTCTATTCATTTTTTCTAACACAAACCCGAGCACTTGCATGGTGTAACAATATGTAAATCTATTTTAAAAGACCATAGATTCCATAATTAATAGGTCATGAACAAACAAAGTTTCCACTAAAATTTGGGTATAGACTATTTAGAATGTTGTGGCAAACATATGGAAACTATATAAAAAATATAAGCCCCTCAATTAGTAAAACCTTATTCCCCCTCTAGCTCTAGAATACATTAAGTACATTATTTTTAATCTAGGAAAAGTGATAAGTACAGACATTAAGTACTTTTACATTTGTTCCCAAAGAGTGACCAAACAGCTTAGTCACATTTCAATGAATTTGCTCAAGCATGAATGTCCAAAAGCAATGCAAAACATCATTAACCGCCCTATTTGAGTTGAGCAGTTTTTTTTTTGTTGTAGTAGTAGAAGATGTTGACACTTCATGAATATAAAACACCGAATAAAGCAAGCATCCAAATTTTTGTAGGGCTACAATATAAGAGGATCCTCAAGAGACTTTCTAAGATTTATTTACTTTAGAAATCATTATTTGAAGATCCTAGGTAAAACTTGTTTTTTTACCCTGCAACTACTTTGGTACATCATGTGTAAAACTTGTGCACTCTAAGGCATCCTCTTTCTCAATCTTTGGCTAGCGAGAAATTGACAATAGAGAATGCCTATATTTGAAAACCTAACTAAAGAGGTTGTTGGATGCAAAAATTCGCCAAAATCTCCATTCCTATAAATTAGGAAAAATATAAAGTGTCTCTTGGAGTTGCTCTAAGACTAAATATTTGGATTGGTCATGTTCATGCAGTAGTAATCGACTTGTTTTGATATTTTTCTTATTATATGTTAATTTGCAACAGTTACTATTTTTTATTTAAACAATCCATTGTCCCTTGTCGAAACATATCCCTTCACAATCACATAGAGAAAATAACACAATAACAACGATCACATGTTTCATGAAATTTTAAAGCTGACATTAAGAACACAAATAGGTCTATAGTCCAAAAGCAAACGGTGACACATGCATTTACTTTTGCTATCCCTCTCTCCTATGCACAGTTAAGCACAACAATCCACGGTGCCAAGAACTACCCACAATGTGCAAGTCGATCCAAGATACTAAGGCGTGGTGACGATGATTAAACACAGCTTTTTAAGGCGTGGTGACAATGATTAAACACACAGGTACCAAGATATATACTAGGATCCGAGCGAGTTCCATGCATGACAAGAAAAGCGTGTTCACGTGGTCATCACGCTAGCCCCACTTGGGTCTCGTGATTGGATGATCCATGTTCCTTTCCTACGGCCGGGTTTGCCTTCCTTGACTCGTCAAGCGTGCTCGTCACGCAAGCTAGGATGCCGTCCATGCCTTCCTATTTAAGCAGCAGCACCCGCTTGCTGAGTCTGGCCACCTATACGGCTATATAACAATACACATATATATAGCCAAATCGCCAAAACACACACACAGAGATCGGATGTCGAATAATCCCGAATCGCCGTGGCTTGGTCCACATGCGATCCTGGAGGCGGTCGAGCGGCTCATCGTCAACGACGACAGCAACAAGGCCGATGCGGGGTGGACCTTGGAACAGATCAAGGGTAGCATCTCGCAGCCGGAGGTGGTGGACGACGCCATGCTGCGGGTGGAGCTCCATAGGCTCGTCCAGATGGGCGATCTTAAGGTGGTTGGAGGAGTTAGTGGGGAGGAGGAGCATTACACGCTGTCCCTCCCTACCTCCCTCCGTGGTTGTATCCGCACGGGGTGGAGGAAACGGCCGTGAATCTCGATGAGGAGGAGGACGACGCCGTTGGAGGTGGTGGGGCGACCTGGGAAGAGATCAGGGATTACTTGAAGAAAGAACACCAGCCGGATCAGCCGCTGCCGCCGGAGTTCGACACCGTGCTGCGGGCGCTGCTCACCGTGCTCTACCAGAGGGGCAGACTTCGAAATACCAATACCGGCGGAGGAGCGCTACACTACACGGGGCTGCACGCTCCGGCTCCTTTCGAGCCCCACGTCCCTCAACACCTCTTCTTGTATTATCTCGGCTACAAGCTGGGCGCCGGTGACGCCTTGGATGATGCCTCTGACTCTGACCCTGCTGCTGCATCGTGGCTTGGTCCGCGGAGTGTCCTGGAGGAGGTGGACCAGCTCTGCACCTACGACGACTTCACCACCGGCGGCGGCGGGTGGACCTTGGAAGAGATAAGGGACTCCCTGAAGCGGAGATACCCTGCACAGAGCTTCGACGACACCACAGAGCTGCTGCAGGCGACGCTCATTAGCCACTGCTATAGAGGCTATCTTGCGAGGCTGGACGGGGAGCGCTACAAGCTGTCCATCACCCCTCCCGGCTTCCCATTGTGGTTTCGTCCCAAGGCGGTCCTGGAGGCGGTCGAGGACGCCGGCGCCGGCGGGTCCACCACCGGACATATCATGGCTTACTTGGCGACCAAACACAGCGGGGTGCCAGCGGGCTTCGACAAGCTGCTGCGGACGACGCTCTCTGTGCTCCACCAGAGAGGATACCTTAGCTCTAGTGGCCCGGAGCACTACACGCGCCGGCGACACGCTGACATCGACAATGAGCTGCTTTCCTATTATGTCGGTTACAAGCTGGGCCGTCATTACGGCTTAGATGATGACGGCAAGGAATCGGCCGGTAACGGCGCCGCCAACAACAACGACGACCCAGAGTCGGAGATGGCCAGGGTATATCCGATTCATGCATTATTCCATTTCTGTGGCCGGTCGGCTGGTGTTCTAAAACTAATATATGCCTTCCTTTTGTCATGTGTAGCGACCTAATGCCGGCCAACATGAAACAACAGAGGTCGGCTTAGATGATGACAACACGGAAGCGGGTAACGGCGCCGCCAATCAACTACGCCGTCGGTTTGGGAACAACAATGACCCTGCAGAGTCGGAGGTACGTCAACGGTTTCAATTCGCTTTTATTTCATTTCTGTGGCCGGCGTTCTAAAACTAATATATATATACATATACCTTCTTGTTGGCATGTGTAGCGACCTAACGCTGGCCAACATGAAACGACAGAGCTTGTCCAAGCTTGGAGAAAAGAAAAGGTACTAGAAATATTGTTAAATATACAAATATTTTTCACATTGATAATCAAGTACGCTTTCATTTTTATACCTAATATAGTTAAAGACACTAGTATGTATAAGAGGACTTGGGGTACTTTGAAAATTATTCTAATGGAAGATGAAATGCTAATAGATCCTAATGGCCACACCATTATATTTCAAGACAAGTATTGCCTACATTAGTTCAGCGCTGCTATATATATATATATATACTACTGCCTCCGTTCCAAATTGTAATTCAATTTGATTTTTCTAGATTCATTTCTTTTACTATGTATATAGACATGGTGTATAACTAGATGCATAGCAAAATCAATGTATCTAGAAAAGCCAAAGTGAACTACAATTTACAACTGAGGGAGTACTATTTATAGATACTGCTAGTTGCTTTCTAGTGCTTAATTAATAATATTTGGCCTAAATATTAGTTTCTTTTGTCTTCTGTACAGGAACGGAGGCAGCAACAACGTTTTCGGTACACGATACAGAGGGTGTGTTTATCGTTCGTTGGCCATGGTATTCTCTCTTTTATATTTATACTTGGAGGAGGCGCCACGAGTGGGCATCACGAAGAAGAAACCTTGATAAAGTGGTTAAAGTGGGCAGCGATGGATGCAATTGTTCCAATTGCTGTGTTGATTGGGATGCTTCTCATACAATTCTTCGCCGACCTTGAACTAGAAGACGACACATTACAACAAACACCTGAAGACAAAAAACGCGTCAAGACGGATAAAATGGTAAATCTGGCAATGCTCGCAGCGTCAAAGGTTTTTTATTTTGCAATCAAAGAAGCACCGGCCGGCCCAAAGAACACATTACATATCACTGCACATCTTGTTGCTTTTGTGATCGATATGGGCGCTGCCATTTACCTTTGGAGGAGGCATATAGTGGCCTTGACCAAGAAATGCCCGAGAGTTCCTGCAAAGTCGAATGAAGACTAGTAGCACGCACAGTGCTTTTTTAGTTGTTCGATCAGATATCGATCAACCTGAGAGGTCCGGTGTGCTTCTGTTCAAACATGCAAGTGCTGGTAACTGAGAGAGAGTGAGAGAGTCATGGGATTCAGTTGTTTTCTGTTCCTGCATAATTCTGTTTGATGAGGGTATGTTCTTGGAGTTGTTTGTCCGGGGCACCGAGGACGCCTTTGTAACCTATCTCCTCTGTCTGTCTGTGGTTGCGTCCGGGTTTAGAGGTGGCCCTTGTAATCTGTACACTCTCATCTCTGTGTCGTCAATGGAGTCCAGTTTGTTCCGTATTTTGGTGCCCCTCCTCTCTTATGCATAAATCCTTCCTTCAGTCAAGTTCAAACATGTAAGTGGCCGTACCTGACAGAGAGTGAGTAAGAGAGTCCTGGGATTTCGTTGTTTTCTGTTACTGCATAATTCTGTTTGATGAGGATGCAATATTTTTTGTTGTTGTCTGTGTGTTGTGTTCCCGTGCAGCCCATGTTAGGATGTGACAGGAACACAACCATTGGCCAGGACGGGGATCCACGTCGTGACTACCCGGATACCTACTCCCATGTACTCGTTTCGACACAGTGCCCAACAAAGGGCGATTTGGTGGGGCACGCTGTGGAGCGTTGCTCCTCAGCCACATGGGTTGTAGCCGAAGGAGAGACGACGCTTGGAGACGATTGTTAGTTACTAGTGCATCAACCCGTGCTCCCAAGACGTCACGGGTAAGCATTAGTTACTACTGCTTAATACATTTTACTAATATGAAATTGTACATTTCACTCTCTATTCATTTTCTAACACAAACCCGAGCACTTGCATGGTGTAACAATATGTAAATCCATTTTAAAAGACCATAGATTCCATAATTAATAGGTCATGAACAAACAAAGTTTCCACTAAAATTTGGGTATATATACTATTTAGAATGTTGTGGCAAGCATATGGAAACTATATAAAAAAATATAAGCCCCTCAATTAGTAAAACCTTATTCCCCTCTAGCTCTAGAATACATTAAGTACATTATTTTTAATCTAGGAAAAAGTGATAAGTACAGACATTAAGTACATTAAGAACTTTTACATTTGTTCCCGGAGACTGACCAAACAGCTTAGTCACATTTCAATGAATTTGCTCAAGCATGAATGTCCAAAAGCAATGCAAAACATCATTAACCGGCCCTATTTGAGTTGAGCAGTTTTTTGTTGTAGTAGTAGAAGATGTTGACATGTCATGAATATAAAACACCGAATAAAGCAAGCATTCAAATTTTTGTAGGGCTACAATATAAGAGGATCCTCAAGAGACTTTCTAAGATTTATTTACTTTAGAAATTATTATTTGAAGATCATGGGTAAAACTTGTTTTGTACCCTGCAACTACTTTGGTACATCATGTGGGCATCCTCTTTCTCAATCTTTGGCTAGCGAGAAATTGACAATAGAGAATGCCTATATTTGAAGATCTAACTAAAGAGGTTGTTGGATGCAAAAAAATCGCCAAAATCTCCATTCCTATAAATTAGGAAAAATATAAAGTGTCTCTTGGAGTTGCTCTAAGACCAAATATTTGGATTGGTCATGTTCATGCAGTAGTAATCGACTTGTTTTTTGATATTTTTCTTATTATATGTTAATTTGGAACAGTTACTATTTTTTTTTTAAACAATCCATTGTCCCTAGTCAAAACATATCCCTTCACAATCACATAGAGAAAATAACACAATAACAACGATCACATGTTTCATGAAATTTCATAAAGTGGTTTAATAAACTCATATTGTTCTAATTTTAAGACAGAAACAAAATAGGTATCTCCTGACATCCAAGAGCCCTTCTAAATTAAACTTATCCCCATATGATGAATCTTTTAAAAATCTCCAACAAATATTCCGTTCATCCAGGATTGCCCAATCTCAAATAATAGAGAGGATGGACAATATATATCACCGTCGCCCCAAATTGAACGGACATAAATGAAGATTTAGAGTATCACTAAATATATTATGTTGATGGAGAAACTATTGGATGGTAAATAAATTAAAAAAACTATTGGATGGTGGTTTTTAAAGCATACACATTAAGGCTCTAAGAGGTTGGGTAGGGAAACTATTTTGTGAAATGTTCTGATCTTCTAATCAGTGAAGCACTTTCTTCCTAGATTGTATAACTTCTAAGTGATTTTTGAAGAATCAGGGAGGAGCCAGAGGCTCCTTTGTCGATTCCACTAGATTGGGCCGGAATTGACACCCGATTGCTGAACGCCGGCGATCTTGACGGCGAAGGGGGCGCGATGGCGGCAGGCCGAGGAAGACGATCGGGCGGCGTGATGATGTAGATGACGTAGCCCGATGAAGAACGACGAGGTAGAAGACGATGAAGCTGATGTGTAGCGTATCCGGCGATGACGAGAGAGAGAGATGGAGGAGGAGGCGGCGCTGGCAGCTGCTCGGCCGCGCCGGGGTGGCGGCGCTCCGGGCGGGGCGGGCGGCGAAGGCCGGGCGCCGCGCGCCGCGCGCACGCGGGCGCGGCAGGGGCGGCGGTGGCGGCGGTGACGCGCACGTGCGCTTAGGGTTCGGGGGTTTGAGAGCTGGAGAGCTGGAGAGTTTTTGGGTGTTACCCCTTTAATTTTTCTCGATTAAAATCCAAACGATTACAACTCCCTTGTATTTATAGTCCAGGGAAGACTTGCACGCTAAGCAATCTCTAGGAGGTTTCCTTATAGATTGGAATACCTCTCTCACAAGCAACCTATTTATTCCCTATTTTATTCCTATCTTTATTCCTTAAATATCCCTTACTTAATTGCGAAGTAAAATGACGTGGCATGCTCACGGTGGACGGCGGCGGCGCCCGGGCGAGGAGGCGTGCGCGCCGGGCCCTGCCCCGGCCGTGCGCGAGGTGCCCTATTGGGCCTCCGCCGTGGCCACTTTCTCGATCATGACATCTCTCCCCTTTTCCGAACAGCGTCCCCTCGCGCCGTGGTTCTCGCTTCGGCCGGGCGTTGTTGATGGGGTGATGGAAGGAGAACGGCCTGAAGATTGGTGCATCCACTTGTGTCGGGTAAATGAGCCGGGCGAAGATGAAGATGCTAACCTCTCGTAGATGCTTGGATCAATGCGTGGAATCTCATTGCTCTCTGGAGGTGGTTGCATCGGTGCCGAGTACGTCGGGGTGAAAGCCAACCTCAAGTGTGCGCAAAAGTATCCCACCTGGTTCGAGTACATCCCATAGTACCTTGGACAATTTCCGAGGCATAGTAGTGGTGGTTGTCGAGGAAGAAGATTGGCTTCTTAAGTAGCCGGTTGCTGGTCGGGAAGCCCGCACAAATGGCGAAGTCGTCGGAAGGTGGACGCCAATCACCGCGAGTGTCGCCCAAACCGTGCTCCCGCCTGGAGCTTGTTGGTTCCGGCTATATCGTGTAGCTCATGATCCGTTGATGTAGCAAGTTGAGGTGGAACGAGCCTTCGAGATTTTGACGAGGTTGATGAGGTAGGAGCTTGATGTGGGTGGCATGTACCTCTTGTCGCCATCGGTGAAGCTCACAAGTCGAGGCTTGCTTGAAGATGGAAGCATCCAACTCTTGGGCGAGGTGGATCACCGTGCTCCTCGTGGAACAGCCGCCCGGTGCATCGCTGTCCACGGCTTGTTGGCGTAGTCGCATCGGACGATGTCGCCGAGGATTGAGGGAGCCAACCGGTTTGGCTCGAGTCGCCCCGCCGCCGGCCGAAGTTGTCGATGGCCCGATGGTTGTTGACCGGCGCCGCGGGCGCAAGCCCATGTTCCCGACGTAGGTGTCGGGGCCATAGGTGTAGTCGATCAAGGCGCCGCTCGCCGAGGTAGCGCCGGCAGTTGTTGTTGTCGCCATTGATGGGCAAATTGAAGCCGTGAAGAAGACACCGTGTGGAGAGGTCCCAGTACTCCCTTGTCGTCTGGGTTGGCATGTAGACGATCCGGAGAAGGAGGAGTGCCGCTCTTGTCGAGTATGGCGGTGTACTGATGTTCTCGGCGACGTGGTACCGATGGTGGCGCCTTTGCTGGATCCGGAGGTTGCTCGATGGTGTTCTCCACCATTGTTGATGTTGGAAGGATGTCAGATTGTTGTTGTCGTATGTCGGCCACTGAACGACCGCTGCGTCGGTGGCGCCCGGGAACGCCGGTGTTCTCATCCGTGGCGGCGTCCGTTGAGTTGACGCCATGGCTGCCGGTGTCGAGGTTCGCAACTAGGGGTCGCCGTGGTTCATGCCCTTGTAGGTGTTGGCGATGCTAGGCATGGCGAAGACGTAGTTGACGCCGTGGGGGGTCATCGTTGGCGCCTTGAGAACGCCGTTGAGGATCATGTCGCCCATGTGGGAGACGTTGTTGTCGTCGATGGTAGGCATGGTGATGTCGAGGACGTCGTGGTTGATGGTGGCGCCCTTGGGAGGGGCGCCATTGCCGTTGGTGTCCTTGGGGCGGTGTCATCAAGGATGTCGATCCCAAATGACGCCGATGTTGACGCCGGTGACGCCGGGCGTGTCATCCATGTTGGCACTCCGGATGTTCCCAATGTCAAGGAGGGTGTTGGTAGTGACCGGGAACTTATCTCGTGCCATTGTAGTAGCCGCGAGACGTTGGCCTAGTTGGGTAGGCTTTTCGTCGAAAGCGCCTGGTGGACGCCGATGGTAGCCTCCCCGACCGATCCGATCCGGGTTGCGGCACCGGGGCATCCTTGGGGTATGCGTGCTCGTTGCTTGCAGCGCCGATGATCATGGAGGGGGTGACGTGAGGCGGCGCCGGTAGGAGCGTCGTCACCGCCGGGCGGCGCCCATAGCGGGACGCCGCCGGGTGGTGGCTGAGGTGACGCCGCCGGCACGCACGCCGGACAGCAAGGCCGCATGTTGCGTGTTGCCGCTGCCGCGGGCCACCGGGTCGCCGTGGGATGTCGATGGGAGCGTTGTTGATGTCGAGCGCCATGGCAGCGGCGGCGCTTGTTGGCGGCGCCGCGGGCCGGTTCGTCGTTGTACATCGCCGGGCAGGCGCTCATCCAACTTCTCGTGAGGGCGGTGACCGGATTCTCGCATGAGAAGATAGAGAACCTATCGCCGATCTTGTCCATCCCGCCTGGGATCTTAGCGACCTCGCCTCGCCAAGTTCTTCAGCCAGCGTCTTGGATTCGTGTCCATGGTGGTGGGTGGATCGTAGTGGTCTCCGGATACCAGCCGCCGATTCCAAATAGATTGGGCCGAATTGACACCGATTGCTGAACGTCGGCGATCTTGACGGGCGAAGGGGGCGACGGCGGCAGGCCGAGGAAGACGATCGGCGGCGTGATGATGTAGATGACGTAGCCTGATGAAGAACGACGAGGTAGAAGACGATGAAGCTGATGTGTAGCAGATCCGGCGATGACGAGAGAGAGATGGAGGAGGAGGCGGCGTCGGGCAGCTGCTCGGCCGCGCCGGGCGGTGGCGGCGCTGGTCGGGCGGCGGAGGCGAAGCGTTGGGCGCCCACGCCTTGCACGCACGCGTAAGGCAGGGGCGGCGGTGGTGGCGGTTGACGGCGCACGTGCGGTTAGGGTTCGGGGGTTTGAGAGCCGGAGAGCTGGAGAGTTTTTGGTGTTACCCCTTTAATTTTTTTCGATTAAAATCCAAACAATTACAACTCCCTTGTATTTATAGTCCAGGGAAGACTTGCACGCTAAGCAATCTCTAGGAGGTTTCCTTATAGATTGGAATACCTCTCTCACAAGCAACCTATTTATTCTCTATTTTATTCCTATCTTTATTCCTTAAATATCCCTTACTTAATTGCGAAGTAAATGACGTGGCGTGCTCACGGTGGACGGCGGCGGCGCCCGGCGAGGAGGCGTGCACGCGCCTGGCCCCCCGCCCTGGCCGTGCGCGAGGTGCCCTATTGGGCCTCTCCGCCGTGGCCACTTTCTCGGTCATGACACTCCTACTCATAGGTACAGCCGTTTTCTTTTCACATAAAAATAGAATAATTTAGTTACATTGTTTATGTAGAGATACGTGGATCTATTACCTTGCATTGATGGCTGGAACCTCGTACACATCGCAAATCAACCATTATATTTCCTATAGGTGCAAGCTCTGATCTTTCTATTTAGATTAGGTAGGTTTGCATCGAATATTACCTGTAATAGGAAAAAATAAGCATAAGACAAGTAACAAAACATGTTATTTATTTATAAAAAAACTATTTTATAGATAGAGGAAGGGCACAAAAAATGGCATGGTCTTGATGATTTTCTCAGTCAAAGCAACCTTCAATTTGCACGATTGCCCAATGTTTGATGCATGTTGCCCATCTTGGAGGATGACGTCAGATGGATGCGAGGCAAGAAGGTGCAACCTTCACATCAACCATCTGAACTTCCGTATCAAAGCAATAGAGCAGAATGAAATCATGCAACACCTGAATCACAAGTCCGGCCAAGTCACTCCTGTGGCTTGGTAGTGAAACTGGAAAGGCAGGTTCATGTGCTTGTAGTTGTAGCTCGGGAATCCGTCGTCAACCACAAGGTTGTGCCTAGAGACGTACTTAGCATTAGCAATGTTCACGGACGCCTCGCAGGTAGTACTGGTGCACCACCATCTGCATTTGTACTGCACTCATGTTAACTCTGTCAGAATGATTTAATGGGCTTCATATTTAGTGAGAACTTTGTCTTTCATGTTGACCAGGAATATGCCAGACCCTTTTTGAGCTGCTTCAGTTTTGTAATTTTCAGGTTGAATGTGCTACTACTGCTCAATGACAAGAAAAGAGATTTCACTTTGTTGTTGGTTTCAGAAATTCACATGCATCTTAGTCACATTCAGATTCAGCTTTGTTCTTCTGAGCATTTTGAGCTCTGTTAATGTAGGATTCTAAGTCACAGCTTAGCGCACATTGATGTGCTAGTTAATCACAACACCAATTTAGTACTGAATACTGACATGTAATACATTGGACAGTTAATCACAGCACCAGTTTAGTACAACACCAATCGTGAATCACATAGGATAGTACTGAATACTGACATGCAATACATAATGCAGTTTTTTTTTTCTAAAAGAAAATACGGCACACAAGTCTGAATAACTATTAATGTGTTCATATCAGTAGGTTGGCTCTTTGACAAAACAATCCGAACCAAACAGAAGGATGCAGACATGATGTTGCTATCCACAAGACAGAATTCGTCACTCCTGTGCAAGCAGATAAGCTGAATCCTTGGAAGTAAAGTAAGTACTTGTGTTCACTGCATGCACATGATGATCTTCGACTGTCAGGTCGCCATAAGCCTGTTCTTCCATGGCTCGAATGTGCCGTTCATCATGCACTGCACAAAGCACCGGCAACTCCCCATCTGCAGATCGCAGAACATCCATAGCACACGCACCATTTGCCGCTGATCGAACTCTGGTCTGCTGCTTGAAGAATCATGTTCTTCGTTTGTCTTTCGTTTGGATGACCAGGAACGCGGCGTCGACGAGGATGGCGCCGCCTGCCACCACGAGCAGTGTATAAGTTGACTAGTTCTCGTAGCCCATTAATATAAAATTGTTGGATAGCAATAATACGGTATAGGGGTACATTCTGTAGTACGCCGTTTTGTCGTTGCTGTCGCTTTTATACGCTTTAATTTCCTTCCCATTTCATCCGTACTGTGAACTGTGTGCCATATATACGTGTGGACGGGTCAACGGAACGTGGAACTGAAAGAGGTTTGATACGTACACACACGTTCTAACTTCCACACGGGCTTGTTTTTACGTTTTTTATTTAGGGAATCTGAATATCCCCCCGTACCAGGAACACTACCACCTGCTACTAAATGTATTATATATGCAGAGTACAGAGTAGGTGACCTAAACCAAGACACGTTATACTTTTCACATGGAGCTCCTTTTATTCTCTCTTCTTATTTATTAGGCAATCTCATACGTACGTGCACTACTGCAACCTTACCAGCCAGCTACCAGTCTCTACCTGCGTTTTTTTTTTACCGACCGACCTAGGAAACCGCCGGGTCCGGAAACGGTAAACCGGTCCGGTTACCGGTAAACCGGACGGTTACCGGACGGTTTGAAATTTGAATTCAACTGAATTCAAACTGCGCCGGCGAACGGTAAAAATCCGGTAAACCGGGCGGTTTGGAATTTATACCGCCCGGTTTGAGCGGTTTACCGAGCGGTTTGAGCAGTTTGAACGGTTTTTTCAAAATTCAAAATGTAATTTTTTTTTATAAAATGCTAAAAAAATTCCTAAAAATACTTCATGATTTGTAGAATCCAATGATGTCAAAATTACTTAAATTTGAGTGTGTTTAGTATGTTTTTCGACCTTCATGATTTAATGGGCCTTAATGGGCCGGCTGTGTATTTTTCTTTTTTTTTTTTTCAAACTTAGATTTGAAATTTTTATACCAAACCAACTCAATTTGACAAATTTTTACACCCTTGGCTTTTATAAATCACGAACTATTTTACGTAATTTTTTCAACGATTTTTTTCAAATTTTAAATTTTGAATTTGCCTTCTTTTATACCGGCCGGTCGGTGTTACCGGACCGCCCCGTATAAACGGTAACCGCGGTTTACCGCGTAAACCGTCCGGTAGAAAAACGCAGGTCTCTCTACCACTAAGCAACCGAGAGGGACCAGACTTCTCCCGGCCGGTTAAGGTAAAATAACCTACCCCTATTATGGCTGGATCACCGGGCCATGCGGGTCTCCCCGTACATAGAGAGCCGCTGGGGGGGCGATGGGGGCGACGCCCGACACCACCACCGCCGCCGCCGGTCCGCCAACCGCACGCCGCCCTCCTAGCTCCCCCTCCACCACCAGCCAGCCAGATCTAGGACCCCCGCGTCGCGCTCTTCTCGCGGAGGTCACCCTCGACTCGCGCCTCCCAAGGATGGCGGAGATCGATGTACCGGGTCCGCCACCCTAGCTCCGGGCGCAGGGCCGCCGCCGGCCGCCGCCGGCTCTCCACCTCGACGCTCCCGGGCCCTCCCTCCAAGCGTCGTTCCAGGGCCCATCCCGTCCCTCCCCCCACCCTCCGACGCCGCCTTGGGACCGCCCCCGGCGGTCGGGCCGCCCGCCCTCCCCCGGCCTCGTGGGGGCCTCCACGCCGACGGCGGACCTTCTCGCCGGTCCCGTCCGTGGGGAAGTCGAGGCCGTGGCCCCTCACCACGCCCACCGACGCTGCGGCCTCCTCGCCACCCGGGCGGAGACGCGCAGCTGCTCGGGCTCGGCCGCCCGCAGCGCCGGTGCCATGCGCGGGCGCTGGTGGCTCTTGTGCCCGGGGCGGCCGTCCGGGCCGCCGCGGGCCTCCTCTTTGTCGCGCCGCCGTGCTCCTCGCCATCGCCTACCCGTGCGGACCTGCAGCTTCCCGACGGATGCCTCCTCGTTCTCGCCCGGCTCGTGGAGTGCGGCCGCCGTGCCCGACGCCGTGCTCGTCGTGCACCCTTCTCGCTCCGACCTCGTTGCATTCTCCCCCGCCCTCCCCGCCCAACTCTCCGGGACAGCCATCGTGACCTCGGCACGCACTTCCCGCGACGTGGAGTCGCCATCTCCTTCCGTGGTCGGCCGCTGCCCCCTACTTCCCTCCCCCGGCGGATCCATGGAGATGCGGTGGGAGGACAACTTCTCCGACCGCCGGATGAGGAGGTCGAGGGACGCCGAGCCGAGGCCCGAGACCCGTCGCGCGCGCGCGCGGGCTTTTGCCGTCCACTCCTACCGGGCGGTGATCCCCGTGCCTCGGCAGCCGCCATGCCATCCCCGAGGTTCGGGCGCTGACTCGACGCCATCGGGACCTCCCGCAAGCGCCGCTGCACGCGTCGCCGCCGAGGCCGTGGGAGGAGGACGGGGCGGAGCCGCCAAGCTAGTCAACGCCAAACCCTTCGCCGCCAACGACCGCTTCCACGGCGCCCCCGCCACTGGGGTGCTGCAGTCGCCGGCTCGCCCACGCCGCCTCACGTGTCTCAAGACCCCGCCTCGATCGCCGCAACCCTTCAGCGCCGCCCGGCGGGGCCGGCATCCAGACCTCTCGCCCCGCCGACGCTGTGTTCTTCCCGCCCCTCGCCGACGCCGATGGCTTCACCCTCGCCCAGCCGCGTAGGCGGGGGTCGCCGTCGTGCCTCGCCGCCGCCCTCGGCGGCTCGCCTGCCGCCGCCGCTAGTGGGTCTCGCTTCAATTGTCTCGCCGGGGCCACATCGCCGCCGGTGCCCCCCCGTCCTGCTGCCTCTTCGCCGCAGCACGAGGCACCGGGCGCGGAGTCGCAACATCGACACCGCCGCCCTCCCGCCCCCGGCGGGCCGTGGCGCAGAGCCAAGACCGCGCTTCTTCTTCGGATCGCCGCGACGCGACAACCTCCGCGTCGCCGTGGAGCTCCCGGGCACCCTGCCCCGCGCAACACCTTTCTTCGTCGGGCAGATTCTTTGTCCGCCCCAGCGACGCCGACCGTGGCTGCAGCTGAGGGGTGGTGTTGGGCCTCTATTGGAGGCCAACAACGCCGCCCGGCTTCACCCTATAACGCCAACCCGCTCGTGCTTGTGCCGTGTGCAGCTACGAGCCTCCCGCGCCGGGTGGACCCAATGCTAGATGAAGCCTCCCTCGTCGCGCATCCGCCCACCACCGTGATATCCTAGGGCGGTGCGCTTGGAGCCTCCTCGCCGCTGCGTATGGTTGAGCTTTTCGCAGCTTGCCGCGAGTCGGAGGTCGGGGTCCGTCAGCGAGACCCCTCAACGACGACGTCCCCCCCATCGGACCTGTATCGCCGGACCACGCCATTCGGGAGCGCTGTCGCTCGGCACGGCGGTGGCTCAAGCAGGCGTGTGAGGACACCTCGACCGAGGGCCTCCCTTCGCCGACTCCCCGCTGCTGCGCCACCCTTGCTCCCGCGCCGTGGATTCTCGCGCCCAAGGCGCTGGCGATGGCGCACTTCTTCGACCGCATGACGCCGCCGGCCGGTGGAGCCTTTGATCCGGTCTCCGCCGCCTAAGGGCTTCCAAGGTCGACGACGACCACCGGTTCCTACGTCGTAGTGATCGGTTGGCCGCCAAAGCGACCAACCGCATCCCCGATCCGGTGAAGCAGCGCAGCTGGTGATGTTGAACAGTGGGAGGGGCGTGCGGATCATGTGGTGGCAAATTCTCCGCACACCACGATCGCCACTAGGTTCCACCAAGTCTTCGGTCTTGCTGAGGTATCGCCCGCAAAAGCGGGACAAGATTCGCGCGAACTTCCCCATGCTTGCTGCTCGCCGAAGCGGAAGTTGGCGTCGTCAGGCTCCAGGGATCGCACGAGTCTTAAACTCCGTGTCGCGCTAGTCGCAAAGTGTTTTCTCGTTAGTACACCCCTCTAAGCTCCACCGCTTAAGCCGGTGACGTTTGTAAGTGTTTAAATCGTGTGGCCATTGGTGGCTCGCCGTTTGGTCACACGGGCATTGTAACTTTTATTCCCACTTCTCTTAATGCAGCACGTGCAAAGCACGCTTTTGAAAAAAAAAAAAAAAAAAAAAAAAAAAACCTAGTCAATGAGGTGTGTGTAGCCTGTTTCTCTAGTTGTGAATGTGCATGCTTTGAGATGAGCGGAGATATCTAAGATACTGTTAGTGACTGACTACTACTCTGACTAAAGTCGTCGGCTTAATTTTACTCCCACATGCAAGCACGTAACGTAAGGTGCGCGGTCATGTTTATTTCCAACGCTGTTCACACTGACGACACAAGTTCCTTTTTCAATTTCTTATGAGGGAATCTCGACATCTTGTACATCGGTACATGCATGCATCTACTTGCTAGAATTATAAGCACAAAATGTTTTGCAAAAACAAAAATAGAAAATTAAAGGTAGGTACGTGTAACCACTAAATACGGCACATCAAACAATCATTACAAGATAACAGCCTACAGACACTACATAAAATTTTTTAAGAGACGTTTTCAATTTTAAAACTGTGGGGTTAGACCTGAAAAATGCCTCGGTTAATGCCTCGATATCGATGTGGGAAATACACGTGTAGACGTGTTTTAGGAAAAAACAAACGCATGCATGTGTGGTCCATGGACTGAAAAAAAAGGTTCGCATGCATGCGTGTGAGGCCCAGACCAAAGAGAAGTCAATCAGTTGCATTGCGTTTCAGCTCTCCCTGCCTATTTAAGCAGCATCCGCTTCCTCTTCAGTTTGTCACCCGCCACCACTCACATCCTCTCTCTCTCCCGCTATCTCAAACAACACTAGCTCACCAATCAATCAGATAGTGCACTGATGGCGCTCCAGGGACCGCCGTGGCGTGATCCGCAGACGCTCTTTGAGGAGGTCGTGCAACTCGTCCACAACGACGACCACGACCGTAAGAAGGCTGGTCTGTGGACCGTGCAAGAGATCAGGGACTCCCTGATGGAGACATACAAGGTGGAGCTGCCACAGGGCTTTCGACCCTGGGTCGACGCAGTTTCTTCCCTCGACGACGCGCTGCCGGCGACGCTGGCTAAGCTCTGCGAGGAAGGCCAGCTGGAGCAGGAGCAGCAGCAATGCTACAGACTGCCATCCCCTCACTACAACCCGCCGTGGTTCTGTCCGCTGGCGGTCCTGCAGGAGGTTGAGCGGCTCGTCGTCAAGCACCACAATAACGCCGCTGCCGCTGTGGGGTGGACATGGAAACAGATCAAGCTTTCCTTGATGCACACACACGGGCAGCAGGAGAAGGTGAAGAAGCTGAACCAGGGCTCCTTCGACGCCAAGCTGCGGAAGACGCTCTCTAGGCTCTGCCTAATGGGCGATCTTAAGGTGGAAGTCACTGGGAAGCAGAAGGAGCACTACACGCTGTCCGACACTAGCCCTCCCACCCCTCCCTACCTCCCGCTGTGGTTTGGTCCGGAGGCGGTGTTGGAGGCGGTCGGGAAGCTCGACGACGTCAACGCCAGTGGGTCTACCTGGTTACAGATCAAGGCTTCGTTGATGCGCACATACACCAAGCAGCTGCCGAAGCCGCTGCAAGGGGACTTGGAGACCGTGCTGCGGACGATGCTCTCCGTGCTGTACAAGAAGGGCCACCTTACCATTACCAGGGGAGCCCGTGGCCCGCGGCACCGGCATTACACGCGGCGGCAGGCCCCGGCCCTCGTTGAGCCCAATCCCGTTCCCATCTCCGGCGATCTCTGGTGCTATTTTCTCGGCTACATGCTGGGCGCCGGTGACGGTGACGGGGACGGATTGTTGGATGACTCAGATTCTGACCCTGACCCTGGTGAGGATGCAAATGCATTGGTGGTGAATAATCTCAAGGTCAAGGCCCCGGCGTGGTTTGGTCCGGGGACGGTCCTGGAGGAGGTGGAGCGGCTCTGCCTCGATGACTTCAACAACGCCACCACCGGGTGGACCGTGGAAGAGATCAGGGGCTCCCTGATGGGGACACACCAGCAGAACCAGCAGAAGCTGCCACAGGGCTTCGACGCCACGCTGCGGGCGACGCTCGCTACGCTCTGCAAGAGAGGCCATCTCATGACCACGGAATTCGACGCGGAGCAGCGGCGCTACACGCTGTGTGACAACCCTCCCTACTTCCCGCCGTGGTTTGGTCCGGAGGCAGTGCTGCGGGCGGTCGGGGAGCTCGACAAAATCAAGTACGACGACGGTGGGTCCACCTGTGAAGAGATCAAGGATCGCTTGATGTGCACACACCAGCCGCATCAGCTGCAGCCGCCGCCACGCTTCGTCCTGCTGCTGCAGACGATGCTCTCTGTGCTCCGCCAGAGAGGACACCTTATCAAGAGTGGCCCGGAGCACTACACGCGCCGGCACGCGCCGGCCCTCCTCGGCCGCGACACCGTTGACATCCCCGACTATCTATGTTGCTATTGTCTCGGTTACAGGCTGGGCGGCGGGGAAAGACGCCAAATAAGCGTACCTGGTGGTGTCGTCGGTCTCTGGAACCGGCGAGGGAAGAAATCGGCAGATAATCCACGGAAGGAGGGGTTCATCATCACAGACGAGAAAAAGGTATGGTAGGATCGGCTGAGTTGAAGATCACAAGGCCCGATTCATTATATGCCTCTCATTTCCTGTAAATATTGTCATGTGCAGCATTTGTTGTCACATCGCCACGAGGAGAACTTCGGAATCGGAAGCGGTGAGTCACCACGACCACGACTTGCAGAGGACAACGGCGGGAGCACAGGATACGGTACGGTAGTCCCTCGATTACCAACTACAAGTACTACTGTCTTTTCTAGATATATAAACCTTTTACTATCTTATTACTGTTATCACTAATTAGAGACCTCGATAGAGTGATGTCATCACATTCGTTCTTGCTAGATACGCTTGGAAAGAAAACGAAATTCTTACAATAATTAGAAACGTCTAGCCTTTAATTTGGTAAACACTAATTATCATTGTCCATACATTACAATAGATACAACAAATTAGTTACCCACCTCTACCATTAACTCCCTACTACATTTGTACATAAATTACCTAAATTTATTAGCTCTCTACTTTTGTACAGCCTACCTTGCTAGCCATAGCCTCTTGGTTTTGCAGAGTATGCTGGAGTACCCTAGCATTTGTTTGTTTGTTGTCAAATCTATTTTTGAGAGTAGCTAAATCAGTAAATTTGGCTAGTTTTTTGGATACTCTTTTGAGATACTCATGGCTGCACCATTTCGAACTAGACTCGGTGGTCATCTTGCCTTGCCTATATTATTCTCCCCTTGCTATATAATAACAATGATCCAAATATTTGCTTTCTACTTAATTAATAACATTTGGTCAGAATAGTATGTAGTACTATTTGCTTTCTACTTAATAAAAAAAACTTAGACTCCTATTTATAGTTTTGGCACCACCCCCTGAAATTTTCAAGGGTCTCAGTGAGGGTTTCATGAGAATTTTGTAGCATTAAATAAGCTGACTTGGCATATTATAAAAGAAGAAAGAGGTTATGAAAGTTTCATGGGAGGAAATAATTTTATGAGGATGAAACTTGTCTATACTATTTTCAACATGTAACAGTGTCTTGGAAACTGGAACACGATGAAATAAACTCCACTGAGGTTGGCTTTGGAGTATTGATTCAATAGTATTGGATGCAGAGTCTGAAGGATAATGGCAACACAAGGCCACACCATGGACCGCTAGACCGACAACCACACGTGTCTATTCATATTCCTGATGAGGTAACATCTCTTGTGGTCATTAACTATTAAATTGGAAACATTTTTACACCACTAAAAGCAAGTATATATACAATTTAAAGATTCCATATAATGACATGGATATCCATGGACTATTACAGTAGTAAGATGAGACTATGCAAATTGTGGTTTATATTACCATGAAATCTGGCTATAGTAAGAAATTATATATTTGGTACTATTCACTTTATACTCTCTTCATTCCAAATTATAAGATGTTTTGGGATTTCGAGATATCTAGCTTAATTTGGGCATTTGATATACACTTAGATATACAATATATCTGGACCCATAGTAAACTAAAATCAATGTGGATCTAGAAAAATCAAACAGGGCTAAGCTGTAGCGTGCTTGCCATATCGGGGTCACCTGACCCCAACGGATCGGATTTTGAAAATTCGGATGGAATATTACTGTACTAATGCAATAATGCTCATAGATCCTAGTGGCCACACCATTTGCTGACAAGACCCCAGTGCGTGGTCATCTTGTGTTGCCTAGATTCACCCCTGCAATATAAGAATGATAATTCCTACTACTAGTTGCTTTCTACTTTATTAATAACATTTGGCCGAATAGTATATATAACGGTGATTCAACCCAACGTTTTTGACTTTTTGGTACAATAGATGAAGGAACCGTTGATACCAGGCGGACAACAGATGGAGCATCAACAACGTTCTTGGTACACGATATGGACTACGGTTTTATCGTTCATCTCTGGCCATATTGCTTTTCTTGCGACACGGAACAATCAACAACGTTTTCGGTACACGATATTGACCATGGTTTTATCCTTATGTGGCCATGGTATTCTGTTGGGTCTCTTTTTAAATTTGGATTTGGAGAAAAGACCACAAATGGGCATCACGAAGAAGAAAGCTCCAAAAATAAGTGGGGTGAGTGGGCGGCGATGGATGTAATTGCTCCAGTGCTTCTGTTCTTTGGGATGACTGTCATACAGATATTCTTCATCGACCTAAAAGACACATCAGACGAAAATCTTGTGAAGAAGAATAAAATAGCAAATCTGTTGACGACATCATGGTCCAAGATTTTGTACCTTCTAATCAAAGAACTACCCGTCGGAAACGTCATAATAGTACGTGTCTTTGCGCATGTTGCGGCTTTCCTGATGGATCTGGTTGGTGCCGTTTACATTTATCTGCATCAAGGTTGCCATGACTCAGACGTGACCGGAGGAGGTTAAATGAAGAAGCTGAGATTTTTTTGGAAAATATAAATAAATAGTGCATGAAGAGGCTGCTAGCTGGGTACATGAATATATGTCCAAAACTATAGCACGTACAGTACTTTTTAGTTGTTCAATCAGCATCAACCTGAGAGTCAGTCCTGTACTTGTTGTGCTTCCTTCAGTCGTCAAGTTCAAAAACATGGAAACGGTGGCAACTGATACAGAGTGGGGTTGAGTCTTCTTTTTTTTTTTTTTTTTTTTTTTTTTGAGGATTCAGAGATGTCCATGTTGCAGTTCAAATAAATTTAATGTCTTTTTTTTTTTTGGGATTAGAAATTATTTAATGTCAAATTTAATTTGCCAGAGCATCAAGTTTCTCACCTCAAAACAAGTATATATCGGTCAGCAGACACACATCCACTGTCACGATGGCTGACCGCGGCGGCGCAAGGCGCCAGCAAAACTACTAGTGGCAGTCCAACGCGCGTCAGCATGGATTTCCCCAAACCCGCCATTGCCTCCGCCACTTTGACCGCACTCGCCAGCGGCAGCAGCAGCACCGCTGCGGCCGTCGCCCCCGCCGCCACGGACCCCTTTGCCATCGCGAACTCCCTTCTCTCTGCCGCCGCCTGGGCTTCCAGTTCCGCGGTGTCTCCACCGCCCACGTCCACGGGCTCGCGGCTCCACGCGTCCGCCATAAAGCTCGGCGTGTCGGTCGACACGTTCACCGCGAACCACCTCCTCATCCACTACTCCAAGCGACTCGCCAGCGCGCTGGACGTGTTCGACGAAACGCCGCGCCGCAACCTAGTCACCTGGACGGCCATGGTGTCTGCCGCGGCGCGCGGCGGCGGTCCTGACCTGGCGCTGGGGATCTTCTCCGCCATGGTCAGGAGCGGGTTCTGCCCCCAACGAGTTTGCACTCGCCAGCGCGCTCGGCGCTTGCTGTCACTGTCAGTCAATGGCCGTGGGTATGGCGCGATGAGGACAGCAGTTCTGATGCATGGTTCTGGAATAGCAGCTGACATGTTCGCCTACATTTCGGCTGTCAAGGCTTCCTCGATCACCTGCGACTAGAATTTCCGGTGGCAGGTTCATGGTCTTGTCATCCACACCATGTTTCAGTCCAATACCTCAGTGATGAACACACGCATGGATATGTACTTCAAAGCCGGACGGAAGGAAACTGCCGTTGCTGTCTTTCGTCAGATTTGATGGAAGGATACTGTTTCTTGGAACATAATGATATCAGGCCTCTCACACGGTGAGGATGAGAGGGCAG
The DNA here is from genome assembly GCA_015847255.1 of Hyparrhenia diplandra. Classification (NCBI taxonomy): domain Eukaryota; kingdom Viridiplantae; phylum Streptophyta; class Magnoliopsida; order Poales; family Poaceae; genus Hyparrhenia; species Hyparrhenia diplandra. The sequence continues at coordinate 787,241 of JADLZK010007339.1, read as the reverse complement.
CTGCTCAATGCTTTGTCGACATGTCAAGGTGTGGCTGCAACCCAAATCAAGTCACGTTCTCTGTAATGCTGAGGCTGAGTAGTGCTAAAGAGCACGCCTCCCTCGGTCTTCAGATCTTTGGACTTGCCTACCTCCATGGCTACTCTGACAATGTTCTTGTATCGAATGCAGTCATCAACATGCTCTCACAGTGTGGGCTGCTCAGCTCTGCCTATGGATTCTTCTGTAATCTCGGTGTCAGAAACATCGTGACATGGAACGAGATGATCACAGGCTATGGTCTCCTAGGCTGTTCTGAAGATGCAATGAGGCTCTTCCGTGGCTTGGTTTGCTTCGTAGCAAGACCAGATGAGTTCACCTATCCAGCTGTTTTGTCTGCCTTCCAACAGGATCATGATGCAAGGAACCATGAGCAAATCCACGCAAGTGTTCTGAAACAGGGGTTTTCTTCATTCCAGTTCGTGTTGACCTCACTTATCAAAGCAAAAGTAGCCCTTGGCTCAGTTCTAGATCCACTGAAAATCATCAAGGACGCTGGCAAGATGGATTTGGTGTCATACCATCTCTACATTCGTGAAGCATGGCTTGGATAAAGAGGCCATTTTCCTTTTCAACTTGTTCAGAGTTAACTGCCCAGAGAATCATGATGAGTTCATTCTGGGTACCATCCTGAATGCCTGTGCAAACTCTGCATTGATAAGGCAGTGCAGATGCATCCATTCGCTCATTGTCAGGACAGGGCACAACAAGCACTTCTTTGTGTCCAGTGCTTTGGTTGATGACTATGCAAAATGCGGTGATATTACTGCTGCCAAAAGTGCTTTCACTGAGGTTTCATCAGTGACCAAGGACGCCATCCTGTACAACACCATGCTGACAGCTTATGCCAACCATGGTCTGATCCATGAAGTCCTCAGCCTCTACCAAGATGCTGTCATCTCAGCTTGCAGCCTCCTTGGGCGAGTCGAGCGAGCAGGGGAAGCTTCTGTTCAGCTCCATGTTGTTTGTGCACGTCATGAATCCGACAAGGGCCAATTATGCAAACCTAATTGACCTCCTGGCATGAAGAGGGCTTCTCGAAGAAGCAAAAGTCAATGCAATGTCATTCGAGCCATGGCCTGCAGTATGGAGGTCACTGATGAACGGTTGCCGGATCCATGGGAACAAAGAAGTCAGTCTGCTTGCAGCAGAACAGATCCTGAGAATGGCGCCAAACAGTGATGGCGCATATGTGTCGCTGTCGCATGTCTATGCTGAAGATGGAGATTGGCAGTCTGCAGAGGACACCAGCTAGGAGGAAGATGGCTGAGAATCAGGTGCAGAAAGCGCAAGGTTACAGCAGTGTTGAGATTTAGCTATGCAGAGATGTTGCATGTAGGCAACCATATTAGGGGCAGCAGCCTTTTGTATTGCTGTGAATGTGAGTAGTAAATACATTTTTCCAAGCATCTTGATAACAGATAGGGACACTGAAATTAGGTTAGATCAGCTGTTGTTTGTGCATTTGGTGTACAATGCTTGCAAATGTGGAAAGGACTGTTTTGTGTGCATTCATAATTTGAGATGAGAGAACTTCAACTAATGGCTAGCTAATAAAGGACATTATAAGTAACCATCCGGTGACCATATCATGCAACTAACTGAACCACCCAGTCATACGACAGCAAAACCTGACATAACATCAGGAATACTCCATGCTTTCATTCTGATTATTTTCATGTTTGTTTTATGTTTGAATTTGCAAGTAAAGTTTGGTCTTGTTTTCTGTTGCCATGGTATCAATGTGTCATTTCTATAGAGTTCCCTCTGCATTTGCACTGCACTCATGTTAACTCTGCCAAATGATTTAATGGGCATCATATTTAGTGAGAACTTTGTCTTTCATGTTGACCAGGAATGTACCAGACCGTTTGTGAGCTGCATTCGTTTTGTAATCTTCAGGCTCAATGTGCTGCTACTGCTCAATGACAAACAAGCAAAGAAAAAAAAAAGAGATCGGAGAGGGATAGGCCCCAACCGTATTTCATCATTAAGAAGAAAGAGATTCTTCCCGATCTCGGAAAAACCCCCGAACCCTGGCTGCGCCAGCGAGGGATTTTTATGCATTCGTTTTGTAATCTTCAGGCTCAATGTGCTGCTACTGCTCAATGACAAACAAGCAAAGAAAAAAGAGATTGGAGAGCGATAGGCCCCCAACCGTATTTCATCATTAAGAAGAAAGAGATTCTTCCCGATCTCGAAAAAAACCCGAACCCCGGCGCAGCGAGGGATTTCTATTGCCCCAGCCGCCAGCCTAAAAATTCGCTCCCACTGAGGTTCAAACTCAGGACCTGAGGGGTGCCTCTAGAATGTAAGGCTGGTTGGGGTAACCAACCGAACGAACATCCTTTGGCACAAACAAGCAAAGAGATTTCACTTTGTTGTTGGTTTCAGAAATTAACATGCATATTGGTCAAATACAGATTCAGCTTTGTTCTTCTGAGCATTTTGAGCTCTGTACTACAGAAATTAGCATGAAAGATACTCGATTTATTCACTAAGCTTTCAATACTTATGTAATGTAGGATTCTAAGTCACAGCTTAGCGCAGATTGATGTGCTAGTTAATCACAGCATCAATTTAGTATTGAATACTGACATGTAATACATAGGACAACACCAATCGTGAATCACATTTTTTTTTTTAAAAAGAAAATACGGCATACAAGTATGAATAAATATTAATGTGTTCATATCAGTAGGTAGGCTCTTTGACAAAACAATCCGAACAAAACAGAAGGATGCAGACATGATGTTGCTATCCACAAGTCAGAATTCGTCACTCCTGTGCAAGCAGATAAGCTGAATCCTTGGAAGTAAAGTAAATACTACTTGTGTTCACTGCATGCACAGGATGATCCTCAACTGGCAGGTCGCCATAAGCCTGTTCCTCCATGGCTCGAATGCGCGGTTCATCATGCACAGCACGAAGCACCGGCAACTCTGCATCTGCAGATCGGAGAACATCCATAGCTTGCTCGATGGACGGTCGCTGGATCGGGTCTCGATGCGCACACCAGAGGCCCGTAACAAGCACACGCTCCATTTGCCGCCGATCGAACTCACCGTTGAGCCTATGATCTGCTGCATCAAGAATCATGCCCTGGTCATACAAACGAATTACCCAGGCTAGTAGCGATGAAGCTCCATTTGGCTGCCTCGATGCTGGCCGTTTGCCACAAGTGATCTCCAGTAGGACAACACCGAAGCTGTAGACATCCATTTCGGCCCGAGGCCAACGGTTGGCTATGAACTCTGGGTCAATGTATCCTGGTGTCCCTGCAATAACTTGCGTTGTTCGTGGCTCTTCCCCATGCTCGACAAGCCTTGCTAGCCCAAAGTCACCAAGCTTAGCATTGTATGACATGTCAAGCATTACATTTGCAGGCTTGATGTCCCCGTGCACAATACATTTCTCACAGTCCCGGTGGAGGTAGAGCAAAGCGTTGCCCAGATCAAGTACAATCTTGTACCTAGTGATGCCAGTTTTAATGACATGAGTAACGAAATTGTCAGTTCAATTATTATGAAACAGATCAATGCTTTTGTAGAGTTCAATTATATAATTTAGTAACTGCGAGCGAGGTAGACAAGTTAGCCAATTTTGGTACCTTTGTTGCCAAGTTAATATTTCCTCTGGGCCGTAGAGATGCTTGTCAAGGCTGCCGTGAGCCATAAGCTCATAAACAAGGAGGAGCCGTTGCTGGCTGTCGCACTCGCACCAGCCAACAAGGTTGACAATGTTTCGGTGCCTCAGCTGGGTCATGACTTTCACCTCTGCCGTGAACTCCCTCAACCCTTGCACAGATTGTTGCTGAGAAGACAACACCTTGATGGCCACATGAGAGTCCTGGTTCCGTAAGTAGCCTTTGTACACAGGGCCAAACCCTCCCTGACCGAGCTTGTTCTCATCTGCGAAATTGCTCGTTGCAGCTAGCAGCTCGCAGAGTTGGAATCGTCTAGGCCCAATTCCTCCCGAGAGTTCCAGTTCGTTTTGTTGCACTCTCTTCCGACGGTTGCACCACAGCAGGACACATACTACAGCAATGACAAGCGCAAGCACGATAACCGAAACTAGGCCAATCCAGATATCTACTGTAGTTTTGTGTGACATATGTGCTGGCTGCTGAGGTTTGATTGTTCCGTTTTGCATCTCTGTAGCCTCTTCCTGATATTTGCTTAAGATGTGTGAATAATACCAGTGCTGCTGCTGCCCAGAACTGTCATTGTTCCCTGTCATCTTTCTTAGATCAACACTGATCATACCACTATTCTCCACTGCCATCAAAGATCTGCCATGAGACCAACCAAATTTGTTAAGCACCATTTTCTCATCTTCCTTCTGATGCCCAAACTCTGATTGAATGGCAGATAAAAAGCACCAATGACAAGAATGTAGAGCACCAATCCAAGAAGGCTAACGCCCACTACCTTTTTGTTCAAGTACCAAAGCCGATAAGATAAACTATGAACGCTAACACTCACTAATTTCTTATTAACCATAGTAATTAACATGGGCCTTATCCCCACCTCCTCCAATTTCCTCTCTGCCTCGTCCAGCTTCTCCTCCACGTGATCCACAATCTCATCCTGCTCCAGCACCACTAGATCGTGATGGTTCGCAGCATATGAGAGCTCCAGTGAACTGGGGTTTTTGTTTGTTTGGAAAATACGAGCACATTCCCGGTACAGTTTTCCCCTTTCAAACGTTTTGGAAACAAAGCCATCCATTTCACATTTCAGGCACTCTTCATGTGTTGTCTGAATAATACCTGCAGTCATGGCCAATATTGGAGTTCGCCACTGCCGAACACTTGCAAATTCTTGTGGCATTTCTCCGCGTCCTATTTGCTCATTTATATCTCTTTCCATCCATCTAATCCTCTTTGTGGCTTCGAATCCATCCATTTCTGACATTTGAATGTCCATGAAACAAGCATCAAAATTGTGAGGGGGTTTCAGCAGTGTGATTGCTTTCTTCCCACTGTCAACACAAGTTACTTCTGCGCCATACTTCTTAAGAGCACCTGCAGCAACCTTGAGACATAATATATTGTCGTCAACGATGATAATTCGCTTCTTGTGAAGGAGGCTTCCTAGTGTTGAATTGTCAACTACTCCGTTCCTGCAATGAAATTTTTCTGTCCCACCCAATGCTCTCTGTAGTGAAACCTGAAGCACACTTGCACGAAGTGGTTTGGTAATTATATTCAAATTATATTCCCTGAGTACAGGTGAATTGCTCTTGAGACTTCGAGGATTCTCCAAAAGAAATAGTTTTGGAGAGTCTGGTTGATCTTTGTTCCTCAATTTACTGACCAAAAGAGGCATGGAATGGCATTCCTTCATCCATGTTTCTTTGTCAATGAACACAAGCTGCGCAATCTGTGATCTGTTATCTTTAGAAATATACTGATCTAAGTCAGTTGTCAATTTGGCCTGAACTCCCAGTCTCTGCAAATGGTACTTAGTAACCTTGGCACGGATTGGCCTATGATCTACCACCAATGCATTGATCCCTTCAAATTCTGATGATTTATTATCATTTCCGCTGGAGCGGGCCCTCTTAAGCGCTGCAGTGAAGGTGAAAGTAGAACCTACTTGGGGTATATATGCAAATCCGATCTCTCCCTTCATGAGATCGACAAAGCGTTTGCTCATGCTTAGTTCAATGCCAGTGGCCCCCAGCATGCCAGTCCGATGACTTGGATCTAGATCTACTAGTTGCATGAAGGGGGAGACAGGGAGTTGAGCTTCGAACGGGATACCAACTCCCGTATCTTCTACTGAGATTATCAATCTTATTGAGTCAGGTGCAAAAGGCGCCTTAGATGAGTTCAGTCCCCTAAAATGTCGAAAGTTTTGCCAACTACGCTTCCTGTTCGCCACTGGGTAGCCACTTAAGGTACTTGCATACTGAGTTCCAGTCTCAACTTCTAAACAATGCATGAGCATGACCTCTTCAATGACATGAACTGTCAAGTAGATATGACCCCTCTCTGTGAACTGTGGAAAATATAGAACTCTTAGCCAACAAAGAATAAATGCAAGGAACCATCCTATTCCATATGTTATCCATGTATAATGGTTATCTTACTTGTATAGAGTTCCCAATAAGATGTGAAATGACGTGCGTTATTCTGCCAGCATCGCCAATTAGTGTTTGTGGAACTTGGTCAGAAACATGCACCGCCAACTGCTCCCATTGCGTGTCATAGTAAGCAATGACCAAAAATAAAGTCAGTGCATTTATAATAAAATACAGTAAAACTGCAGTGTATGACAGCATGGCTGTACTCTTCGATTACCTCAAGTCCTTTCTCCTGAGCTTTCCCACAGAAGATAGACAAAATATCGTCACAAACTGTTCTAAGATCAAAGGGCACCATCTCAAGCTGGAAATAACCAAATTTTAACTTCAACTGATCATTCAACTGATCAAGATACTCTTTAAAGGGAGATAATAATGAAGGTCTAATGTAGTCTTGTTCTGTAGTATCCAAATCAGTATCCATGAGCATTTGAAGCATCCCTGCAAACATCGGTATCTTTGCAGTCTAATTGACAATGAAGATTATTGCATGAATCTGATAGATTAAGAACTCACCTAGAACACCATTCAAATAATTCAGCATCTCATGACCACAGGAGACCAAGACCTGCATGCAAAAGTCGCATCGAGTTAAAAAGGTGCCATTTTAACTCAGATAAGTAAGCCTTTATTTTCTCCATGTCACACCCCAACGCGGCGGTCCGGGCTCGTGGCCCAACGGGGCTTGGAAGGACACGCCGGGAGGCAGCCGGCCTCTGGGCGCGTGCGCCAACTCTGCCGCCGCCGTCGTCCAACTATTTCGGGAATTAGGAAATAAAGTATGTTTTAGAAATAAAAGAGATTTGAGTTTAATTAGGATAAAAAATTAAGTTTGTTTAGGAAAGAGATATTCCAATCTATAAGGAAACCTCTTAGAGTTTGCTTGGATTGCAAGTCCACTAGGGACTATAAATATAGGGGGATGTAATCTTTTCAAGTCAAGCAAGAATAAACTATTCCCCTATCTCTTTCTCTCTTTTTCCCTACTGCCGCCGCCCTCTACTCCTCCCACGCCGCTGCACGCACGCCGCCAGCCACCACCGCCGCCGCCCTAGGCCCCCTAGCCCGGCAAGGTCGTGACACGTGGTATCCGGAGACCGATCGATCCTACCACCACCGCGATGGCCAACGACGACTTCAAGGCTGCCTTCGACAAGCTCGTCGCCGACCTCCACATCAAGTTGGGAGATTGCCGCATGTTTCGACAACATTGACGCCCATCTCGCCGCCATGGACGGCGACCGATCGGCGCCGCCGCCGCCGATGAAGCCCACAAGCGCCGTGAGAGGGAACTCGCTGCGCCACGCTCAAGACTCAACTCAAAGCGACCATGGAGGAAGCCGGCCGCGCCTTCATCAAGCAACAGAAGGAGACATCCACATCGTCCACCGTACACGAGATAGCGGATGAAGTGGAGGCTAAGATCACTAACCTCCTTTCACCGCCCAAGGAAACAACGCCCCCAACATACAAGCTGCCACCACCGTACCCAACCGCGGGAACCCCCAGGCTACTTCCCCGCCCTCGCTCCACGCTTCCACAAGTTGGCGTTCTCAACTTACGACGGCAAGGACGACCCGTTGCCCTGCATCAACCACTGCGAGCAGTTCTTCAAGGGACAGGGGCACACCAGCTACAGAGCGAGTCTGATATGCATCTTACCATCTCACGGGTGGCGCACAACAGTGGGTACATGCGCTTAACTCAGGAGAAGGCCGTGACGGACTGGGCGTACTTTGTTCGTTGCGTCAACGAGCGCCGGACCTCCGACGCGCCACAACCCACTGGGCGAGCTCGCTGCGCTCCGCAAGACTGGCACCGTCATTGAGTACACGGAGACCTTCCTGGCGCACGTGGCTCGCGCCCGGGCCCCCGGACGAAAGCAACAGATCAACATCTACACCGCCGGCCTCCTCGAACCGCTCAAAACGGATGTCGAGCAGCAGGACCCCCAGGACATGGAGATGGCCATGTCCCTCACTCGGGCGTATGAACGCTGCCTTGCTGTGCTCTACAACACCAACGCCAGCAAGACACCGGTTCGCCCCCTACCGCCCAAGGCACCGACTACACCATCATCGACAACACCTACACCACCGGCTACATCGACACCTCCATCCAAGCCCTTCAAGCGGCTCACCATCGAAGAGATAGCGGAACGCTGCCGTACTAGCCTTTGTTTCAACTGTGGACGAACCCTTCATCCGCGGCCACAATTGCAAAGCACCTCTTCGGCATCACGGTCCTCAACGACTATGACACCGATGAAGCTAACCGCACCCTCATGATGTTGATCGGGAACTTGACTCCGCAGACGCGGAGCCCCGTCCCTCTACCTCACCGGCGTCATCTCCAGAGCCGGCATCCGCATCTCGGTGAACACGGAGCAACCCACAACTACATCGGCCGCCAGGCCGCCCGCAAAGATTGGCCTCTACGCACACCCGGTCGACACCACGATCTCAGGAGGCAATGGAGCCCCGATCCTCTGCCACGCCGCATCGTTCGACATCCCGATCCGCATCGACGCCAACATCTTCACCATCGACGCCTTCATCAATGACATCGGCAATGACATCGACGTCATCCTTGGTATGCCTTGGTTGGCCAGCCTAGGAAGGGTGACATGGGACTTCAACACGCCGAGCCGCGGTATGTTCGCGAGGGACGCGCCACCACCTTCGCCCAGCGCCACCTCGACGACCGACGGCCATGACCCATACGCCGCCGACTCCACTCCAGCGCACCCATGCTACCAACGGCTACATCAACCCCACATCGGGACGCGGCAAGCGCAGCCGACACCCCCGGCCCCGGACTTCTATGACACCAACGCCGACATCTTCGTCCGCCTACGCCAGCCACTCTACAGCAGCAACACTTACGGCGCATAGCCCTCAACATCACCACGGACTCCGCCGCTCCAGCATGGACACTTGAGGATGGCTTCCTCTTCTTCGACGACCGCTTCTACATAACAGCCTCCTCGCCATTGCTGCCGGATCTCCTCCACGCTCTACTATAGGGAGGCCCCCCAACGTGCCAACCTCCTCGCTATCGGCGGCTATACATCCACGCTAGCGCAGCTATGCCGACAGCCATCCTCCTTGGAGAAGCATGGCCTAGACGCCACACCACTACAACATTAATTATTAACGGTGGCGGTTTTGGAACCGCCACCGAGCTAAGGTCACGGTTAATCCGCGATAATGGTGGTGGCGGTTTCCAACAACCGCCACGGTTAATCAATTAAACAAAGAAAAAAGAAAAATCCAGCCGAAACCCTAACGGGCCGCCGGGGAGCCGCGCGCGCCGGGGGAACCGCCGGATCTGAGCCTCCAGGGACCGTGGCGCGCTAGGATCCGCCGCCGCCGCCGCCGCCACGCCCGGTTCGGAGGCGCCCTCGCCGGATCTGCGCGCGCCGCCGTGCGCCGTGGTGAAGAGGAGTGGGTCGCGTCCCTCGCCACGGGCCGCCGGATCCTAGCCGCGGGGCGCGCTTCCGCACGAAGCGCCGCCGCGCTGGGCCGCCGGGACGCCCTCCGCGCCCGCGCCGGAGAGGGAAGGGGAGGGAAGGTCGGGCTGGAGCTTGACGCCCGACGCCGCCGCCGGTGCGAGGTTGGGTGAGGTGGGACGCCAAAGCCGTGGGGAGAGGAGGAATGGGTGAGGTGGGGCGCCGGTGAGCGGAGGAAGTGATCTGGATCTGGGCGCCACCGGGAGTTGGAGAGAGGGAGGAGTGAGAGAAAGAGAGAGAGGTGGACTAAGTGAATGAATGAAACCTTAGGTCTCCATATATATACTCAGGGGCGTTATTGGGCTAGTTTTGGCCTAGGATGGGCCGTTTGGGCTCGAACCTGGGCCATTATTTACCGTGGCGGTTTTCTTTATAAAAACCGCCATGGTTAATTAAAAATAACCACCACGGTTATTGAAGGCATTAACCGTGACAGTTTTTTAAATAACCGCCACGGTTAATGTTTTGCAAGTGCCTTGCAAAAGATTTAATGTAGTAGTGCACCATCGACGCCGGTCGCGTCGTCTTCCTCAACACTACAGATCGGCAGTTCTTCAGTGTCGACAACGTCTACATCGGCTACAACACCACCCAGGAGTGCCAACAACTCTCCCCAAGCGAGTACGATGTCGACTCTTTCATGTTGGGTACAATGCTCAACCTTGCAGCCTCACCGCAGACATGTACCGAGGCTACAATTTGACGTCAAGTTCCGGTCTTCGTCACACCCCCCGCCAACGACCGCTTCGTCCACCTCGAGAGCCCTCCCCGTGACATGCTCCATCAACACCTCGTCGCCGGCATCACCCGTGAGCTCCTCCTGCGCCACCTGCCACCAAACAACAACGGGAAGACAAGCACTACACAACTATGTCTACTACGGCTACATCGGCAACCTCCTCTTCTCGCTTGGAATTCACACCCGAACGCACTCGACACAATATGATCATTGCCAACCCGGTTCAAGGACGCATGGTGCTTCGAGTAGAAGCCATTCTACCAGGCCAAAAACACTCCTCCCGATGGTGTCAACGATTGATCGTTCATCCAGCATGCGAGGACGCGCCCGTCGGGGAGGGGGTGGAGATGTCACACCCCAACGCGGCGCCGGGCTTGTGGCCCTACGGGCTTGGAAGGACATGGCCGGGAGGCAGCCGCCTCCTGTCGTCTTGCTAGCGCCAACCCCCCGCCCGCCCGTCGTCCAACTATTTCGGGAATTAGGAAATAAAGTATGTTTTAGAAATAAAAGAGATTTGAGTTTGATTAGGATAAAAGATTGAGTTTGTTTAGGAAATAAGTATTCCAATCCATAAGGAAACCTCTTAGAGTTTGCTTGAATTGCAAGTCCACTAGGGACTATAAATATAGGGGATGTAATCTTTTCAAGTCAAGCAAGAATAAACTGTTCCCCTATCTCTTTCTCTCTTTTCCCTACTGCCACCGCCCTCTACTCCTCCCACGCCGCCAGCCACCACCGCCGCCGCCTAGGCCTGCCCGGCAAGGTTGTGACACTCCATCTCCAAAAAAAGGAGCAAGCCTTTGGTCTCCAAGATCCAAGAGAAACAGTAACAAAAACATGCATAGCTATTTTGCAGTGAAGCTAATCACCTTTGACTTGGCAATATCTGCATTCTCTGCATTCGTCTTGAGCACAACCATCTCTACATAGTCATCTTCGACTCTGGCAGTGTGTTTTCTTTCAGTAAGAATGTGGTATCCAATCAGTAAAGCAATCACATGAGTTCCAATTGATGATGCTATTGCCATCCACGGCCAAGGTGGGCTCTGAATGAACCTATTAGTATTACAGAGAATCAGATCAGACATACAGCCTTTCAAAGAAAACATTACAGGGATAACACACTTTAATTGCAGGTTTCTTGAAGAGAAAAATAAATCACCTGCAGTGCATCTCATGCTTCCTTGACGGGTCACCAAAGTTCAATGTGCTGACGTGGCACATGTCACTGCCAGTGTCATTCGTACCATACATACTGAGTGGGCTGCCATTAGTGGTATCATAAACATTCACCATGATGGATTTCTTGCCCGCGAGCTTGTGGAGCAATTTACCAACAAGTGCTTCAATGTCAAATATACCACCTAAATAGCTGCTTGCATCCATAAAAGGAAAAGGTCAACGATAATTGATCAGTTATGTCATATATGCATTCCTGACTGAAATAGGAGGCCGGACTCATCAAATGCCTACCCTATAGCAGCAGCATGAATAGGCTCCTGCGGTCTGGCATCTGAGGGAGGCTCATACTTGTACACTGTGTACGTCGAGATCACTCCAAGGCGATTATTGAGCAGCTTCAAAGGAGCAGTAAGAACAGGCTTCCCAGATTGTCTAGCTCGGAGAACGTTTTCAAGGTAGCCCTCCTGTTTAATAAGAGCAAAAGAGGAACAGAATCGAGGAGATTAGTAGATAGATAGAAGATAACCCCTTCTTGCTCATGACACGAGCATTTTATTACCATCAGTAATTATTATTATGTGATCTGTCTGGGTCTGGCTAAACCTATTTAGGCAGCAGGAAAAGTGATATGATGATATAGTGTGTTGTCCCCTGTGACCTGCGTGCAGTGCTTCTGTAACTGTTAAGGGAAAGGTTGCCCTTTGGCCTCTACGACAAGTCCTAGAAAGAAACTAATTAATCAGAAGCAGGAGACGAGATGGGGTGGGAGTTAACGAAGGAATTTGCCCTTTGATCCTACTAGCTACCTGCATATCAAGCATCAATTTTCTGTCACGGTTCACGGAGTAATAACAAACAAACAAAAAAACAAAAAGGTATCAATGATCGATAACTGGGGTGAGCTCCATGCTCCCATTTGGGTAAAAAAAAACCCAAATGTATTGAAAAATTCCAAAGAAGAAATGAATGGATAGATGTTACAAATTAAGGTCTATGTTTATGTAAAATTCAAGGTGCAACAAAAGTCTATGAAGGGAGATATGAACGGATAGATGTTACAAAGTTGTATGTATATATAGAAAATAAATATATTAACAGAGGAAATTAAGTGTGGAAAGTGGGTGCTCACGACAGCGGAGAGCAAGTCGAAGGAGATGATGCCCTTGTAGGCGTCTTGCGCGAAGATTATAGGAGCATACTCCTCTGGCTCCCGCACCACGGCCATACGGCGGTGTCCCCACCAGGCCTCGGCGTCGGCGGCGACTGCCTGTTTGAGGTTGAGGAGTGCATTTTCTTGATGGTCCATCCTTGCTGGCGCTCGAACTGCTGGCGCTCGGCGTGCGTGACCCGCACCCCGTACACCACCCCGCTCGCCGCCGGCCGCTCGAACACCGTGCTCTCCACATATCTCGCGAAAGTCGTCTGCAGCCGCCGCACAGCAGCAGCCAGCAGGTAGTAAATCGAATGGGTCTGCCGCCACGGCTGGAAAGAAGAAAGCAAGGTACCTGGTCGACGGCGGAGGAGGGGTTGTTGGAGTGGTGGAAGGTGGAGACGAGGATGCCGAGCGCCTGAAGGTTGCTCATGCTGACGTTGAGCTGGTACTGGAGCATACGCGCGCGCTCGTCGCACACGCTGGCGAGCGAATCCCGCCGCTTCTCGACGGCCTGGGAGCTCAGGTGGTAGAAGATTAGGTAGCACATGAGCGCCCAGCTGCAGGCCGGAATCACCCATCGCCAGCGCTTCCGTAGGTACATGGAGCCATGGAGGTGGTGAAGATGAGCATGAGCGTCCGCGACGAGTGGGGAAACAGCGCCCGCCGCAGCCGCATCCTGTCGAGCCCCGGGAAGCCGAGACGGCCGGGCGGCTCGCCGGAGGCGCATCATGTCGAGCCCCCCGGGGGCCGAGAGCCCGAGACGGCCGGGCGGCTCGCCCTTCTCCCCAGGAAGCCCACACCGTAGTGTTGACTAAAGGAAAACAAGAGATTGTCACACGTCCAAATTAGGAGATGTCTAGCCAACAACCGATTTTTGGGCCATGCGATGCGGAATTGACGGACGCACGCAGTTGCCGCGCGCGCACGCGTGGCCGCGTGGGCAGTTTTCCTTCCTGGCGAAGTGGCTTGTAGGTGCGCACGTCCCTTGGCTCCGGCTTCTGCAAGCCTCCTTAGGATGCACTACCGGAATCGGGGCCTTTCCTGTGGGGGAAAGGTTTCCCGTGAGCTCTTCATGGGAAAGGTTTCCCGTGAGCCCTATTTCCGTGAGTGCGCAAAGGGGGCTCACGGCAAAAGCCACGCCACGGCAACGCGCCTTTGCCGTGAGGGGCAGCTCACGGAAAGGCCACGCCACCTTTGCCGTGAGGGGGAGCTTTACGGGAAAGGCCACGGCGGGAGGCCGTCCGTCCTCCGTCACCCTTTGCCGCGTGAGCCCTCCGTCCAGCTCACGGGAAAGCTCGACCCTTTCCCGTGAGCTATCTTTGCCGTGAGCAATTGCAAACACTAGGCAAAGAAACCCCCCTTTGCCGTGAGCAGGGGTTCTCGATCACGGCAAAAGCTGTATCCTTTTTTTTTTTTGGTTTTTGGGCTCCAAACTTTTTCTACAGTTCTTATACATCATATGTCACTCCATGTTCAATTTTGGTGAATTTTTTACTTTATTTGGTATATTTAGGTAATTATTCTCTTTTACGGCAATTTTTAAAATGAAGCCAAATTTGAACTACAAGTGATTGAAATTTTTGAAAAAAATTTAGTAAAAAATTGATATTCCTGTTACTCAACACAAAGTAAGGCCTTACATATAAAAATAAAACCAAATCTGGAACATCTTATTACGAAAAACACGAACGTTAAGCCGTGCTCGAGTGGTTTTAAAATTCTAGAAAATCAACCGATGTCGAAAAATCATGAAATTTGATAATATATCATGATATCTTGTGCCGAGGCTACGGTAAAAATTTGAGAAGGTTTCCCACAAGTGGCACGCACGATGTTCACAAACTACAACATCTACGTAGAAGTTTCATGTTTGTTGAGAATGATCCAAAGTGATTTGATGTGGATGTGGTGAACAAGTTATGGTCTGACTATAAAACTTTTTCTATATGCAATAGACGTTAGAGATTGTGCCATGTGAATTTTTGGTTATTTTCCGAATCATTTTGATAATTATTATAATTTTTGTTGTAATTAAGTAAATAGAATTAGAGATAAAACCACATGAAACAATGGTCAATTTTTCGCTAAAGCATCAATTATGTATGGGTGAGTGAATTTGACAAGGTATTTTCAAAGTAAGTTCAAACAAAATTTGAAAATATATGCTGGAAAAAAGAAAGAGATAGGAGAAAAATATATTTTCTGAAATTAATTTGCCGTGAGCTTTTTTTTTTCACACGGGACCCTTTGCCGTGAGCAGTTAGGGTTGCTCACGGCAAAGGATAGAATATATTTTTTTAGACAGGTGGGGAATATTTTTTTTAAATGCCCTTGCCGTGAGCCGATCGAGCAGCTCACGGCAAAGGGGGTCTTTCCCGTGAGCTGCTCACGGCAAAGGAGAGACCTTGCCGTGAGCTGCCCGATCCGGCTCACGGCAAAGGCGAATTTCATGTTTTTTAAAAAGACCGGCCGAGACCGGCCACTTCCCAGCCGCCTCACTCACTCTCTCTAGCGCTGCAGCCGCCGCCGCCGTTCGCGCCGCCCGCTGCCCCTTCCCCCCCCGCGGCCACGCGCCACCGCCGCCGCGCCCGCTCGCGGCCCGCCGCCAGCGCCACCGCCACCCGGGCCCGCATCCGCGCCACCGCCACCCGCGCCCGCGGCCGCGCCACCGCCGCCCGCGCCCTCGCCGCCCGCGGCGCGCCCCCCCGTGGCCGCGCCACCGCCGCCGGCCCTGGCGGTGCCTGTGAGGAGGAGAAGGCCGCGCCCGCCTTTGTGGCCGCCCGCCCGTGGGCCATGCTCACGGCAGAGGAGGAGGAGGAAGGGGGAGGGAGAAGGGGGGAGGAGGGAGGAAGAGGAAGGAGGTAGAAGGGAGGGGGAGGAAGAGGAAGAGGGAGAAGGGAGGAAGAAGGGGGAGGAGGGAGGAAGAGGAAGGAGGGAGAAGGGAGGGGGAGGAGGAGGAGGAAGAGGAAGAGGGAGAAGGGAGTAGTAGCAGGACCGCTCTACCGACGTCCCGTCCGAACCCGCCCTCGTTGCCGGTGCGACGTCCGGACCCGCCTCTCGCGCCCTCGCGGACGCCCCTAGTTGGCGCCGTCTTCGGCCTCGCAGTTGTCGGCCATCGAGCCATGTGAATGTCAATATATATATGTGGTTGTCGGCCATCGTGCCGTATGTTTGTTTTGCGTGTTTTGGAAACCTCACCGTAGGGTAGGTTCTGTTGAATTTTTCAACCGAGCCCGTGTGTTTCTTTTTTGCAGAGAGGAGCGCGTGAGGAGGCCGAGCCGAGTGCCTTGGCGGCCCCGATTGTCTTCCTCGCCGGTAGCCCGACTCCACCGCGACCCTAGGTATAACCCCTCTTTCCGTATCATGGTCGTAGCTAGATCGCGCAACTCAGTTAGGCATCTCCCGTTCGAAAGAGATACGGTTGGAAGTATGCGCATCTCTCTGCATACCTATAACCGTATCTGTTTTGAATTGTCCACATTTTTGGACAGCCCGAGGATGCGTAGATGGGGTTAGTTTCCATGTTACGCTCTGTCGATTCGAGTTTTCGGCAAATCTCCCTGTTGTTCTTCGAATACACAATCTCCTCGCCGACGTGTATTTGGAGAACAAATGAGGTGCCGCCAAATTCTGTCTCGATAGGAGTAGAGCATGGAACCGACCTCATCTACGCATCCTCTCGTGGGGTTAGGACCTATCTTCACCTATTAGATGGTAGGATCCTTGTGTAGATGCAATGCATTCTTATATTCTCGCGTATATGATAGAGAATGGATGACCGTGCGTGGATATACAATGGCTGGAGGGGTTTTGGAGATTATGACAATGAATGGGTTAGGAAGAGCAGTGCTTTCGTGGAAAAAACTTTTTAGAATGCTCGAGGTGCGAGTAAGATTTGGTGTCCATGCAACAAATGTGGGAATGAGCGAAGGCAAAGTAAGGGTGACATGTCTAAACATCTTTGCATGAATGGATGGACGGCGGACTATAAGCGGTGGATCCTCCATGATGAAACCGAGCGTCCCGAGAGACGAGGTGGTGAGGCAACGCATCGATGATATTGCTTCGATGCCGGGTAGGAGACATGTTAGATGACTTCCACGCTGGAAACTTTGGTGAAGGACATGGGGATGAGAGGGAGGAGGAGCCGAACAAACCGCAAAGGACTATTATGCCATGTTGGAGGCGGCACAGAAACCCCTTCACGACCATGTAGAGGTCTCTCGACTAGATGCCATTGGACGCCTTATGGACTTAAAGGCCCGGTACAACATGAGTCGAGACGGCTTTGACAACATGTTGGCAGTCTTTGAGACCTTGCTTCCACGAGGTCACAACCTGCCAAAGAACATGTACGAGTCGCAGAAACTCCTCAAGGTACTTAAGATGCCATATGAGCGATATACATGCTTGTGAGAATGGGTGCGCCTTATTTAGGAATGACTAGAAAGATGCTACGCGACCGTCCAAAGTGTAAATCCTCAAGGTACATAGAGGTAGACTCGTGATGGTCACAAGAGGCAGCTTGACATCCCCGTGAAAATCCTATGGCACCTTCCCTTGTATATGACCGAGGAGTCCGCGAAACGTATGACATGACACAAAGATGGGCGCCGCTACAATCTAGATAGGATGGTACACCCTTCCGATGCCGAAGCATGGACTCATTTTGACAATATTCATCCTGACAAAGCTATGGAGGCTCGTAATGTGCGTGTTGCGCCGGCAAATGATAGGTTCAATCCTTATGGAATGATGTCTGCCCCATACACTTGTTGGCCTCGTATAATGTTATCCAGCTCAATCTCCCCACGGGTGTCTCGCTTTCAAATGTAAGAACATCCTTTTGTCTTTGATAATTCCTGGCCACCCGGGGAATAAAATGGGTGTGTTCATAGAGCCTGTGATTGATGAATTGATCAAAGCTTGGAACGAAGGGTTTGGACATATGACCGAGTTTTGAAGAAAAATTTTAGGATGTATGTTTGGTATCACTACTCCCCGCATGATTTCTTGGCGTATGGGATTTACGGTGGGCTGGTGTGTTCATGGGAAGTTCCCTTGCCCAAAGATGTAAGACGGCTCGAGGTTCACCCTGGTTGAAGAAGGGTGGCAAGTATTCTGCGTTCGACAAACACCGACAATTCCTCCCTCTTGACCATGCATTCAGACTAGACAAGAAGAATTTTATGAAAGGTCTCCAAGTTACAGACCCTCCACCGGAGATGATGACTCATGCCGCCGAGGTACGTGCTCAGCTAGATGCTCTTGTGGTCGATAAAAAAAATATCTTTGTGGGTTATGGCGAGGATCATGCATGGACTCACAAGTCGCTTAGAGAGGCTCCCCTATCACGATGATCTTCTTCTTCCACATAACCTTGATTTAATGCAATCGAAAAGAATATCACCGAGTATTTTCTTGGAACATTCATGGACACTAGAAAGTCAAAAGACAACGTTAAGGCTAGAGTTGATTTGGCAGAGTTGTGTGACGTAATCGAAGAAGCCTCCTAGCAATGGCAAGAAATGGAAAAACCTAAGGCCGATTTCGTGTTGAAAGCAGCCCCAAAGGAAGAAAGTACTACAAAGGTTTCAAAAGTTAATGTTCCCGATGGGTATGCAAAGAAATCTAAGGAGGGGAGTGAACTTATCTACTATGTGAATCAATGGGCTCAAGAGTCATGACTACCACATATGGATGGAGCGGCTTCTTCTGGTGATGCTTCGAGGCTATGTCCCAGAGCATATCTGGCAAGTGATGGTAGAGTTGAGCCATTTTGTTCACCAGCTTTGTGCTAAGGAGTTATCTCGACCACACTTGAATCCATGGAAAAATGGCACCTGTGTTGGTCTATAAGTTGGAGAAGATATTTCCGCCCGGCTTCTTCGTTCCGATGGTGCATTTGATTTTGCACCTTCCATATGAGGCACCTGATGGGTGGCCCCGTGTCTGCTTCGTTGGTGCTATGCTATTGAGAGAGTCCTCAAGTCTATTCGACAAAATGTAAAAATAAGTGTAAGATTGAGGGTTCCATTGCGTAAGCAAAGGTTCTGAGGAGGTGTCGACTTCACATCAAAGTACTATGGTGACAACCTTCCTAGCTCGCATTATCCACCACCTCGTTACAATGTCAAGAAAATGAATCAACCCTCAAAATTTTTCAAGGACAACTAGGAAGTGCAAGTGGTTCGACCATAAAGATCTTTACACCTAAAGAGTGGCGCAAAGATCATGATATATATATACTTACCAACCTTGATGAAGTGCTGCCTTACATACAGTAAGTCACAACTCTAAGCAGAGAGCAAACTTGTCTTCCAGTAGTTGATATTCTGCATCCAACCTCTGTCTCTCGTCGGTATAGGAAATTTAAATGGCAATTTTGGCATCAACAAAGGGAGCCTCTACCGTATGAATTGGACACTCTGCTTAGACAGGGTGCTGGAAATGGAGAACCCGATTTCATTTGTTGGTTCAAATGCCAGGTACTGTCCAATTTATGCTAATGAACGTCTCATTTCATATGCTAACGAACTGTCTCATTTCATATATCCCGCTTGAGCTTGCGGGGGCCAAACCGATCGGGATATGCCACCCGCGCCATATAGGTTGCCGATGGTCGTTCCACTAGGGTTAGGTCATTTACCGCTTATGACGTGAATGGATATCACTTTCACACAATGAGGCATGAGCAGAATCGGCCAAACCGAAAAACCACAAATACCAGAGTTTTCACTAAAGGTGATGATGGAAGTACCACTAAAGGTTATTATGGAAGAATTGAAGAAATATACGAACTCCGGTTCCACGGCACTAAACGGCTTGCTCTTGTCGTGTTTAAGTGTCATTGGTTTGATCCCGAAATAACGAAATCGGACGATAAACTTGGGACAGTTGAGATTCGACAAGATTCCCAGATGGCCGGAGATGATGTGTATATTGTGGCTCAACATGTCACACAAGTTTATTATCTCCCATGGTGTTGCCAAGACGACGAGCGTCTTAAGGGTTGGGATGTTGTGCAGAAGGTATTGCCACACGATAGACTACCTGTCCCCAAACAATGACGATTACAACTTTAATGCAAACACATATGAGAGAGAGTTCTTCCAAGAAGAAGGGCTAGAAGGTAAATTTGTGATAGAAATAACCGGGCCGAACGAAATGGAAGTAGACAATGAAAGTGTTGTTGATGAGGAGGACAAGGAGGTTCGAGATGCGAAGGACTTACAATTGCTTGATCGATTACTTGAGGACAAAGAGAGTGATAACGTTATTCCTCCTCCCGTGGATCCCGCCAATCTTCATATTTTGGGAGAAGTAGACATGGATGATAGTGATCATGAGGATTATGATCCAACAAAGTGTGAAATCGTGACAAAGATGAGGATTATTTCTAATACATGTAATACTATGCATCTCTTAATAATTATGTTCTCGTATATTTGTCATTTCTTAATAATTATGTTCTGTTTCTTTTGCATTTTTACTAATTATCTACATCTAATTGCAGGTAATTCAGAAAGATGCCTCCTACGAATCTCTTAAAGAAATTGGGTCGTAAATTGAAGAGGCTTGAGGACATAGAGCCACCGCCACCGCCACAGGGTAGGGGCAAGGGCAAGGGTAAGGGTAAGAGTCGTCCCCTACCACCACCACCACCACCGGAGGAGGAGGAGGAGGAGGAGGAGGGGGGGGGAGGCGCAGACGGGACCTCTCGACGTTGATGCACCCGCAAAGACGACGAGGAGGACGAGGAGGAGGAGGGGGATGGGGGGGGAGGGGAGGAGGAGGAGGGGGGTAGTGCGGGAGGGGGTTCGTCTTCCCTCATCATGAGGGCTGTCTACTTGCGAGGTCCCTCCACACTCCCGACCAAATACCTCCTTCGCACGACGTCCGACCATTAGACCGGAACCTCCAAGGTAATTTACTTTACATTTTAGCACTACTTTCTTATTTGTGAGGTTGAAAATCACAATAGGAACTAATAATTATTCTTGATCATTTGGGCAGGTCTTTTGTTGTTACCACGACTCGATTAAAGGCCGCCTTCCCAATGGCATTCTTGGTCTTTTGATTAGGAAGCACTACCCTTGCGGTTGTATAAAAGGGACAACTGCAGCTTGTCACGTCGTTTCACCAATACCTCCAGTTCCCAGATAATTATGATATGAGTGGCAGACTTTTCCAAAACAAGGGACAACGTGTGATAAAAGAGCTGTGGGTAAGTCTATGTCGCACTGCAGTGTACAAATACATCGCATGAATTTCACATGTTTGAAATAATGACCGCATACATTGCTTCTATGTGCAGGATTACTTCAAGTGCGAGTCGGGATACGAACATCTATCGGATGAAGTGGCGGCAACTGCCTGTTTCAAAAAGGTGACAGACATGTGGTACGAGGCACGCCTCCTGGCCAGCAGGACATACTACGGGACCGTCATGAAACAGGCGCTCACCAAGGAGGAAGCCCGTCAGAAGAATCTGACCAAAGAACAATACATGCTGGTAAATATTAAATGTTCATACTAAGTTTAAGTATGCTTAATTTGATATTCTAATATGTTTTATACTTGGTGTCCCGTAGATGATTCCGTGGTGGTGCTTGCCTCATAAGCGGTCCTGGGAGATGCAGGTGGACAAGTGGATCGATAAAGATTGGGAGAAGATTCACAATGACTACCAGAGCGGCGTGCCATGATGCCAGGTGTACCACACCATCAAGGCAACCTTAGTCTTAAACTTAGTATGACACAGCCTACGCAGCTAGATATGTAAGTCTTATCCAATTCTTATTTTCTGATGCGCAACTTTGAATACTTTCTAACCATCCTACTTTTTTTATGACACAGGAGCAGATACATGGCGTGCCACTGAGCATGCTAGAGGCCTTTGCTTGCTCCCACAAGGGCAAGGCGTTGTCCGACGTCGTCTACAACCCTGAGGATCTGCCCGAGGCCTACACCAACCCGACAGCCTACACCCGCCTCACTGAGTACACCTCCACGGCGAGGGAGGTCTTGGGGGAAAGCTTCGATCCCCGCGGCCACAACATTGATGGAAACATCGTCATGATGGCCGGAGGAGGGAAGAAGCACGGGCAAGATCGATGGGTGACAGCGTTATCAACCCGGGCAGCACTTCACGTCTCTCTGAGCTCCGAGCAACGAGCAAAAGCTTGGGGGGCCCGGCCATACGCGAGCGGCCAACCACTTACCAGTCTACGATCGCTACACTCCAGGTTATTTACTTATTTATTCAAGGTTCATTTATCTTTACATACTGTTTCTCTGTGTTCTAACTTTGTGTTGAAATAGGCCCAGATAGAGGAAGAGAGGAGGCGACGGGAGGAGGCTGAGGCGAGGGAGCAGGAGAGGGCTCAGCGGAGCAAGCAAGGGCCGAGGCCGACAGACGTAACTTGAAGCTCTCCTAGCGTACGCCGCACGTATTGGAGGCGGGGTTGGTGAAGAGCTGCCGCCACAGATCGCCTTCGCTCCACCGCGGTCTTCGCCTCCACCACCGGATCCTTATGTCACTCCAAAGGAGTTACTCTACCTAAACTCCAAATATGCATATATGAATGTGAATAAAAATGATCTGAGTTTTGAATGCACCATGAGATGTGCATATGGACATGTGGTTGGCGGCCATCGAGCCGTTGTTTTGTTGCAGGTTTTGGAAACCCCTCCGTGCGAGAGGTGTGCCGAAATTTCTAACACTTTATCTTGCTTTTTTTCAAGTTAATAGAATCTACCTTGAATTTTGTCTCACAAATGCAATCACTTCTTCTATGTGCGTGGTCAATCTCACGCGTCGAACCCAACTCCGGAACCCAGCCCGAATGGCCAAGCTCGAGACCCCGTGAGGCGAGTGGGACCCTTGGGAAGGGCGGCACGTGCCTTTGGCCGTGAATTTGCCATGATGAACTTGTGAACTTGTGGAAACATCGATGTGAATTTGGCCGCCCTTGTGAACTTGGCCGTGAACTATATACACTTGATACCTATGTGGATTTTATGTAATATATGTGCTATTGTGGATTATATATATATGATATGTGAGAATGATGTGATATATATGTGATATGTGAGAAATCTATGATATATATGTGATATAAATGTGAGAAATACATGCAGTAATAGAAAAAAAAAAAAAAAATCTTTGCCGTGAGCATGAGGCCACCACGGCAAATTGACCATATCTTTGCCGTGAGCTGGGGCGGGCTCACGGCAAAGAAGCCATATCTTTGCTTTGAGTGGCTCACGGCAAAGGGGTGCTTCTTTCCCGTGAGCTACGCCGTTAGGGCTCACGGTAAAGGAGATAGAAACGCCGTTATGTTTATGTCTTTGTCGTGAGGTCGTAACGGGGTGACTCACGGGAAAGGAGCCCCCCCCGCGGTCAACTCTTTCCCGTGAGCCAGGGGTACACGGGAAAGGCTAAGCCGTGAGCCCCCTATTTGGCTCACGGGAAAGGGCCTTTCCCGATGCCTTCTTTCCCGAAGTCAGCCTATGCCGTGAGTTACTCACGGGAAAGGCTTTCCCGGCGGGGAAAGGCCCTTTCCCGTGAGCGTCGCCGCTCACGGGGGAAGGCCCTTTCCCGTGAGCGCCGCTACTCACGGGAAAGGACGCCACCTGGTAGTGATGGCTCGCGGTTCCGGTCCCCTCCGTGCCAATCTCTCGCCTCTCATCTCTTGTGTGCATTTTGTTTTTTTTTAATTTCTCAAGAATTTGTGAACATTTTTTTAAATTTGGTATATATTTGTGTTATTCCCGAATTACATCACTCTGTGAAATATATTACACTAAAAAATTAGTGTAAATATAGTAGTAAGGCAGTGTAGGTATAGCTATAAGACAGTGTAAGTGTATGAAAAAAAGATTTGGTTGATAAGAGGAGATAAATCAACCGGTTGTTGGCTAGACATCTCGGAAGTAGCAACTGACAGAGTGAGAGAGTACTGGGACTTTGATTTTTGTTACTGCAAAATTCTATTTGATGAGGATCCAGTGTTTTCCATGGTGCAGTTGAAATGAATTTAATGTCAAATTAAGTTTCCCAGAGCATCAAGTTTCCCAAAACACTGTTCACGCTCATCGTGGACCGAGCATCCACTGTCCACGCCGCAGAGGCGTACGATGACAGTGGCGGCGCCAGGCGCCAGCAAAACTAGTGGCAGTGCAAGGGGACGATGCCCGTGCAAAAGCTTCCTCCTTGATACTCCCTGCACAAGCAGAACCATCAGCATGGATGTTCCTCCAGCCCACCATTGCCTCCGCCCCTTTCACCGCTCTCGCCAGCGCCATGGACCCCTTTGCCATCGCAAACGCCCTCTCCGCCGCAGCGTCGTCTCCCCAGTTCCACCGCAGCACCACCGTCCACGTTCACCGCGAACCACCTCCTCCTCTGTTACGCCAAGCGCGGGCACCTCGGCAGCGCGCTGCACGTGTTCGACGAAACGCCGCGCCGCAACCTCGTCACCTGGACGGCCATGGTGTTCGCCGCGGCTTGCGGCGGCGCGCTTCACCTGGGGCTGAGGCTCTTCTCCTCCATGGTCAGGAGCGGGTTCTGCCCCAACGAGTTCGCTCTCACCAGCGCGCTCGGCGCTTGCTGCCACAGTTGTCCGTGATTGTGACGGATGACGTGAAGCTCGGCTGTTCCCTTCATGTCCTCGCTGTCAAAGCTGGCCTGGATGGCAATCCTTACGTGGGGAGCTCGCTGATGCTGGTGTATGCCAAGCACCGGCGTGTTGCTGCTGTGGAACAAGTGTTTGCAGGCATAGCAACCAAAGATGCGGCGTGCTAGAACGCGATGCTGGAGGGCTACGTCGCCAATGGCAGTGGGTATGGCGCGATGATGACAGCAGTTCTGATGCATCGTTCTAGAATGGCAGCTGACATGTTCACCTACATTTCGGCTGTTAAGGCTTCTTCCATCACCTGTGACTTGAATTTCCGGCGGCAGGTTCATGGTCTATGTCATTCTAGAAACAAGTAGCTAGTTCAACACATGGATATAAAATTGTAGGATAATAACGGATCGGTAGCTAAGGGATTATATATATTCTGTAGCAGTGTAAACTATATATGTTCCATTAGGTTACCTTGTTGCTGTCGCTTTTACACGCTTTCCTTCCCATTTCATGTCCACACAATTGGAGGACGAGGCGCTGTGCCTGCAGTACAGTTACATTGTGTGCCATATTTTTAGATAAGGGAACAAAGTTCCATCCTCTGACATCCAAAGTTCCATCCTCTAACATCCAGCCCGGATACAAAAAGAGAAGTCATAAGGCTCTAAACACTCAAGTGGAGAAACCACAAAAAAAAAAAAAAAAAAAAAAAAAAAAAAAAAGCATCACTACAGGAAACCGCGTCTTTGCCGAGTGCGAAGAGGTTCGCCGAGTGGCAAAAGCCGCGCACTCGGCAACGAACACCTTTACCGAGTGCCAATCTCAGCACTCGGCAAAACCAGCTTTGCCGAGTGCCTAGCCGTCGGCGAAGCACAGCACTGGAAAACAATACTTTTGCCGAGTGGCCGCCGTCGGCAAAATAATACACTTTCGGCAAGGATAACAGGACCAAACGGACGCTCTCCGTCACATTTGCCGAAAGTGTCTCACGTTAGGCACTCGGCAAACGCGACACGCTTTGCGAGAGTGCCAACCTTCCGGGGCACTTTCGGCAAATACTCTCTTTCTTGAGTGCCACATAAGGCACTCGGCAAACCAGTTAATTTTTTTTTTTTTTAGTCCCATATTTTTTGTGTGCCATTAGTACCCTAATTACATGTCATATTCACAATTTGGGAGAATTTCACGCTGTTTTGCTATATTTCATGAATTATTTTTATTTTCTTGCATTTTTCTTGACGACTCCAAATTTGAACTGCGGTACATGAAATAATGGGCGGTGGTCATTCAAAAAATGTTATTCACACGATGTTTGGCGTATGTTTAGGCTAAATCGGGGACTCGCCTGAAATTTCGAACATTTATGTGCTTGGGAACATGACAGTGACGTGCGGGAAAGGTGTTTTTAAAATCTATAAATTCAAACGAAGTTTAAAATTCACGAAATTGGCGTGGTGTCTTGTCATCTCGTGGGGAGGCTGTGAAAATTTTTGAAAAAGTTTCGAGCAAGTTGTGACGATGAAGCTAAAACCCGACATCTCCACACTTCATCACATGATGAAGTGTGGAGATGTCCGGGTTTTAGCCATCCGACGCCACAACTTGCTCGAAACTTTTTCAAATTTTTTTCACAGCCTCCCCATAAGATGACAAGACACCACGCCAAGTTTCGTGATTTTTAAACTTCGCTTTGGATTTTATAGATTTTAAAAACACTCTTTTCCCGCACGTGACTCGTCCATGTTCCGGGCACATAAATGTTCGAAATTTCATGCGAAGTCCCCTCGGATTGAGCCTAAACATACGCCAAAAACATCGTGAATAACATTTTTGAATGACCACAGTCCATTATTTCATGTACCTTGCGCAGCTCAAATTTGGAGTCGCCAAGAAAATGCAAGAAAATAGAAATAATTCATGAAATATAGCAAAACAACTTGAAATTGTCCCAAATTGTGAAGATGAGATGTAAGTACTTTACTAATGCCACACAAAAAAATATGGGACGAAAAATAAAAATTAATGGTTTGCCGAAAGTGCCGTGAAGGACACTCGGAAAGATGTGCTTTGCCGAGTGCCTGGACGCGTGGCACTCGGCAAAGTGTGTTTTTAAAATAATAAACAGGACCTTTGCCGAAAGTGCCGTTTCTCCCGGCACTCGGCAAAGACACTTAAATATTTAAAATAATAAAACAGACCTTTGCCGAAAGTGCCTTTTTCCCGCACTCGGCAAAGACACTTAAATATCTGCCCGAGGGCCCGTTCCTTCTCCATTCTCCTTTCCTCTCCTTCACCACGCCGCCCACGCCCGCCCCGAAAACCGCCCCGCCGCCGCACTTCCCCGCCGCCCGCCGCCGCCGCCGCCCTCCTCGCTGGATCCGGCGCGGACCCTCCCCGCCGCCGATCCGGCCCCCGGCCCGGCGGAGCCCGCCCCCGCCGCCGCCGTAGCCCGCCCCCCGCCGCGGCCGGCCGGAGCCCGCCCCGCCGCCGGCCTCCCTCGGCGCTGATCCGCCGGCGCCGCGCCCGCGGAGCCGCCGGAGCCGCCGGCGCCGGCGCCACGGGCCGTCTCCCGCCCCCCCCGCCCCCCTCTGAAACCCATTCGGGAGAGTGAGGAAGGGAAGAAGAAGAGCAGGGGAGGAAGGGAAGGGAAGAGGAAGGGAAGGGAAGAAGAGGAAGAGGGAGGAAGGGAAGGGAAGAAGAGGAAGAGGGAGGAGGAAGAAGAGGGAGGAAGGGAAGAAGAGGGAGGAGGAAGAAGGGGGAAGGGGAGGAGGAGGAAGAGAGTGCCTCTCGACCGGTCGCCACCGCTATCGCCGACCGGGTGCTGCCGCGTGATCGACGCCGCCGTCGCCGACCGCTGCTGCTGTGGTGATCGACGCCGCCGCCGCCGACCGCTGCTCTTGCCGTTTCTCAAGGCCCAAGGTAAGCCCTATCTTTCTAGTAGTGGTTAGTACTAGTAGTTAGTAGGGTTAGTAGTAGTAGTTAGTAAATAGTTTGGTGGCCTTCGTGCCCATATTGGTGGTTGTTATATTGGTGGTTGGCGGCCTTCGTGCGCATATTGATGGTTGGTGGCCTTCGTGCCCATATTGGTGGTTGGTGGCCTTCGTGCCCATTCTCGGTATATGCATGTGGTTGTTGGCCTTCGTGCCATGTTTTTGCGGGTTTTGGGTATCTCCCCGTGCGGGGAGGTGCTGCCAAATTTTGAGTGGACACTAACTTTTTTTGCCTTGTTTTGTAGGAGGACCTGTCGGAGGGACTCGGCGACCCCGGTCGTCCTCGTGGGCGGGTCTTGCTGCACCGCGTCTCCACCGACCCCGTGAGGTATGAATCACGCCCGTCCCATCCTTGTAGTTGTCTTACATAGCGCGACCCGCTAGGGCGTCTCCCGTCCGAAAAGAGATACGGGCGTTGGTATGCGCATCTGTGCATATCTGCGACCGTATCTGACCGCTTCGATTGTCCACGTTTTTGGACAGCCCGTGGATGCGTAGACAAGGTTAGCATCCATGCTCGCCCCGTCCGAGCCGAATTTCGCAGCACCTCCCGTTGTTCTCCGGATACACACTCTCCCGCCAGGGGCGTGTATCGGGAGAACAGCGGGAGGTGCTGTCGAAATTCCGCTCGGGCGGGACCTCGAGCATGGATGCTAACCTTGTCTACGCATCCTCGGTGGGATTAGGACCTACCCTCACCTATTAGATGGTAGGAACGCCGTAGATGCAATTGCTGCTATGTGGCTCGTGACATGGGCGTATGACAGAGGATGGATAACCGTGAGAGTGGATGTACACGGGCTTCGCAAGTAAGAGTCTTGAATGGGTTAGGGGACCGATGCTTTCCCGGAACATGCATTTGGCCCAGCCGCTAAAGGGTCTGCTCGATGCCGTGTCCGTGCAAAAGATATGTAAGAACAAGAAAAAAGCGAGTCAAGATTGAAATGGGTAAACATATTTACAACAACGGATTCGTCCCCAAACTATAGCCGCTGGATCTTCCACGCGGCGAAGTCGATCGTATTAGAGAGGACGTGGTGAGGCCCCTCCTCGAGGAGTATGATCAAGATGCCGGGATGGCGGACATGATGGCAGACTTTCACGATGCACAGTTCAATGGAGGATTGGAGGAGGAACCTGAGGAAACCGCAAAGGCGTTCTACGAGATGATGGAGGCGCACAAAGCAGCCCCTTCACGAAGACAATGGTTACGAAGCTGATGCCATTTCACGCCTTATAGCGTTGAAGTCGCAATTGAGCATTAGTCGAGACGGCCGACACCCTGTTGTCGTCTTATTGGCAAACTGCTTCCAGAGGGTCACGTCCTGCCGAAGAACACGTACGAGTCACAGAGACTTCTTCGTGGACTCAAGATGCCGTATGAGTCGTACCATGCTTGTCCAAAGGGGTGCGTCCTATTTAGGGGAGATCTCAAGGAAGCAACGCACTGTCCAAAGTGCAAAGCCTGTAGGTTTGTGGAGGTAGAATGTAGTGATGGCAGGAAGAAAAAAGTCCAAGATCCCCAGATGGTCGTCTACGACACCTTCCTTTCGCATCGAGGCTCCAACGGCCGTACATGACGGAGGAGTCCGCTAAACAAATGACATGGCACAAGAAGGGCAAAAGATACAGATCCCGAGAAGTTGGTACACCCATCGGATGGTGATGCATGGAAGCACTTCGATAATATGCATCCTGAAAAAGCTATGGAGGCTCGAAATGTACGCGTAGCGTTTGCAACAGATGGGTTCAACCCGTACGGTCAACTGGCGGCCCCGTACACTTGTTGGCCCGTGTTCGTGATCCCTCTCAATCTTCCCCCTGGTGTCATGTTTGAGCTCAAGCACCTGTTCTTGACGCTGATAATACCCGGGCACCCGGGCAACAATATGGGTGTGTTCATGCAGCCAGTGTGGGATGAATTGCAAGATGCTTGGCAAAATGGGGTACTGACGTACGACCGAGCTACAAAGACAAACTTTACAATGCATGTGTGGTACCTATATTCAATGCATGACTTCCTGGCTTATGGCATATTCAGCGCATGGTGTGTTCATGGGAGGTTCCCTTGCCCAACATGCAAGGCAGCTGTGCAGTTCACCTGGCTTCTCAAGGGTGGCAAGTATTCTTCGTTTGACAAACATCGTCAATTCCTGCCCGAGGACCATGAATTCAGACTAGACAAAAAGCACTTCACGAAAGGTGTTGAAGTCACCGATCCCATCCCAAAGTTTATGACCGGTGAAGAGGTCCTTGCCGAGCTAGCTGGTCTCAAAATCGATGAAAAGAAAGGTGGTTTTGATGGATATGGTACCACACACATGTGGACTTATATATCGGGCTTGACTAATCTCCCCTACTACAAGGATCTTCTTCTTCCACACAACATCGATGTAATGCACACAGAAAAGAATATCTCTGAGGCACTCTTCGCAACAACCATGGACCTTAAGAAGTCAAAGGACAACGTTAAGGCTAGACTTGACATAGAGATGCTGTGCGATAGACCAAAGCTAGTGATAGAGACCCCTAGCCCTGGGAGGAGATGGAAAAAGGGCCCGGCCGACTACATCATCAAAAGGGCCGATAGGAAGGAAGTGCTACAGTGGATGAAGACGTTATCGTTCCCTGATGGGTATGCGGCGAACTTGAGTAGGGGAGTGAACTTGCAGACTATGAAAGTCTTAGGGATGAAGAGTCATGACTTCCACATATGGATTGAGCGGATCCTTCCTGCGATGACTCGGGGATACCTCCCCGAGCCAGTGTGGCGCGTCCTGGCAGAGTTAAGTTTTTTCTTCCGCCAGCTTTGTGTTAAGGAGTTATCTCGGGATGCGATTGCTGATCTGGAGCGTCTTTTTGTGTTGATCCGCAAGTTGGAGATGATATTTCCACCGGCTTCTTCCTCGCCGATGCAGCACCTGATTTTGCACCCAGCGAGGGCACGGTTGGGGGGCCCGTGCGCCTCGTTGGTGCTATCCAATCGAGAGGGCTCTCAAGGTACTTCGAGAAAATGCAGGAATAAAGCCGCAATGAGCCTTCCGTGGCGGAGGCGTACATTCCCGGAGGAGGTGTCGACCTTCACACAGGCGTACTATACTGAGAAACTTCCCAGCGTCCACAATCCTACCCCTCGTTACAACGCCGACGAGAGTTCATCGAACCTCAGCCTTTTCAGAGGGCAAGTCGGAAGAGGAAGCGCAGCTACCCACAAGCACTTGTCCTTTGATGAGTGGCGCACTATCATGCTCTATGTGTTGTTGAACCTTGACGAAACTGCTCCTTATCAACAGTAAGTTCTCAATGAGCTTGTTCCATACGCCGTCACTATCCTCCACCTATCGACCCTAAACCTCCGGCCTTGTTTTTTTCAGTGGAATTTATTGGTCAACACCGGAGAGGGAATGAGGCTCCTACCTTGCAACAAGAAGACAATCTTCTAAAAAATGGGCAGCCCGATTTTATTTCCCCGGTTCTCGCTCAAAGGTACCATCCAACTAACCTCGTTCCGACTTTGATATTCCACTTTGGTCCTAGTAACATATAATGTAACGATCTACGTGGCCTCACCTTCCGTGCCCGCACGATGCCGAAATGTGCGAAGATTTAAAACAGGTGGGCGTGGCTTCCCCGTAGGGTCAACTCGCTCACCGCTTATGATGTGAATGGCTATCGCCGCACGAGAAGCTACGAGGAGAGTCGGCCCAACCGCAAAAACAACGTGCACCGGAGTTCGTGACGCCCGCTTGGATAAGAAGGACTATTACGGCATAGTCGAAGAAATATATGAGCTCAACTTCGGGGTCCTAAAGAGCTCAAGCTAGTGGTATTCAAATGCCATTGGTTCGATCCCGATGACACGAAAGTGGACCCTACGATTGGGCAAGTCGAAATTCGACAGATTCCGTATATGGAGGAGAGGATGTCTATATTGTGGCTAATATACACGCCACACAAGTTTATTACCTCCCATGGGCGTGCCAAAAATACGAGGACCTTGCGGGTTGGTACCTTGTGCGGCGGTATCGCCGCACGGTAAAGCGCTGTTCGAACGATGATGATTACAATCCTGACCCAAACACCGAAGAGTTCTATCAACCCGAGGGGCTAGAAGGACGTTTGGAGATAGACATTCTTTTCGCCGATGGGCATGGAAGTAGACAACGCCATCGATGAGGACGAGGGTGATGAGGTGCGGGATGCTAAGGACCTCGCAAATTCTTGAACGATGGAGGCCGGTGCGCCGAAGGAGCCGTGGAGGGTGATGCACATGCTGAGGACGATACGGATGATGAGGATGGTGACATTGATGATTACAATAGTGGTAGCGATAGTGATGACTACATGCCAGCCTTAGGCATTCGGGGAGATAATTTCTAAATCATGTAATACTATTTTGTTATTATTGTTACCTTTCAATTATATTTCGTTCATTTTGCAATACTAATTGGTTTACTATTTGTTTTTGCAGGGACTCGACAAAATGCCAGGCGGAAGGCGGCAACGTCGACAGGGGTCCAGTCCCGCTACGCGAGACCCCCCTCACCCTCTCCCCAGGCCGACGAGGAGGAGGCCGACGAGGAGGAGGCCGACGAGCAGCCCCTGACGGTGGAGACGTCGAGGCGCAGCCGACGTCGTCCGTCCACGAGGAGGCTTGACTTTGTGTCGTCGTCGGACCAGCCGGGGCCAGCGTCGGGCCAGCCGGGGCCGTCGTCGGGCCAGCCCTCGTCGGGCCACACCGCCCACTCGGACTCCGGCCCGAAGAGACACCTGTCCACACGTCCTCCTCGAGTGCCGCCAAGGTCTACCAAATAAGGGCCTCGAGCCTCCCACGGGGGCGATCCTTTTCACCGCCGCCCGTGATTCGACCCAACGGTGAAAAGTAAGTAGCCATTGATATTTTCACTACTTCTTCATATGACATGTTGAAAATCGAACTTCAAACTAACAATTTGTCTTAATGCCTCGTGCAGTAACTGGAAGATTGTAAGCGGAGGGGGCAGTGCGCGCCATATCAATGGCATCCAGAGCCTGCTGATTAGAGAGAACTACCCTGGCCTGGTGGACCTCGGGAACAACGTGAGGGAGGTTCCCTGGACGTGGGACCACTTCGTGCGCGTGAACGAGGGCAGACTTGCCAGGAAGATCAAGACGGACTTTTGGGTGAGTGTGTATGCAGGATTACTTCACGTCGTTTGAATACTATGTTTCTTAAATAATTGAATGATACATGTTTTCTCAGATGCGTAACTACTTCACGTGCGAGGCGGGGAAGGAGGAGGAGCCGCTAGAGTGCCGGACCAGGTCCTTCGAGAACGACTCAAGGACCTGTACCACGAGGCGCGTGTTTACTGCATCACCTCCTACAACGCCGACGTGCTTGGCAAGGTGGTGAAGAAGAACGAAGCAAGGGAGATGATGCTCCAGAGGGAGACCGACCTCACCAGGGAGCAGTACATCCAGGTTCGTAGAACGCATTTATTCAGATTTCTTCAATAAAAAAAATAAGCAGACTTCCATTAATCCTCTGCTATGTCATGCAGATGTGTCCGGAGTGGTGCAGCAAGTACAAGGACTGCTGGGAGGCCATTGTGGACAAGTGGCTCTTGGACGAGACGTACGCGTACAAGAGACTCCGTCGGAGGTGTCGCCTGGAGATGCAAGGCGCTCCACACCACCAAGGCAGCGTGCCCCTCCCGGTGTATATGGATAGATGGGTACGATTGTGTTGATATTTTTATTCAAGCGCTCAAATCTCTTCACTTCTAACCATCTCTGTGTTCTCCTCGCAGTCAGCTTCGCATGAAAACCAGGAGGTCAGCGAGTACGCGGGGTGGGCCTTGACTCACAGCGGCAGGGCGACTGACCCGGCCAACGTCTATGACCCGGCGAAGGGGCCCGAGGCGTACAGCAACGCCAGCGTCTACCCCAAGCTTACCCAGTACGCCGAGGCGGCCAAGCAGCGCTATGGGGAGGACTTCGATCCAGCCACCGCGCCCCTGGACACAGACCTGGTGATGAGGTTGGGAGGAGGGAAGCAGCACGGCCGGTTCTGGATGGCCAACAGCGCGATCGACCCGTCCTCTGTTGACAGGCTGAGGGTGATTCGCTCACGGAGCACGACCTCCACCGACATCCCCATAGCACCTCGGCAGTCGAGCTCCATGCAGACGATGCAGGTAACTTCAGTTTCATCGGTCGTTCACTGGTTTTACACATTTTCGCTACCTATGCATTGTTTCAATGTTACGGTTGTAATATTGCAGGTCCGGATGGCAGAGCTGGAGGCCAGGCAGGCGGCCCAGGCGCAAGAGTTTGCGGCCAGGCAGGCCCGACAGAGGCCCATCGGCGGGGAGTTGGAGGCAATCACGCAACACTCGGTGCGCCCGCTGCAGGGACGTGGCGAGCTACTTCCGTGGCCTCCGGATCCCGGTGTGACCCCGCCTCCGTTGCCTCCCTCGCTGTTCGCTCCACCCCGTTCCCTTCCTCCTCGTGAAATGGACTCCGGTGAGTATATGTTGTTGTTCATTTATTTGGCATGTGCGGCTCACCTGCAGGTACTAATGAGATCGCCTCACACTTGTGCAGCCACAGTCGGCGGGTTCGAACCCGACTCCTCCAGGTGGCCCTTCTCCACCCCATCCAGCCTATCCGGTCGGCCCGACTGCACAAGACACACGTGGCCAGGTGGCGTTCCTCCTCCGGCGCAGCGGCGCCACACTACGGGCTTCCACACGTCCCTCCACACCACGGGTGGTCGTACCAGTCGGCGCCGCAGCACGGGTGGTATCCGGGGCAAGGTGAGGGCTCTTCGCACCAGGGAGGCCACGGTTCGGGGCCGTCAAGTTGAGGTGGTGGTGATGGATTTATTTTAGATGTTGGATATATTGCACTTGTGGACGGATCTCGTTTAGATGTTGGACATGTTAGATTCCGCTTGGTTGTTGGACATGTTGGATTTTGTGGTATTTGTGGATTATATATGTGAATTTGTGGTATTTGTGGATTATATATGTGAATTTGTGAGATATGTGGATTATATATGTGAATCGGTGATCTATGTGGTTTATGATGTATATATGAATGTTTATGGTATATGTATATGTTGATTTGCAGCAACAAGCAATAGAAACAGCAAAAAAAAAATGAAATTCCCAGCTTTGCCGAGTGCCAGCACTCGGCAAAGCTGGGTAACCTGCAGGAAAAATGGCAGGTTTGCCGAGTGCAAAAGGTGGCACTCGGCAAAATGACCATAACTTTTGCCGAAAGTGCCTCCACAAAGCACTCGCAAAGTCCATTTGTTTTTTCGTTAAAATAAATACTTTGCCGAGTGCCAACATCTGGCACTCGGCAAAGATTTAAAAATATTCAAATCTTTGCCGAGTGCCAGACGTTTGGCACTCGGCAAAGCCCTTCCATATTTAACGGTCGACGTCGGGTTCGCCGAGTGCTGACACGGCACTCGGCGAACTCTTCGCCGACTGCTTTACTTTGGCACTCGGCGAAGATGGCTTCGCCGAGTAAATCTTCGCCGAGTGCGGGTCGCCGAGTGCGGCACTCGGCGAAGCCTTCGCCGAGTGCTTCTAAGCATTTGCCGAGTGCGGCGCGCACTCGGCAAAGGACGCGTCTCCCTGTAGTGCATCCACCCAGCTAGTGTGAGCACAGCATGCAAAAGAAGCTAGCCCGCAATACGATTATTAAATCTCCATCCAAACTTCGCAAAGACTGCTAGAATTAAAGGGGTGGTTTCTAATAAGCAATCAGTATAAGCTTTTTGATATGCACTCACCACACGTTCTAACTTTCCACACAGGATTATTTTTTTCATTTTGTTATTTAGATATCCCCGTACCAGCTAAGCACTAAGCACGAAAGGAACACCACGATCCACTTGCTAACCAAGGCATTATGCAGAGTACGGGTCGTCAACCTTAATCGACCAACGCGGAGACGACCTGCAGTTCGTCATTCTTGATCTTTTCTATAGCTAGCTAGTTCTGCTAGATTATATTTTGGAACTCCTTTAAATTACTTTTTGAGAAAGCAGCTAGCTTTAGGCCGGAAACCATGCGTTATTACGACTATTATTATTGACTGACTCTCCGCAACCACGGACATACAACACGCCTCCGGCCACTTTCTTCTACGCGTTCAAACCCCCAAGAAAATCATTTGTAGTGGCTGACCCTTGAGGTAATTTGAAATTCCCTTATTGGTCTCTGCCCTTGGTGGCCATCGTCAAGGGTCAGCCTGCAAATGGTGCGGAGCAGTGCGCTCCTATTGCTGACCCGCCGCCCCGCTGGTGCCAAACCAGGTTCACGGGTCGAACCGCCCCCGTTAGAAAAACGAACCGCGGGTAACCACGGGTCGACCCTCTCACGTTCTGGCAAGGCCAGCAGGGGAGCGAATTGAAGCAGCCGCCCGGCCGGCCACTAGCGGGGCCTCGGGCTGCAGTGCACACCCTACCTTGCTCTCTCACGCACGCCACTCCGATGCAGCTGAGCTGCTTGCTCTCAGCTTTTCTCTTCCATCTCCCGGCCCAGACCGGCCGAGATCGACCTCCTCGATCTTGCTTGCTCTGCTCGTCATCGCCGATCTGCAGCACCATGGACGACGGATCGATCGTCTACTCGCCGTCTGCCGGCCAGTCGCCATTAACTCGCACGCCGCAGCCAGATAGTTTCCTAGCTTCGTTCTTGTGGCTACAGCAGCAACGTACCTGACCTGACGAGTGATGTCCAGCGTGCGGCCTACATTGTATGAACGGCGCAATTTGCCACGAAGATGCAGATATGCAGTGCCCTGTCCCTGTGCTGTGCACGGTGCGCGCTCTGCGCGTTCCAATTCCATCCCATCGCGACACAGATCGCCGCGACCGCCGACCTCCTTGCATTGTTCTGTACAAGATCGAGACGATGGGGCGACAGGATCCGCCACGATGTCGCCGGCGGCGGCGGGGCCAAGGTCGTGTCTTGGCGAGGCATGACGGCGGCGAGCCTCGGCCTCAGCCTCCTCCCGCTCGCGGCGCCGCCCTCCGCCTCCTCCACCGCCATCATGGTCTACCTCCGGCCCCGGGCTCGCCCGTGATGCGGATGCGGGTGATGGCGTCTGACTCCATCGCGTCGGTGAAGCTCTGGGTGCAGCGTGACGGCGCCGCAGCGTAAGCTCGTCTTCGATGGCCGCGCGAAGCCGGCGCCGCGGCGACGGCCGCATCCGAGACTACTGCATCGCCCGAAGGCAACGTGGAGACCGTGCACGACGGCGAGGACCTCGATGAGCAGCAGCTCGTACCTGACGGCAAGGACCTCGATGACCGTCACCTAATCCACGACGTCTGCAGGGGCTGACGGCGCTGTCATCCACTGCTGGTGCAGCGCTCGTCGTCCAAGATCAGCGCGGCCGCGGCCGACGACGACGACCAGGAGGGCTTCGATGTCTCTATCGTCGCTACGACCCTAAGGATCGATTGGGGTCGGAGGGTTTCCGAACCTTGTCGACCCGCTTTGTCATAGGATCGAACCGCTTTGCTCCATTTACTGAAACAAGGAGCGGGTCGTATTCTGAAGAAGGTCGAACCGCCCCCCCTTGCAGGCCTAGTTAAGGGGGTTAGCTAGCCACTAAAAATAAATTAGATAAAGGAATAAAACATCCACCCTTCACATTCACAAGTGAATGCTTATGGCAAAACTTACAGTCCAGGGGTTAAGTGTTACCCAGTGACATGGAATTGAAATGTGTCACTAATATAACACCATTGATGCGGATAAATGGCACGCGTCACTGGTTAAGTGTTGCCCATGGCCCACAAGCAAAACGCATCACTATTTACAGCTTCTCAGTGACTCTTCTCAACTGGACACATCACTGATATGAGGGCTCCTTCTCATCCACGCATTTCAACAAAACACGTCACCACGGACCCGAAATAAGTATGAAAAATAATTAAGTCTGGACTCAAGTCCAGAACGCCCTCGGGCCTCTCCCTATCTCGTCCCTTCCTCTCTCTCTTGTCTCACCTCCCCCATCCCGATTCTCTCTCATCCCCTCGATCTCTTTAATTTCCTTCCTCCGCCGCCACACAGACATACAACGACGCCTCCAGCCACGGCGTGGATTCTCTACCGTGCTGAAGGCAAGTCACGGGTGACATGCCCCTTGCCCGATGCCGTTCGTTTGCCATCCAACGTAGCACCTCTTCCACTTCCCAATACACAGCCCGCTAGCATTTCGAGGCCCAATAAGGCCCAGCTCGGGTTCACAAGATGAGTTACGATGGCTGAGCTCTCGCCGCCGCCGCCGCCGAGAAAATGGCGCCATACAGACCACGCACAGGGTAATTTGGGCGGGATCAGTGGATGCTTAATGCAGCATGAAGAGCATGCTGGTGGTGTACAAACTCAAGAATTCTCTTCTCCCTATTTTAACTCTTCCCTTTGTATTTCCAGGGTTCTAAGACAATTGACTATGTCTATTCCAGATGTTCTTTAGGCTGCCACCACATGGAAAGATATTTTGTTCTTTTTGGGCAATTCGCCTAGCACATGTGCGCTAACATATGGCTTTTTGGTGAAGATTATTTTGTTTTTAGCCCTAACAATTATGTGGCTAATTCTATACACATATATATGATATAGTGGTACCTTTAGTGGAGTTTATTTTGTTTATTTGGAGCATGTATATATTGAACATGCTTATTAAAATGTTAGTGTATCACGATGCACAGTGCTCATGTGCTTATTTCACTATCAGCATGTGTGCATTAATCATGTAATTCTAAGCTGGGCTTTATTTGGGCCAAATCTGCAACTGTGCTACCCTATTTGAAGTGAAAGAGCTACTTGGTTTATTAGCCATTGGATGAGAAATGGAGGGCATCCAGTAGGTGGTAAGTCACCTGTGACTTGCCTTCACCAAGTTAGAGAATCCACGCCGCTCCAGCCACTTTCTTCTGTGCAGACTTTTCACGACGCCTTCATTATTAACACATATACCTTAGGACATTCAAGAAAAACATATATCCTCGAGAATACTACATTGCTTTGACGTTGTTCAAAATCTAACCTCATCTTTGTTTCCTCTGCATCCAAACCCCCAAGAAAATCATTTGTAGCGGCTGACCCTTGAGGTAATTTGAAATTACATTAGGGCTAGTTTGGATTCAACCATTCCTCTTCGGAATTTGAGGGAATTGAAGAGGTACTCCTCAATCCCTTCCACTCCCTAAGGGTAATGATTGATCCAAAAGAGCCCTTATTGGTCTGTGCCCTAGGCAGCCATCGTTAAAGGTTGGCCACCAAAAATAATTTACCAACTGGTTTTTATATAGTTTCCTTGAGGTTTTTGGCCCTCATGATATACCTTTTCATGGTAGTGGTATGGTGTATGATCTGTATCAGTTCGACTTGGTAGAATTATGGTATCGTAAGATTTCAAGATATAAATTGGGATCTGACAAGTGACAACCTTGCACCGCTGGTTCAAGAAGGAGAGGGGGCAACAAGTACTGTATTGTGGATGTTTTTGAGGTGGAGATTGTTAATGACGGATTATTTATGACTTTGCCTTTGTTTGGCTCCCATGCACGCGTAACCTAAAGCAGTTTCACACGGGGCTCCCTTTTATCTTTCTCTTCTTAATTAACTACTACCAGCTAGCACTAAGTCGCCGCCGGCTTAATTTGACTCCCACATGCCTGCACCTAACGTAAAGTGCGCAGGCACGTTTATTTCCAACTTTCCACACATGCTCCTTTGGAATTTCTTATTAGGCAGGAATCAACATCCCGTACGTCGGTACATGAATGCTACTACTTGCTAGCATTATATAAGCACAAAGTGTCTTGCAAAACGAAAAGAAAAAAAAATATGTTAAACGTAGGTACGTACGACCATTGCCGGACAACGAACAGTCCATACAACTTTTGTTGTAAAAAAGAAAAAAAGTCCATACAACTCAGATAAAAAAAAAGGTAGGGATTACTTGGGTTTGCCTTGGGGCTCAGCGACCACTGAGGGTACTCCAATAGCCTTCTCTCCCCCGAGAGGAAAATCTATCTCGCCTCTGATATTATTGTTCCCTCCTCGAGAGGAAACAATAATATCTGCCTCTAGTCCAATACTCTTCCCTGAAATGAAAGGGTATGCAAATGGCAATGGCAAGACTACATTTATACCCAAACTTAGCCTTGATAAAAGGACAACTCTTTAAAATATAGTTTGAGGAAACTATATCTCAAATCTAGACAAAAAAAAAAAACATATCACTGAAGCTGTGTTGTGGATTGAATCACAAATTAATATGCAGCGAGGCGCGTTGCTAGCTAGCTGCTGATCTCTCTGTCGCGGCTGACGACGCGAACGACACCTAAAGGCGATGCCGGGCGGGAGAAAGAAGGAGATGAATGCATTCAGAGAAGACGTCGTCTTCATATCTTTATAGCGTATTTCGTTGTTTATGTTTTGCATTATGTCACTACCATGTGGGCCCAAGAAGGCCAGCGTCTGTATCCCGTTTAAACGGTGAGTCGTGAACCGAGTCTGTCATCGAACCCATTGCTTCGAATTCAGAACTCAAGCCAAGGCAGAGGGGTTAACCCTGCCGGCTTCGTCATCGTTCCATCCCTTGTGTGCGCTTCACATCGACGGCGATCTCGCCGGCGCGGCCCACAGACGTGACAAGTGGTATCAGATTCGGCGTTCCTCGGTGCGGGTGTGGAGTTCATCGGGCTCGCTTCGGCGTGAGTTATCGGCTCCGCTTCTTCTCGGACAAGCAAGGTGACGGATCAAACCAACCCATCCCATCCCATCACTCCCGTAGCACAATTCATCTCACCTCCATGTCGTTAGGGTTCCTGTGCGTCTGATTCTGGTAGATCAAGGTTGTAATTCCGGTCAGCAGGCTCTCCCGGGTCACGCCCTTTGGGTGTTCGACCAGGGATCCGTAGGTCCTTCCTTTGGTTAACCCGGTCCTCGAATCAGCCCGTTCCGGTTCCTCGCCACCAAATTCACTCACACACACCAAATCCACAAACCCAGCTCACGATCCGTCATCAATTCGGCGATTATTCCAATTTTGGAGAAATTTTGGAGGCGTTCAGGGCGGCGGTGATACTGTTATTAACGCACGGTTGATCGCCAAAGGAGGGTTGTGAGACAAGTTCTCATGTAAAATTCCAGAACCATACTTTTGATCCCGGGGCGCGGTGGTGTCGGTGGGAGGGTGTCCTCGAGCTCAGGTTGCGGGGCGGTGTTCTCGTGTAAAATTCCAAGGCACGGCCTCACCCTCAGCGGCGGTGACAAAGTGGCAATCGGTTTGTTGGGGAGGTATCACTGAACCAGGTTGATTGTCATTGCTATTTTATCAATTGTCGAGCCGGCTCTCTGTTAAACCTTCAAAGCGAGGCGTCCCCTTCATTTGGAAGTCATGTCCGAGTGCCGACGAGGATCAACAATTCATGGACAAGGTGATGGAGCAGTTTTGATCTATTAGTTGCTCGTGTTAATGACATTGGTGTGACTCAAACTCAGTTGAAACATCAGATGGATGTTAGTCATCAGGCCATGGATGAGTTCTGTGGCAGAACCTCCTAAATTATGGGGCCCACCACTTTTTGTCATTGTCCCAAAGACCTTTGACAGTGTGTGCGATACACCCAATAACTTAAGAAGTCCGTCGGGTGTCCATAGAGAACCCTGATTAAACCACAATTTACAACTCATACCATGATCAACAAAGGAGCAACTACAACATTACAACATTTGTTACAAAAATATAAATCGGAGTGCGGAAGAATAGTAACATTAATTTATAAAATATAAGTAAGTTACTTTTGAGTAAACTTAACTTAATTTGCGGAAAGCTGAGTAGAACTAGAAGACAACCAGGATCATGTCGAGCTCACCTACATAACCCTGGTAGCAGCACGAGTCACCACCTACAACAGGGGTTAACAAACCCTGAGTACACAATGTACTCCGCAAGACTTACCCAACAAAAAGAAAAGACTCCAAGGGTATGTTGGCTTAAGGGAAGTAGAGTTAGAAAAGGGGAGTTTTGCACAAAAGCTTACTACAAGTGGATCCTTACTTTCAATATTTTAATCAAGTTTTAGCATAAATTTTATTGAAGCTTATTATAGCTAGATTTGCACCTGTTCTATCTCAATCACTTGTATTAAACATCATACATCAAATTCATCTCTTTTCCATGATCACCATTGTTCTATCAATTAACTACAATGCAGTCGAAGAATGGGTCTCCATAACCGAGGAGCAACGACGATTCGAATCGATTAAACCCAGGTTGGGGGATTCCTTACCACACGACATATGTAGAACTTAAACTTGCATATGTCAACCCTCACTCAGATCGTCCAAAACGGGAATAGGTCCAAATACCACCCGAGAGCACATGTACACCTCCAATCTGGGACTTTAACCCACGAGGGTAACGTGTACTCCCGCCATCTCTCCACTCCCAGTGTGCGGTAATATTCCCGATTTGGCACACTGAAGATCTCTAGTTTGGTTTTGGCTAATTAGTGACATCCTTAGGACTAATCTCTCTATGCTAAGTGTATGATTAGATTGGAGATTGGTTAAGCCAATGGTGGAGCATTGTGGTCATGGTGGATGGATTGAGGTGATCCAAAATATGATCAAGTGCTCACCGGGCGTGGAAATGCGATCGAAGTGATCAAAATGGGCTCAAGGCGAAGGTATACATCTAGGACCATTTTGATTTCACACTCAAGATACCATAGAGGGTGTGAGTGATTTAGGATCGATAGTCGGACTATAAAGAGGGGAAAACCTCAGGAACATCGATCCTCATGTGCCTCTAGGTTCAACAATCATGTGCATGCATTCTAACCTAGAGAGCTAACTTCGCCCTTGATGAAAATGTTTTACAAAAGTGCTAACACTCGTTCTTGAGGTGTTCTTCGATGTGTTGGCAACATGGAACAAGTGGCGGAAGTTGAATCAAAGTGAAGGCGACGACGAACAACGACATCCAGCGAAGAATCGCTGCGCCGGACGCTGAAGGTGCGTCCGACGCCAGGCGCTTGCCGGACACCGGGGTGTGCTATCCTAGCGTCCCGACGCTGTTCGCGTAGTGCTCAGGCCCGGCGTGCGGATGTGTGCACCAGAACACCGCACCGACGCGTCCGGGGAGCGCCACGCAGTCCGCTGGGCTCGCTGGCGCGGGCGTCCACGCCGGGACGCCGTCGCCGGACGCCGTGCCTAGCGTCGCGCCGGACGCCAACGGCCAGTGAAAATTTGAAGCGCGACAACGGCGCCGGACGCTGTCGGGCGGTCCCGTTTGGCGCGCCCAAATGCGTGCGTAAAAATGGGATTTCGCCCCAACGGTTCTTTTTCGATGGGGGCCTATATATATGGGTTTGGCCGGCCATTGCTACCTCTCTTGGACATTTTGATTGATCCTAACACTTTGTGAGCTGAGCCAACCCTCTCCCACTCTCTCCCATTGCTTGTGAGCACATTCTTGAGAGATTTGAGGAGATTCAAGTGCATTGCTTTGAGTGTTGCATTTAGAGGCACTTGAGGGTCGTCGTTGCCGGTGGATTTCTTGTTGCTCTTGGACTGCACCACTCCTAGACCGGCTCGGTGATTGTGGAGGCGTTGGGAAGAGAAGGTGATTGTTCTTGCCCACCTCTGGTGATATTGTGAGGTGTTTGTGATCTTCCCCGGCGGAGCGCCAAATTGATACTCTAGTGGATTGCTCGTCATTGAGTTACCACTCAATCACGTGTATCAAGAGGGCCTAGTGAGGCAAGGCGTGCGCGCCACCTTGATCCACCGTTGAGACGGTCAACACAACCGGAGACGTAGCTTGAGGGTGCTCAAGTGAACTCCGGGTGAACAAATTATTGTCTTCATCATTTGTGTTGATTGATTGTCTCCCGGTGATTGGTTCATATCCTCGACGGTTCGGTATAACCCTCTCACTCTACCATGCATTACTTGTTTATATATCTTGTGCTAGTGTAGAGTTGCTAGTTGAATAGGTTGCTTAGTCTTGATTAGAGTAATCTAGCTTGTTTACCTAGCTTAGTGAAGTAGAGACTTAGCCATTTGAGTGCTCTAGAGACTTAATTGACTAGAATTGTCAATAGGTGGCTTGCCGACCTAGTAGAGCTAGTGCAACCGCATTTATCGCTTTGTTATTGTTTAACAAGTTGTTCTAGTGTTTTGTAGAAATTTTATTAGGCTATTCACCCCCACCCCCACCCCCCTCTATCCATTTAGGACCTTACAGACACCCCCAAGATCAGGCTTACCGGAGTATGTGGCCATCTTTGCAAAGTCCCGAACTTAACAAGCCTACAACGGCACGGTCCTTAATTGACACAGTCGGAAACACTACACGAGACTCCATTCTCGGTGCAAGTTACCCGACCGGTCTCACATTAATATTACCATATTCATCATCATGGTGTTTTCTCTTCCCATAGTCGAGGTACAAAGATAAAAACTATTTCTCGCGAATGATGAAACCATCATTCGACTTCTATCGAAGTCTAAGCATTACTAAGCATAAAAGATCGACCTACTCATACTAGTGGAATATCATCGGGAAATAACTGAATTCAAGGTAGTTGTGCATCAACAAAGTATCAATCAACTCCTATTTACCTAATGCACATTTCGCAAGACTTAAGGTGTAATAATGTATTTGTAAAACAGAGGTGGGTTTATGCTCCGAGGCTTGCCTGTGTTGCGGAAAAGTCAGATTCCTTAGGCGGATCACCAAAGTCACACTTGACATCGACACCTCTGGTGGATGCACCTTCTCCAAAGCTTGATCATCGTGAACCACATCACTCTCGTTTACTACACGCGATAAATGACGCATTGCTTAACATGATGAAATATAAATATGATGCTTGATGGATGCATGAAATGATAAATAACTTGAGTACAACTTTCCTTCACAATAAAGTTGCAAGCTAACAAAACCAACTTGTTGAACTATTTACATTATTAAAGGAGTTCTCAAGGACCATTTGATGGTTTATGATCCAAGATTCACAATCAACCCAAAATCACGTAAAGCCTATGAGGATTATCTCTTTAAAT
This sequence comes from Hyparrhenia diplandra, assembly GCA_015847255.1. Taxonomy (NCBI): domain Eukaryota; kingdom Viridiplantae; phylum Streptophyta; class Magnoliopsida; order Poales; family Poaceae; genus Hyparrhenia; species Hyparrhenia diplandra. The sequence goes on along the minus strand of JADLZK010007339.1, from coordinate 742,802 downwards.
ATATTCATCAATTAAGTGCCATTAGGATTCTCTAATTACAAGTTAAGAATGGGACTAGATCATCATTAACATGATAAGAGACATTATTAAAGCTAAGCTAAGTCATTAAACAATTTTATTGTTACTCTATTCATGATTGTTAAGCACTAATCCTCACATTTAACAATTAATTCAATAAAGCATACATTAATAAATAGATCAACAATCTCTAAATGACTCCAAACTTTTTATACAGGTAGGTCATGCCATAAAACAAAGTGTCAAAACAAATTTCAAGACTTTTGGATAATTATTTTAATTACTAAAAATCATGGAATGTACATTTTTCAATTAAAGAATGTAATTTTAAATCATGCAAGAACTATTGATTTTCAACATCTCATATTTTTCATATGTAAACATCATCACAAAAGAGCTACACAAAAATTTCAGAATTTTGGACACATATATATGAATTTATACAAAATTCACAAAAATAGGCACTATTCATATTTAAAGAAATGATAAAACAAATTTTAAAACAAAACCCGGCCTTCGGGCCAAATTTGGCCCGACACTTTGTGCCCCAGGCCGGCCCTAGCGAACCTGGCCCAACATGGAGCGGGCCGGCCCGAAGAAAGGAGCCGACCGCCATGGCGGTCTTGGCGGTCATCCTGCCAGGCGGCGACGCGCATTCCGGCGGCCGGGCGCGCGGCAAAGAGAAAAAGGAGCGAACGGGCATGGCTAGGAGCTCACCGCGAAACCAACGCGCACGCTGGTTAGGGCGAGAGGCGGCGGAGCTAGGTCGTCGGCGAGAGGGCGGACGGTGGCGGCTCGGATCGGATCAGCGACACGAAGATGTCCCGGCGCGTCGGGAATCGGCCGCGAAAAAGAGCGGGTCGATAACGGCCACGACATCAAGGCGATCTTGAAACGCAAAAACGGAACCGCACTAGGCTCGCCGGACCGAGCCGACGATGGAGGAAGAGCTCGCGGTGGCACCGCTGCCGCCCACGAAGAAGATGACGCTGCGACGGCGATTCCGGCGGCCCGAGGCAATGCGAGTAGGCTTAGGTGATGCTCAAGGAAGTCGCGGCTGCCGGCGCCGTTAATCACGGTGATTGAGCTCGGTGGTGGGAGCACAGCGCAATGAGCGAAAGCAGACGCCGGCCGCGAAAAGGAAGAAGAAAAACAAAAGTCGGTGAGCTTGAGTTTTAAAGGGCGGCCGGGCAAGCGGACGAACGACACGCAGCACTCCACTCGCCAGCTTTGACGCCGCCCGAAGGGCGGCAAAGGGCGACGGCGATAAGCAGAGCGGCCGGGTGCTTCCCTCTCCCGCATCAGTAGCATCTCCTCCTCCCTTTACGAATTTTCAAAATTACTTTCAAAATTTGAATAGAAGTTGAAAATCTACAAAAACAAAAGTTGTTCCATTTTTTCATGATCTACACTTTTCCTTTTTAAACTATTTTCAAATTCGCCTAGATTTTGAAATTTGAATTTGGGGCAAATTTAGGGTTTTCTCGAAATTAAAATTACTTTTAAATTTATATAGAAATTTGAAAAACTCTAAAAACCAAAATTGTACATCTCAACAAGATATACAAATTTGCTTTTGGACTCAACCTCAAATTTTGCATAATTTTAAAATTAGAGAAAAGGGGGTAAAAAGGGTTGAAAGGAAATATTGAAATTAGGGTTAATAAATAAATTATTTTCAAATTTGGTTTTCAAATACATACTTCTTTCCAAACCTGGGCAATTAATTAGAGACTAAACATTGCTCAAAAAAAAAAAATTCACCCAAAAATAAAGTAAAGCATGGCATATGCACACACAACACGATATATATATACACATATATATATTAAGACATGAAATGCATCTTATGCCTTAATGCATAATGATAATGCATGATCATTACTTAATTAGGTTTTAATTAGTATCGTAACACCAGGGGTATTACAAGTTCACTTGAAACAACATCGAATTGCTCAGCAGGTATGGGCCAATGGGGCTGCATTTACTGTACGCTTAACTCTCGTGCAATTTGATGTAGAGGAAGGATTTTAGGATGGTGAATCTGAAAATTTGTTCTATCAAGAGGAGGATGAGTCTGAGTTTGGTAATATCTTTGCTGCTTCAAAAAGGCCCTCTAAACAAGCACAGCACAAGCATAAGCAGTCTCACCCAAAGGAGGACGGATTACCGGGGACTCTAAGTCAACCAAGTTCCCAAATCATGCTATGCCAAAGATGCAAAGTGTCCCAAGTTTGATGGCACTGATCCCAAGATTTGGAAAGATAACTGGAAAGTTATTTTGATCTCTACAAAATGCCCGAAGGGATGTGGTTACTGCTGCACATATACACTTTGAAGGCAATGCGGCTAAGTGGTAACAGGCATACAAAACGTAATCACACTTTTAAAGATTGGAAGCATTTACGTGTCTGTTATTGAGGAGGAATTTGGGTCCGATTATTTTAGGTCGGCCTTGGATGGTCTTCTGGAACTCAAACAAGAAGGTTCAGTGGAAGAGTACACCACTCAGTTTCAGGCATTGCAATATCAAGTAACTATGCACAACTCTCAGTATGATGCTATGTTCTTTACCATCCAGTATATGAAAGGCTTGAAGGAAGAATTGAGAGGTACTGTGGAGGCCCAAATGCCACCAACAGTCCTGAAGGCTTCAATCATTGCTAAGATTCAGCAGGGTGTCTTAGAAAGGAACAAAGCAAGATCTCGTAAGCAAGCATCGGCCTCAAACAAAACGTCGGCAATCAGCCAAGTTAGAGTACAAAGTCCCACACCAATCTAATTCATTGTGGAAAGACAGACAACTCAAAGACTATAGGAGAGCCAATGGTCTCTGCTATAGTTGTGGAGAGAAGTATGTGCCTGGACACATAGAAGTTTGTTCTAAAAGAGCTAAACCACGTGTTAAGGCTCTAGCCATTAATGATCTTGATAGAGAGTTGTCTGATGATGTGTTGAATAAGTTGGCTACAAAGGATATCTCACAAGAAGAGTTTGGAAAGTCATGCTGTTAATGCCATCTCGGCATAGATCAGATACAATGTCTCAAGCTCAAAACCAAAGTGTAGCATAAGACTATGCTGATTTTGATTTATAGTGGCAGGTCACATAGTTTTGTCTCAGCTCACAGTTTGTTCAGTTGGCTAACTTACCCACTACACCTATTACTGCAAGACAGGTGACACTGGCAAATGGTGGATCCTTGGTGGCTGACAAGATGGTTGCCAATTTACAGTGGTATTGTTAAGGGCAGACACTATCCACTAACATGATAGTCTTAGACATGCACCCTTATGATGCCATCTTAGGCTTTGATTGGCTGACTGCTCACAGTCCCATGAGTTGTAACTGGGAACAACAAACCATGGAGTTTGAAGACAATGGTAGAACAATTAAGTTGCAAGGACTACAGCAATCAGAGCATCCTCCTACTGCTATTTCTGCTACTAAGGTGTACAAATCAGCAAAAGGTAATGATATCTTGGCTTTTGCACTTTGGTAAACTATATCAAAGAATCTCAACCTACCACAAAGCTAGTGTCAATTCCTCTAGATGAACAGGTTCGTTAGTCCTTGCTCGAACAAAGATGTTTTTGCTGAACCTACGACTGTCACCATCTAGAGTTTATGATCATACTGTTCCTTTATACCTTGGTGCCATTCCTGTGAATTCCAAACCATATCATTATTCTCCCCTGCACAAGGATGAGATAGAAAGACAGGTCCAAGAGCTACTTACCAAGGGGTTGATCACAATGAGTAATAGCCCTTTTGCCTCACTTGTTCTCTTGGTAAAGAAGAAAGATAGAACTTGGAGATTTTGTGTATTTTACGAAAATTGAATGATTTGACTATCAAAAATAGGTTCCCTATGCCTATCCCGGAGGAGATTATTGATGAGTTGGTCGGATCTAAATTTTTCACCAAGTTGAATTTAAGGGCTGGTTATCATCAAGTAAGAATGCACCCAGATGATGAGCACAAAACTGCCTTCAAAACTCATCGGGGCCACTACCGGTTCAAGGTTATGCCCTTTGGGTTAACCAATGCCCCACCACTTTTCAATGCATCATGAATCATATTTTTTAACCTTTTCTCAGGAAATTTGTATTGGTATTTTTAGATGACATTCTCATCTACAGCCCTACTTTAGTGGACCACATTTACCATTTGGAACAAGTGCTGGAACAGTTGAGGAAGCATCGGTTCTTCTTGAAAGAGAGCAAATGTTCTTTTGCACAATCAAGTCTGGAGTATTTAGGCCACATTATCTCAGCTCAAGGGGTAGCCACCGATAACTCCAAGATTGAAGCCATGCCGCAGCTGACTGTGCCCACTATTGTGACCGAGTTAAGGGGATTTCGGGACTAAGAACAATTCACATTGGAGACAGATGCCCGCCAAGATGGTATTGGTGTAGTATTGATGCAACAAGGTAAACCAATAGCTTACCTCAATAAGGGTTTGGGTGAAAAGCATTGTAACGCCCCCCACCCGCACACGGCTCGCACCCACTCTACCGAGGAGCGGACCCCACCTGCGTAGCAACCCGCTTGAGCTTTCGTCCTCGTTTTGCTCAAAACGGTTAACCGAAGGTTACTACGCGTCCTTGGCCTGGGTTTTTAAGCTAGTTCAACTTCTCTTCAGTTTCCAGTATGGTACTACATGTTCGGATGAACAGTGTCACGACGCTACAGTACCACTACAGGAACCGTGGCTTTTAGCCTGGCCCAATGTTGACACCTATTATAGCATAATATTAATAGTCAACTAAACATGAAATAAGGGCGTAAAATGAATATCAACATAGACTAGGGGTTTTACTAACATAATTCCACGAGCTTTAGTGATTTATATCTTTACAGGGACTTAACAGATAATTGCAGACAAGAACGGTGAGAAATCTAAGAGTTTACATCCCATACGATGACAAGACTTGACCGTGAAGTAACTCAACCCAAAATGTGGACTAAAACACTCTAGAAGATACTAGAAGACACCGTAAGAAGGGAGACACGAATTGGCCACAAGACCAAGCGGTCGCGCCAGGGCCAATCACGGCGTCGCCGGATAAGTCCACCAATCAGGGCTCATATTTTTATGTCGGTTTGTAACCGACCTTGAGGTTGTATCTACACCGTTGTTGAAGGTCGGTTTGATCCAATGGTCGTCGTTCATCGCCAAGGCCTATATAAGAAGACCCCCTGACCCCAGGGTGAAACCCTAAATTAATTCTAATTCATTCTATTCATTATCTCTCAGTTGTAGAGGTGTCCCAATGTAAGGATCACCTCTCTCTCAGGGATTAGTGAATTAGAAGTAGATTAGAAGTAGATTAGCCATGTAATTAGAAGTAGATTAGCTACATAATTAGAAGTAGATTAGATCTAAATTAGATCTAATCAAGAGTAAAGGAGAGTGGAGTTATACTCTGGTTCTGGAGATGTCTACAGAGTTTGGTATGTCTTGTATCTTATCTTTGGAAGACTTATGATTTATATACTTATGTTCTCTATTTACTTCTATACCTTTCATATATGGTTAAGTATAGTTGTTATATTATTGCATGGGATCTCCGCTCGTATTGAGGGCTCTAGTTATGCAAGTTAGCTAGAGTAGTAATCGATAGTGTAGACTTGGTGTCTAGACTAGAGATTACCCGAGATTGCACACAACCCCACGGATAGTTTGTGGTAGCCCTGGTGGTGACAGCCCGACGGCCGACGTATTCCACCACGTTCGGGTTGGTGTTTGTAGGACCGTAGTCGGAGCTTCCTAGCCCCCTTCGATCTCTTTACGTGGCTAGTGTTACGATGTCCCAAAGTGCATTAGTGTGATTGCTATCATAGAACCTAAGTAATAGAGAAGTACAAAGGAACCTTGATCTCTCCCTTTGACCTCTTGATTAGTTTAGTTATTCTTTTTATTATCTTAGGTATGCTATTTACTTACCCTTTATCAATTACCCCCTCACTTTAGTATAGTGGTTTGCTAAGTTAGTGGATACATGATTGTGACTTATTAGAATTCTTTAGCCAAAGCTTCCCTGTGGATACGATACTCTAGAATACTCATCCTAGGGAAAAGCTACAATGGTAGGTGTTCTGTGCGCTTGCAGAATCCTTCATATTCTTTTAGCACTTAACAAATACCAACACCCAACTTGGCCCAATGGGGCTAGGTCTCACAAGCATAAACATCTATCTATTTATGAAAAGGAGTTTCTAGCACTTATTATGGCAAAGTGGAGAGGTGGAGACCATAACTGCAGAGAAAGGAGTTCATTATTCTCACAGATCATAAATCTCTGTCCTACCTCACTGAACAGAACCTTCATTCTGAGATGCAGAGAAAATGCATGACTAGATTGATGGGCCTCAACTTGAAAATAATATACGAGAAAAGGGAAAGAAAATCTGGCAAACCGATGCTCTTTCTAGAGTTGCACATCTATTTTCACTCCAAGTCAGTGTCGCTGGTACACCTACATGGCTCCGGGAGGTACTGAATTCCTATGCTACCGATAGTCAAGCTAAACCATGTTAAAAAAATTGGCACTAGCTAGTCCGGATGCTGCTGGTTATAGCCTGGATAGGGGCCTCGTCTATTACAAAGATAAGGTATGGATTGGTAACAACTCTGCTTTACAGACCAAGTTAATTTCTGTTTGCCATGCTAGTGCCATTGGAGGGCATTCTGGGATTGTTTGCTACTTATTACATATTAAAGAAGCATTTTGCTTGGAAGGGAATGAAACAAGATGTTGAACTTTTCATCAAGTAATGCTCTATCTGTCAACAAGCCAAACACTCTAACAATTTGCCTCCAGGCCTGTTACAACCATTACCAATTCCTAGTGGAGTTTGGCTGGATTTATCCATGGATTTCATCATGGGTTTGCCCAAATCGAGAGGGTTTCAGTGTGATCATGGTGGTGGTTGACAGATTTACTAAATATGCTCATTTCTCCCTGTGAAGCACCCCCTATTCTCACAGTCAATTGCAAGGCTGTTCCTTGACAATATTGTGAAACTCCATGGCTTCCCTACCACCATTGTCTCTGATAGGGACCCTGTGTTTGTGAGCAATTTCTGGCAAGAGTTGTTTCAACTGTATAAGGTTGAGTTACATTTCTCCACAAAGATATCACCCACAACTCGATGGGCAAACAGAGCGAGTAAACCAAAGTGCACGGAGATGTACCTACATTGTGCGGTTCACAATTCTCCGAAGGAATGGAAATCTTGGCTCTCCCTTGCCGAGTTTTGGTATAATGCTTCGTTACACTCTTCTTTGGGATGCTCACCCTTCAAAGCTCTATATGGTTGTGACCCCAAGCTAGGACTGGTGCCATTGGTGTTACCATCTGCTGCATCACCAGTGTCTGAACTTATTGCCAACAGAGAACTTCACATTGAATCCCTCAAGCAAAATCTGGCAAGAGCACAGAACCGTATGAAGCTTACAGCTGACAAGAAATGCCGTGACCCAGTCTTACACCTAGTCTTCTGTGGCAAATCGCCCTTATCCCAAATTGGCCTTCAAGTACTTCGGGCCTTACACAGTGCTGGCAAGAATTGGTAAAGTTGCTTATCGTCTGGAGCTGCCACCGACTCAATGATCCATCCGGTTTTCCACATATCTCAATTGAAGCCTTACCACCCTGATTTCTCTCCAGTCTTCGATGTCTTGCCTGTGACCACAGATTTGGAAGTGGTTGATGCTGTTCTAGCTGCAATTGTGGATCGCCGTCTGGTAAGGAAGGGCAATGCCGCTATTCCGCAGGTGCAGGTTACGTGGACCAAGTTCCCAGACACGGTGCGCACTTGGGAGGACTACAATGTTCTTCGTCGCCGTTTTCCTAAAGCACCGGCTTGGGGGCAAGCTGCTCCTCGAGGCGGGGGGGCGTGTCGCGGTGACGACGCGAACGACACCTGAAGGCGTCTGCCGGGCGGAGAAAGAAGGAGATGAACGCATTCGGAGAAGAAGTCGTCTTCATATCTTTATAGCGTATTTCGTTGTTTATGTTTTGCATTATGTCACTCGCCATGTGGGCCCAAGAAGGCCAGCGTCTCGTATCCCATTTAAACGGTGAGTCGTGAACCGAGTCCGTCATTGAACACATTGCTTCGAATTCAGAACTCAAGCCAAGGCGGAGGGGTTAACCCTACCGGCTTCATCGTCGTTCCATCCCTTGTGTGTGCTTCACGTTGACGGCGATCTCGCCAATGGCCACAGACGTGACACTCTCGCTGCCTATTTAAGCACACCATCCCCTTCCTCGGTTTGTATAGTACACCACCACCACATAGCCTCCTCTCTCACTCATCGATCTGCATTGATGGCGAATAATACCAACGCCGAGCTGGAGCTGGCGAGTAGTCCCATCGCCCACTAGCTGGTGGAGCGGGCGCTCTCGCCCCCGCCATGGTTTGGTCCGCATGCGATCCTGAAGGAGGTTGAGTGGCTCGTCGTCAACGACAAGAACGCCGCTCGAGGGTGGACCGGCAAGAGATCAGGAACTCCCTGCTGCGGACACACCGGCAGCCGCGAGGAGGAGCCACCCGACTTCGACGCCATGGTGGAGGCGGCGATCGATAGGCTCCTCCGGATGGGCGATCTTGGGGTGGTGGTGGGATCCATTTGGGTGCAGCGGCCCGAGCACTACACGGTGTCCCCTCCCTACCTCCCGCCGTGGTTTGGTCCGGAGGAGGTCCCGCAGGCGTTCAGGAGCTCAACAACGGTGGCGACAACAACAGTGGGTCAACCTGGGAACAGATCATGGGTTTGTTGAAGCAAAAACACCAGCCGCAGCAGCAGCCACTGCCGCCGGACTTGGACATCATGCTGCAGAAGATGATCTCCGAGCTCCACGTGAGGAGCCACCATAGGAGTACCAGGGGATCAGCCAATGGCCTGCAGCACTACACGCTGCGGCAGGCCCCAGCCCCTCATCGAGCACGATCCCATTGACATCCCCCGGCTATCTCTGGTGGTATTATCTCGGCTACAAGCTCGGTGGTGGCTTGAATTATTACTATGATAGGAGAGAGAAAATGGACGATGAGGAGGATGCATTGATGGCGAATAATAATCCCAACGCCCTGGCATAGTTTGGTCCGCGGACGGTCCTGCACGAGATTGTGGAGCTCAGTGACCTCTACCCAAACGTCAACGACTACGACTCTGAGGGGTTCTCCGTGGAAGCTATCAGGGACTCCCTGATGGGGAGCCACCAGCAGAAGCTGCAGGACCTTCCACAGGGCTTCGACTTGGACGCCACGCTGCGGGCGACGCTCGTTACGCTCTACAAGAGAGGCTATCTCAAGACGGGGAGATTCAATATTTATCGGCCGCACTACAAGCTGTCCAACACCCCTCCCTGCGTCCCCGCCGTGGTTTGGTCCGAAGGAGGTCCCGCGGGCGGTCGGGGAGCTCGACGACAAGTACTTCGCCCGTGGGTCGACCTGGGGACATATCAAGGATTACTTCATCAACATCACCACACACGGCCATACGCGGGTGCCGGGCTTCGACCAGGTCTGCCGCGGACGATGCTCTTTGTGCTCCGCCAGAGAGACACCTTGCCCGGGGAGACAGTGGCTCGGGGCACTACACGCGCGACATCGCTCGGCGGCCACCGTTGACATCCCCGACAATCACTTATGGTATAATGTCGGTTACAAGTCTGGGCGGCGGTTACAACTTAGATGACGACATGCTGAACAAGGCTGTTGACGGTAGTGTACTCGCGGCGGCTGTGAATAACACATCGGCAAATAATCCAGGGGAACGACGACACCTCGTAGACGGAGGTGGGGATCGATCCATATATCCGATTTATTATTTGCCTTCCATTCCTTTTTTTTTTCGAAAGCGAGCTAGGCTCGTACTTCATTAAGAGGAGTTTAGAAAATATTGTACACGACTTGTGACAAAACCAAGGCAAGATGCCTAGGCGTTACCACAGGTAAGAACACTAACAAAAGGCACCGGCAGACACGGTGGAGCTGAAAGGTCGTAAACTAAGACGAAACAAATTGTGCTACAAGGAGGGGGTCCTATCACCTGCGAGAAGCACGGCTACGACCGGGCCGGATGCCCCGAAGCCCCCATGACCCACCTGCCGCTTCAACGCCGAATAGCATCAAACAGCCGGAGTGGCGTGAGGGACGGGAGTCAAAAGTTCGCCGGTTGCGCCTCCTTCCAAGCCTCCCAGGAGACGAGGAGCACAAGGGAGTCGAAGGCCCGCCGCTGAACTGCCGTGGCACGAGTGTGCGCGTGTGAAGCCACCGGTCGACGATGGTGGAGTCGGGCGGACGGGCAAAGGTGCGCCCGGACCCACACGAGAGTAGCAGGTGCCACACCGACGAATGTAGCTGCAGGAAGCGAGCAGGTGGTCAATGGACTCGTCGGCCTGCGAACATAGGGCGCGATCGGCAGTCGGCTGTGTGCCTTCCATTTCTGTGGCGTTCAAAACTAATATATATGTAAATTTTGTCATGTGTAGGCATTGCTGGGTGACGACGACGAAGATAAGAGAAAAAAAGGTGACATATCTCTTGTGGTGATTACTACTAGAATATTCATAAATGTTTGTTAAATACAAATATTTTTCACAATTAAAAGTTTGTACATAATGTAGTTAAAGATACTATACAACAGGGCTAAGCTACAGCGCGCTTGCCATCGGGGTCAGCTGACCGCGACAGATTTTGAAAATTCTGAAGGAATATTACTGTATGAAACGCTAAAAGATCCTAATGGCCACACCATTTCTAGACGAGACCCCACGGGTAATCTTGCCTATTCGCCACTGAATATAACAGTGATCCTGGAATTAATTTAGTACTTAATAACATTTGGTCCAAATTGTATATTGCGAACACATGGTTGATTTAGGTCACATGTGTTTAGTTTTGTGATTGAGTCATTGTCAACAGTCAATATTTTACTTCTATTTTCGTTTATCTTTTATGCTTCGGCTATGTTTACCGGCACACGTGGAGTGTGTTGAAGACGTATCTCTTGGTTTGTGTTGTACAGGTGTGGAGCTCGAGATGGTAGGCGACGGCGAGGTGAAGGAACCAAAGAGATTCACCCAAGGAAATCCGTTGAATCCTCTTGAGTCGTCGGATTTGAGCAATTTTGTGTTCGGGTCGATTTTGGTAGAGTTTGAACGTGATCTGAAATTCCCAGAGTTCGGTTTGTTTTCAGCCAATAATTTTTGGGGAATAGGTTCGTGCTGTGGTCAATTTCATCTGTGCGAAATTTGGCTTTGATTCATGGAGTGTCTGATCGGATTCGGTTGATTTTAGCATCGGGCGTTTTCTGTTCGTCAGCTGCAGTTCGACTTCTCTGCTCTTGTGTGTCATCGCTTGTATTCTGACCCTGAGTAAACAAGCACAGCTACGTGCTCGCCCTTGGTGGGCTGCTCGTCAGGTTGGAATCCAGCACCGAGTGCATCAGCATCAGGCGTGCTTATCTCAATCTGTGCAGGTTCTGTTTGTGCGAGGCCAAGCGCCTCCCAGGCCTAGGCGGTGCTGTTCTATGAAGCTGCGAACTGCAGCAATTTGTTCTTGCTCGGTCTTTGTGCAGGCTCTCCCGTTGGTGAATTTTCTTTAGCAATCTCTGTCTATGTCGTGCAAATCAGCGCCCGAGGTTCACCATCTTCGAGCAGGCATCAGGCAGGTAACAGCTTCGTGATCGGCAAGGTAAAGCAGCTCAACTTCAATACGTAACTTGTATCCATGAATTGGTACTTTTAGAAATTGATTTCTAGCATGAATTAGTACTTTTAGAAATTGATTTCTAGCAGCAGCTTTTTGTCCGTGTTTTGCTTATCCAAATATTGAGATGTCACTTTCAAGCAATAGTGTGGAGACAATTTAATTATATTCTAAACTAATCCTTGGTTGATTAGCTCATTTCCTACTGCTTGAATTAGTGCTCTCGGTATTGCTTTTGCGGCTGTTGTGTTTGAGCTGCTCGGAATTTTCAGTCCGAGTTTTCCGGCACTAAAGTTTTATTTCCAGCTCTCTCGTTCGAGCTCCGATTTGAGATGCGGTTTTTGCGATAGCTTTCTGTCGATTCGAGGATTTTATCTGAGTGCTCCTGTCACAAGTTGACTTGGGTATTTTAGATTAGAGAACCCACTTCTTCTCAATAGGAGTTGGGTAACTCTTTTCCGTCCATCGATTCGGAAATTCTTCTCGCCGGTTGTGTGTGGTCGTTTGAGGTGTCCCGCTGTGTTCCTAGGGAACATCCACCCTAATCATTTGGGTCGTGAAAATCTCGGTGCTCCGTTTGCTCGTTTGGTGGTGAATTTGGGACAGTGGCCTAAGTATTTCGAAAGAAAAATTTACGGCTCCCATTCACCCCCTCTGGTTGCCGTTTCGGTCCTTCAATTGGTATCAGAGCCGGTTAGGATCACTTCCACCCTAATCGGTCCGTGATCCGCAAGAAGGCGACATGGATCGTGATTTCGGCCACTTTGGCAAACCTCTAGGGTTCAATGGCACCAACTATCCCTATTGGAAGATTAAGATGCAAGCACATCTTATGGGGATGGATTGGAGAGTGTGGGAGATTGTCGAGGATGAGAACTACCAAGTGCTAGTCGCTCGAGTGGGTGAGGAACAAATCAACCAACACAATGTCAACAACCGAGCGAGGAGTGTCTTGTTCTCTAGCCTCAAGGACACCGAGTTTGAGAGAGTTGCCACTTGTGAGACCGCTCGTGAGGTGTGGAGGACACTTGAGAGTTACCACGAGGGAACCCCACAAGTCAAGGCCCGCCTATATGAGACCTACAAGAGAGAGTACAACAACCAAATCCAGCTTGATGGTGAGTCCATCGATTCTCTCTTTGCTAGGTTTCAGACGATTTGCAACAAGCTACGGGCAAACAAGCCTTCGGAGAGGCTTGTTGATCACGAGAAGGCGATGAGGCTCTTGTACGCCTTGGATCGGAAGGTGTGGGATGTGAAGGTGTCCGCGATCATAGAGTCCGCCAACTACGACACCCTCACACCCGACGAGCTTTACAGCAAGCTCAAGTCCTCCGAGATCGAGGCCCAGATCCAGGCAAAGCTCAAGAACCCATCTGCGCCGAACGTCGCTCTCGTCTCAGGTAAAGGAAGTTCAAGTTCATTTGCTAACCCGTCACAGATCTCGTTTGCCTTGCCTTCTTTGGTGACTGTGACAGAGGAGCAATTGGAGTGCCTTGGGGACGACGAGTTGGCGCTCGTCATCAGCCGATTCTCGCGGTACCACAACAACCGCTTGAACCGTCGGCGTGGCGGAGGCCCAAATGGAGGATGCTTCGAGTGCGGTGACCCAGACCACTTCGTCGCCGCGTGCCCCAAGAAGAACAAGGACAAGTACTCCGGCGAGAAGTACTACTCCTTCGACAAGCACGACTCCGACAAGCGCAAGGACAAGCGCGAGTACACCGTCGGCAAGCACAAGTCCAAGAAGGGCTTCGACAAGGAGGCGATCAAGAAGAAGTACCTCAAGCGTGCCAAGGAGAACAAGCACACCTTCTTCGCCTCCCTCAGCGACCTTGACAGCGACTCCGACGACGGGCAAGCTTCCTCCAGCGACAAGGAGCCCGAGCGCAAGATCGAGGACAAGCTGAACGGACTTTGCTTCATCACCGACTCCAAGCACGGGGGCTTCTGCACCATGGCCCTCGACGGAGCGGTGGCAGACAGCGTCGAGCCACACGGCAGTGACTCTCCCCCTGAGGTATCTCCTACAATCGAATCTCTCACTGACGAGGTTGACTCTTTGGGCGATGCGCTTGTGTGTCAGGAGAAGTTGCTCAAGCGAGCAGCTAGGGAGAGAAAGGAGTATAAGGAGAAGTGGGAGATAGCTGTGAAGGAGCTAGAGTTGGCTAGGAAGCCTGTGGAGTTGTCTGATGAGACGGAGTGCGACGCTTGTGCTTTGCATATGTCTAGCATTGTGTCTTTGCAATCCAAGTATTCTGCTTTGCTAGATGAGCACGTTGAGCTGAAGGCTAAGCCTATGTTGTTGAGTGCGTGCAAGTCTTGTCCAGGCTTGCGATCTGAGTTGGCAGAGAAGGCTGCCAAGCTTGCTGTGCTTGAGAAGGCCAGCTCAGATAGCACCGTGCTGAAGTGTGCTAAGTGTGAAGCTTTGGAGATTGAGGTGATGTCTTGTAGGCATGACAAGGGGAGAGTCGAAGAGGAGAACAAGTACCTTCACTCTGTCCTGAGTTGGGTGTCTTGACGGGCGAGGTGAAGGAACCAAAGAGATTCACCCAAGGAAATCCGTTGAATCCTCTTGAGTCGTCGGATTTGAGCAATTTTGTGTTCGGTCGATTTTGGTAGAGTTTGAACGTGATCTGAAATTCCCAGAGTTCGGTTTGTTTTCAGCCAATAATTTTTTTGGGGAATAGGTTCGTGCTGTGGTCAATTTCATCTGTGCGAAATTTGGCTTTGATTCATGGAGTGTCTGATCGGATTCGGTTGATTTTAGCATCGGGCGTTTTCTGTTCGTCAGCTGCAGTTCGACTTCTCTGCTCTTGTGTGTCATCGCTTGTATTCTGACCCTGAGTAAACAAGCACAGCTACGTGCTCGCCCTTGGTGGGCTGCTCGTCAGGTTGGAATCCAGCACCGAGTGCATCAGCATCAGGCGTGCTTATCTCAATCTGTGCAGGTTCTGTTTGTGCGAGGCCAAGCGCCTCCCAGGCCTAGGCGGTGCTGTTCTATGAAGCTGCGAACTGCAGCAATTTGTTCTTGCTCGGTCTTTGTGCAGGCTCTCCCGTTGGTGAATTTTCTTTAGCAATCTCTGTCTATGTCGTGCAAATCAGCGCCCGAGGTTCACCATCTTCGAGCAGGCATCAGGCAGGTAACAGCTTCGTGATCGGCAAGGTAAAGCAGCTCAACTTCAATACGTAACTTGTATCCATGAATTGGTACTTTTAGAAATTGATTTCTAGCATGAATTAGTACTTTTAGAAATTGATTTCTAGCAGCAGCTTTTTGTCCGTGTTTTGCTTATCCAAATATTGAGATGTCACTTTCAAGCAATAGTGTGGAGACAATTTAATTATATTCTAAACTAATCCTTGGTTGATTAGCTCATTTCCTACTTGCTTGAATTAGTGCTCTCGGTATTGCTTTTGCGGCTGTTGTGTTTGAGCTGCTCGGAATTTTCAGTCCGAGTTTTCCGGCACTAAAGTTTTATTTCCAGCTCTCGTTCGAGCTCCGATTTGAGATGCGGTTTTTGCGATAGCTTTCGTCGATTCGAGGATTTTATCTCGAGTGCTCCCGTCACAAGTTGACTTGGGTATTTTAGATTAGAGAACCCACTTCTTCTCAATAGGAGTTGGGTAACTCTTTTTCCGTCCATCGATTTGGAAATTCTTCTCGCCGGTTGTGTGTGGTCGTTTGAGGTGTCCCGCTTGTGTTCCTAGGGAACATCCACCCTAATCATTTGGGTCGTGAAAAATCTCGGTGCTCCGTTTGCTCGTTTGGTGGTGAATTTGGGACAAATGGGCCTAAGTATTTCGAAAAAAAAAAATTTACGGCTCCCATTCACCCCCTCCGTTGCCGTTTCGGTCCTTCAATTGGTATCGAGCGGTTAGGATCACTTCCACCCTAATCGGTCCGTGATCCGCAAGAAGGCGACATGGATCGTGATTTCGGCCACTTTGGCAAACCTCTAGGGTTCAATGGCACCAACTATCCCTATTGGAAGATTAAGATGCAAGCACATCTTATGGGGATGGATTGGAGAGTGTGGGAGATTGTCGAGGATGAGAACTACCAAGTGCTAGTCGCTCGAGTGGGTGAGGAACAAATCAACCAACACAATGTCAACAACCGAGCGAGGAGTGTCTTGTTCTCTAGCCTCAAGGACACCGAAGTTTGAGAGAGTTGCCACTTGTGAGACCGCTCGTGAGGTGTGGAGGACACTTGAGAGTTACCACGAGGGAACCCCACAAGTCAAGGCCCGCCTATATGAGACCTACAAGAGAGAGTACAACAACCAAATCCAGCTTGATGGTGAGTCCATCGATTCTCTCTTTGCTAGGTTTCGGGGCGATTTGCAACAAGTTACGGGCAAACAAGCCTTCGGAGAGGCTTGTTGATCACGAGAAGGCGATGAGGCTCTTATGCGCCTTGGATCGGAAGGTGTGGGATGTGAAGGTGTCCGCGATCATAGAGTCCGCCAACTACGACACCCTCACACCCGACGAGCTTTTACAAAGAAGCTCAAGTCCTCCGAGATCGAGGCCCGGATCCGTGCAAAGCTCAAGAACCCATCTGCGCCCGAACGCCGCCTCGTCTCGTAAAGGAAGTTCAAGTTCATTTGCTAACCCGTCATAGATCTCGTTTGCCTTGCCTTCTTTGGTGATCGTGACGGAGGAGCAATTGGAGTGCCTTGGGACGACGAGTTGGCGCTCGATCATCGGCCGATTCTCGCGGTACCACAAACAACCGCTTGAACCGTCGGCGTGGCGGAGGCCCAAATGGAGGATGCTTCGAGTGCGGTGACCTGGACCACTTCGTCGCCGCGTGCCCCAAGAAGAACAAGGACAAGTACTCCGGCGAGAAGTACTACTCCTTCGACAAGCACGACTCCGACAAAAGCGCAAGGACAAGCGAGTACACCGTCGGCAAGCACAAGTCCAAGAAGGGCTTCGACAAGGAGGCGATCAAGAAGAAGTACCTCAAAGCGTGCCAAGGAGAACAAGCACACCTTCTTCGCCTCCCTCGGCGACCTTGACGGCGACTCCGACGACGGGCAAGCTTCCTCCAAATGACAAAGGAGCCCGAGCGCAAGATCGAGGACAAGCTGAACGGACTTTTGCTTCATCACCGACTCAAGCACGGGGGGCTTTCGCACCATGGCCCTCGACGGAGCGGTGGCGGGCAGCGTCGAGCCACACGGCAGTGACTCTCCCCCTGAGGTATCTCCTACAATCGAATCTCTCACTGACGAGGTTGACTCTTTGGGCGATGCGCTTGTGTGTCAGGAGAAGTTGCTCAAGCGAGCAGCTAGGGAGAGAAAGGAGTATAAGGAGAAGTGGGAGATAGCTGTGAAGGAGCTAGAGTTGGCTAGGAAGCCTGTGGAGTTGTCTGATGAGACGGAGTGCGACGCTTGTGCTTTGCATATGTCTAGCATTGTGTCTTTGCAATCCAAGTATTCTGCTTTGCTAGATGAGCACGTTGAGCTGAAGGCTAAGCCTATGTTGTTGAGTGCGTGCAAGTCTTGTCCAAAGCTTGCGATCCGAGTTGGCAGAGAAGGCTGCCAAGCTTGCTCGTGCTTGAGAAGGCCAGCTCGTATAGCACCGTCTTGAAGTGTGCTAAGTGTGAAGCTTTGGAGATTGAGGTGATGTCTTGTAGGCATGACAAGGGGAGAGTCGAAGAGGAGAACAAGTACCTTCACTCTGTCCTGAGTTGGGTGTCTAGTGGAGAGCCACAGCTTGGCATGACGATGAGTCAGTTCAAGAGGGGGACTGACACAATGGGATTAGGCTTTGTAATAGGTGGGAAGGGTGAAGTTATCTATGGCAAGGTTGGTCAGGCGAGTGGTTTGAGCTCGAGTGATAAACCCACAAGCACTTCCAAGTTGACCAAGATCACCCCACCTGAGTCTACCAAACCCATTGTGCAAGATGGCATTATCCAAGAGACCCCAAAGACTCCACCTCCCAAGCAAGTGTGGCTTCCAAAACCAAACCACCTCAGGAACCCACTTGACACTTTGCCCAAAATCCCTGAGGAAACCCTTCCTAGAGCCAAGACCACACCAAAAGTGAGCCATCCACCCAAGAGAGTGAACCAGCTACCACCCAAGAGAGAGGTGAGGTATCACTGTGAGTACTGCCTTCCTAGAGCCAAGACCACACCAAAAGTGAGCCATCCACCCAAGAGAGTAAACCAGCTACCACCCAAGAGAGAGGTGAGGTATCACTGTGAGTACTGCTAGGGAGATGGTCACTTGTTTGAGTTTTGCTTTAGGAGGAAGAGGGATGCTAGGCGTCAAGTTGAGTTTGAGAACCATGACTTGTATCACCCACAGCTTGGCTTGTATGAGAGGGGTGTGCAGTCGGTTCAGAGGCAGTTTGCATGGCCTAGAGGTAGGATGCCTCAGAGAGTTAGGCCGTAGTTTGTGAGACCCTGTGGTGGTCGTGCTCCGCGAGTGGAAGTTGATCCTCGCTTTGGGAGCTTTGAGTTTGACAGGAGGAGTGCATCACGCTTTGTTGTGCGTAGTGAGCACTTTGGGAAGAAGGGTCATGGGATGTTTGTTTTGCCTAACGCCTATCTTGTGTAAAATGGTCAACACTGGTATTCTCCTAAGTATACTAACCCCAGTGTTGTGTCATTTGCTCATCCCATTTTTTCAATGATGCAGGTGACCAAGTCTTAGGTTCCCAAGTTTATGCTTGTTAACCCTTTGGGATCCAAGACTTGGGTTTCTTTGTCCTCTCATGTGTAGGTATGAGGACATGGGGTGGAGAACACGTGCTTGGTAGAACTTGATCCTTTGTCGTGGTGTGATCAAGACTTGATGGTTGTCTACACCACTTTGATGGCCTCCAAGAGGCATGCGCCTTATTGTGACACCTACACACAGTCTGTGAGCTATCATATACACTCATATCTTGTGCATTCATGATTTCCCTACTTGTAGTATGAGATAGTTTTTCATTTGCTCACTTGTATATTGCTTGCATGTATTATACTTGTATCATGCTTTTATATCCTTTCTAGCATGTTGTATCTTGTGTATTATATGCCATGCTAGCTTTGTGTATATCTTGGTGGTTTAACCACTTTTCATGTTAGTGTGTGATCCTCATGAACATTTTGTCATGCTTTACCATGTGCTTAGATTGTGTAGTTGGTATGGTGTTCATTAGGTATCATTTTAGTTGCTACTTTTTTTTGTATAGTTACATGTACCCTACTGACATGTTTTGCTAGCCCAAGCTTTTATCCATCTGATTTATTATCATGTTACATGCTTTTATTTCACAATTGATATCATCATTGTGCATTGTAGCATGTGTTGAGATTTTGGTTGTGTTTGGGTTTTCCATGTTTTTAGGTTGCTCTTGGCTCCTTTGAGCTTATCTTCTTCACTTTGTTGTTGGAGCTTTTCTTCTTCTTTTGTGCCCTTTTGTTTCCTAGTTTTCTTTTGCTAGGTGTCTTTGGTTGAGGGGGAGTTGACCTACTTCCTTGGACTCCAAATCAAGCAAACCAAGGACGGGACTTTGTACACCAGGGCAAGTACACGAAGGACATCATCCGCAAGTTTGGCATGGGCGTGGCCAAGCCTCTTTCGACGCCCATGTCAACGACGACGGCCCTGGACGAGGACAAAGATAGAGAAGCTGTTGATCAAAGGGAGTTCAGAAGCATGATTGGCTCACTGCTGTACCTGACGGCGACACGCCCCGACATCCAGTTCGCCGTCTGCCTCTGCACGCGTTTTCAGTCTTCGCCGCGCACCTCTCACCTTTAGGCGGTGAAGAGGATTTTCAGGTACTTGCAATTCACTCCTGAGTTTGGCCTTTGGTACTCGGCTTTTTCTACTCTCTCTCTCTCTCTGATTGGTTATTCAGATGCCGATTATGCTGGTGATCGTATGCATAGGAAGTCTACCTCTGGTACTTTTCAGTTTCTTCATACCTCGCTAGTGTCTTGGTCATCTTGTAGACGATCCGGTGTCACTCGATCGACCGTTGAGGCGGAGTATCTTTTCTTCTTTGCTTGTTGTTCCCAGCTATTATGGATGGTTGCCACTTTGAGAGACTTTGGTTTGAGCTTTTCCCGTGTGCCTTTGATGTGTGATAGCATGGGAGCTGTGAGGGTAGCCAAGAACCCTGTCCTTCACTTCAAGACCAAGCACATAGAGGTTAGGTACCACTTCTTGAGAGATCACCAGGAGAAAGGGGACATTGATGTTCGGCATGTGTACACGGAGCATCAGCTTGCGGACATTTTCACAAAACCCCTAGACCAAGTCCGTTTTGCTCATCCCTGTGGGGAGTTGGGAGTTTGCTATCCTTTCTGTGGGGAGAAAGGGGACAGTTATAGTTTTTGGTCTGTTTTACTTTGTGCATCATCTTGTATCATATTGCATTCATCATGTACACTATTGCATTTTGAGCTTCTTGTTTATATTGATCACAATGAGATTATGCTCGTTTAGTGTAACAATTACATGTTGGTGCTTACAGCTTGTGCTCTTTTCTCGCTTAATTGATATATATTATGAGCAAAAGTCGCTTTTTCATGTGAACTTGCTTAATAACGATGAATTTTGCAAAATGTTCACCATTGAGATAGTTCCTAGCATGTCTAAGTTGTTGAGATCCTTTGTGCTTATCATGTATGCTAGGTGACTATGTCTCATTCAATGAGTTATGCACTTGCTTAGATGACCACATGCTTTTAATTGTTAAAATCTGAAATCTAAGCTAAGTGTTTGGAAAAGATTGAGATGGGTCCATAACTATCCCACTTCATAGTTTGAGACTACTTTTCATTGCACTTTGAAATGAACTTGGACTATGTTGTGGTTGATCCAGATCATGTCTTAAGCTTCTTATTGCTCACATGCATAGGCTTGACATGGTTGATTAGTAAGACTGATGGTTGTGGATAACCTCTCGCACACATACTTTGCCCAATGCTTGTATCCGCTGCAACTCCGATAACTTTAAAATTTGACAAGTGTTGGCTCTGTCTTGCATGATGTGTAAACTTTGCTTGGGGTAGTTCACTTGATATACATGTGTAGCACTTGGTTGATTTCTAGCTTATTTATGCTATGTGCTATTCTTTGTGGTGGACACCTTTTCTGAAATGCTTAAAACTAGATCAAAGTGCTTTCAAGCCATATTTCATATCTTTTGATCAGTTTGAGCACCGTGTTAAGCACTTGATCTTGTTGCCATGACACTATTTAGAGCATCTTCTCATTTGGGTTGCTATAAACTTGAAGCTCCTTCATTGCATTTTTGTGCATTTCATAGCATTGATAAGTGCATTTGCCAACAAGGGGGAGAAAGATACAAAGACAGTGACTGCATTTTTTCAGGGGGAGTAGCACTTTGAGCTAGATGTGTTGAGCCCTTGCCTCTGTCTTGAGGGTCTAGATGTTTATGGTAATTGGTTTAGAGCTGTGCTAGTGGTGTTGAGCCTGTTCTACCTCTTTCTTGAGGACTAGCTGTTGGTTTAGCTTGGTTGTGTCGAGCCTTTGCCCATGTCTTTGGGAACCAAGTTTTTGCTCCACGTTTGCTATCCAGTGATTTTGTTTTAGCTTTTGTTTAGCTTGTGTTCACTTGGATGTGCTATCTTCTATCTTCTTCTGTCTTTGTATTGAATGTTGACAATGCACTCATCAAGGGGGAGATTGCGAACACATGGTTGATTTAGGTCACATGTGTATAGTTTTTTGATTGAGTGATTGTCAACAGTCAACATTTTACTTCTATTTTCGTTTATCTTTGATGCTTCGGCTATGTTTACCGGCACATGTGGAGTGTGTTGAAGACGTATCTCTTGGTTTGTATTGTGCGGTGTGGAGCTCGGAGATGGTAGGCGACGGCGAGGTGAAGGAGCCAAGGAGGGGCGTCTTGGGGCCGACGGACCGCGGAGGTGAAGGACGGACGTGAGGCTTGGACCGAGGGACCGGATCGCCGGGTGTCTAGCCATGGTGGGTGACATCCGGGACATCGACAAATGCAAGAGGACGTGGCGGGCCGTGTCGATCGGGGTCAAGACGGCGAGCGTGCGGCGGAGCGGGCGGCTCGGATGACTTGGCGACTTCGGGCGGTCAAGACGGCGATGACACGTGTCGAGGAGGTTTGGTGGTTTGCCCTCAAAACCATCGAAGCGGGTTTGGTGGTTTGGGCCTCAAAACTACGGGCGGGTTTGGTGGTTTGGGCCTCAAAACCATCGGTGATGGTTTCATGGGTTTGGGCCTCAAAACCCGGGCGGGACGTTCGGTGGGCGGAAGGATTTTCAGGTGGCGGCATCTGGGAGATTGCGTGGAGCGATACTACAGATGAGGAGGCGCGGTGGCCGTCGGATCAGAAGATATCCAGGTCCGACCATTATGCCCCTGGCTAAGTGGTTTCGGCAATTGTAACCATAGGGGTAGAGTAGTAATAGCACAGTCACTAGGACTTGGGCTATATATATCAAGGCAGTCCATTCCCCCAGACTTGCCTCTCCAGTTTCCATTTTCCATTAGGGTTTCCCAGTCTGTAGTTGTTTTGAGTGGGAGAGGTCCAGACAGCTATTTTGTGATCTGTGTTCGTAGGAAGCGCTCCCTAAGTGAGGGCGTGCCCTCCGAGCTTTTGTGGTCAGATTGATTCACCTGTGTGCTGTGATTTTGCTCTAAGTTTTTGTGTTCTTGTGTTCTATTTTCGCAGCCCTTTTTCTCCTCCCCGTTCTAGTGCTCGATTCGTCGTTTGTGAGTCGTTTCTTGTGATTCTTGTTGCTGCAATCCGTTCGTGACCAAGAACCAAAGAGATTCACCCAAGGAAATCCGTTGAATCCTCTTGAGTCGTCGGATTTGAGCAATTTTGTGTTCAGGTCGATTTTGGTAGAGTTTGAACGTGATCTGAAATTCTCAGAGTTCGGTTTGTTTTCAGCCAATAATTTTTGGGGAATAGGTTCGTGCTGTGGTCAATTTCATCTGTGCGAAATTTGGCTTTGATTCATGGAGTGTCTGATCGGATTCGGTTGATTTTAGCATCGGGCGTTTTCTGTTCGTCAGCTGCAGTTCGACTTCTCTGCTCTTGTGTGTCATCGCTTGTATTCTGACCCTGAGTAAACAAGCACAGCTACGTGCTCGCCCTTGGTGGGCTGCTCGTCAGGTTGGAATCCAGCACCGAGTGCATCAGCATCAGGCGTGCTTATCTCAATCTGTGCAGGTTCTGTTTGTGCGAGGCCAAGCGCCTCCCAGGCCTAGGCGGTGCTGTTCTATGAAGCTGCGAACTGCAGCAATTTGTTCTTGCTCGGTCTTTGTGCAGGCTCTCCCGTTGGTGAATTTTCTTTAGCAATCTCTGTCTATGTCGTGCAAATCAGCGCCCGAGGTTCACCATCTTCGAGCAGGCATCAGGCAGGTAACAGCTTCGTGATCGGCAAGGTAAAGCAGCTCAAGTTCAATACGTAACTTGTATCCATGAATTGGTACTTTTAGAAATTGATTTCTAGCATGAATTAGTACTTTTAGAAATTGATTTCTAGCAGCAGCTTTTTGTCCGTGTTTTGCTTATCCAAATATTGAGATGTCACTTTCAAGCAATAGTGTGGTGACAATTTAATTATATTCTAAACTAATCCTTGGTTGATTAGCTCATTTCCTACTTTGCTTGAATTAGTGCTCTCGGTATTGCTTTTTGCGGCTGTTGTGTTTGAGCTGCTCGAATTTTCAGTCCGAGTTTTCCGGCACTAAAGTTTTATTTCCAGCTCTCTCGCTCGAGCTCCGATTTGAGATCCGGATTTTGCGATAGTTTTACGTCGATTCGAGAATTTTATCTCGAGTGCTCCCGTCACAAGTTGACTTGGGTATTTTAGATTAGAGAACCCACTTCTTCTCAATAGGAGTTGGGTAACTCTTTTCCGTCCATCGATTCGAAATTCTTCTCGCCGGTTGTGTGTGGTCGTTTGAGGTGTCCCGCGTGTTCCTAGGAACATCCACCCAATCATTTGGGTCGTGGATATCTCGGTGCTCGCTTTGCTCGTTTGGTGGTGAATTTGGGACAATGGCCTAAGTATTTCGAAAGAAAAATTTACGGCTCCCACCCCCCCCCCCTCTCTGGTTGCGTTTCGGTCCTTCATATATAGTACTATTTGCTTGCTACTTATATTTGGCCCTCGTATTCTTTTTTGTCTTCTGGATGCTGTACAGGAGAGGGAGCGACAACGAAAGAAGTACATGGTTTTTAGATCAAAGGCATTGCCCTAGCTTTATTGAAAGCTTATCAACACCCACGATCCTTACACTGGGGATACCAGCTTGCAGTTTTAAGCACTCATAAGTGCTGCCCTGACACCTTCTACCTTGTAACAAAGTTTATATCTCTAAAACTTACTCAACCTTCTAAGCGTATAAAGCAAAAGATACAATTTCAGATTACAACCCGAAAGCAAAGCGGGGCTAAAATAATATGAAAGGACTACATTTTCACCGCCGGGTTGCTTTGGTTCGATTTAGCTTGCACTTGCGAGAAGCATCTCGCAACATCTCATCTCGCGACCGGCTCCATCTTCTTCTTCAGCACTTCCAAGACTTCAGCAGGATGATTGTCTTGTGCACGATTCCCTTTGGGCGACGCCCGGCACCTTCTTGTTAATAGCCATGTCGTTCCTCGTCTTCCACAGAGTCCACATCACGCCTGCACAAATAACTAGAGTCATCTTCTGCCTAACTCCATGGCAATTGTCCAAGATCTCTAAAAGAAAGTCAAGATCTGACTCAACATTGTCCTCTGCCACCCTAAGCTTGTCCTTAGGAATGTCCGTAGGTATACTCAAGAACCCAGGCACCGAAATAGAATATGGTCACTTGTCTCGGGAATATCACAAATGAAGCAATTCTCTCGAGCGACCACTTTTTCTTTTTCAGTTGAACCCCTGATTGGATGCTATCATGAGTAGCCATCCAAATAAAATTTTTGACCTTAAGTGGGAAGCATCCTTTCCACAGATTCATCATTTGGGTATCTATAATCCCATTGAAAGTCATGTGCTTGTATAAGGATCTAGTTGAATATCTCTTAGACTTTTCTAAAGCCCAACACATTCTGTCTCTCCCTTTTTCTAATGTAATTGGAGCTAATACCTCTAAAAGTTCAGTCCATTCTTGCAGCCAAATACCATTGAGTTGTCTTCTAAAAATGCAGTCCCACTCTTCTCGTATTATAAGCATTGTATACATCTATGTCTTGGTCCAAAGAGATCTGAAATAGATTCGGAATCTAACTCGGGGAGCAATCCCCAATCCAAACATCTAGCCAAAATCTTGTCTGTCATCCACTTGATTACTTCTAAAACTCTACCTTTAAAACCATTCTCTAACATCTAATAGAGATTTCCGAATTGTGATCCCCTTCTATTTTTGATCCGGAATATACTCTTGTCACCCAAATATTTCTTCCTCGAGGATTGAGCAACATAGACTGTCTTCTCCTCTTTCAAGCTTGTCAATCCATTTAGCTAACAGACATGTATTCATAACTCTAACATCTAAGAAGCCTAGCCCTCCAAACTCTTTAGGTCTAGCTAAAGCTTCAAATTTTATCATATGGTATTTCCTCTTTTTTCCTGTGCCTTGCCAAAAAAATCTTGCCCTGTGTGTATCAAGTAGTTGATGATTACCTTCATACAATTGGTACACCCCCATGGTATACATAGGAACACTTTGGGACAGACATGTGTTTCAATCAACATTGATTTTCCTCCGGATGAGAGATAGTCACATTGCCAAGTCCCTAATCTCTTTCCCACTTTATCTCGTCACATAGCTCAACTGTGCTTTTGAAATTTTGTGAGCACTTACTGGCATTCCTAGATATTTCATTGGGAAAGAGGCCATTTTTTACAGATTCAATAGCTCTAAGACTTGTTCTTTGTTGATTGGCATCTAATCCCATTGTGTATGCTTCACTTTTCTCATAATTGATTTTCATCCCCGACATTGCCTCAAAACATCTTAGAATCAGTTTCAGTCTGTGAAGATTGTCAGGATCATATCTCAAAAACACAACTGTATCATCTCGCATACGTAAATGAGTTATACCTCCATCCACTAGATGTGGCACTAAACCTTGAATAATCCCAGCATTACATGCTTTAGTTAACATAGATGATAAAGCA
Source organism: Hyparrhenia diplandra (assembly GCA_015847255.1). Classification (NCBI taxonomy): domain Eukaryota; kingdom Viridiplantae; phylum Streptophyta; class Magnoliopsida; order Poales; family Poaceae; genus Hyparrhenia; species Hyparrhenia diplandra. The sequence goes on along the minus strand of JADLZK010007339.1, from coordinate 716,912 downwards.
TCTGCCACCAGATTGAAGAGGAGAGGTGATAATGGGTCCCCCTGTCTTAGTCCTTTATAGCTTCTAAAGAATTCCCCTCTGTTTCCATTTATATCTATGCAAATTCTTCCACCTCTTACTGCCTTATTTACCCACTTTGGATCCGGGTTTGATGAAAACCCTTCCTGATCATGACCTCTTCCGAGAAAGTTCCAACTTACTTTGTCATATGCCTTCTCAAAATCTAGTTTCAGTATAACTCTTGATTGTTTTGTAACTTTTAACTCATGAAGTATTTCTTGAATGATCACAATTCCTTCTAGAATATTCCTCTTGGGTATGAAGGCAGTTTGAAAATGACTGATCAATTTTCCAATAACTCTAGTCAATCTAATTGTCAGCACCTTTGTTATAATTTTGTATATAACATTCAACGAAATTGATTGGTCTGAATTGTTTGATATTTACTGGCGGCTTGACTTTTGGTAGTAGAATGATGACCCCATAGTTCAGCCTCCATAACTCTAGTCTCCCATTGTGTAAATCATCTAACATTTCCTTAACATCTAATCTCGGTAAGCTCGGAATGTCTTATAGAATTCCACACTAAAACCATCGTGCCCTCAGGCGTGTATTATTCTTCATCTCTTTCAAAACATAGTCTAATTCCTCTAGTGTAAATGGTTTTATGAGCTGATTATTTTCCTCCTCTCTGTTAATTCTTTGTTCTCTACTCCACATGTCATCTTCTAAATGTATATTTGCTGTTTTACGCACTCCCAAAAAGATTCTTGTAATACTCTGTAATGTGTCTTTTTTCAATTCACTTTCTCGTGGTTAAAATTTCCTCATCATCACACAGGCTTGCAATGTTCATCTTTCTCTTTCTACCATTAGCACACTTATGAAAATAGCTAGTATTTGAATCTCCCATCAATAGCCATTGTTCTCCCCCTTTTCTTTGCCACTTTGCATTTCTTCATCTGCCAAGATCTTAAGATAGTCACTTTCTAGCTTATATCTAGTGATCCATTCCTCTTGACTCAAATTCCTTCTGTCACTCTCATCATCTAATTTTGCTATGTCACTCAACAATTCTTTTTTATACCTCTTTTTGTTGACTGTCACTATTTTGTCCCCATCCTTTCATTGCTCTTCTAAGTTTCCCGGACACTATATGCCAATGATCCGGAATATTTGGTTTAAATCTTTCAGGCCATTTTTCTTTCACCCATTCACGTAAACCTTCCCGATTCCTCCAAAGGTGCAATCGAATCTGAAATAATGTGGCTTCACCTCTCTAGTTTCTTCAGTATCCACAATCAGGGGATTGTGATCTGAACCCGGCCTGGGTGCTGTTAGAACTGATGCCAGATTATATCTGTCTTCCCAGGAATTGGAGACCAAAACTCTGTCTAATACACATAGAATTGGAGGAGTTTGTTTATTGGACCATGTATATCTACTTCCCCGATCTGTGTAGCTCTCTAAGTGCAGTTATCTCAATCATCTCATTAAATGCCCTCATCTGATTCTCATCCACATTTCAAGTTGATTTTTCATTTGCTGATCTTACTAGGTTGAAATCACCACCAATTATTAGTGGAGATTCCACACCCAAAATTTTAGACTTGTATTTCCTCTAGAAACTCCATCTTTCTATCATCATGTGCTGGTCCATACACATTGATCAAAACCCACTCAAAATTGTCTTTAACCATGGCCGGTTTCATACTTTGGTAAAATGCTCCCCCGGTCTATCTCTATGACTGAGCAACATTCTCATCTGCTCCCATCGGCATTCCTCCGTAATGGCCTTGCATGACACCCAACTCCATCTCATATCTCTATGTCCCGCCAATCTATCTAATTCTCTTTGTTTAAAGTTTGCTTTTATAGTCTCTTGAATGCAAATATAGTCAAAGTCATGCATGGCTTGAAGTTCTAGAAATTATTTCCTCCTTGTTGCATTACCAATACCTCTAACATTCCAGAAAAGGATCTTCATGCTTTGTTGACTTTAAAGAGCCTCTTACAGAACAAAGGTAGATCTTCTTTGTGATAGAACCAAATACCTCTAATTATACCTCTAAAATACCTCTATCAATGTAAAATGACAAGAGTTTCTTAAAAAGCTAACCACAATCTATGACCTTAGTTGTGCCCTCTATCACTTCTGCAGTTATATTAGCCTTGGAACTTTCAGCAATTTTAGTCTTAGCAGTTAAAATAGCTTTCTCCGCTTCCTCGCCAGCTTGAAGTAAAGACAAATTGGTTAATCTAATAACATCATCATTACCAAAGGACACACCACAAGCTCTTGCTATGGACTCAAAGATCAAGAATAGAGTTTTGAGAGGAAAAATTTGTACCTTGAAGAGAGTCTTGCGAGAGAACTTGAAATCTTCTTAGCTTTAGCTTTGTCTTCAACCCTAATAGCCTTGTCCCGAGCCCTGTTGCTGTGTCTTGTTGCCTGGTAGCTTATAGTAGTCTTGGGATCTGGTATCTTATTTCTCTCTGGTTCCTCTTCCACTTCTATGGTGTTGTTGTTTCCCTGCCTCAGATTTTCCTCTGCACAGGCAGTGTTTCATTCTCTAAGGCATCACACTTTGATTTTGTATTACTCTGTGTAGACACCCCCACTTCAATGAATCCCAATTCATTCAGATTGAGATTGAGCTCAGTACTGATGTCTTCATATGTCTTGTCCTTTGTCTTGATTATCTCTACTTCTATTTTTCCTGGATCACTCTCTTTGTTGTCATATGCCATCTGCTTGACTGATTTGTTTTGCCCCAGCTCATAATCCACAAGGGATCGTAAGGTAAGACCCCTCCGAGTGGTCTTTTGCATTGATGGACCTGTCTCTTGGTTCTTTTTCTCTTTACTAGCATCCTTCGGAGGAGACTGATTAGAACCAAAGAGGCACTCCTGTGAGTCAGGATCTTCTTCATCAGTTACTTCATCATCATCTAGCCCAAAATCATCATCTGGCTTGTTTGGTGGTAAGCTAGGCATTTTATCTCGAGTACGACCAATAGATATTCCCCCCCTCATTGTTAATGTACACCTCGATGCCCCTCCAATCTTCTTGGGATCCTTGCAAGAGACCTGAATCCGGTCGATTTCCACTTTAGAGATGGGAGATGCACTTGTTCCGGTTGACCCACCAATTTAGCTAGCTCTAGCACTGCAAATTCAGACCTTGCAAAATCAGGAATACCCTTAGCCTTGATCCGCATCGTCTTTAGCACAGCAAAGACCTCTGGATCTCTGTCAGACTCCTCTACCACTGCTAGTATATCAGAAGTTACAAATTTGATCTGGTTCATGTTGATTAACAGATTCAGCACCGCCCTAGAAGGCATTGTCACCAAGAACTCACTGTTTGAAATTCTTTTCACATCCCAATCCCATCCGAGAATGCGCTGTCTCGTAACTTCGGTCATAACTCTATTTCTTGTACCCCTTCCCTCCAGGATTGAGACAATAGCCCTAATTTTCTGTTCACCATCTTTCTTTTCATCTTTCTTCTCAACAGGAATATTCAGAGAATAAAACATCTGTCCTGGTAGGCCCATTGCACAAATGCTAAGACCCTTGATTGGTTTGGACTTTACTTCCCTGCCATCTATATTACCATCCTTCTTTGCATCTATCTTAATACCTCTATCTCTACCAGCTTTGTCATCATTTTGAGGGCAACTGTTTGATTTATGTCCAGTTTGCTTGCATTTGTAGCAATATGGATCATTTTGGCGATCGTAATAGTGGTGCCCGTCAAATTGCAATTCCAACACTTCGATTACCCCCAGGAGGTTGTTGGTCATACCCGGCTTGGCCTTGCTGATCTGTTCTTCCTTGATAGCTTTGATAACTCGATAGCCTTTCTTCTTATCATCTATCTTGTAGCGCAGGTCTCTCTCATCATACTGGTCTCCCCCTCTTTTGCGACTCTGGAAGTCGTCTTGATCTCTCCCCTGACTGGTGTTTCTGTATCCCCGATCTGCTTGATCTTGGTACCTTCCTCTTGCATATCCACTCTCTTGGTATCTTTCTCCCCCCGGTAGCCTTGTTGTTGATTTGACTCCTTGTTGCTGCGATTTTCTTGGTACCTCTCCTCTTCCTGTTCCTTCCGTCCCTGGAACTGCTTCCTTTCCATTTCCCTTCTTGTTTCTCTCCCCTCTCCCTCCGGTGTTGGTGGATCTGTGGATTTCTTCGAGCTTGGTGGCCAAATCGCTGGACCTCGTCGGCAGATGCTGGGTATCTCGGGGCTGCTGGATCTGAAACCCTAGCTGCTGGAATCCAAACCCATCTGTGGTTTTGTCTAGTATATTGCTGTGAGGTAGCTCTCTTGTTGGGCCTTGGTGGGATATAAGAGTGTGAAATGATGTCTTCTATTGAGAGACCACCGTGGGCCGGCCCATTCACTCTATTAGCTCTGTTTATCTCTGTATGTTGTTCCTTACTCTGTTTCTGCTCATCTTTGTATATCTCTATTTGACGTGTAGCTTTGTCCTGGACTATTCTTCTCTGATCATTCTTCTCTGGCTGCTGTGATTCATGTTCTGATTGCAATTCCTCCTTGTTTTCGTTGTCCTCTCTACTGTTCACTTTGCTTGGCCATGTAAATTGGATTGGAATTTTTGGCACCACCAGTGAATCGGAGTTCATCATTGCAATCGGTGGTGGGCATGCATGTTGCAAGCGTTCCTTCACCGTTGCCTCATCTGGCTGGGAATGTTTTGGTAATCCCACAGATATAGAGAAGCACATGGTTTGGAGGGTGTGTTTATCGTTATTTGACCATGGTATTCTGTATGCTCTCACTTTTATACCTGGATTTGGTGAAGAGACAAGTGGGCATCACGAAGAAGAAACCGACATAAAGTGGTTAAAGTGGACAGCGATGAATCTTATTGTTCCATTGGTTCTGTTGATTGTGATGATTATCATACAGAAATTCTACATCTACCTAGAAGACATACCACGAAACAAAGAGAAGAGGTGTAAAACAGTAAATCTCTCAATGCTCTCATGCTCGAAGATTGCGTACGTTTCAATCAAAGAAGCACCTGGCCCAAAAGTGATACTACATGTCATTGCGCATGTTTTCGCTTTCGTGATCGAGATGGCTGGTGCCCTTTACCTATGGAGGAATCATGGTTGCCTTGACCAAGAAATAGCCCAAAGTACATGGACAGCCGAGGTGTGACCTGAATGTCCAAAACTAGCACGCACAGTCCCTTTTGTTGTTAAATCAAAATCAACCCGAGAGAGGTCCTCTGTGTGTGCTTCCTTTAGTCATGTTTCGAATAGATTTATGGCTAGAAGCCTTTGTGTAATCTGGGCTATTTTCTTTTTGAAGTTCTTTGTTTCTTGAACTCTATGTGCAACACTCTTTAAAGTTTTATGTTTAATAATTTTTCAGTAGGCGCTTTAAACTGCTCCTGTTTCATTAAAAAACAGAGAGTCGTCCTAGCTAGAGAATTTTGTTTCTTTGTTATTGCAGAATTATGTTTGATGAGGATATGCAAAGTTTCCCATGGTGAATTGCCCGAGCATCAAGTTTCCAAAAAAAACATACTTTGACAATAACCGTGTTTAATTAGTGAGTACTACTCCGTCCCATTAAAACGTTGTTGTTATGGAACATGTGCTGGTCACATTTCTCAATTTTAACAAGTAGAAGAATTACAGAAAATGTTAGCAACATTTGTATCTCCAAATAAGTTTAGTATGAAAATATATTCAATAATCTATCAATGTTACTAATTATATATCATTAATATTTAATATTATTTAATATATATTTAGTTAAAGTTAAAATCTTTGATTTTTTTTTCTTTCTGAAAAGCGAGAATGACATTTTTTATAGATAGGGGGAGTAGTATGTAGCGACAGTCATCATGGCAACGGCCGCTCGCCCGCTCATGGTGGTCAGCAACCACACATCCACATCCACTGTCCACGCCACAGAGAGATTGCGATCGCTTCGGCTTCACGAATGGCCTGCGTCTTGACGTACCATGGCCGCGGCGGCGCAAGGCGCCAGCAAAACTACTAGTGGCGGCAGCAGCAGCACCGCTGCTGCCGTCGCCCCGGCGCCACGGACCCTTCGCCATCGCGAACGCCCTCGCCGCCGCCACCACCGCGTCGTCTCCCAATTCCACCGCCGGGGCGCCACATTCCACGTCCACCGGCGCGCGGCTCCACGCGTCCGCCATAAAGCTCGGCGTGTCCGCGGACACCTTCACCGCGAACCACCTCCTCATCTACTACTCCAAGCGCGGGCACCTCGCCAGCGCGCTGGACGTGTTCGACGAAACGCCACGCCGCAACCTCGTCACCTGGACGGCCATGGTGTCCGCTGCGGCGCGCGGGGGTGCGCCTGACCTGGCGCTGGGGATCTTCTCCTCCATGGTCAGGAGCGGGTTCTGCCCCAACGAGTTCGCTCTTGCCAGCGCGCTCGGCACTTGCTGTCACCGTCAGTCCGTGGTGGTGGATGATGTGAAGATCGGCTGTTCCCTTCATGGCCTCGCCGTCAAAGCTGGCCTCGATGGAAATCCTTACGTGGCGAGCTCCCTAATGCTGGTGTATGCCAAGCACCGGCTTGTCGCTGCTGTGGAGCGAGTGTTTGCAGGCATAGTTTCTGGTTCTAGAGACGTTGCGTGCTGGAACACGATGCTGGAGGGATATGTCACCAATGGCCTTGGGTATGACGCGATGAGGACAGCAGTTTTGATGCATCGTTCTGGAATTGCAGCTGACATATTCACCTACATTTTGGCTCTGAAGGCTTCTTCGATCACCGGCGACTTGAATCTCGGGCGGCAGGTTCATGTTCTCGTCCACAACATGTATCAGTCCAACACCTCAGTGATGAACACACTTATGGATATGTATTTCAAAGCAGGACAGAAGGAAACTGCGGTTGATATCTTTGGTAAGATTCGGCAGAAGGATATTGTTTCTTGGAACACAATGATATCGGGCCTCGCACACGATGAGGATGAGAGGGCAGCAGCAGACTGCTTTGTCGACATGTCACGGTATGGCTGCAAACCTAATCAGGTTACCTTCTCTGTCATGCTGAGGCTGAGTGGCGCTAAAGAGAGCGCCTCCCTTGGTCTTCAGATCTTTGGACTTGCCTACCGCCATGGCTACTCTGACAATGTTCTTGTAGCAAATGCAGTAATCAATATGCTCTCGCAGTGTGGGCTGCTGAGCAGTGCTTATGGATTCTTTTGTAATCTCAGTGTCAGAAATGTCGTGACATGGAATGAAATGATTGCAGGCTATGGTCTGCACGGCTGTTCTGAAGATGCAATGAGGCTCTTCCGCAGCTTGGTTTGCTTCGAGCAAGGCCGGATGAGTTCACCTATCCAGCTGTTTTGTCTGCCTTCCAACAAGATCATGATGCAAGGAACCATGAGCAAATCCACTCAAGTGTTCTGAAACAGGGGTTCGCTTCATGCCAGTTCGTATCGACTGCACTTATCAAAGCAAAAGTAGCCCTTGGCTCGGTTCTAGATCCACTGAAAATCATGAAGGACGCTGGCAAGATGGATTCAGTGTCATGGGGAGTCACCATCTCTGCATTCGTGAAGCATGACTTGGATAAAGATGCCCTTTTCCTTTTCAACTTGTTCAGAGTTGACTGCCCAGAGAAGCCTGATGAGTTCATCCTGGGTACCATCCTGAATGCTTGTGCAAACGCTGCATTGATTAGGCAGTGCAGATGCATCCATTCGCTCGTTGTCAGGACTGGGCACAGCAAGCACTTCTGTGTGTCCAGTGCCTTGGTTGATGCCTATGCAAAATGCGGTGATATTACTGCTGCCAAAAGCGCTTTCACTGAAGTTTCATCAGTGACCGAGGATGCCATACTATACAACACCATGCTCACAGCTTATGCCAACCATGGTCTGGTCCATGAAGTCCTCAACCTCTACCAAGATATGACACAGCTTCAATTGGCTCCAACACCAGCGACATTCGTCGCCGTCATCTCAGCTTGCAGTCATCTTGGGCTAGTCGAGCAGGGGAAGGTTCTGTTCAGCTCCATGTTGTCTGCTCACGGCATGAATCCGACAAGAACCAATTATGCATGCCTGATTGACCTCCTGGCACGAAGAGGGCTCTTCGGAGAAGCAAAAGGCATTATCGACACAATGCCATTCCAACCGTGGCCTGCAGTATGGAGGTCACTGATGAACAGTTGCCGGATCCATGGGAACAAAGAACACAGTCTGCTTGCAGCAGAAAGATCCTGAGAATGGCGCCAAACAGTGATGGCGCATATGTGTCCCTATCGCATGTCTACGCTGAAGATGGAGATTGGCGGTCTGCAGAGGATACCACAGGAGGAAGATGGCTGAGAATCAAGTGGAGAAAGCTCAAGGTTACAGCAGTGTATTGCAGTGAATGTGAATATAGTGAATACATTTTTACAAGCATCTTGATAACAGATAGGCACACTGAAATTAGACTAGATCAGCTGTTGTTTGGGCATTTGGTGTACAATGCATGCAAATGCGGAAAGGATGTTGTGTCTGTTTTGTGTGCATTCATAATTTAAGATGAGAGAAGTTCAACTATAATGGGTAGCACTGAATACTAACAGAATACAGAATGCAGTTTTTAATAAAAAATAAAAGCCGGCACACAAGTCTGAATAAATTTAATGTGTTAATATCAGTCTCAGACATGTGTTGCTATCCACAAGACAGAATTCGTCATTCCTGTGCAAGCAGATAAGCTGAATCCTTCGAAGTAAAGTAAGTACTACGTACTTGTGTTCACTGCATGCACATGATGATCCTCGACAGGCAGGTCGCCATAAGTCTTTTCCTCCATGGTTCGAATGTGCCGTTCATCATGCACAGCACGAACATCCATAGTTCAGTACTTCAATTTATACTCTCTGACATGTTAGCTCAGTACTCCAGTGTATGTGTATCCTTCTCTCATTTTACTTGGTATTTGACCTAAAGTGACGAAGAAACTGGGGACTGTCACTTCTGGTTGGGTCTTATGGGGTAAAAGAGCAATTTCTGAGACTAGGAAGATTCAAGGTCTCGAATGTTTCACGAATCAGGTTTTGGGCGGATCGTTGGCTAGGGGGAGTTCCTTTGAAAGAGGTCTTGGATGTCTCACAAATCAGGTCTTTGCTCTAATCTAGAGAGTATTTAGCATTTGTTTTTCAATTGTGTGATGGCTAAGGTCTTGTGGTGTGCTATCCATATATATGGTGCTTGGTTTAAAACCGGCAAGGAGTACACGAAATATTTCTGGTGCTTGCCACAAACAAAATGGGAGAGAATTTAGAAGCTTGTTGCTTATTATATATAGGAGCTGCTGCATTGTGTTTTTTCGCTTTGGCGCTTACAAGCAATGATTTAGTATTTGACAAATCCAGTCGCAAATCTATTTTGCAGGTTGTGTTCAAAGCTACGCACTGGCTGCGGCAGTGTGGGGTTTGTTTATAATTTTAAAAACCTGGCAGTGTGGGCTGTTACAAAGGAGTGAAGACAAGAATAATTTTATTGAAATCTTGCTCGTGGCCTGATTCCTTCTTGAAGCAATAAGCCGGTTGTTTAATTTCTGCCGTGGGCCTCGGGGAAATTTCAAAATGATGTCTAGTAGTGCGTGAAAGTCATCCCCACCCCACTGGCGTGCACACCGCCCATGTACGTTTTTTTTTTTTTTTTTTTGTACGTTGAATAAGATAACGACGACTGCATCCAGATGAGCGTTTCCTTTTTTTTTTATAGTGGCGTGCGTGGCGCCGCAAGTGACGGATCAGGATCACATGTTAGTGCATCACATGCCCATCTAATTGCACCATGAAATGAGATTAGTGGTTGACCATCTGGTTAATTAGCTAATTCTACAGGCACAGGGCCAGTTCTCCCTAGCGATACAGATTCTCTTTTGCCATTAGCAACCTTTCTAACAACTAAAGAGGAAGAGTGAGAGACGATCATGGAGCTCGCCATGGGGGCCATGCGCCCCCTCCTCTCCAAGCTGCTCCAGCTGCTCGAGGACGAGTACGTCCGGCAGAGGGGCCTCAAGCGCAAAGTCGAGTCCCTATCCAGGGAGATGAAAATGATCCACGATACACTATTCGACATGTCCCGGGTGCCACCGGAGAGGCTCAAGGAGCAAGACAAGCTCTGGGCTCGGCAAATCCGGGAGCTGTCGTACGACATGGAGGACGCCGTCGATGCTTTCATGGTGCGTGTGGCCCGGCGCGAAGCTGCACCCACCGATGCCAGCATCTTCAAGAAGGTCGCTCGCAAGTTCACCAGCTCCATAAAGAATATGAAGGAACGCCATCACATCTCTGAAAAGATCCAAGATATCAACAACCTCTCCAAGGAGCTGTCTGAGCTGCGCCGCCAGGTACGCATTCAATGGCGAGGTTCCCCTGTGAACACCGGCATCGACCCCCGTGTGATTAATCTATACAAGAACGAGGGGCAGCTCGTCGGGCATCGAGAAGGCAAGGGAAGAACTAATCCGATGTTGACTCAACCAGAGGATCACAAGAGCCTCAAGATAATATCGATTGTTGGATGTGGAGGGCTGGGTAAGACAACTCTCACCAAACTTGTGCATGACAAGCTTAAAGCCCAATCCTTCCAATGTTGTGCTATTGTTTGTGTGGGTCGAAACCCCCATATTACAAATACCTTGCGGGAGTTATACGAGAAACTCGCCAGCAACAATTGCAGTTCCATGGTAAATTGGACTGCGGAGAGATTTTGCGAGGAACTGCATGAACTCCTAAAGGACAAGAGGTGCGTATATCACCCACATATAGCTTTGTATATCAGTCGTGTTTTTTTATCTATGTCCTTGATATATCACACCGGTCTTTTAGAAGGTGTGTTCTTGAATTGATCAAATTTAAAAAAAAATACAAACAAAAGGATATATACTGAGCCTTTGTTTTAAAGGGGAATTTACAATTACATGAAGTAATAATTAAAAATCTGACGCCACAAACTTTGATTATTTATGAGAATAGTAAGTATCAAGTAATTAAAGTTTGTGGTCAGATTTATAATTCCTTAATGTAATGACAAATTTAAAACAAACAAAACAGGACTCCATTTGCAAAGTTTTGTTGAAAATTGGAACTGTTTTTTGCAAAGGGCATAATCATCTTTTCTCATGCCATTCAACAACCGTTAGAATAGGTCGTGCTGATTCCGATTAAAAAAAGTAAACCATTTTTCCAAAGTTGGAAAAACGCCACTATTTTCAGAATTGGTGAGCCACACCCAATACATGTTCCTTCAAATGAAATCCAGTGTTATAAATTAACACGATGTATGGAATATGAAATATACTCATCAATTTCCAGTGAATTCATTTCTACAAATCAAGGGGATTTCTTTAACTCTGATGGCTACTTTCTCGGGTTTGTTTTTTTTGACTGAACTGGAGGGGCCGAGGCCCCTATAGTGAATTATTATTAAAACAAAGGGAGTTACTAAAACACAGGCGCCTGAATTTTGCATTCTTTTCAGGCGACTAACATCATCCATCCATTCTTAATCTAACAATATGTACTCACTCTCACAGTGGCCTAACACTTTCTCCCTTGCTGGTAGTTCCATCTTCACTTTCAGGCACCTGTAAGATAGGAAATGTGTAAAACAAATTAAAACACAGGTCCAATCTTACAAAAAGGGAATTCAAGAAACAAAAAAAGAAACAAAGAAGATGAAACTGAAGAGAAGGACTAAATCAATTCCATGTGTCTTTTATATATTGGGGCTGAGTGAGATGTTGTACTCCACATGTCTTGGACTAGAAAACATAATCAATCTATTTTGTTGCTTTGCTTGTGATACAAGAACATTTTGTCTAATAGATCTTGATATGGTATGCTTCAGTTTTTATAAATATTCCACGCATGTTAACAATTGACGATGATCTTCTGTTGTTATGTTGATAAATAGGTACAACATTCTTGTGGATGACGTCTGGGAGAACACGACATGGGATTCAATCAGCTGTGCTTTACCGGATAGTAAGTGTGGAAGTAAAGTAATAGTAACCACCCGTAATTATGAAGTAGGCACAAAAGCCAGTGATGTTTACAAGCTTAAACCACTTCCTCTTGAAAAGTCAAAAAGAATTGTTCTACAAGAGAACAACAGGCAGTAATAATGGAGATGATCAATTGGTGGAAAAAATTGTAGAGAAATGTGATGGTGTACCATTAGCCATCATTGCAATAGCTAGTTTGTTGGCTAATAGACGGTTGGAGGATTGGCAGATGGTGTATAGTTCCTTGATCTTTGGCCGTGGAGATGACAGCACAAGGGAAATACTCTTATATAGCTACTATGATCTACCTTCCTATCTAAGGCCATGCCTATTGTACATGAGCATGTATCTAGAAGACAGTTTGATTGAAAAATCTTCGTTGATATGGAGGTGGATAGCTGAAGGCTTTGTCCAGCCTGAGAAGGAAGGGGGTAGCTTATCTGAGGTCGGAGAGAGATACTTCAATGAGCTTGTGAATCGAAGCATGATTGAGCCGGCTAATGATGAGGGCTACATGTTGGAAGGTTGTCGTGTTCATGACATAGTGCTCGATCTCATCTGTGACTTGTCAACCGAAGAAAATTTTGTCACTGTATTGAGTGAGAAGAAATTTGCATCATCTGAGAAAGATACTTCAAGAAAGGAAGACCTCAAGGTGCGTCGTCTATCCATCCAATGGTCCAAGGGAGTAGTAGAGCTTGATATCTTTAAGGATACCATAGGCATGCCTGAGGTGGTGAGGTCAATAAACACTAGATGTTGTTCGGTTGATGGTATCATGCTTTCCAGCTTCCAAGCTTGTCGTGTATTGGCGGTGGAAGATATTATCTATTATAATGAGCACAGAAACCTCGAACATCTGGGCAAGTTGCTAAACCTGAGGTACCTAGAGATAACATCAGTCGAAGAGCTGCCTAGTGAAATAGTTGATCTAAAGTGCCTGCAGACACTGATAACATCGGCATATGTGCTACCATCAACAGTTTGTGAGCTAACACAACTGATGTGTCTACAAGCTGTTAATGCTGTAAACTTTCCGGCTGACAGGATAGGGAACCTGGTGCGCCTAGAGGAGCTGGTTCTTCAGGTGACCACAAAAGATGCTGCAGACGTTTTTGTGGTTAAGCTTGGCAAGCTAATCAGGTTGAGAGTGCTGTCAATCTTCTTCGACTTGGATGATAGCAGCATGAATGAGACCTTTTACATGGCATTGATCCAATCTCTGAATAATCTTCAGGAATGCGGCAGTGTACACCTCACGAAAAACGGGATTGTTCGTCGTGAGGCATGCACAGCTGTTGTAAGTGCATGGAAAAGCTGGGAGCCTCCTCGACAGTTGTGGCATCTACATACGAACATGGGGCACATGTCCTTGCAGTTGATGGACCTCTCACGCTGTCGGTGCCTTTGGTACTTGGTTCTGGTTGAAATGAATATAGTGGACATCGGGATCCTGGCGCTGCTGCCAGAACTCGTCTATGTCGAACTACATGATCCACGCTCTTACGTCCATACCAATGTATGTATTATTGTTGGCGCTGAGGGATTCAAGAACCTGCGGTTCTGGAATGTACCGAGAAAGTTCAAATTTCTTCCGGGAGCCATGCCAAGGCTTGAGACCCTTTCTTTCATGGTTGGCCCGGTAGAAGGTGATCTTGACTTTGGTCTGGGAAATCTTGTTTCTCTCAAGCAACTGGAGATCGACATCGTTTGCTACAGCTTTGAGATTGAGGAGACAAGAGCTGTGCTGCAACGCGCAGTGGAGGGTCATCCCAATCTTCCTACCTTTAGATATACTACCCAACAACTGGAGGTATATATGTCTCTCCTCGTTACTACTCTTTTTCCGTATGCGTATATAATATCAATTCGTTCATTCCTTAAGTATGCAACCCATATGATTCATTTGATATTTTAATTCGCAGCCTGACAAAGCGCTAGGCGTCTGTATCAGAGTGGGCGATTCCCTAAATGCTATGGACAACTTTCTGTCTCGGTACCCATGTCTCGAGGAAATTGATTTCGAAATTGACTGCGAAGGCTCCAGGCTTTCTGAGGTGGAGCAACTGGAAGAAGGGCTTAGGCAACTGGCTGCCCGGCGACTCGAATTGGAAACTATCGCAGGTATGAGCATATGTGCTGCAGCATCATCTTACTTTTTTATATATATGCTGCAGCAGCATCGGCGACTCGGCAAATATGTTGTTTCCCGTAGTCAATCTATAGAGAGTTTGCTTATATATATATATATATATATATATATATATATATATATATATACATACATTTTCTCCTGAACCATAGCAACTTACAAGTTCTCTTCCCAATAAAGTGAAGATGTACCACGATATGGAGAAGGTCAAAAATATGAAGTTACTTTTATATGCCTTTGAACAACTTTCAGGACTCAAAATTACCTTTGAATTATTTTGTTTTGGCCAAACAAAGGAGTATGACGACGAGTATAGGCAACTCTTTGGATGCAACACGGGTGTGTTTCCTTTTAAATATCTAGGAATTGCTATGCATTTTAGAAAGCTTAACATAGAGTGGAAAGCAATCGAGGAGAGAATAGAAAGGAAATTCAGTAGTTGGAAAAGTAAATATCTTTAAATGTGTGGGCGACTTTTACTCATAATTTTGGTGCTTACTAGCTTAACTGTGTTTATGTTGTCTTTTTTGAGTTACCAGAAGGGGCCTGGAGAAATAGATTCTTACAGATCAAGTTTCTTTTGGCAAAAAAACGATAGTCACTTGAAGAAGCACCGTTTAACTCAATGTAGTATTATTTGTCAACCTAGAGACTAAGGTGGTCTTGGGGTTTAAAACACTGAGGTCCAAAATGAATACCTCTTAAGTAAATGGCTTTTTAAGTTTCTGAATGAAGATGGTTTATGGCAAAATATTTTTAGGAAATATTGTAAAGGTAAACCTTTTGGAAATATAGCTCATAAAGCTGGAGACTCATATTTTTTGGAATAGGCTTATGAAAGCAAAGGATTGGTTCCTAACTCTTGGTTCTTTTGTTAGATGGATTGGCAACACACTTGTTTTAGAGATCAAAACCCATCTTCATATAATATTGTTAGAAAGAAAAATGTTTTGATTGCAACTGTTTTAAGTTATGTCCCTTTAAATACTTCTTTTAGAAGAAGTTTAATGGGAAACAACCTAACCTTATGTCATCAATTAGTTACACGAATTGCACATGTTCAACTGAATGATTCGGATGATAATTTTAGATGGTCACTACATCAAAATGGCATATTTTCAGTTCAATCATTGTATACTGTGCTAATAAACAATGGGTTTATAGAAAGGAATAAAATTATATGGAAATTAAAAATGCCTCTCAAGATCAGGATTTTTATGTGGTACCTGTACAAAGGTGTAACTTTGACCAAAGATAATTTAGCTAGAAGGAATTTTGATGGTACTCTTAAATGTTGTTTTACTAATACTAATGAGACTATCAATCATCTATTTTTTGAATGTCAACAATGCTAAATTTCTTTGGCGTTGTGTACAAATAGTTGTGAATTTAATATCATCTCCAACTAGTGTAAGACAATTATTTGGCAATTGGCTTCATGGTATTGATGTTCACTTGGAGAAACAATTGCTAGTAGGAGCCTCTGCTTTATGTTTGGCAATATGGACTAGTCGAAATGATATTGTTTATGCAGGTACTCTTCAGAGGAACTCACTAGCAAAGGTCGAGGACAAGCAGCTAATAAACCTAGCTTGTCGAAGATTGAAATAACGGCGATGCAAATATTCACAAACTTCAGATGGATTGCTTTACTAATGTCTTTTCATATAAAACTTGGTGTTTTTCTTAGTCATGCAGATGGATATATGCTGCAAACTTTGTAATAATTGGCTCTAACTTCTGTTGAAGTCTAGGCCGCAAACCCTTCCCATTATCTAAAAAAATCACGGTTAAATCATTGGCCAGATGCGCCCTAACTCTCAGGGCGCAAGGCAGGTTTGACAAGGTGGCAACCTTCTAGCGTGTTCACTCCTGGTTCCCTAAAACTTTATTACAACCTGGGTACTATTCATCGATCTATCTTGAATCAAAACTTTCGTTTGATTTTTTTCGGTGCGTGTTGCTGTAAAGTTTAATCTCTACGGCTTTGTGTTCTAGCCTATGGGCTAGGTTTTATAATAATTGGTCTGATTCTATCGATGGATAGACGATGTTGATACTTTTTAGGTAACTTTTTATTCTTTATCTAAAAAAATCAGTGTACTGTTCATACAGAACCAAATAAACAGTATTTGTACTGTATGAACAATAATCTTTGGATTATTTTGAACTGCCGGTTTCTATTGCGGTTTGATGAAACTGTCTATGAATTGTCCTAACAACCATACACGCAGTAGTGCTAGACTGCAGTGTCTCCCATTATCTTGTGCCCAGCGCCACTGCCCTTTGCGAAAATCCCATGGCAATCGTATTAGAGATAAAATCCCATCTCATGTATAGATAAAGATAGAATGGATCAAGTATCCTGTTGTAACAACCTGTTTTATGCATGTTTGATGCATATAAATATATATATGTGTATATTTTTTTTTGAAAGATCCGGTACCTGGCATTATATTAATAAGAAAGAGAGTTTACAACAATACTGCTCGAGCAGCGCAACGGCCAGCTGCAGACCACAACAGGGGTTTGAAAACCAAAGTTGCAATAGCTGCAAGTGACACTCACAATGATAGAAACTATCATGGTTTCTATAGTCTTGGGCATTATCGTAAGAAACTATTTTTTCACAATCCAATTTTCTATCATGATGTCACGTGACCCACTTGTCACTCTTACAGATTGTCTTGGTTTTGCGTAAAGACTTGGTTTCTTAGTGAGACTTGGTTTCTTTTTTTTTCTCTTTTCAATAAATACAGCGCCACATCAGCAAAAAAATAATAAATAGATGAGTAATAAATAAGGATAGAAACTATGAGAGCGTCCCCAACAATCGACGACGTAGCTAGCTGACGTAGGATTTAGTCTGACGTGGATTGAAGAGAAGGTGAAAAATGAAATCGGCTGGCGCTTGTCTTGTCGCTAGCTCGCTCAACAATCGAGGGCGTTCCATGCGCTGCAGCCCATGCTCGTTGGCTGGTTCACGGTGCTGCACCTTGGGAGCTGCGTAGGCATGTATATTGGCGAGAGAAAATATAGATGACTTGGCACTTAAATAGCTAGCAGCCAGCTATATTGTTAAGGACGCCCTGATAGATTTTGCATTGGGAGTGGTCTTAGAAAGCTCCTTGTACGGTTGTACCATGGAAGATTGTGTACTTTGCAATCAGAGAAGCACCCGGCTGTGCAAACGTGGCAGCACGTGGTATTACGCATGCTATCGCTTTCCTGATCGATATGGTCGGTGCCATTTACCTTTATCGAAATCATAGTTGCTATGAGCTTGATAATATCTAATAAAGATGAAGAAGCAGGGATTTTTCGGAAAATAAATACTCCCTCCTTCCAAATTATAATTCATTTGACTTTTTCAACTTTAAATTTGACTACTGCGTCTTATTAAAAAAAATTACGTAAATATAGTGAAATTTAAGGCATTTTTAAGGACCTTGATATTTTGCATAATTTTTTTAATAAGACAAGCGATCAAACTTATGATTAAAAAGTCAAACGAATTATAATTTATAACGGAGGTAGTATATATAACAAACGAAGAGGCTAGCTCTAGCTGTGAGTCTGCTTTTAGTAGTTAAATCAGAATCAAGTTGGAAAGAGTCCTGTTGTGTGCTTTCTTTAGTCTAGTACTCATTTTAAAACATATGGAAGTAGCAACTGACAGAGTGAGATTGCATGTTTGTGATTTTCTTGTGTTGTAATAATGTAACTAGCTAACTCATGTTGATATCCTTTTCTAAAAACTGGCAGTGATAGAGTACTGGGATTTTGATTTTTGTTACTACATAATTCTGTTTGTTGAGGATATAGTGTTTTCCATGGTGCAGTTGAAATGAATTTAATGTCAGATTAAATTTCCCTTTTCCCAAAATCACTGCCCACGCTTCGTGGACAGTCACATAGGGCCTTTTTGGATCGGACCACGAGAATCTTGCTGGCGTGGCGCGGCTCCCGGGCGTCCGATTTCGGCGCCCGGGGCCGGGATGGCTGCTCGGGCGTGAGCTTGCACGGGGGCATCAATCCAAACAGCCCATAGGGCGTGTTTGATATGGGCCAAAAACGCCCGGTCGGCTCCCGGGATGCAACTTCGGCGTGTTTGGTGTCGTTGTCCCTGTTCCCGAGCCCGCCCTCTCGGATGCAAAATCCCTCTCTCTCTGGCTCGCGTGCCGCATGCTCCTCCCTCGCGTTCCTCCTCGACACGGCTCGGCCGCTGCGCTGGCGAATCTTGGGTGACGGCGGGGAGCTCGATCGGCTCTCTCGCGGGCTCGGCGTGGGAAGTGGGAAACTTCCGCGCGTGCTTCTACCCGTTGTTGCCTTCTTCTATCCCTCTCTCCTCCACTTCGAGTTCTTCTCCTCCAAACCCTAACGACTCCCGTTGAGTCACCGTCGGCGAGGTACGTCCGTTTTACCGGCCCAGCGTTGGTCGTCTTCCCCGGGCTTCCTCTCCCTCCCCCCGTGTGGATCTGCGTCCGGCGGCCGCGGCTCTCTCGGCCGCTCCGGCCGGTCTTCTTCTCGCTTCTTCTCCGGTGAGGCGGTCTTCTTCCATTGCGGCTTCTTCTCCGGTGAGGCGGGTGGTCGTGGATCTGGCTGGATCTTACGCTTCCTCGTCGGGTCTCCTACCTCCTCCCCCAACTCCTCGGGTTTGAGTAAGCGTCACGCACCCTCTCCGGCTCACCCGAGGTGAAATCCATCATTTTTCCACATTTATTTTGTTCATACTTTCTTGTTGGCTCGGATCACGTGTAATGTTCTTTCATGTTTCCTATTTCTTATGCTTAATCCTTGCCTTATTATGCATTATTAAGAGGCAGGTCGGGTGTTTTTGGCCCTTATCAAACACGCTCTAGTTGTTCGATGATGACATATGCTAATGTGCAATGGGAGGCATTAACCCTAATGCATTCATGCCTGGTTTATTGGTGATTGCTTGCACTTCCATTCATGGTCTAGCTAAATTTCTTATACATCTGTGATGAATACATGTACAAGAGGTTTTCTGAACATGTGAACACCCCACATTGTGCATGGTACATTGTTGTCCAAAGTGGCCTATGATGCAAAATGAAACTGGTTGAGGTGGCTCTTGCATTTGTTACTTTTTTTGTTCTTCATGGTGTTCATCGAGACCATGTGACACATCCATACCCAACTTCACAACCCCTTCTCCTTTTGTTGTGGCGTGTATGGATGTGAACATGGCCTTCATGGATTTCATGACATTGTTTCCGATACCTCTTCAATTTGCCACCAATGATGCTTAGGGTATAGTTGAGAAATCTGGAATTATGTTGAGGTCTGTTTTCATTGTAGCCTATGATGTCACTTACATGTTTCTGAGGCTTGTCATTAGTGAGGGGCTCAAGGACAACAATTTGTTTCACCACAAATTGTAGGTTTTCGAGTTCCACACCCATGCTAGGTTTACGCTCTAATCTATGACTGAGGCAAATTTGTCCTTGTCTATGATAACACATGTGCTCTTGCTTTGGCCTATGACAAAAGTTTAACATGTTTGAGGTGGCTTGGTATTTCTAATCTTTTCTTTGGCGATGAAACTCGGCCTAGTAGGGTCGACAAACAACTTATGTTGTTGCTCCAACCAGGTTGTCTTCATGGCCAAGGCAAACATGTTGGCACCTATCATGAAATGTTTTGCTGGCCCAACTATCCTGATCAGCTATTGAGGCCTTCTTTTTTGCTTATTACTCCTCTTTTGCCTCTTATATTGGCCTATGATGCTCTCTTAATCTGAGGTGTCAATTTGTTGATTAGTTATTAATGTTGTTTCATGGTAGTCATCAAGTATTCTAGCATCATCCACAAGACTTCAACCATTAGGGGCTATGTCTATTTTGGATGGCAACCTGTGGATGTTCTAGAACATTCCATGCCTCGCTATGTTGTTTCCTTTCTTTGTTATATGTTTTTAGCTACCCATGATGATTACCATTTCTGATCTTGTTGCACTTCAAGCTGAGGCCTTATTTTTTTGCTTGTCTCCTCTCCTATTTGTTACATGGAAGTCATCATGTGTCCTACCATCATCCATAGGACTGCAACCATTAGGGCCTTATGTCTTTTTTGGATGGCAACCTGTGGATGCTGTAGAACATTCCGCGGCTGCTATGTTCTTAAATGTTGCCAGCCACCAATGATGATTATTTGGCCAATGATGCAGCAAGATGTGTTTGTATTGCTAGTGATTGCATCATTTATGTTGAGGCCCCACTAGGGTGATGATACAACAAGATGTGTTTCTCTCGGTAACTCCATCATTTATCTTTGAGGCCCCTTGTATTTGGTTTTTTCAATTTTGTACTTCCCACCTATGATGATTGCAGACTATGTGCTGAAGCCTTTGGTGGAGGCTGTGATGTAATCTTTCACAAACACCGGACATCGACCAAATGAGGTCATTTGTCAAGAGCTTGAGGGAGATTACATCACAATCTCCCTACCGGTGAGCACATGACTAAAACTGAGGTGGGTTGCTATTGCCGTCAAGAGTTTGAGGAAGATTACATGACAATCTCTGTCTTCTCATTACATCTTTTTTGATATTGTAAAGGCTGTCATGGCTTGGTATGTGGTGTACCAAGGCGGGAGGGTTGGTGTCACCAGCTCATGGGCAATGTGTGCAACACAAATCAGTGGCTTTCCAAATAACTTGCATCGAGTTTTCTTACAAGAGAAGAAGCGAAGCCTCCTTCTTGGAGTACACTTTGGAGTTGACCATGTCCCTGTGTTGGACAATGCTCCTCCCCGGGTTGCTCTGCACTCTTGAAGGTGATCATGACCCCTGCTTGACAATTGTTTATTTATGGCACCAATGAACTGATATGAACAACTATTACATATGCCCGTGATTATAATTTGGTTTTCCTCTATGCCTATGATGATACAAATGCCAAAATTATTATGTCCTACTTATGAGGTACGAGGCATATGCATATTTTATTCATGACTATCATTGTACATCCATGCCCATTGCAATTGTTATCATCCAAAGATGACTTGATGGTCGGGTCGGATGCAAGCCACGGTTTCATGGCCTTCATGAGCTATATTACTAGTTTTGTTTGCCTAGTTGTTTTCCTTATGCTCCAAGTTGGATATATATATGCTCATGGAATGGCAATAAAATCTGAGGCAAATCATTTTGTTCTGTTCTTATTGTTGCAACTTTTATCATCCAAAGATGACTCTTCTGTTCTTATTGTTGCAATTACATAGATGCCTTGGAGGATGAACACCTTTGTTGGATGATGCTCGAGAAAAAGGCTCCTAACAATGTTCCTTGGTCTGGTTATTGCTTTGCTGTTGCCTTGTCTTTGCCTGGCTGGTGGTGATCCTTGTTGACACCTGTTATAGCATAATATTACTAGTCAACTAAACATAAAATAAGGGCATAAAATGAATAATCACATAGACTAGGGGCTTTACTAACATAGTTCCACAAGTTTTGGTGATTTATATATTTTCGGGACTAAACAGGGAAAAAGCCTAGAGTTTGCAAGACATATGAAGCATAAACATGTTACAAACATATTCCAAGATAGCACCATTGCAAAGAGCTCGTCGAGACGATCAAAACGGATATATTGTTTGCTATATTCGAGTCCGTAATCAAAAGATATCGATTGCAGAGCGAGTTCACTAAAACGGTCATAACTTTCTCATCCGGACTCCGTTTCCTGCAAAATACCAGTCATTACGGCTATCGACGAGATCTACGCACCCACAAAATTTGAACTCATTATTCCACAAGGGCCTGGCAGCCGCCAGGCCTTTTCATGGCGGCCGCCGGAGATTGAGCCCAATCCGCTTTCAACTTTTTATGTCGGTTTGTAACCGACCTTGAGGTTGTATCTACACCGTTATTGAAGGTCGGTTTAATCCAATGGTCATCGCTCATCGCCAAGGGCTATATAAGAAGACCCCCTGACCCCAGGGTAAAACCCTAACTCATTCTATCTCATTATCTCTCAGTTGTAGAGGGGTCCCATGTAAGGATCATCTCTCTCTCGAGATTAGTGAAGTAGAATTAGATTAGACATGTAATTAGAAGTAGATTAGATCTAATTAGATCTAATCAAGAGTAAGAGTCAAGAAGAGATTAGAGCCATAATTCTCATGAGAGAAACTAGAACTAATCTTGTTCCTAGAGTTAAAGTGTTGGTGATGGAAGAGGCTGCCGAGGAAGCACCTGGACACATCCGGGTGACTCCTCTACATCTTGTACCATCGGAATCAAGTCCCATTAACATGTACTTGATCCCCGGTGGATCAACTTTTTGTTTGAGTAAGTAATTGTCTTATCTTAAGTGTTAGTATTGTTTTTACTGTTCACAACTCTTGTTTGAGTACTTTAATCTGTAGGACCCTATAGATTAGAGGGGTAGCTTAGGTTTAGGCGTGGTGCCTAGGCTGAGGTTGCTTGTGATGACACCTTATGTTCCGGGTCGTGTGGTAGATTACGGGAGTGATAGTCCTGTTGAGTCCTTTGTAATCCACCCTCCGTCTATAAGACTAGTTGGGCGTATAAATGCCGGGAGGATTGCATGTTTTGTCCATGTTTTCCTTTGGGTGCTTACCTTTAAGACAATACCAACATATGCTTACAAGAATACGAATTAGACAACCATAGAAATCTCCCTATCTCTTTATCTTCTTCAGTTCCTTGACTAATTTTGCTTTCGTGGATTAGTTATATTCCTCGCTTATCCTCACACCATCCTCCCCGTGGATTCGATATTAAAACCCTCCCCTGTGAAATGCTCACTAGTATCCGTTAAACTGTTGATTATTATAAATATTTACGTAGGCTTATCAAATACCAACAATCCTTTTTGGTGATTTTGTTCACTTGAAGGTGGAATGTTGTCCTCGTAACTCAAATACCAACTCAATCATGTTTAATCGATGTTTAATGGCCGATGATGCATATCTTACAACTATTGTTTATTGATGTTTATTATTAGCTAAGGTCATTAATTTAGCCCTAAACCTCGTGATGATTACTCAATGTTGTAATCCAAATGGCCGATGATGCATTATTTAGAACTCATGTGTACTTGATGTTTCCTAATCGCTGAGACCATTATTTTAGAACTGAACAAAAGATTTGATCATGTCTTGCTATTTACTTCTGTTGAATTGAGTTAGTTTGATTTTCAAGAGCTGTTGATGGTTGGGGTTGGGCCTGGCTGCAATCAAACAAAGATCTCATTGTGATAGCTGATGGCGGTTGAGGGTTGGGCCAGGCCGGCTTGTGTGAATCAAACAAGAAAAAGGAAAAACCGGGCTCTAGGAATACAAGACAATCAAACAACTGCATTTGGCCCATTACGGCCGGGCCATGGCTAGCTAGGGCCTGGCCGCCTAAAGCCACGAAATCAAACACGCCAATAGCATCCACTGTCCGCTCATCGTGTTCAGCAACCACACATCCACTGTCCGCTCATCGTGTTCGGAACCACACATCCACCGCCCACGCCATAGAGATGGCCCATTGCTTCGGCCGGAACGACATGCGTCTTGGCGTACCATGACCGTGGCGGCTCCAAAACTAGTGGTAGTGCAAACTGCAAGGGGACGATGCTCCACGCAAAATCTTCCTCCTTGATACTCCCAGCAGCTGCAGGAGCATCAGCATGGACCACTTTCACCGCACTTGCCGGCAGCAGGTAGCTGCGGCGCCGCCGCTCCCATCGCCATGGACCCCTTCGCCATTGCGCACACCATTCCCGCCGCCGCCTCGGCTTCCGGTTCCCGCGGCGCCGCCATCATCCACGCCCCACCGGCTCACGGCTCCGCTGCGTGCGCCATAAAGCTTCGGCGTGTCCGCTAACACCTTCACCGCGAACCACCTCCTCATCTACTACTCTCACGCGGGCACCTCGCCCGGCCTTGGCGGGCGTGTTCGACGAACGCCGCGCCACAACCTCATCACCTGGGCGGCCATGGTGTGTCCGCCGCCGCGCGTCGGCGAGCCCTCCGACCTCGGGCCGAGATCCTCTTTTCCATGGTCGAGAACGGGTTACTCGCGATGAGTTTGCTCAGCCCGGCGCGCTTACGCTTCGCGATGCTCGTGTATGCCAACCGCCAAGCACCGGCGTCACTAGTAATCGAAATGATTTTGCGTGATATCGCAAAATCTTTTTCGTGGCGAGCACTTTTTTTGCCCGTCACGGAAAATGCTACGCCACATCCAGTTTTATTTTGCGTGGCGGGCGTGTTTTTACCCACCACTAAAAATTGATTTTGCGTGGCGGGCACCTTAACATGCCCGCCACGGAAAATACGCTATTTTCTCCGTGGCGGGTGTGTTGAGGTGCCCGCCACGCAAAAATCAATTTTCGATGGCGAGCATCCTAAAAGGCCCACCACGCAAAATCGAGAGGCCCAAAATGA
This sequence comes from Hyparrhenia diplandra, assembly GCA_015847255.1. Lineage (NCBI taxonomy): Eukaryota > Viridiplantae > Streptophyta > Magnoliopsida > Poales > Poaceae > Hyparrhenia > Hyparrhenia diplandra. The sequence goes on along the minus strand of JADLZK010007339.1, from coordinate 692,287 downwards.
GGCCCGATATCCAACGACATATAAATACGAACAATTAGGGTTTTCCACTCACTTCTTCTCTGCCTCACTCACTCAATCTCTCTCCCTCACTCCGGGCGCCGACCCCTCCCCCCCTCCTCCGCGACACCGACCCCTCCCAACGCGGCCATCTCCCCTCCTCCTCCCATGGCGGCGTCCTCACTCCCCACCGCGAGACCCTCTTCCCCTCTCCCTCTCCCTCCTCGGAGATGTATGGTGGCCGGATGCACCGTAACGGCGTCGAGTCGCCGGATCGGGCCGGTGGCGGCGCTAGTGGCGGATCCGGCCGGTGGCAACACAAGGAGGTGGCGATGTCCAGGATCCACGTGGGGACGGCGCCGGGTGGCCGGATCCGGTCGTTGGCGGCGCTGGGCTGAGCCGGCTGGTGGCGGCGGGAGGAGCACCGGCGGCTCTACCCCTACCGGATCGCCTCCTCTCCAAGCGGCGCCGACGACGAGGGGCCAGATCCACGACGACGCCGAGACGACGGATCTGCCAAAGGCCGTGGCGGATCCGCACCGGGCGGTGGTTCCAGCGAATCGCGGTAGCGGCGATGCGGTGGCGGCGGATGCGGCTCCGTGGTGGCGGTGCCGGTGGCGCCCCCCCCCCCACGGATCCGATCTGGTGGCGGCGGCGGCGCTGCAGCCCTAGATGGCTCGGCGGGCCCATGGATGGGCTCGACGGGCCTATCTAGGGTTTCCGCTTTTTTATTTTTTCGAAATCATTAATCGTGATGGGCACATGTAACTCGCCCGCCACGGAAATCGATTAACGGTGCCGCGCCACGGAAATCCCGCGATTTACCGTGACCTTTGAAGGGTGACGGGCTCAAATGCCCGCCACGCAAAATGAAATTTGCCCGTAACGCAAAAAACAATTTCGATACTAGTGCGTGTTGCTGCTGTGGAGAAAGTTTTCGCAGGCATAACTTCCGGTTCAAGAGATGCCGCATGCTGGAACGCGATGCTGGATGGATACGTCGCCAATGGCTTTGGGTATGATGCGAAGAGGACAGCCGTTCTGATGAACCGTTCTGGAATAGCAGCTTACATGTTCACCTACATCTCGGCTGTCAAGGCTTCCTCGATCACTGGCGACCTGAACTTCGGGCGGCAGTTCCATGGTCTTGTCATTCACAGCATGTTTCAGTTCAACACCTCAGTGATGAACACACTTGTGGACATGTATTTCAAAGCAGGACAGAAGGAAACTGCAGTTGATATCTTTGGTCAGATTCGGTGCAAGGATACTGTTTCTTGGAACACAAAGATGTCGGACCTCGCACACGATGAGGATGAGAGGGCTAAAGAGCTGTCACGGTATGGCTGCAAACCAAATCAAGTTACGTTCTCTGTCATGTTGAGACTGAGTGGTGCTAAAGAGAATGCCTCCCTTGGTCTTCAGATCTTTGGACTTGCCTACCGCCATGGCTACTCCAACAACGTCCTTGTAGCGAATGCGGTCATCAACATGCTTTCATAGTGTGGGCTGCTCAGCTGTGCTTATGCTTTCATCTGCAATCTCAGTGTCAGAAATGTCGTGACATGGAATGGGATGATCTCCGGCTATGGTTTGCACGGCTGTTTTGGAGATGCCATGAGGCTCTTCGGCAGCTTGGTTTGCTTCGGAGGAAGACCAGATGAGTTCACCTATCCAGCTGTTTCGTTGGACTTCAACATCATGATGCGAGGAACCTTGAAGAAATCCACGCAAGTGTTCTAAAACAGGGGTTTTCTTCATGCCAGTTCGTGTCGACCGCACTTGTCAAAGCAAAAGTAGCCCTTGTTTCAGTTCTAGATCCACTGAAAATCATCATGGACGCTGGCAAGATGGATTTAGTGTCATGGGGAGTCACCATCTCTGCATTCGTGAAGCAATTTAGTGTCATGGGGAGTCACCATCTCTGCATTCGTGAAGCATGACTTGGATAAAGAGGCCCTGTTTCTTTTGAACTTTTTTAGTTCATCCTGGGACCATCCTGAATGCCTGTGCAAACTCTGGATTGATTAAGCAGTGCAGATGCATCCATTCGCTCGTTGTCAGGATAGGCACAACAAGCACTTCTGTGTGTCCAGTGTTTTTTTTTTCTCAAACATGCAACAAATGTTTGGGCGTCTTTTGTATTAAGACGAATCAAAAGTTGAAAGTTATAACGACGCGTCATAAACGATACACTAGGGGGAATATAATTATACAAATAGCTTAGCTCTCCCTAGGAGAAAGAAATTAAACGCGATTACTCACTGGATAAACAACCTAGTCATCAACGTCGATCAGACTCGGCGGCTCGCGCGCCGCCTCGTCCGCCTCGGTCCTACATGATGGCGGCGGGCAGTATGCCTACGAGGACTCGCGACCTAACTGTTGGTGTTGCCCGATGCTCGATAGGAATTGAGATCGGCAACCGGCAAGCCTAGCGAACGCCTGCTGCTGCTTCTTCCAATTTGCATCGCTGCTGACTGGCCCAATTAATCAAGCTGCTGCGTTGCTTGCTTTGCTTGGCCTATCAAACGGCGAGGTGCCAGCGGCAGGCAACAAAACCTTTTGTATTCAGTTGTTCTGACGAGGTGAAATTTTTTGCAATTTAGCCCTTTTTAAAAACATTTTTTACAAATAGGTCATCTGCAAAACATTTGCTGAAAATAGACCACTTCTTCGGGCGTTTTAGGACACCACGCCGAGGTATGTGGCTCGGCGTCATCTGACACAACGCCGAGATCTTGTCACGTCAGCAGCGACCAGGTCGTAGCATCCACGCAAGCACCAACGTGTCCTCTGGCTTGCAGCTCGGCGTTTAATGTTTTGACGCCGATGTCATCCACACCGGCGTCGGATCCATGCACGCCGAGGTCACCTACAGGTTACCGTACAAGCTAATAGTACAAGTGCACTTGTCCATTCATTATCTTTTGAAAAATCATAGAAAAATAAATATAAATCCCCTTAGCATGAGATCAATTCCATTATAACCATAATGTTACCCTGTACGGCGGATATTCTTTGAGATAGTGGAACCAATCCAGCTGGGTTCAACCCGTTTTTTGCCTGTTTGGTTAGGGGTTGGAGGAGGAATGGAGCCAACCCAGTCACATATTCTTTGAATATGCGGGTTCGCTCCATCCGCCTAAATCTGGCGAATGGAGCCGACCCTCGTTTCTCGCTCCCGGGTTCCGTTTGTCGGTAGCGTTCTCTGTTTGTCCGGCTGTGCAAGCGAATTCGGCAGCGGTGCAGACAAGCAGCGCGAGCAGGGAGCAGGACGCCAGCAGCGCGTAATTGGCGGGTCCCCGAGGCCATTCGAGTGCGGCGGCGGCGGTGGCCGCGTCCGTTGTAGCCACCGCGGACGGAATCTCGCGCCGGCGGTATCAATGAAGTCGACGCCGATGCCGTAGTAGCTCGTGCGAGGTCAACAGATGATGGGCGACGCAACCCCAGAGTCGCGCGAGCAAGACACAAATTAGCCGGACGCCACCATGGCAGCTCGATTTCGGGGTTGACCGGACCCGAGCTACCACCACGGCAGCGCGGGATGGGGCATGCAACACCCAATGCTCCCAATGGCAAGCACATAGAGGGCAAGCAAGATCCGACGTGGAGATGGCCGGCCACTTGGGCGCGGTCCCCGCCGGTCGGCCGCCGCTGTAGTCGTGAACCTCGGCCGCAGGCGATCTGAGGGGTCGTGAACCTCGGCAAGCTATTATTCTGAATGTGTGCACTGCTATTTTCTGAAACTAGTGAGCACGCCGCAATGTCTGCACAAAGTTTTTGTTTGGCAGACACATTTGTCTGCACAAAGTTTCTCGCGCTTGAAGTAAAGCAACGCAGACACATTGTTTTGGTCAAATCGGAAGCATTTTTTGACCAACAACTACAGCTACCTGGAGGCTGAAACATAATAGCTGTGATCATGCCCGAGGAAGCAGCCGCAGCTAAGGTTAATGTAGCAGAGTAACATGACTATATCAAACCAATGAAAATCACCGTAAAAACATGTACTTGAAAGACAAATTAATTTCGTGAACATATGTGAATATTTTATCCATCCATGTATTTTTGCCCCATAGAGGGTAATATTATGGTTATTATAATGAAATTGATCTCATGTCAAGGGGATTTATAATTATTTTTCTATGATTTTCTAAAGATAATGAATGGACAAGTGCACTAGTACTATTAGCTTGTGTCAGCTTGTACTAGCTTGCGCTTGTATTGTAGCTGTAGGTGACCTCGGCGTGCATCGATCCAACGCCAATGTGGATAACCTCGGCGTCAAATCATTAGACGCCGACCTTCAGAGCCGGTTGCACTACAAGAAATGTGTTGATACATGACGGTTTCCCGGTGACGGTTTACGAAACCGTCATCCCATACTTGAATCTATGACGGCCTTATGACGGTTTTGCATATTAGGTGCTAACTCTATGACGACTTCAACCATTTGTCGCCTCCATACTTATCTATGACGCTTTAGAATAAACATCACAGAGGAGTATATGGTGACATGGATGGTGAGTCCCCTAGTGACGTGGAAGTCATGGTGACATGTCCTTTTTTTGAAATTCTCATAACTTGAAATTTAATTTTTTTAATTGTTCAAACAAACTCGTCTAATAAAATGATTGTAAATATCGATGCATTGTATAACCTTTTTATGATTTGTTTCATTTGAACTTACTTTGCAATGTAAAAAACGAAATAAGACAAAAAAAAAAAAACAAAAGATAAAAACTAAAAAAAGAGGCTACAAAGGTTCTTGATGTGGTGCCCTTTAACAAGAAAAGTCACGGCCTCACCAATAGGCTAGATAACATTTTGTGTTATGTGTCGCACATTTACCTTTTTATATACAAATATGTACGTCATCGGTCTGCCTCTATTTATAAAAGAAAGTATTTAGAATTTTATCTAAAATAAAGTTCCAAAGCTCTATTTCCAAAAAAAGTTTCGAAATTCCCTAAACAAAATTTCAAAATTTACAAGCACAAAGCCATCTCTACGCAAATTCACCTCCACTTCTTCTCTGGGCCGGCCCAGATTCACCTCCCCTCCCTCCTCCCAGCCCAGCTCGCGTGCAAATTTAGCCCGGCCCAAGAAAATAGAAGAGCAACAAAAAGAGCGTGAGGCTCTGTTTCTCTCCGAACCCTAAATCAGTGTGCCGCCGCCTTCGCCTTCTCCTCATCCTCTCTGCCTCTCTGGTCTCCCTCCCGAGTCCCGATTCCCTCCCCACAATCTCCACGCCACCACACCAGGAGGCCAGAAAGGTGGTTGCGCCGCCGCTCCAGAGGACTGCAGTGCCGCGCCTCGACCCTCTCCTCTCACACTCGTGGGCGAGCGGGTGCCTGCGCCGCCGCCGTGTATGGGTGTACGGGAGAAAGGAGTCGAGGAAGTGGCAGCCGTCTCCCCACCAAGAGGCTGCATCCTCCTACCCTCCGCCAGCTCAGGTACGTCTCTGTCCTCTCGGGCTCGAGCACGCTCCTTCAGATTTTCCGATCGAACACACTCCGTCCTCGTCCCCAATTGCATGCTCATCCTTTCATTGACGCTTTGTGTGAACATGGGTCTCTTGCAGGTCGCAACTTTCCAAAGCAGATGGGTAGCGGCAGTCCACCTCACTCCTCTAGATCCAGGCGGTAGCAGGCTGTTCCACCTCCTTCATCGCTTTGGTGCAGATCCAGGTGCTATGTCAGTAAATCTGCTAGTTATTCGATCTATATATTCAGATTTTAGATGCTAGTTGTGACTGTGATCTGAGTACGTAAAAGTTCTGCTGCACTAGTTTGTACTAGTACGATGGATCTAGCTAGAGTAGTGGAAATCTGAATTTTATTTGTAGAATGTGTTTACTGAACTGCACAAAATATTCTTGAGAGTTGAGAGTATATTTGTAGGGAAATTACAAGAAGACAACTTTAGCCGAGGTGACATAATACCATTATTATTCAGTAGATGCATTTATTTAAATACTAAAAATGGATTCAAACAGCAGACGCGGTTGTACATTGACATTGCCCTCTTTTTGGCTTCATCTGGGCTTCGGTGGTGAAAGTGTACTGCGAGTAGTTTAGGTGTTGTGGTGTAGTGTACTGCGAGTAGTTTAGGTGTTTGTTGAAAGTCTAGTCAAGCTAAAATTTCTATACCATACTACGCTTTACTTCTACCAGCTCGTACTAGTACATGTATGGATCTAGTATTTAGAGCTTCATTCAGTGTCTGAGCTTAGCATCCCTGGTGCATAACTGAATTTTTAGGGTTGAGTTCCACTGCTGCTACATAAATGTGCCTAGGCAAATCCAAGTTCAATTTCTTCTGCTTCTTTCATGCAGTTAGAAACAGTGGGATCCAAAGATCAAGATGGAGCAGCCGTGGTGATACTTCTGTTGTGATTTTGGTCTCCCTTTGCTTTGTTGTTCTGTGGTGATACTGTGAGATTTAACTATGTTTTTTTTCTGTTGGTTCATTTTATTTCAGGTATGAAGAAGCTGAGCTCAATATGGGTGAGAACAATGCATTGATCAATGTGTTTCAAAGATCAAGATGGAGCAGCCGTGGTGATACTTCTCTTTTGTCCTTTGTGGGTTCATTTTTATGCTTATTTCTAAATTATGGATTATATCATCATAACTTGACTGTGCACTAATTGGATTTGTCAAAAAATCCTATTTTAGAACTTGTTAGGTTGGAAAAAAATGATGTATTCCTACTGTACCTCAACACCTGCTTATTGTGAACAAATAGTTTGTGATCTAGATGCAGTAACCTTCACTTTATATCTAAAGGAACTGTGCCACTTGCAGATTTGTAGTTCTGCTTATTCCATAGCACAATAGCTTTGCTGCTGCTAGTAACATTCTTAGATACAGCGAAGCTATCTGAACAATATATTATCAGAAACCTATTTGCTTGAACAATATATTATCTGAAACCTATTTGCTTTGTTTATCAGGGAACCTTTCTGCTCCTGAGTACAGTAATATGTTTACATGCTAGAGCAAATGATAGTTGTACTAATGTTTGTTACTAATTAATTGTTATCTCGTTGATGTACAATTGCAGTGTGTAGACGATGAGGGCAGCATAACTGTCAATGCCAACCTGATGCTACCTCGCTAGCTGAGGCTGCCTCTCCATTCTTCCTTTCCATCTCTTTTATTTTTTTTTCGAAGCAGAACAGGAGGGGAATGCCATTTTAGTTCTGCTTCACATTTTTACATTTTTGCTACTCGATTCTTTCCATTTTGGATGTGGTGAGTTTGCGGATGGATGTAAATATCTATAGTTAATGCAACATGTGTTCTGGTTATTATTATATTGCAATCATATGTGTGTGTTGAGCTGAGGACAAGTTAAAATGAAAATGGGCCGTGCAAAAGTAGGTAGGCCCAATCTGTCATGTTGGCCCAACCTTTCCAAAAATTTTGGTACCCCAAAAAAATATTTTTTGAAAAAATCTGATGTGGCATGTTGGGCCACGCACCCGACGATGTCGGTCACCGCCACGTCGCCTTCCACCTCACTATGCTGAGCTGGTAGTGCTAACGTGGCACATGTCCATGACGCTCGGTTTAGTCACGGACGATGCTTCCGACCCAACCGGCATACTATCCTGTGGGACGTCTGTGATCGCCACCGATTCGCATCCGTGGCGGTTTTTTCGGGAATCAAGAATTATGACGCCGATTCGTGACCAATTGCTAGACCATCATGGATAGTTAACTATGACGGTTTTCGGGGCCTCTATGACAAACTAATACCGCCATGTATCACCACATTCGTAGTAGTGTTGACACGCTTGGCACTTTCGTGGATCATGCCGCAACCCCGGTCGCCGATGACGTGGCCTACCTCGCCTCATTTGTCGAGTACGCCGAGCCACATACCTCGGCGGCGGTGTTCTATCGCGCCAAAGTTTTGGTCTATTTTCAAATAATGTTTCATCGGGGGTCTATTTGTAAAAAATGTTTTTAAAAAGGATCAAAATGTAAAAATTCACTTGTTACGAGTGTATGGATGTACTCCCCCGGGCGGTACTAGAAGTCGTTTAGGATTGTGACACGGTCTTTAAAAACATAACTTTTATAGAAATTTGATAGAAATTTGATAGAAATTTCAAAACATAACTTTTTTATTATAAAAATATTTATAGAAATTTGATATATGTCTACTTTTATCAAGTATTTTTTTAAGACAAATCTATTCATATAATTTTCATATTTAGAAACTCAACAACTTAAAAGTTTTTTTTTTTTTTTACACAAGACAACGCCTTGAGGCGCTCAATACGCACGCACACTCACCCCTATGAACACACGTACGCAAACCCTACCCCTATGACCACATTCGAAGGACTGAGTCGGCAATCTTGAAATTCACAAAGTCACCACAAACGCCTCGCTGACGACGATTTATATTTCTAATGTTTGACTCAAACCTTGTCGAAAACGACTTCTAATACCGGCCCTGGGAGGAAGTATGTATTATGTATATTTTGGAGGCCCACACATTTTTAGAGGGCCCCGCACGGTGCTCATGTTGCACATGGCCGTACGACAGCCCTGCTAGGTAGATCGACACATCGCCTCTTTCTATAAGGGATCGCGGTTGTCACCGTAGACTCGTCGTTGTGTCCACTTGCTTTGGTTGATGCCTATGCGAAATGTGGTGATATTACTGCTGCCAAAACCGCTTTCACTAAAGTTCCATCGGTGACCGAGGACGCCATACTATACAACACCATGCTATGCTGACAACTTATGCCAACCATGGTCTGATCCAAGGCGAGACCGAATTCCATGCAGAAGTTGACAGCCGAATTCCATGCAGCTGCTGAACACCCAAAATTGGGCGCTGGGTGGGTGGTCTGCGCCAAAACGAAATACTCCTATTTCACCCCTATGTTTTTTTTAATTGCACAATACAACGCAGACCAACCGGAGAACAGAGGTAGGGCCGTGGGCCCGTGCGATAGATGAACAGGCAGAAGGGGTGGTGCCGGGCTGGGCTGCAAGCTGGAGTGGGCCAAAACCGAGAAGAAAGGAACAGAAAGAACGCCCTTTTACAAAAAAAAAAAGACTTTTGAACCTACATTGAATTGAATCTTTAGAATTTTCAAACACAAATTTAAACGGATTTATTCATTTTCTGAAATAAGGTTTTGAAACTTTATTTCCAAAAAACAGAACAACACCAATTTGTGGCTTAACCAAGGTTTTTGAATTTCATTTTTCACATGGCCTTTACAATATTCTGGCTCTGTAAGAACTTTTGTTTGTTGGCAAAATAAAAATCGGAACGGATCAAACTCAAGGAGCACACATGATAATTCTGGACTGGGAAGCACGAGCTGCAGTTCGTACATAGTTGCAGTGAAAATAGAGAGAACATGTGAGCAACTTAGATTTGCTATTAAAGGGAAGCTGGAGCGTTATATAGCTCCAGGTAGCTCCAGAACCAAATTATTGGGAACACTGATCCACTCAGACAAGCGTACGTACAGTGGAATACATATTCAACAATGTTTCCAATCAAACTGGTGAGGCGGCTAAGACGCCTTGGCGAGGTCAAAGACAGCAATGAACGGCATGAGGACGGACCCTATCCAGAGCTTCCCGTCCTTCTCCTCCACTTCACTGACAGCTCTCACCACCTCTCCCTTGGTGTCCTCCAAGATGTCGAGCACCTGGCCCTCGGCGCTGTACATGACGATCACCGCGTGGAGCCTGCCCCCGATATGCATCTGGAGGTGGTACTTGGCAGGGATCGGGAGGCTGAGGAAAAAACTTCCTCAGCCTGACATGGCGGCTCGTGAACCGGGCATACAGGCTGTGCCGGCAGTGGATCGCCACCCAGAACTCGCCCTTGTCGTTGGTCCTGACATTGTCTGGGAATCCAGGCAAGATAGCGAAAAGATCCACAGTGCCTGCCTTGTCACCTTTCAACCAGTATCTGCTCAACCTGTCTCAGAAGGGCACAAATATTGAGTGCCTGATATGATCATAAAGCTGAAATAAGAAAGCTTCTTAAGCCAAATGTAACCTGCCGCGCGGTCCTTCACAGAAAACGAAGAATGAGCCATCCTTGCTCATGGACACACCATTGGGAAATTGGAGGTTGCGATGCAGTACTGTCGCTTGTTTTGTCTGTGGGTCATATTTCAAAAGTCTCCCAGAGGGATCCCCAGTGAAAACTAACTGCATAAAGTTCCTGAAAATGAATGATTACTGATAAGATATCTAGGTCCTGCATGGTACCTTGGATTTAGCAAACTTGTTTGTGCTGGCATCACGTACAGACCGTCTCTGGTAGTTTGTGCTGGAGTCGGTGAAGTAGACGTTACCCTCGTCGTCGAGGTCCAGGTCGTTGGTGAAGTTGAGGCGCACGCCCTCGGCCTCCGTTGCGAGCGGCGTGGCCAGCCCGCCTCGGGGCCGACCTTGAGCAAGCCGGCGAGGCGCCGGGCGATGTACAGGTCCCCCGGTCTTCTTATGGAAGCGGAGCCCGAGCGGGCGGCCGCGGATGTGCTCGTGCGGGAGGTACTCCAGCGGCGAGGCCTTGGGCCCACGCCGCAGCTCCCGGGCCCAGCGAGGGGAGGCCGTCGCGGTGACCCACCGGCCGCCCGTCCCGAAGACGACCCGGCCGTCGGCGACGCCCGTGTACGGCCCGCGCCCTGCGGGTCGGCGTGACGCCTCTCCTCGCACTCGCCATGCGAACCGCACTCGCCCCGCTGAGCCGCCCCGCTCGTCCGCGTGCGGCGGCATCTCGGCGGGATCGGGGAGGTCGACGGCGCGCCTCGAACCCCGGGAAGTCCACCATGCTGCCCGTCCGCGGCGGGTCCGTGGCGCAGAACGCCCGCCCGCGCAGCCACCAGCAGCGCCGCGGCTATCACCCCGGCGGCGCCATCCGATTCCCGCTAGTGCGCTAGCTCGGCTCTCACCCACTCGCCACCCCTTTCCCTCTCCTCGCTCTAGCTGGCTTCGCTACCTGATCATCACTTCGTCGCCCCGCGGCTGCCGGGCTTTATACCCCGATGGCGAATATACAAATATATATATCGTGCGACCGGATACATATACAAATATATGGTCTTAGTTACTGATACAAATACAAATAATGAGTATCGAATACGGTGTGAATCAGATTAATACAAATGTATATTCAGGTACTGAGTAAAAGCAACACGTATATACTTTTACACTGTTTAGTATATTATATATACGGAGGCAGTAGAGCTACACTTTATATTTTACACATTTTTATATTATGAAAAACCATTAGTAAGCCTAAACCAAGTTGAACTAAGAGCTTAGTCATACATGCACCGAAACTCAAACACACACTACAAATGGTTTCCTAAAATAATAATAAACTAATCTAGCAAAAAAAAGTAGCAAAATAAGTTTTTAATCAGAGGAGGCCCTACGAGGCAGCTGCAAAATTACTCGTCACAAGTCCTGCGATAGTCCATGTGTCACTATTTCAGTAGCAACATGTAGTGTGGCTGCTATCAAATTGGAAACAAAGATAAAATACGCAAGTACTAGCCAACAGGACCCCTTGAATGACTTTGCAAGAACTGGCTAGCAGATCCCCGTTCCCACCTCCTTCTAACCCCACCCGTCAACTCGATATGGATATCTCCACTACATCTGAACCACCAGTCTCTCTCGCCCTCATTATCTCTCACTCTCATCACTCCCTCTTACGTACTCTCTAGGAAGAAGAAACAAAGAATAAGGAAGATGAGAACAAAAGAGGAGAAGAAATGTAGAAGAAGAATGCAAGACGAAGTAGATCCAACATATGGAAGTACTTGGTTTAACGATATTATATGCCGATCACATGACCAGTGTATTAGACAACATATGGTCCCGATCGCAGTCACAATACTCAATTTTTGCAACATGGTGTTAATACGTAGCGCCTTCAACCGGTCCTAATGGTGACATCCAATACTACAACAAAAATTATAGAAGAAGTTGTCAGTGCTCTGCATAGAAGCCTGGGCTAGCCGCCTCTACCTGATTTGGACTTGCCGAAGCCTCTTTCCAAATCGCTACAGAGACCATTTATGGGAGTTTGTCTCTTGTGTATCTCCATCCATCATAATCCATTTCATATAGACCTCTCTGCACCATGTGGCTCAAACCAGCTAGTGCGAGGTACTATATATTGTGACTTGCATAAGAATGTAGTGGTCAAATGCTAATAAATAAATAACCATGTTTTTGATCGCGGGCTATGAAAAATAGCGTCAAGCTTTTCTGGGCGCTATTCAGCGCTATAGCGCCACTATAGCCGCACTATAGCGACAGCTACGTGCAGTAGTGCTAGCCAGCTGCTGCGGCTATAGCGCCAATAGCGTGGAAATAACACGCTATAGCGCCAATAGCGCGCTTTACCGGGCGCAATAACGCGCTATATCACCAATAGTGCCAATAGCGTGGAAATTGACATTTGCGTCACGATGTTTCAATTGGCACGCTATAGCGGCGCTTATTCGTTTAAATGAATAAATAAACATATAGAAGCATAGCCCGCGTGTTGCTACAGATCTATAACTCTTATAAAAATAAACCCCACTAAATGATATCCCTCTACAAGCAAGGTGTCCTTGCATTATTCCCCACTAAGTGAACCCACTAGATGCTCTATGTTTTCAAGCAAAGTGTCCACATCATTACCCACTAAATACATGTCATCACTTTTTAATTACAAAAACTTTCCATGCTATCTCTATCATGTGAAATAATTTAAATCTTGGATATATATTTAGTTAAAGTTATTTCTTCGAAAGCGAGAATGACAATTATTTTGGAACGGAGGGAGTAGTATACTATGCATATTCATTTTCCTTACCAAAATCTTGGGTATTCCATGGCGTAAAAGGGAATACCCTCGAAGCCGCTCATGACTATACTGTCTTGATCATAGTCACAGTAGTCGATCATAGTCAAAGTAGTCAATTTCTGTAACACAATGTTAAATTGTAGAGGTGGCCAACAATAACATCACCCTCTACTCTAATAATCAATTTCTAGAGGAGAGTACTCCCTCCGTATCACAATCGGATGTTGTTTAGGACAAGGTTTTAGTCAAAAATTAGGAATATAAATCATGAATAACTTTCAAGTCTGTGAGCTTGCAAATGTGAAAATGATATCAATACATTTGTCTTGAAAATTACTAAAAATATACATATATAATTTTCTAATAAATATTTTTATAGAAAAGAGAATTTAAAGTTGTGCTTCAGAGGCGTATCGCTGTCCTAAACATCATCCAATTGTGATATGGAGGAAGTATGTAAATCAGGCCACCACTGCAAATGGTTTCATGAAATAATAATAAAAATCTAGCCAAAAAGTAGCAAAATAAGTTTTTAACCAGAGGTGGCCCTACGAGGCTGCTGCAAAATTACTCATCACAAGTCCTGCGATAGTCCATGTGTCACTATTTCAGTAGCGACATGTAGTGTGGCTGCTATCAAATTGGAAACATGGAAAAATACGCAACTAGCCAATAGGTCCCCCTTGAAGGACTTTATAATTTTTTATGTCGACCATTTGACGGATACATCACATCATATAGTCATAATGACGGTCATAGTTAACAATCAATTTTAACAACACAGTGTTATTAGTATGTAGTACCTACTAGCCATAATTTATAGAGGCCGCTAGGTGGCTGGGCACACTTCTCCACTCAACTAGTCTCTACAAACAAGGTTTTCTATAAGGGACCCAACAATATTGCCGTCTCTATACATCGTTTTCCAAAAAATATTTAAAAATAAAAATGCACCAAAAATAGCAAAATTATTTTCTTTACCTACCAAGCCGTCATAGGATCATGCACAAGTCACATGATAGTTCATGAGCCCTACTAAACAAATCCAAATAAAAATGTTTTTAGCTATAAACTTGTTGGTAACATTGAGTACCAAAACTTTGGTTTTGGCCATGTCTCCTTCTGATGTCACTAGAAATTTTAAATTTGAATTATAAAAAATTCAAATATACTTTTCCTTGACAAATGTTAAATAAAAAAATATACAACTTAAAAGTTTTATAACTCTTTGAGATATAAGACGTTTGTTTTTCCATTTCTAAATCTAAGTCATTTGAAAAATTCAAATTTTATTGTGTACACCTGTTTTTTAGAGACGACTCTAAATTCAAGTGCCTAGCAGCTAGCCTACGTTGGCATGCTAAGCAGTCATCAGACAGCCGCAGCAATTCAGAGGTGCTCCCAATGCAAATTGTTTCCAAAAATAACAAAAAATCAAGCTAAAAAAATAATAAATGTTTTTTAATCTTGATAGGAACTACCAGGTAGCCAGATGATTACGCGTCACAAGTCATAGGTGAGATTCAGACCCGTGTGTCACTATTGTTGTAGTAGTAGCATGCATGTAGTGTGGCTGCTACAAAATTGCAAAGAAAACAACACGTGCAAGAATAGGACACTTGGTCCCCTTTGAATGACCTTGACACTTTGTATGCCGAGCACTTGACCATATCATGTTGTAATCCTAATCGCAGTCAAGGCTGCTACGAAATTGCAAAGAAAAAAACAACACGTGCAAGAATAGGACACTTGGTCCCCTGACACTTTGTATGCCGAGCACTTGACCATATCATGTTGTTATCCTAATCGCAGTCAAGGCTGCTGCGAAATTGCAAAAGAAAACAACACGTGCAAGAATAGGACACTTGGTCCCCTTTAAATGACCTTGACACTTTGTATGCCGAGCACTTGACCATATCATGTTGTAATCCTAATCACAGTCAAGGCTGCTACGAAATTGCAAAGAAAATAACACGTGCAAGAATAGGGCACTTGGTCCCCTTTGAATGACCTTGACACTTTGTATGCCGAGCACTTGACAATATCATGTTGTAATCCTAATCGCAGTCAAATAGTCAATTATAAGGAGATCATGTTTGTAGGTGTAGCATATTCTAGTGGTTTAAAAGGTCACGACCGCTACTACAAGCATAATTTATATAAAGGTGGCTAGGCTAGCCTCCTCTAGTCTTCACTGCTAGAAAACCTCAATGTACTTACAAATAAAGTATTTATATGTGGCTTGCAATAATAACCGTTCTATATATTGTTCATGGGAATAAAAAATAATAATAATATTTACCATTTCTAGAGGTGGCTGCACAACAGACACTCCTACCAATTAATCTTTAGAGACCGCTATAAATCTACACAACTCTACAAATTGTTTACGAGAAAAAATAAAATAAAAAAATAGTAATTCTGTACTGCGGACGTCCGACGCATAGTTTTTTTTTCCGTCCGGATGGCGTGGCTCATGGTCATCGACTCGCTTTCGCGTGACTGACTGTGCCTCATCGTCACCCAACCACCCACTTTCCTTACGCACTCTATATCTCTTGACCTGTTGGTCATTGAGGTGTCCCAATGTGAGGACAACCTCTCCACTAGAGAATTAGGGCTAGACACTCTAATGTAATAGATTAGCAACTAGAGAGCTAGGGAGAGTGGAGCTACGCTCCGGTTCTTGAGATGTCTATAGAGTTTGGTATGTCTTGTATCATTTCTTTGTAAGACTTATGATTTATATATTTATCTTCTCTATTTACTTCCATGTCTTTCATATATGGTTAGTATAGTTGTTATGCTATTGCATGGGATCTCCGCTCGTATTGAGGGCTCTAGTTATGCTAGGTAGTTAGAGTAGTAATCGATAGTGTAGACTTGGTGTCTAGGCTATAGGTTACTTTGAGGTTGCGCCCAATCCCACGGTTAGTTGTGGTAGCCCCAGGGGTGACAGCTTTGTTAGGCCTTTGTATTCCACCACGCTCGGATTGATGTTTCATAGAGCGCCTTTTGGTAGCCTTCTCCCAACTACCTTCTTCCTAGTCTTTCTCGAGAGTTGGAAAGGATTTGTTGCTCCAAAGTGCATTAGTGTAATTGCTATCATAGAACCTAAGTAATAGAGAAGTACCTAAGAACCTTGATCTCTCCCGTTGTCCTCTCAACTTGCTAGCTATACATTTACCATAGAATTCTCTTGTGTGTGATATTGTTCATAACTCCTATCATATATCATTTACCCCCTCACTTTAGTGTAGTGGTTTGCTAAGTTAGTAGATATATGATTGTGACTTATTAGATTCTTTAGCCAAAGCTTCCCTATGGATACGATACTCTAGAATACTTTCCTAGGGAAAAGCTACAATGGTATTACATGCACGCTTATGAACCTTCATATTCTTTTAGCACTTAACAAATACTAACATGTATCTCCATCATCTCCATCCATCATAATCCATTTCATATAAACCTCTCTACACAATGTGGCTAAACCAGCTAGTGCGAGGTAGACTGGCATAAGAATGTAGTGGTCAAGTCTTTGATCAATAAATAAACATATAGAAGCACAGCCCACGTGTCGCTACATATCTATAACTCTTATAAAATTAAACCCCACTAAATGATATCCCTCTACATGCAAGGTGTCCACATTATTCCCACTAAGTGAACCCACTAGATGCTCTATGTTTTCAAGCAAAGTGTCCACATCATTACCCACTAAATCCTGTCATCACTTATTAATTACAAAAAATGTCCATGCCATCTCTATCATGTGAAATAATTTAAATCTTGGGTATATATTTAGTTAAAGTTATTTCTTGGGAAGTGAGAACGATAATTATTTTGGAACGAAGGGAGTAGTATACTATGCATATTCATTTTCCTTACCAAAATCTTGGGTATTCCATGGCATAAAAGGGGAATACCCCTAACGCCGCTCATGACTATATTGTCTTGATCATAGTGACAGTAGTCAATTTCTATAACACAATGTTCAATTGTATAGGTGACCAACAATATCATCACCCTCTACTCTAATAATCAATTTCTAGAGGAGTATTCCCTCCGTATCACAATCGGATGATGTTTAGGACAAGGTTTTGGTCAAAAATTGGGAATATAAATCATGAATAACTTTTAAGTCATTGAGCTTGCAAATGTGAAAATCATATCAATACATTTGTCTTTAAAATTACTTAAAAATATACATATATAATTTTCCGATATTATTTTATAGAAAAGAAAATTTAAAGTTGTGCTTCAGAGGCCGTATCGCTGTCCTAAACATCATCCAATTGTGATACGGAGGAAGTATGTAAAAATCAAGCCGCCACTGCAAATGGTTTCCTGAAATAATAACAAAAATCTAGCCAAAAAGTAGCAACATGTGTCACTATTTCAGTAGCAACATGTAGTGTGGCTGCTATCAAATTGGAAACAAAGATAAAATACGCAACTAGCCAATACGTCTCCTTGAAGGCCTTTATAATTTTTTTATGTTGAGCGTTGGACAGATACATCACATCATATAGTACTAATTATGGTCATAATAATCACGTTTAACAACATGGTGTTATTAGTACGTAGTACCTACTAGCCATAATTTATAGAGGCGGCTATAGATGCTCTGTACAGGTGGCTGGGCTCAAGCCACTTCTCCACTCTTTTCACCTCTGGAAATTTGCAAATTATAGGGGCTGCTGCCAACTAGTCTCTACAAACAAGGTTTTCTAGAAGGGACCCAACAATATTGCCGTCTCTATACATCGTTTTCCAAAAAAATTTTAAAAATAAAAATGCACAAAAAAATAGCAACATTATTTTCTTCACCTACCAAACTGTCACAGGATCGTGCACAAGTCACATGATTGTCCATGAGGCCTACTAAACAAATCCAAATAAAAATGTTTTTGGCTATAAATTTTTTGGTAACATTGAGTACCAAAACGTAACATTGTATAGAACTCCTTCTTTTTTTCTCTTTTGGGCCTCGTAGCCTTGTGATCTCTTCTGTACAGCAATTCTTTCATTTAATACAAAAAAAAGGGGTAGGTTGGGAATCTCCCCTCTGACCCGATTGGGTAAAAAAAAAAAACTTTGGTTTTGGCTGTGTCTCCTTCTGATGTCAGTGGAATTATAAATTTGAATTATAAAAAAAAATTCAATATACTTTTCCTTGACAAATGTTAAATAGAAAAATATGCAACTAAAAAGTTTTATAACTCTTTGAGATCTAAGACATTTGTTTTTCATTTCTCAATCCAAATCGTTTGAAAAATTCAAATTTTTTTGTGTACACCTGTTTTAGAGACAGCTCTAAATCCATGTCAATAGTTTCTTTTCATGTTGCAATTCATATATTTTTCATTTGTTTCGTCGGATTTTTTTCTGATGCGGTGGGCTACTGGCGGAGGTGCTGGGGTCCAGAGAGTGGGGCGGGATGGATCCGTGTGCATGGGGGCAGGGATGGGGGCGGGGCCAGGTTCTTTTGCGCGGGGAGTGGTCTCATGTTTTTCTACTCCATCCTCCGTGCCAGGGCTGGGAGCGGGTCCTTTCTCGCGAGGAGCGGGTTCTTTTCTGATGTTACAAAAATATTTTTTTGATGTTTTAGTAGTAGTTCTTGAGATGCTGCACTAGTTGTGACATTATTTTTTTGTTGTTTACCGTTCATTTATATTCGTTTGTACATCATATGTTCATTTGATGAGGCAAATAGTTTTTATGGTCTTGCAACATTTTTTTTCTCGATGTTGTCGTGGATGTTTCCAATGTTTCAATAGTTTTTTTTCATGTTACAATTCATATATTTTTCATTTGTTTCATTGGAATTTTTTTCATGTTGCAATACCCATCTTGTTTCGTTGCTTGCAGGCCGGTGGGCTGTGGGCGGAGGTGCTGGGGTCTAGAGAGTGGGGGCGGGATGGATCCGTGTGAATGGGGGTAGGGATGGGGGTGGAGCCAGGTTATTTTGCGCTGGGGGTGGTATCATGTTTTCTACTCCATCCTATGTGCCAAGGCTGGGAGCGGGTCCTTTCGCTCGAGGAGTGGCGTCAATTTTTTTGCTCCCTCCTTCCGTGTTAGTCTGAAAGAGAGGGGCGTCCAATAGGACTCAATCCCATCACACACTCTAGCACAAGCTTCTCCCATAAAAAATAAAGCCAAAGATTTGCAAAATAATTTTTATAATCCGGAGATCCCCTACTAGGTAGGCACATAATTGTGTAGTGTGGCTGCTACGAAATTGTAAAGAAAATATCACATGCAAGAACTGGCAAGTAGATCCCTGACCCCACCACTTTCTAACCCCACCCATCAACTTGATATGGATATCTCCACTACATCTGAACCACCAGTCTCTCTTGCCCTCATGATCTGTCACTCTCATCAATCCCCTCTCACTCTCTAGGAAGAAGAAACAAAGAATAAGGAAGATGAGAACAAAAGAGGAGAAGAAATGTAGAACAAGAATGCAAGACGAAGCAACGTATGGAAGTACTTGGTTGAGCGACATTATATGCTGAGAACATGACCAGTGTTTTAGACAATATATGGTCCCCATCGCAGTCACAATACTCAATTTTTGCAACATGAATTTAATACGTAGCACCTTCAACCCGTACAAATGGTGACATCCAATACTAAAACCACAATTATAGAGAGTTGTCAATGCTCTGCATAGAAGCCTGGGCTAGCCGCCTCTACCCGATTTGGACTTGCCGAAGCCTCTTTCAAAGTTGCTACAGAGACCATTTATGGGAGTTTGTCTCTTGTGTATCTCCATCTCCATCCATCATAATTCATTTCTTATAGACCTCTCTACACCATGTGGCTCAAACCAGCTAGTGCAAGGTACTATATGTTGTGACTGGCATAAGAATGTAGTGGTCAAGTGCTGATCAATAAATAAACATATAGAAGCACAACCCACGTGTCCACATTATTCCCCACTAAGTGAACCCACTAGATGCTCTATGTTTTTCAAGCAAAGTGTCCACCTCGTTACCCACTAAATCCTGTCATCACTTATTAATTACAAAAAATGTCCATGCCATCTCTATCATGTGAAATAATTTAAATCTTGGGTATATATTTAGTTAAACTTATTTCTTGGGAAGTGAGAACGATAATTATTTTGGAACGAAGGGAGTAGTATACTATGCATATTCATTTTCCTTACCAAAATCTTTGGTATTCCATGGCACAAAAAGGGGAATACCCCTAACGCCGCTCATGACTATATTGTCTCGATCATAGTGACAGTAGTCAATTTCTATAACACAATGTTCAATTGTATAGGTGACCAACAATATCATCACCCTATACTCTAATAATCAATTTCTAGAGGAGTATTCCCTCCGTATCACAATCAGATCAATACATTTGTCTTTAAAATTACTTAAAAATATACATATATAATTTTCTGATAATATTTGATAGAAAAGAGAATTTAAAGTTGTGCTTCAGAGGCCGTATATCGCTGTCCTAAACATCATCCAATTGTGGTACGGAGGAAGTATGTAAATCAAGCCGCCACTGCAAATGGTTTGCTGAAATAATAACAAAAATCTAGCCAAAAAGTAGCAACGTGTGTCACTATTTCAGTAGCAACATGTAGTGTGGCTGCTATCAAATTGGAAACAAAGATAAAATACGCAACTAGCCAATAGGTCCCCTTGAAGGCCTTTATAATTTTTTATGTTGAGCGTTTGACAGATACATCACATCATATAGTACTAGTCACGGTCATAATAATCACGTTTAACAACATGGTGTTATTAGTACGTAGTACCTACTAGCCATAATTTATAGAGGCGGCTATAGATGCTCTGTACAGGTGGCTGGGCTCAAGCCACTTCTCCACTCTTTCACCTCTGGAAATTTGCAAATTATAGGGGTTGCTGCCAACTGGTCTCTACAAACAAGGTTTTCTAGAAGGGACCCAACAATATTGCCGTCTCTATACATCGTTTTCCAAAAATATTTAAAAATAAAAATGCACCAAAAAAGAGCAACATTATTTTCTTCAGCTACCAAGCCGTCACAGGATCGTGCACAAGTCACATGATTGTCCATGAGCCCTACTAAACAAATCCAAATAAAAATGTTTTTAGCTATAAACTTGTTGGTAACATTGAGTATCAAAACTTTGGTTTTGGTCGTGTCTCCTTCTGATGTCAGTGGAATTATAAATTTGAATTATAAAAAATTCAAATAAACTTTTCCTTGACAAATGTTAAATAAAAAATATGCAACTAAAAAGTTTTATAACTCTTTGAGATCTAAGACATTTGTTTTTTCATTTCTCAATCCAAATTGTTTGAAAAATTCAATTTTTTTTGTGTACACCTGTTTTTAGAGACGGCTCTAAATCTAAGTGCCTAACAGCTAGCCTACGTTGGCATGCTAAGAGGTCATCAGACATCCGCAGCAATTCAGAGGTGCTCCCAATGCAAATTGTTTCCAGAAATAATAAAAAAATCAAGCTAAAAATAATAAATGTTTTTTAATCTTGATAGGAACTATCAGGTAGCCAGACGATTACGCGTCACAAGTCATATGTGAGACTCAGACCCGTGTCACTATTGTTGTAGTAGCATGCAAGTAGTGTGGCTGCTATGAAATTGCAAAGAAAAACAACACGTGCAAGAATAGGACACTTGGTCCCTTTTGAACAACCCTGACACTTTGAATGCCGAGCACTTGACCATATCATGTTGTAATCCTAATCGCAGTCAAATAGTCAATTATAAGGAGAGAGTGTTTGTAGGTGTAGCATATTCTAGTGGTTTAAAAGGTCCCGACCGCTACTACAACCATAATTTATATAGAGGCGGCTAGGCTAGCCTCCTCTAGTCTTCACGGCTAGAAATCATCAATTTATAGAAGATACTACTGCTCTACAGTACTTACAAATAAAATATTTATATGTGGCTCGCAATAATAACTGTTCTATACATTGTTCGTAGGAATAAAAAAAATAATAATAATATTTTACCATTTGTAGAGGTGGCTCCACAACAGACACTCCTACCAATCAATCTTTAGAGGCCGCTATAAATCTAGAAACCTCGACAAATTGTTTACCAGAAAAAAAAAAAAAAAAAATTAGTAATTCTGTACTGCGGACGTCCGGCCAGTGGTTTTTTTTTGTCGGACGGATGTGGCTCATGGTCATCCACTCGCTTTTCGCATGACTGATTGCGCCTCATCGTCATCCAACGGCCCACTTCCCTTACGCACTCTAGCCTGTTCGCCATGCTTCGCAACTTGTTGGCCGACGCTTCCACCACAACGAGCTTCTCGCGGCGTCATGCCCTCGCTCGTACTACTCGCGCCAGCGGCCCTTCTCGAGCCGCTCGCTGGCGCCATCCCGCCTATACATGCCTTGCTTGCCACCATGATAAGAGGTCATGGTGACGATCCCTCGCTCAAGCTGCTCGCCAACGGCCCCCTCCCGAGCCGCTCATTAGCACCATCCCGCCCCCGGTATGCGGGCGTCTCCTATTGTGGCGATATAGGAGGGTCGACCCGCTACCCTCCTCCTCCTCCCTCCTCCAGATATGACCTCTCCTTCATCCCCTCATCCTCATGCAGATCTGAGCTCCCCTTCTCCACCTCCTCCTTCCTCTGGATCTAAGAGAAGCAGCAGTGTCAAGGGTTTTGGTAAGTTGTCTTGGGTCAGATCTGGTTGTTGTTGGAATGGGATGTTTTGAATGTTGTAACGAATGATTTTTTATTGATGCAATGGTTCTTTTTTTAATGTTACAAAGAATGTTTTTTTTGATGTTTCAGTAGTAGTTCTTGAGATGCTGCACCCGTGAACTCAATATGGATATCCCCACCACTCTCTAACCTCACCCGTCAACTCGATATGGATATCTCCACTACATCTGAACCACCAGTCTCTCTCGCCCTCATGAACTCTCACTCTCATCACTGCCCTGTCACTCTCTAGGAAGAAGGAGCAAATAATAAGGAAGATGAGAACAAAAGAGGAGAATAAATGTAGAAGAAGAATGCAAGACGAAGTAGATCCAACATATGGAAGTACTTGGTTCAACGACATTACATGTCGAGCACATGACCAGTGTATTAGACAATATATGGTCCCCATCGCAGCCACAATACTCAATTTTTGCAACATGAAGTTAATACGTAGCACCTTCAACCCCTCCTAATGGTGACATCCAATACTACAACCACAATTATAGAGGAAGTTGTTGTTGTGAAATCATGTGTATGGGTGAATCTCAAAACAAGAGGAAAATATCTAGAACTCTCGGGAACAAGAGAAGAGTCTAGAGTATGGTGGACTCTAGTGAGCATGAGAAGTCTCTAGAGTGTAGTGGACATATCTAGGGAGAAAATATTTAGATGAGATATTTGAGGAGTGCTACCCATAGCCTCTCCCTATAAATTGGGGCTAGCCCCCATTGTAAAGCATCCTTGAAAGAGACTCAATAATAGAGAACTCCCCATTCCTCCCAACATTCTCTTTGTGCTTTCTTGTGTGCTCGGTGGTTCCCGGTTCTATGGCGGATTCTCAACACGTTATCAGCATGAGTTCTATGGAGCTGAAAGGTATGAACAGTTACAGAATCTGCTTCAAGTAATGGATACACAAGAGCACAATACGGGAACTTTCTTGCTCTTTCTTGCTCTCTCTTGTTGGATCGTTGGCGCATCAGCAACGCCCAGCAACATGAAGGCGGCCTTGCCGCCGTCGCTGTCCATAGCCGGAGACGACCCAGGTGATGCTAGGATGGCTCTGCCTCCACTGACCAAGATGAATGCAAGTGGCGCTAGGATGGCTCTGCCTCCGCCCACCCAGGTGACGCTAGGATGGCTCTGCCTCCACTCACCAAGATGAATGCAGGTGGTGCTAGGATGGCTCTGCCTCTGCCCACCCGGTGATGCTAGGATGGCTCTACCTCCGCTCACCCGATGATGCAAGGATGGCTCGCCTTCACTTTCGCTAAGAGGAATGAAGGTGGCGCTAGGATGACCCTGCCTCCGCCCACCAAGAAATGTGTGCGCTGCCCCGAAGGCAAGTAGATCAGCCATCTCCGTCCTGAAGACGGTGAAATTAGGGACTCCTATGCCCGAAGGCATGAGGATCGGACTCATCGCTGCATAAGCGCGCGCGTGGGAGCCTTCAGCCCCACCGACTGGCACCTGGTGTGACACGCCCCTGAAGCGGTGTAGCCCCAACCGCGGCCCTGCGACACTAGGCACGCAGGCGCACACAGGCGCTGCCCTGGTGCTGCCTACCACGGCTCGGCGCGACGGCGCAGCTGCCGAACATAGCCAGACGAGCGGCCCTGAAGGCCCTTGTGCATTCGTGAAGTAGCGCTTGGGTCCAGGGAACAGCTAGCTCTGTCCTTGAGCTACCCTTTCTTTGTGGCATGGGGCCCACTTAACCATAGAACGGCCAGTGTGACAAGCCCACCTTGTGCCATGAGTCCACAACGTCGCATGGCCTGAAGCCCGTGCAGACGAGTGGCCTGAAGCCGTCCTATGTGCTTTACTTTTTATTATTATTTACTTACTTATTTGTTGCAATTTATTTGTTGTACCTATTTAATTCCGTGCATTTACTTTATTGCAATTTATATATGATTTATTTAAATTGCATCGGCAAATTGCGTCTTCGCCGAGAGCAGGAAGTTTGGTCACTTGGCAAAACGTTGCACCGTCGGCGAAGGTCGGGTTTCCCGTAGTGCGATGCTCATGATGATTATGATAATAAGCAACATGCATGTTCAGTATGGTAATTATCATGTTTACTGTTGCGAGTAGACCATATCAGCACATATATATATAATATGGCAAACCTTTTATCAATATTTGGATAACCGTATCTAAATTAGTCTGAATATCTGACATATGCTCAACAGCTATATATACATCATTCATAAAGCAAGTAGATATATCTTGCACCAACATCACTTTGCCCCGGCCGATAAGTCAACAAGAACTCAAGTACTACGTACGTACAGGGACCTACTGTCCATGGCAATCACTTATCATATACACAATTACAACTTACAAGGACATATTACACGTTGTCTATATGGAAGAGTCAAATAAACGGGCTGCCCCACTGGCTATATAATGGTGCAATACTCCAACAAGTTTGCACACATAGCGTCAAGCGCGCATGCTAACAAGTTTGTTCGTCCCTGCAATTCTAGCTGGTACACATGGATTCTTCCAAGGCAAGAGCGGTGTCTATTCATCCTACTGGCAGCCGGGCGGCTATACTAGGATTAGGTGCGGCCGTCCCAGAGCATGTGTGGCCACAAGAGTCCTTTCCTGATTACTATTTTGAGATATCAAATAGTAATCACATGGTGGATCTAAAAACTAAATTCAAAAGAATTTGTAAGTGTCCCCAAACTCTTTTAACTAGCTAGCAAATTATTGGACGATATTCAGGCCATTTCATTTAAATGACAATGCTGCTCACTAGCTTGGTCCCAAATTATGTAAATTGTTGTTTTAGCTTCGTTCTAAATCATACTTGTCTAAGTATGATCAGAGTGTTTTTTCACGCAACGTATCATGGACATTAGATTTAGTTGCTGTTCATCTTTAATCTTGAGTGCTTCTTCAATTTCAATCTCACATGATCACATTCTGAAGTCAGGCATCTGAAATGTAGGAAATGTGTAATTATATTGAACGTTAACCCTCAGGTGAGAAGACGATGATTGAAAAGCGACACGTGTCCATGTCGGACGAGTTCCTCAGAAGCAATTCCTGTATCACCAGCTACATGTCTCCGTCGCTTAAGCTGCGCCAAGAGCTCACTGACTCCACCCTACCTCAGCTCGGCGCGGAAGCAGCACGGAAGGCCATCGCCGACCCCAGGGGCTGCCGCCCGGGCCTCGACATCACCCACCTCATCTTCTGCACGTCATCGGCGGCTGCATGCCCGCCCGATTTTGAGGTGGTAAAGCTCCTTGGCATGCCACTCTCGACCAAAGCGCTTCATGCTGTACCAAGTTGGCTGCCATGGCGGCGGCTTGGTGCTTCGCCTAGCCAAGGACCTAGCCGAGAACAACCACGGCGCCGGGTGCTCGTCGTGTGCTCAGAGGTGATCACCACGACCCTACGAGGCCCCTCAGAGACCCACCTGGAGAACCTCGTCGGGCAGGCCCTATTCGGCGGCGCGCGTGCGCGGCCATTGTCGGAGCAGGTGTCGGCGGGCGGTGACGAGACGCCACTGTTTGAGATTGTGTCGGCGTCACAGGACATCCTTCCGGGGGCGGAGCCGGGTGGTGTAGTGGCCAAGCTCCACGAGGAAGGGATAGTGTACACTTTGCATCCTGACATGCCGATGCACATCTCCAACAACATAGAGGGGAGCTCGTGAAAGGAACACACGGCGCGGGCAGGAGTCGTCGTCGGGACAGGAGCGAGGAGTTGTTCTGGGTGATGCACCCCGGCGGCGGAAGATCCTTGGCCGAGGTGGAGAGCGCCGCTGGGCTTGAGGAAGGAGAAGCTGGAGGCGTCGAGGGAGGTGATGAGGCGGCACAGCAACACGATGAGCTCATGCGTCCTCACAACGTTGGAGGAGATGCGGCGGAGGTCGGCGGACGGGGGGCCTGCGCACGCCGGGGAAGGCCTCGAGTGGGGGCTGCTCTTCGGTTTCGGCCCCGGGATCACCGTCGAGACCATCCTCCTCCGCGCTGCCCAAGCGTATATAACCACGACGACGACTGCTACTGCGCATGTGGGTTTTGTTTGCTGTAATAAAGTTCATCGTATGCCAGTTTCTTCTGTGCTCTTGTGATGGACAAAAACATTGCACGCATGGACGTGGACGTGGACGCGTGCATGAATGCCTTTGTGCGTATGATAATTATTATAAATGTATCCATCAGTGTGTATGATATGTTTTTTTTTTAAAAAAAGGCTCTTTAATTTTACTTCTTCCTCAGTTGTAAATTATGTCATTCCAACTCTCTTGAAGAATAATCAAAATGTGTCATGTTTGACCAAATTTGTAGAGAGAATTATATAAAGGTTTATGACATCAAATAGGTAATTATTCAGTACGAGAAATGTTATTATTTTATTATATATCTTTAGTCAAACTCGAGATCACTAGAGCATAAAGGACGTATAGTCCTGGTTGGGAAACCGATTCAAGTCCTTGTTTTCTCGCTAGGACTACGAATCCAAGAGTAACCCTTTGGTATCGGGTAAGGTAACCGGTATTTAACGGGACCTTTCAAGGAGCCACCAACTCGTACATGAGGATGGACACTTTCACCAACCGTCACTAAAGGCCCTTGTTCTTTAGGAGTAGGTGGGAGGAGTGATGATTGATGATAGGTGGGACCTTTAGTTTTAGTTCTTGACATGAACTGAGAATAAAGTGGATGTGGGACCTTTAGCCCATCTCTTAGCTCCAACTATAACTAGAGGTATCCGGAGAATCCAACGGTAGTTGTTGGACTTAATTCGTTATATGAATTCTCATATATTGTATATATCTACCACGATTTAAATAGCACGCTATAGCTCCCCGAGCGAGGAACCAGATAGCGAAGAGGTACATGCTTAGGGGCTTCTTATAGACTGGTTATGAGCGGCCCTCGGAACCGCTTGGTGGCCCCGAGAATAAAGTGAGTCCGCTTACATGCAGCGACCGTCCACTTCCTCCCTAGTCGGAATGCCTCACCATAACTCCCCCTTGAAGTCCGAAAGGTGCGGGAGAGGCCGGTTACCTCCTAAGCCTTAAAACATCGCAGCCTCACATAAACACAGGGGGCCCACCATGATGCGGCAGAAAGGTTGACAAAGGCGGAATGACCATCCCCTCACTGAGGAGGGAAACCGCCATAAAGAACCATTCATAGGATCCGACCCTCAATGGAAGCTGAGATTGAGCGGCACGAAAAGGCGGGACCCGAGCCACGACACACAAAGGAGCAACACGCTCCTTGCACGCTCGAGGGGCTTGTTGGGGTCCATAATAATGGACCCCTCAAAAGGGTCGGCGTGTTAAGGCCCAATGACCCATCGGATGAAATGACCGCAAACGGTAGGCTCACAAAGAAAGCAAGCCTGAAGGATCCGGAGGACATGGCCACGGTTCTAGCCCCATCTCACCAGAGCCTTGAGCACGAATCGAGGCTCAGGGATCGAATTCTTCCACTGGAAGGATAAGGACGGGTCTTGGCTCTCGCTTTGCCCCTTAGTCAACACGACCTTGGCGCATGCGAGGATCGGCAAATCCTGACGGGTCCGCTTTATACCCGCTGCACCACATACCGTTTGGCTCGGGATAAGCGACCGCTGTGCTGCCCAAGGCGTAATCCGACTCACTACCACCGGGCCATCATGACCTGCGTAGAGTGTGGCGGGGCCCCGCCACACCCCATCATGACAAAGCAAGTACTTGTTGGACATGACGAGCCCGCCGTGTCGCGTTCAATCAAGGGCCCACATAACCCAACCTCGGGCGGGGGCGGTGGAAGGGTTTTTCTAACGCCATTATGCGGGGTCTCGGATGAACGCATGCAACCTCGGCGCCACCACCATACAAGAGCGCGCCGCCTACCACTAGTCGGCAACCACGGGCTTGGGCGACAAGCCGAACGTCGAAGCTTCTTACGGATGTAAAATAGAAACTCCTCCTTGAGCTATAAAAGGAGGAGGTCGGACCACCGAAAAGGGGGCTCAAAGGGAGGGCTCTCCCCTTCCTATCTTGAGACTTGGGACTCTATGCTCCCTCTCTCCCTCGCTTGTATCCCCTACTACGAAAGCACCCGGTGTGAAGTAACATGAAGGAAGCCTCAAAGCTAGATGTAGGGCATTCGTGTGTGAACCAGGATAAATCTTCTTTCTACTATTCTTGTTTTCTTTATCGCACAATCACCTTCTCCCCCCCCCTTCCCAAACGCTAACACATGCGGCATCATTTTCACTAGTCGGACTGGATAGACCCGGTTTTTAGAACACCGGCGGTGAGGGGATGACGAGGGGCGTGGCGTGGCAAGGTGTCGGCGGCATGGAGGCGTGCAGCAGCGTGCGGCGGTGGCATGACGAGCGGCGACGGCACAAAGCGGTGGCGTGGAGGCGTGGGCGAGGCAGCGACGTGGAGGAGTGGGCGGGACATGTTAGGCCTCAATTTTTCTGGTCGGGCTCAGGCCGGGCCTCGAGCTCACGGGCCGCCCATGTATTTTATAGTGTAAAATAGATAAAAACAACATTTCGGTCGGGGCTCGGGCCAAGATTTTTTTGGGGGGTGCTGCAAGATCTGTGTCTAGGCCCGTCTAGTAAGGTCCGCGGGCGGGGCCGGGTCGGGCCGGGCTAAAATTGCTCGTATAGGCGGGGGTGTTGTCGGCGCCCGGACGCCGCGGCCCTTAGTCGATGCTGATGGTTTCGGGGTGGTCGGACGTCGTCATCCCCGCTATCATCCTTTGAGTGCAGCGCCCAAACGCCACCGACCTATCCCGCGGAGATCCAAGGACTCTTCTTCAACTGCCTTGGACATGACCACGTTGCTGCGTAGTGTCACTCCCCCACCCCGCTGCCTCCACTACCGAGGTGTCGGCCATCGTGCAAGGGTGTACAAGCAAAGTCGTCCAATCGCTTCCATGCCTGGTCTCACCACTTGGGGCGTTTTGCGATCCACGACGGACCAGCGCCCACCATTGGCATCGCCGATGGTCGACGCCGTCGGGCGGCGCCGATTAAAGCCCGCAGGGGGCAGCGCCACTTCCGTTGCTCGTGGTGAGCTGCTTGCTTGAGCCCCACCCACCGGGGTAGGAACACCGCGCGTGCGGTGTTGCACGCATGGATCGACCCAATGGTGGAAGAGTTTACCGCCTGCGCATCAGGAGTCCGGTCTTTGGGCCTGTTCACGCGACGGATTTGCTGACTTGATCGAAGCCGAGTACGTAGCCCCGATGGCTGCCCAGCCTGGCACGGCCGAGGACGATGTCCTTCACCTCAGCGTCGGTTGTTCTTTGCCTATCCGGGCCAGAGGATGGTATGTCAAGCCTGACCTCACCACGGTCACTGCTGGGCGACCACGGTGACATTAGGGATGTCGAGGAAGGGGAGATCTTACGCCTCGAGGCATCATCGCAAGTGTGCCCTACTGCTAGGGAGCCATTGTCGCTACAACCAGACGCGACTCACCTACCTGTGGTGGATGCACCATAATCGGTGGCGGATTTCGTGGCAAGCTTCAGGAAGCCACTGGAACAGCCATTGCTCTCAATGCCCAAGCTGCGACAAACATGGCCTCGCCGGCCATTTAGGGAAATGACCGATGGGGAGTTTATCTCGAAGCGCAGTGCGCGCCTTGCTGCCAAGAGCAGACATAGGGAGGCAAAGCCTGAGACACAAGAGAGAAAGGTGATGATGAAGAAGATCGGCATCCAAATGGAAACCGAGCAACCGGACGAAGCGTCCTTTGAGCTCAGTGCAGCGTTTGCTCTTCTCCTTCAGCACGGAACTAGGGAAGCAATGCAAACTTACTTCAGAGGTAGGAAGCGGCGGCTGGCGGTGCCTAGCGACCTTCGTCTCACCTTTCCTCTATGGTCATAAAATTTAACTACCATGTAATCGTTTACTTTGTATCCAGTAGATAGGTTGTGAACTTGGCCAGTTGCGATGCCCACTCGATGTTGCACTCGTGCCTTTGTATGTGTTTGTGACTTTTCCTCTTAATGAAACACCGGTGAATGGCCTGATTGAGAAAAAAAAATTAGGGGGTGGGCTTAGTTGAACCTATATTTACTTCAAATCGCCATGTAGAATTTTAGATGTACATTTAATGACCAGCTGGCCATGCGTTCTTTTGATGTACATTGCACAGTTTAAATGTACATTGCTTGCAATTAGTTTAGAGCCTCAACTCTGGGCATACGTCTTTTGGTACATTTAATACTTCGATGTGATGGGAATTTTAAAAATTTTAGAGAAAAGTTGGGGCTCTAAACACGGACTTGTATATCAAACTGACCCATACAGTATAGCATCACATCACCTAAAAATCCAAGGTGGCACTGCAATTAATGTCACTGCTTGGAAGGTACAGTTATTTCAATGACGGTGAGGGCGACGGAAATGCCGCCGGCGGCCCACCAAGTCTATAAAATGCACCCAGCCCTGGTTCTGATAGTCATAAAACAATTCACACACCAAATACCGCCGCTCAACCTTGTAGGAGCGACCAAAGTGCGAGACAGGACATGGCAACTAACTCGGCACCCATGACGAGCACAGTTGACGATGAGCTCGTACAAGCCCAGGCAAAGCTGTGGTGCGACGGCTTCGGCTACCTCAAATCCACGGCCCTGCGGTGTGCTGTCAATCTCGGGATCCCCAACGCCATCCATCGCCTCGGCGGCGTGGCCTCGCTGTCGGAGCTGCACGCTGCTGTTCCCGTTGCCACAAGCAAACGGCCATGCCTCTCGCGCTTGTTGAGGTTCTTGGCCACGTCGGGTATCCTCAAGGAGGAAACCCCGGCAGGCGACAGCGGCAAAACACATACAGAAGCAGGTCCGTACTACCGCCAAACCGCGGCGTCTCGCCTGCTCGTCGACGACGAGGACGAGGATGCCGGACGTCGCCACCGATGCCTGTCGCCGCTGGTGCTCATGATCACTTCGCCTCCCTTTTTCTCGGCGTCTCAGAGCCTGGCCGATTGGCTCCAGAAAGAGGACGGCGCGGTGGCGGCGACTGGACACGGAGAGACGCCATTCAAGGTCGCGCACGGCGAGGACCTCTATGGTTTCCTCGCCCGCGACGCGTCGTTATCGTTCAGCGCGTGTTTTAACAAGGGCATGGAGTCCGACAGCGACTTCTTAGCTGACGCCGTCGTCCGTGAGTGCACCCAGGTGTTGGCGGGGGTCACGTCCCTCGTGGACGTCGGAGGCGGCAATGGGTCAATGGCGAGGGCCATTGCCAAGGCCCTCCCTCATGTGAGGTGCTCGGTGCTGGAGCTGTCCTATCTGGTGGATGCCAGGCCTGCTGACAGCGCGGTCGAGTTCGTTGTAGGAGACATGCTGGAGTTCATCCCTCCGGCTGATGTTGTGTTCATCAAGGTATGAATAGTTATATACTGATTAGTTTCTGATGATGTTTTTGGTCCGCAACCTTTAATTTACTAGCAAAGACACTAGTACTGTGTTGTGACACTTATGCTGTTTATATTACTTTATTATGACAATTTGAGCCACATAACATATATATACTGAATTAATAATCATAGGTTACTAGCACCTACGTACTCATCATTACACTATACCTTACCACAGAGTGTGCTATTGAACTGGAGTGACGAGGAATGCATCAGGATCTTGAAACGAGCAAAAGAAGCTATTTCCACCGGAGAAGCAAAGGGAAAGGTGATAATCGTGGATTTCGTGATGGGGTACCCACCTAATCAACAGGCATCGGAAGCCCAGATTTCGTTAGATATGAAAATGATGGTGGCAACAACAGGAAAACTAAGAGGAGAGGAGACATGGAAAAGGATTTTCCTAGCTGCAGGGTTTACTCACTACAAGATTGTCCCTGGTTTGGGACTTCGGTCACTCATTGTGGTCCATCCATAGCCGGTATGCAGAAATAATGGGTATGACTTATGCAGGAGTGAAGGCAACCTGCTATATATATGGATCTCTCGGTCGCTCCTCAAATGTTGTTTCTTTGAATAAAACTATAAATTATGGTCAAATGTTGTTTGTATTGCAAGAAAAACCGTTGTGTCATGCACTGGTAAATATGCAACTATGTATTGTTGTGAGAGCTTTATTGTAAGTTATAATGGTCGCCCTAATGCTATGGCGGTAATAAGAGCAAGTTTGTTTTATCTACAACATTGTATTATTAGAGCAACTCCAAAAACACACGGAAACACGTTAAATACACCAGCGGTCCTTAAACTTGTGACATTGTGCCACTTAGGTTGACAAACACTCAACCTAAATTCGAACCCCCTAAATTCGTAGACATACTGTTAACACCAAAATTTGGTAGAGCCTGGATGACAGATAGGCCGGCAACGATGGTTCGGTAAGGGGTCATTCGGCTAGCAGTATGGTGTCAGTGGTACTATGGCATTCGGGAAGGCCGCCGTTATTCGGCTAAGGAGCCTGAGTCCGAGAAGGAGCTGAGCAAGAGATGGTTCGGCAAGCGTGGAGCGTCAAGAGGAATATCCGAGGACGAGGGCCCACATCACCTGCAATTCCTACGACTCCGAGAAGACTTGGAGGACAATGTATCTTAGCTAGATATTTTCGTTATTATTATTCGTAATTAGTTAGGACTCGTCAAGCCCAGGGTATAAATATGAAACCCCGACAACCGTAAAATGATCTACCAAATCAAATACAACCAACCCGGCTCCGTGCCTTGGCTCCGCCACCCTTCGAGTCCGATGGCCGTGTCGTCGATCTATCTGCGAGAGGATTCATCAACCCGTCGACCAACGTAAGTACCGGCAACCTTGCACCATGTCTAGTATCGTCGGTAGATTTAGATTATTGCAAGAAGTCTTGTTCACGCTTAGTATCGTCGGATTTAAGCTATCGGTGCAAGAGGGTTCTTGTGTCGATCATGAGCCATCCGGTGGGCTAAGATCCGCTAAGAGCTAGTTATCGGCTTCATTAGGCTTGGCACCCTAATGAATTCATTAAGTTACCGAGTGGTGCATGATTCCTATTTGTTTATCTATTTATTTATTTATGTTTGCACACACTCTTTGCCCAATCTAGATTGATGTGGCTCGGCTTTATCTTTTGTTAGATCTAGATGTTATCAGCGCTCTCAATGTTTATCATTAGCTTGTCATTAGATCTATCATTGCTTTCATAGCCGAGCCTAGATCAATCTAGGTTGCCACGTGTTCTTGCGGGTTCTTACACGCTTTAGTCATGAGTCGTGGGCGGCGGCTAAGGTTTTACGTGTAAGTTTCTTCTTCATGGACCACTGGATTCGGCAAGCTTGCTTGCCGAACACGCTTATGTATTTACTTGTATCTTGTATGTGTAAGTCTACCTATCGTTAGAGTCTAGTCGGCAAGCCGTATCATGCGGTGGATTAGCTTGTTGCGTGTATCATGCGGTGGATAGGATAGTTTGGGGCGAAGAGGGTTTAAAACGGTGAAGTCGGCAAGCCGTATCACGCGGTGGATTAGCTTGTTGCAAAGTATCATGCGGTGGATTGTTTGTTAGGACTGATCGGGGACGAATCTCCGGCTTTGCTTTAGATTAGGTTTGCATATGTACTTTACTTGTCTATTCATACGCGCTTCAACGAGTAATGAGTATTTATAGATCTATTTAGATGTATGCATGCTTTTAGCTTATCATGGTTAGATTGTATCATGCGGTGGATTGATCTAGTTGTGGTAGGTGGTTTATATCTCGTAGCAAGTGGTATCATGCGGTGGATTAGCTTGCAAGGGTTTAAACTTGACGGGTTTAGGAAGGCTAGACGTCGCGGCGACTAGTTGGATGAAACCTATGCATGTGTTATTTAGATTAGGTTTATATTTATGATTTACCTCGCTTTTTGTTCCATGTTGTCAATTAATTCGATCCATGCAATAGAGCTTTATGATGTCATATCATGGTGATCGACTTTACTTGTTCAAACATGTCTTCTATGATCATTCGCAAATCAAGTTATTACGATTACATCTTTTTCATGCTTACCGAATGTATCCGTCGACGGATAGCTCTCATAGCTATATGTCTTTACATCCGCCTTAGAGCCATACATGCGAACTGCTCTTGGTCTCACCGTGCATGTTCCGGATCTCACGTTTACTTCCTTGTCAATTAACAGTCAAATTGATTGGCACGCCTCAAGACGCCGGGCGGTCGAGTAAAGCCGCCTATTCCGGCTTGTTAGTGTGCGCGCGCAAGGAGTAGGATTTTTGTGCCTACACACTTTTTTTTACGCCGGTGGGACACGTCAAGATCAAAACACGATGCCCGACAACGCCGACAAGAGCAATGTCATTCAGCTCCGGATGGATGACCTTCCACCCGACTTGGAGGCCACGGTGAGAGACATGTGTGCGGCCTTCTCGCAAAAAGTGCATGTCATGCTTCTCCAAGAACAAGAGCGGCACAATCATCCAAAAGACAGATCTTCCAAAGATAGTGATGCCCGGTGATAAGGAATATGCTCAAACAGTTTCGACACGAAGAGGGGCGAGGAAAGGAAGATGAGGAACCAAGTCCTCAAGAAATCCGGTCGGATGGAGGAGATTGTTGCATTTTGCCATTGGGAATGCAATGACCAATCACAACACGGCGTTCTTCAACACTTTTCGCGACATCATGAAGGCTAGCTTTGGACCCGAAGTTTGATCAACACTTTGAGGCTCGGCTTGGTGAGCTTTGGGCCAAGATACATACATACGCCTAAGCCACCACCACCGAAAAGGAGCTACAAATCAAGAATGAGGAGGAGAAAACAAGACACCGGAAAAACCAGAGGGATCCGGAGCCAAGACACATGGAGAAGCGGCGTTAGGTACACCCAGGAATCCTCCAAAGATACAACACATACTCAATAGCTCCAATGGCCGGTGGGTTGCGGCGAAAAATCCCTTTGGCCCCTCGTTACACAGAGTTCGTTGACTACTCCACGCTTCATGCTATGCCAAATCCTCGGTATAGGCCACCGGACAGTCTCATGGACCACAGAATTTAAATATGGATATACTCCTAGCGAGGATGGCCGATATGATGCAACACCAATTTGGGATTAAGCCCAAGAATCGCCCTATGTGTATCGGGTCACCTTATCCCGATTGGTACAACAGAGTGGCGCTTCCTTCAGATTGAAGCCTCCAACCGACTTGACCAAGTTCTCTCGGACAAGATGACACTTCTACTACCGAACACATCGGGCCGGATTCGATTGATTAGGAGAGCTTGCCAATGATGAAGCATGGAGGATTCGCTTCTTCCCATCATCCCTTACAGGCCGGCTTTCACATGGTTTGCTACATTGCCGGCCAACTCTATTGGAACATGGTCTCGAGCTAGAAGATAAATTCCATTCATACTTCTACAAATGGTTCCAATGAAAAAGAGCTCGTCGACTTGATGGGGTTGACACGTATATAATGAGTCACCACAAGAGTTCTTCTTGCGCAGTTCAGGGAAACAAAGAATTCCTGCTACTTTTGAACTTGCGGACCATCGCTGCGGCCGTGGCCATTCGGGAATGCACCCCGACCATCGAGGGAAAAGCTAGCGGCATGGAGTTCGATGACCTTGGGCAACTTTCAAGGCGCTTGTCACTTATGGCCAATCGCCTTCGAGCATCAAGAAGGACACCCGTTTTGAAGGGGGCAACGTGTCTTATCGGGCATACCACCACTTCCCGGAAGAGGGAGAAGATGAAGATGATGGCCGGGGAGGACATAGCAGCCGCTGAATTTGCTTGGGGCAAGGAGCCTGTCCAGGTTAACCAAATACCGGATGAAGACACTCAAGGGGGCATATGACTTCGACGTCTCCAAGTCGGAGAAGCTCTTTGAGTTCTTGGTCAAGGAAGGGACGTATCAAGCTACCGGAGAATCATTCTATGAAGCGCCCGTTTGGGTCAAGATCGGCAAATATTGTGGCTTCCATGATATGATCACTCACAACATTATCGACCGCCGAATCTTCAAGCGGCAGATTCGGGAGGGCTATACAACGGGGGTCTCCTCAAGTTTAACAACATCATGAAGGTGGATAAGGAGCCCTTCCCTGCAGACATGGTTGTTTTCGATTCGTGCATGGTTTCTGCCAGTGATCCTAAGGGCAAAGCCCCAATGGAAGTGCTGACTTCTCGAAAGGGCAAAGCAAAGTGGTTCGATTGACCCTAGTTGGCGGTGTCTAGTGTTGAGCTCTAGCAACAACGTGTTCGGTTCCCAAATAGCCGAACAGAAAAAGGGGAAACCTCCAAACCAAGGGTGACATCTCGTATATTGCTGAACAAGTGGTAAAGACAGCAAGAGAAGCAATATCGTAGAGATCAGCAGCTTGCCAGGGAGCAGCAGAGGTACGAGGAGGAGATGTACCACCGAGAGCAGGAGGAGTACATGAAAGAGCAAGAGGAGTCTCATTGGGACTGTCCTTTCTTTAGGCATTGCCGAATGAAGGCTTGAAGTCGTCGCTAGGAACAATTGCCCCAATGCAAAGGAACAATATCACGGGTACAGACAGGGCGACGAGTCAACCGCCGTCCCCATCCAAGAAAGATCAGGCACGCTTCCCGGAGGATGATCGGCGTTTAAAAAATAAAGACAAGACACCTCACGCCGTAGAAAAGGATTGCGAGATCAAGCATGGGCTGATGTGGAGGATTCCGATGATGACATGGACTCTCCTCAAGAGTATGTGTGGCAAAAGGGACAATGGTGCCCTCCCGGTCTAAGGAAAAGCCGAAGAGAAGAGTCCAATGTCTCAGGGGAACAAGGAGCTCAAGGAAGCAAATGTTTTAACGCAAAAACAAGTATGGCGCCCAAAGAACAAAACTCGTGAAGCCACCATTTGGCGTAAGAGTATTCGGCAAGTGGGCGTTCGCAGATGTTAGCATGGTGTTCTTCATTCCCATAGAGTTTGCAGCTCCTACAGAGCAAGCCACTAATGATCCGTAGGAACAAGATGCCTATTCGGATGAAGAGGTCTATTCTCGATTTTGACAACAAAGAGATAATTGATCTCCTAGGACAGCTTGGCTCTATCAAGACAGTCAGATTCGACAGTGCCTAGGAAGCACAATCATTTGAAGCCTCTTTACTTAAAGGGATATGTTAATGGAAAACCTCTC
The DNA here is from genome assembly GCA_015847255.1 of Hyparrhenia diplandra. Taxonomy (NCBI): domain Eukaryota; kingdom Viridiplantae; phylum Streptophyta; class Magnoliopsida; order Poales; family Poaceae; genus Hyparrhenia; species Hyparrhenia diplandra. Next base: position 654,616 of record JADLZK010007339.1, on the reverse strand, counting down.
GACTCATATGTTCGTTGATGGAGGAGCTGCAATCAATATCATGCCATATACAACTTTCGAAAAGTCGGGGATGACTAAGGAGGATTTGCTCAAGATGTACATTGTGCTCGTGGACTTTGCTGAAATCCTTCAGATACCCATGAGCCGCTCACATTGAGTTGATGATCGGCTCAAAGACTTTGATCACTACCTTCTTTGTGGTCGATGTTAAGGGGTCCTACAACCTTATTACTTGGAAGAGATTGATCCATGCTAACTCGCTTGGCCCCATCCACCATGCATCAAGTCCTCATCCAAAGGAACGGTGACGACGCCGAGATAGTGCAAGCCGATGATTCGGTAAGCATTGCGCCACTGAACCATCGTTCGGGAATATGAAGGCGTGGAGTACTTCTCGAAGAGAATGGGAAGAAGGTCCTCGTCAAGACTGTTACAAAGACCAGCAGCAAATGATCGAGATAGTCGGCTCTCATAGTAATTTCTAAGGAGAGATTTCGTGTAATGCTTCTAGAGAATCGCTTATTGTCAAATGTGATTGGCCGACACATATGAATTTAATGGTTTTGAGCAAAAAGATTTGTTCTATTCATAAAGGATAGCCGATGTGTAAACCATCGCCTTTAGTAGAAGAATACTCCATAAAATTGGAGAACAATGGGCATAAATATTGTTATGTCGCCTTTTAGTGCAAAAAAATATATATATATATATATATATAAACACCGATATAGAGACCAAGAGTCTTCATTCAACAGCTTCAAAAAGGTTTGTTACAAAAAACATTGCCGAGAATTTTCTACACTCATGGCATTGGTGAGTTTATCGGCATGGCGACATTACTACTACCTCCGTAAAGATCGAGTTTCTTGCATAGGCGTATTGATTGGCCAAATAAAGTATTCTTTTAGGGGGTGCTTATTGGAGAAGTTATCACTACCCGCTTTCCTCTTCCTCCTGACTGATATTTTTACCCTTGGTTGGTTTATTGGGAAGAGGAAAAAGCAAAGATGCATTCAATACCACGAGCAAACAAAGTGTTCGTGAATTATCCGAAGCCGGATTTTTAATATTATTTTAAGATTCGGCTAACGATGACGCCATCTATTCGGTAGAGGTTCGCTTCAAGAAAAACTCTAACGGAGATACACAGCAGAGAATTAAGGATTCAACAAAAGATTTTATTGTTTGATTCATCCTAGATACAAACTAATCCTCCAAGAGGTTGAAGACAAATTTGCGGCTCATTGACAGACTACAAAGCAGTAGCGTGATCTTCATATACATCCATGGATTCTTCAATGTCGCCAATGTCCTCCTGAGCCTCACGGAAGCCAACCGGATGGATGGAGTAGTCTTCACCGGTTTGAGTCGACAAAAGCCGTCGACTCATGGCCGCTCCCGTGATGCATGCCTTGGATGGCGACATATCGCCGATGCGGTTGTTCGCCACATCTTCAAGACGCCCGCCACCGCTTTCGCCTGCGTGCCTTCACCTTGTCGGCAGAAGACGAATGGCAGCCGCCGTCGACGATGCATTGTCACCGCAACCGGGCAATTTCTGCTAGAAGTCTGCTGGTTTTCTTCAAACAAAGCCGTGAATGACCAATAGAGCGCCGATAGAAAGGGTACAATGCAAGAAAAACAGAATTCAGATTTGAAACTAACCAAAGGTTGGTGCCGCAGAGTCTGCTCGATGGAATCTTCTTGGTCAAGATTCTTGATGCAGGCCTTCATGGAGTATTCGCCAAACTCCTTGATGATCTCATCCTTCTTCTCCTTCTCCCGGTTGTACCACAAGTCTTCCTCGAATCGAGAGGTACTCCAATACAGGGAAGAAGGTTCCGGTTGGGAAAGAGGAGAGCTTGGAGCAGCATTGAGGAAGCAGGGATGAGAATCGGTCCGCCCAAGAGAAGGAAAGATCGAATCGAGGAGAACATTGGTCGATTGAGAAACAATAAGATGAACAAAGGATGTACCGAGTCGCCGAAAAGGGGAAATAAATTTCTTACTCAAGACGTTGCCGACGAGGAACTCGGCTTCCACTTGCTTCGCCCTGACCGGACGCTGTCCGCGGTTCATATCACCACCCGCCATGGATGCTTGTCAAAGATTGAGGGTTTTCTACTCTGCTGTAAGGGAGAAGGTGAACAGATTGAAAAGCAAGAACGGTTTTGGTTTTGGAGTTAATGGATTTTATAGCTCGATACATCACGTGGGCTTAAGAATATATGTTGGGCGAATAAAGAAATGGGCCAAAGCAATTTCAGGTCATTTAAGCTTTTCTCGTCGCTTTTAGTAAGACAGGGCAATTCGGCAACACCCAAGTCGAACTAAGACAAATGATTAAGATGTGCGAGATCTATTCATGAAGACAAGCTAAAATGATGAGACTCAAACCGGTTTTTCATTGAAGTGGAAGGAAGACATGATTGTTGCAAAGGGATTACATATCATCATTCACAAAGAGACTATCATAAACTTCCTTCAGCGCCCGAATGCGGTCCGCATCCTCATTGGGCGGTCGTGGCCTGGTGTCTCTACCATCCTAATCATCCGACGGATGCACCGATCAAGGTAGCAAACCTTCCTAGCAAGCCTTCAAGAAGATTGAGAAAGGATGATAAGCGGAGGCTAATATGAGAAGTGAAATAACATGAGAACCAATTTTAAAGGCTTACGATTGAAGTTCCATTCATAGAAGTTCTCGTTCCTTACAAAGATGTCCGGATCCTCTTCGATAGCTTGCTCGTGTGCTTCAAGCCCAAACTGAGTGCCTCCCCTGTCATCGCAAGTTGGCGGCGGAGCTCAAAGAATCTCGGCATCATGAGGACTTCAAGATGTCATCGTGGAGAAGAGAGGTTAGATTCGCATATAAAGCAAGGAAGGTATAGATGGAAGAAAAACTTACTCCATTGCTCAAGGCTAGGGTTAGCCGAATGCTTCGTGATCCGAGAAAAGAAAAGGAAGACCGAGAAGAAGGAGATTTGGATGATTACCGGAGGAGTTTGCCCATATTTATGCAAAGAAGGAGGCCGAAGAGATCTAAAGTGACTAGAAGATTGAAAAGTCTGCTCGGTATTAATCTTGGGAAACGGAAGCGGCCCGGCTTGCCGATTCGCATTGGGGAAATTCCGATGACACGAGTCCCAAGAAGAAATTGAAGGGTTAAACAAGATTGTAGGAAGCCTCCGGAAAATGGGCCTTGGTAATTTTAGCCCGCTTAAAGGGTTTGGCACGAGTTTTGGCGGATCATGGTCAATTTCGTGAGCAAAAGAACCTCTTTTACTCTAAAATTGAGGGGGCATATGTTAACACCAAAATTTGGTAGAGCCCGGATGACGATAGGCCCTGCATACACGATGGTTCGGTAAGGGGTCATTCGGGCTAGCGGTATGGTGCCAGTGGTACTATGGCATTCGGGAAGGGCCGCCGTTATTCGGCTAAGGAGCCCGAGTCCGAGAAGGAGCCGAGCAAGAGATGGTTCGGCAAGCGTGGAGCGCCAAGAGGAATATCCGAGGACGAGGGCTCACATCACCCGTAATTCCTACGACTCGAAGACTTGGAGGACAATGTATCTTAGCTAGATATTTTCGTTATTATTATTCGTAATTAGTTAGGACTCGTCAAGCCCGTGGTATAAATATGAAACCCCGCAATCCGTAAAATAATCTACCAAATCAAATACAACCAACCCGGCCCGTGCCTTGGCTCCGCCACCCTTCGAGTCCAAATCGTGTCGCCGATCTATCATGAGAGGATTCATCGACCCGCCGACCTCCGTAAGTACCGCAACCTTGCACCATGTCTAGTATCGTCAGCGGATTTAGATTATTGCAAGAAGTCTTCTTCACGCTTTAGTATCGTCAGCGGATTTAAGCTATCAGGGCAAGTGGGTTCTTGTGTCGATCATGAGCCATCCGGTGGGCTAAGATCCGCTAAGAGCTAGTTATCGGCTTCATTAGGCTTGGCACCCTAATGAATTCATTAAGTTACCGAAAGTGGTGCATGATTCCTATTTATTTATCTATTTATTTATTTATGTTTGCACACACTCTTTGCCCAATCTAGATTGATGTGGCTCGCTTTATCTTTTGTTAGATCTAGATGTCATCGCTCTCAATGTTTATCATTAGCTTGTCATTAGATCTATCTCAGCTTTTTCATAGCCGAGCCTAGATCAATCTAGGTTGCCACGATGTTAGCGGGTTCTTACACATTTAGTCATGAGTCGTGGCGGCGGCTAAGGTTTTACGTGTAAGTTTCTTCTTCATGGACCACGGATTCGGCAAGCTTGCCGAACACGCTTATGTATTTACTTGTATCGTGTATGTGTAAGTCTACCAATCGTTAGAGTCTAGTCTCGCAAGCCGTATCATGCGGTGGATTAGCTTGTTGCGGTGTATCATGCGGTGGATAGCTGTTAGGGACGAAGAGGGTTTAGAACGATTAAGTCCGCAAGTCAGATCACGCGGTGGATTAGCTTGTTGCGGTGTATCATGCGGTGGATTGTTTGTTAGGACTGATCGGGACGAATCTCCGGCTTTGCTTTAGATTAGGTTTGCATATGTACTTTTTACTTGTCTATGCATACGTGCTTCAACGAGTAATGAGTATTTATAGATCTATTTAGATGTATGCATGCTTTTAGCTTATCATGGTTAGATTGTATCATACGGTGGATTGATCTAGTTGTGGTAGGTGGTTTATATCTGTAGCAAGTTGTATCATGCGGTGGATTAGCTTGCAAGGGTTTAAACTTGACGGGTTTAGGAAGGCTAGACGTGCGGCGTGACTAGTTGGATGAAACCTATGCATGTGTTATTTAGATTAGGTTTATATTTATGATTTACCCGCTTTTTGTTCCATGTTGTCAATTAATTCGATCCATGCAATAGAGCTTTATGATGTCATATCATGGTGATCGACTTTACTTGTTCAAACATGTCTTCTATGATCATTCGCAAATCGTTATTACGATTACATCTTTTTCATGCTTACCGAATGCATTCATTATCTGTCGACACGATAGCTCTCATAGCTATATGTCTTTACATCCGGCCTTAGAGCCATACATGCGAACTGTCTTGGTCTCACCAGCATGTTTCAGATCTCACGCTTACTTCCTTGTCAATTAACAGGTCAAATTGATCGGCACGCCTCAAGACGCCGGCGTCGAGTAAAGCCAGCTATTCCGCTTGTCGCTGTCGCGCAAGGAGTAGGATTTTTGTGCCTACACATACTCAGCTCTATTTTGTTCTGCTTTGGTCTTTATAGAATTATTTTTGGACAAGTGCAGAAGAAAAATCAGGCTTATCATGTGCCCATTCCTGATCATTTTCATCTCTTCTACTCCTTGCCATTTCAATGCTGCTGCAAAATGTCCCGATAGAGCTATACAACCATATGTGTAATTGGCTTTCATCGTTTTCAGAAATGAAGTTCATATGCTTGTGGACGATTGTGCTGTTGTAAAGTTTTTTTTTTGAAAAAAAAATATTGGAACATGAATACAGACTAAACAAGACAGATAAAAGTTATACAAAATGACACTACTACAAAAAAATCTTTTACAAGGCACTTCTATTTTATTAACCATGGCGGCGGGCGGTCGCCACCGCCGTGACCCGCCGGATCCATTGGGCAGGCTACACTATCGCTACGGGTAAGGGGCATGCCCTGCCTCTCTGCCTCCAAGGTCGCCCTAGCCCCTCCGACGGTTGATTAACCATGACGGTCTTTAAAAATTAATTGTGGCGATTCAAAAACCGTCACGGTAAATAGAATAACCGTGGTGGTTTTTGTAACTAACCCGCCATGGAAAATCAGGCCTAGCCCATCAGCCCAACAAGCCCATTTCCGTGGCTGCAATATATATATGAGGACTATGGTTCTCACTTCACTTCTCTCCCTCCCAACTCACTCCACCCAGCCCGACACCTCCGCCCGTAGATGCGCCGCACACGGTACCTCCCCCGATGGCGCCTCCCTCCGTCTCTCCGCCCAGCCTGCCGACCCCTCCCGTTGGCGCCTCCCCATCCCATCCCCGACTCCCTCCCGGGCGGCGGCATCGGCGCCTCCCTCCACATCCCTTCGGGCGTCTCCCCCGGCGGGGGGCATGGGGGCAGCTACGGTGATGGGCGGCGCCCTCTCCAGCCAGATGGTGGCACATGGGGCAGCCCGACGGTGGCAGCGGCACATGGGGGTGGCGATGGCGGCATCCCCAAGCACGGATCCCGCATCCCGAGCACGCGCGCGGCCCATTAGGGTTAGGGTTTCCATTTATTTCCTTTTTATTTATTTTTCATTCGTTAACGATGACCTTTGTTAACCGCCACCGTAAATCTGTTATGTAGTAGTGACTGCTTTTTTTTTTCAACCACGCCTCACGTATTTAACTTGCCTTTGCAAATCAAATTGGGCTTTACTCTTTGCAAATCTTGTGCACTTCTGTATATACACAAACCAATGAACTCTATAAAGAATCGACTTCCTGTAATCCTATTTTCACCAACAAAAGTGGTGAAAGAAGCATCTACTGCATGCAGGGAGGGCTCGGGAACACAAGGACCTGGTCAATACCATTGGTCTGCTCTCCGATCCCTATTGCCGGCATACCGGTGAATAACCAAGGTGCAGCTGGGTGATGGACTAACCACGTCCTTCTGGCACGATTCGTGGCTGGATGGATCAACTCTTGCGGCCAAGTATCCTTGCCTGCTTAGCCACTGCAACAAGCCGGATGCCTCGGTTTCAGAAGTACTACAGTATGATCTTCCTTCCATGCTCGTATCAACACTTTTTTTGATGAAACTGGAGGGGCAGGCGCCCCTACAGGAATTTTATTTGAAAATTAAAGACGCGAGTACAAATTCAAGTTACAAGTTCAGGAAATAAAGAAGGTACAAAAGAAAATGAAAAAGAATGCAAAATTACAGCTTGTTTTGGATCCATGAATCAAACGCTGCACTGAACTTGGTCTTCACCCGTAGGGTTAGAATTCTGACCTCCTTTTCAAAAATTTGCTTTGCTCGGCCACTGATGGCGGAATTCCCTTGAAGATTAGATCATTTCTGACTGTCCAAATGGCCCAGGTCATTAGTATTGCCAGAACCATGAAGAAATCTGCATTTCCTTGGCTGCTTATGCTATCCAAGGCCTGAAAATGTCCCACTGTCCTTGGACAGTGATCCCCACCTGTTGCCAACAATCTTTAGCAAATTGGCAGGAAATGAAAAGAGAGTGGTATATTCATCCTCCATCTCTTTGGCTGCACCATAGCAGAAGATTTCACTCTTGTGGAAATTGATTTTTAATCCGACAATTCCTTAAAGGCACAAAGCAAAAGTTTCATATTTTTTGCTTCTATGTCATGGTCAAGGAAGATGATGGTATCATCCGCATATTGGAGGATCAAAAGTCCATCATCAACTAAGTGAGGAATAACACCACTTATCTGTGCATCGGACTTTGCTCTTTTAATGATGAGAGCTAACATATATATCAGCCACGACGTTAAATAAGATTGGAGACATTGGATCTCCTTGGCGTAAACCTCTTTTGGTTTGGAAGTAGGGACTTATATCATCATTAATCTTAATCCCTACACTTCCTCCCGTAACCATTTGTTCAATCCATCTACACCATTTCGAAGAAAATCCCTTCATGCGTAGAGCTTGCTGAAGAAAAGACCACTTAACTTTATTATAGGCCTTTTCAAAATCGATTTTGAAAATCACCCTGTTTCTTTTCTTGGTATGAAGTTCATGGATGGTCTCGTGTAGGATAACGACACCTTCCATGATATTTCGCCCTTGCATAAAGGTTGTTTGAGTCGGACTTACCACCGTCTGAGCTACTTTATTGAGCCTATTTGTGCCAGCTTTAGTAAAAATTTTGAAGCTGACATTAAGAACACAAATAGGTCTATAGTCCAAAAGCAAACGGTGACACATGCATTTACTTTTGCTATCCCTCTCCTCCTATGCACAGTTAAGCACAACAATCCACGGGGCCAAGAATTTTTTTTAAGCAGCGCTACCCACAATGTGCAAGTCGATCCAATTTAGATACTAATTAAGGCGTGGTGACGATGATTAAACACAGCTTTTTAAGGCGTGGTGACAATGATTAAACACACAGGTACCAAGATACTAGGATCCGAGTTCCATGCATGACAAGAAAAGCGTGTTCACGTGGTCGTCACGCTAGCCCCACTTGGGTCTCGTGATTGGATGATCCATGTTGGTATGCCTTCCTTGACTCGTCAAGGCGTGGTGACGATGTTCAGCGTGCTCGTCACGCAAGCTAGGATGCCGTCCTATTTAAGCAGCAGCATCCGCTTGCTGAGTCTGGCACCCGGCCACCTATACGGCTATATAGCAATACCACTGTCACTACTACCACACCACCGTACCAGCAGCACCAAATCGCCAAAACACACACACAGAGATCGGATGTCGAATAATCCCGAATCGCCGTGGCTTGGTCCACATGCGATCCTGGAGGCGGCCGAGCGGCTCATCGTCAACGACGACAGCAACAAGGCCGATGCGGGGTGGACCTTGGAACAGATCAAGGGTAGCATCTCGCAGCCGGAGGTGGTGGACGACGCCACGCTGCGGGTGGAGCTCCATAGGCTCGTCTAGATGGGCGACCTTAAGGTGGTTGGAGGAGTCAGTGGGGAGGAGGAGCATTACACGCTGTCCCCTCCCTACCTCCCTCCGTGGTTGTATCCGCACGAGGTGGAGGAAACGGCCGCGTTTCTCGATGAGGTTGGAGGTGGTGGGGCGACCTGGGAAGAGATCAGGGATTCCTTGAAGGAAGACCAACAGCCGGATCAGCCGCTGCCGCCGGAGTTCGACACCGTGCTGCGGGCGCTGCTCACCGTGCTCCACCAGAGGGGCAGACTTCGAAATACCAATACCAGCGGAGGAGCGCTACACTACACGGGGCTGCACGCTCCGGCTCCTATCGAGCCCCACGTCCCTCAACACCTCTTCTTGTATTATCTCGGCTACAAGCTGGGCGCCGGTGATGCCTTGGATGATGCCTCTGACCCTGCTGCTGCTGCATCGTGGCTTGGTCCGCGGAGTATCCTGGAGGAGGTGGAGCAGCTCTGCACCTACGACGACTTCACCACCGGCGGCGGCGGGTGGACCTTGGAAGAGATAAGGGACTCCCTGAAGCTGAGATACCCTGCACAGAGCTTCGACGACACCACAGGCACAGAGCTGCTGCAGGCGACGCTCATTAGGCTCTGCAGCAGAGGCTATCTTGCGAGGCTGGACGGGGAGCGCTACAAGCTGTCCATCACCCCTCCCGCCTTCCCGTCGTGGTTTCGTCCCATGGCGGTCCTGGAGGCGGTCGACGACGCCGGCGCCGGCGGGTCCACCAGCGGACATATCATGGCTTACTTGGCGACCAAACACACGCAGGTGCCAGCGGGCTTCGACAAGGTGCTGTGGACGACGCTCTCTGTGCTCCACCAGAGAGGATACCTTACCTCTAGTGGCCCGGAGCACTACACGCGCCAGCGACACGCTGACATCTGCAATGAGTTGCTTTCCTATTATGTCGGTTACAAGCTGGGCCGTGGTTACGGCTTAGATGATGACCCAGAGTCGGAGGTACGTCAACGGGTTATATATATCCGATTCATTATTCCATTCGCCATTCATATTTGTGGCCTAATAAAATAAATTTTGTCATGTGTAGCGGCATAACGCCGGCCAACATGAAAGGACAGAGGGCGTCCATGGTTACGGCTTAGATGATGATGGCACGGAGGCAGGTAACGGCGCTGCCAATCAACTCCGGCATCGGTTTGGGAACAACAACGACCCAGAGTCGGAGATGGCCGGGGTATATCCGATTCATTATTCCATTTCTGTGGCCGGCCGGTGTTCTAAAACTAATATTAATATATACCTTTTTTTGTCATTTGTAGCGACCTAACGCCGGCCAACATGAAACGACAGAGGTTGTCCAAGCTGGGAGAAAAGAAAAGGTACTAGAAATCAATAAATATTGTTAAATATACAAATATTTTTCACATTGAAAAAATCAAGTACGCTCATTTGTACATAACTAGTTCACCAACCCGTGCTCTCGCACGGGTTAGATCTTACGTGACACCAACTAATAAAACTTACTTACCATCAATAATCTTCTAAAATAATTGGTAATCTTTATCCATATTCATAGTTTTTATTTACATAAGTTTTAACAATTGGAGGTTGATATTAATTTTCTTAATACCTTTGTCTTATATTTACATGTAGAATAGGAAGTTTTTTTTTGTTAAGTTTTTATAATGGTTGAGGTGGATATAATTTAGCTACAAATTATATAGGTATGTACTCATTCTAATCCAAAAAGAATATATTTCTCCCTCCCGGAGGAGTCAATCGATTTCAACTTTGACCAAAGTTTTATAAAAAAAAAATATTAAATTTATAATGCAAAATAAGTATCATTAAATTAATTGCAGAATATATTTGCAAAATTAACCTTGAATGACTCACATATGTTAATACTTATTATTATAAACTCTGTCAAACTTTAGTAAATTTAACTGTCATGATTCCCATAATTGCATAATTTTTGGGACGCTTAGGAGTACTTCTTTGCATTATCTTTTATAATGTCATGTATGGGTAATTTGAATTTAAACTTAGGGGCCAAAGCATTATGTTCCACGATGATGGAGAAGGATATTTTATAAAAAAATATCTTTTTGTAGTTATGGAGTTTTGATTTTTTTTTCCCGTATAGAATTGATAACTCCAAGGTTCATGGTCCCCTAAATTTTAAGCATTATTAGCAAATAAACTGACACTATTATTAAAGTAAACAAAAATTATATTATTGAAACTTATATCTGCAAAATAATCTAAGAACATTAAAATTAAAATATAGTTCCCAATAGTGAATAAGGATCATATAATATATGTCGCAGGAGACATTCAATTGTAGTTGTGGAATCTAGCAAGATTGACATACCTTTAGTGTGCAGTGCAGCAAATGTTAGCGTTGGTGTAGATGTCATGGACGCGGGCGTCGTAGCGCTGGTAGCCTGCCGCGTGTGGGTTCCCATGCCACCCATCTATTTGACTCACTGCAAATACACAACCAATTCAGGCATATGCCCCCAAAAACACATCAGGCACGCCATAAGGCTCAAGAGGACTCACTTCCTGATCGAGCTGCGAGGCTGTGACCACCAGTTGAAATCAAATAAATGAACCAATAAAGAACGCCAATAAGTACATGATATCCATGTAAGTCAACCTTAAGCTTTTGTAAAGAGGTACTGTGAGTCGAGGTAAATGTAGATCCAGTAGCATTGCTCCATAGAAATGTCCTCTTGTTAGAATACCAAGTCTAAAACAGTGAGGTTCGTCACCTGTTTTTGGAAAATACTGTGCTCAAAGGTTGAGGCCATATATATCACCGGAACTATATTGCAAAAAAATTTGAACTGAGCATTGAAATACGGTATAAATCAATTCTTGTCGAACACATCACCAAAAGGGAAGTAAAACATGAGGAAACTCACCGCCTCTATGAACAGCTAGATGATATGACATGTGAGCCCCAACGGGTAAACATTGGACTGATAGGAGGAAGAAGCAAGCCAACAGCCCCTGCAGCAATTGGCAGGTTGGCCTCTAGCACCGGCATCGGAGCGTCGCCGTTGCCACATATGCCTTGCAGGCAGGCAACATCGCCATTGCTATATAGTGGGTGGTCGGTGTTGCCATGGAGAGAGATGTCGGCGTAGATGAGGTGGAAGATGTGGATGCAGGCGGGCAACATCCTGACCCTGTCGTCATCCTCCAATTTGGAACTCGACCGCGACACATGCATGGAAACATGAAGAAACATGAGGCACCTGTTAGATAAATTATAACTGACTTAATAATTTGGTGGTTAGGCGATAAGTACTGGAATTTTTCTTTTTAATCTATAATAATGGCATGGGTGCATAATTTTCTAGGCTTGGTTATAGATCTTGCAGTCGAATCAAAGCGGCATCACAACTGAGTTCTTGGAAATATATTCGTGAACAGATCGGATAGATGGCTTTATTTTTATTTTATAATATATTAATATATATGCGCCCAATATATTTTTTGTTATGATTTTTTTAATGCACTAACTACCTGTCGACGTATAAATTGTATTCCAATATATATACGTAATAACCAATCCAGATTTGTGGTCAAAATGTTTTGTCTCCCACCATACGTGGTTGATTTTTATATATATAAATTTTCTTTTTTAATTTATAATGGCAAAGGTGGGTAATTTTAACAAATGGATCCAATGGTCATAGATAGTTATGGATTTTTATTCGATGGCTAGATGTTTCTGATTAACGTGACAATTTCTAACATTTATCTTTTTTTTCTAGAGCATCTAGAGAGATTTAAGGAGAGACCTCCTTTGGAGCCTCCAATTAGTAATAGTAAGATCTAGAGAGATTTAAGGAGAGACCTCCTTTGGAGCCTCCAATTAGTAATAGTAAGATTAAGTAGTTAAAGACACTAGTATATAACAGGACTGTAAGCTACAAGCGCTTGCCATGCATTGGGGTACTTCGAAAATTCCAATGGAAGATGAAACACTAATAGATCCTAATGGCCACACCATGATATATACTAGATGAATTCCCCGCGCATTGCTGCGGTGATACAGAAGAAATTTTATATTACATTGGGGAAAAAGCAAATATATAGCATCGCATCGTCCGATCATTTAGGTTTGTGATGCTGAAGCCTTGTGTTTTGTAGCCATGCAAATAGCTAATGTTTCAATATATAATACAAAAATCATTACAGACAATGAGACACTCGAACTACATTTGGCACTACATCCACACACTCAAACTATATTACTTGAAACTGAATTTATCAAGATGATGAAACTCTGATGGAAATCCTGCACACAATTAGATGAGGGAGAGTGACAAAGAACTTGCCTAGTAGATGTGCGCATAGCTGTCAGAATCACCGCCTGTAGAATCAGCGTGCTTCTAGTGGCACGAAAGCAAAGAGGGTGTGTGAGCTTGTGTGGTTGAAGCTGCACAATTTATATGACCAGGAATTTCTCCCACCGTTTCGGCTACTCAACGCCATCCTCCACGCACTCCGCCGGTTACAGTTTTGGAGGAGCCTCGTGTTTATCTTGCCATGATTAATCGAATGAGTTATTGAATAACAGGTGAGCAAGTGGAGAAATGGTAACGGTAGTTAAGCACTGAAGCGAGGCGTTGAAGGGTCATAGTGGGAACTTTCTCATTTCTTTTCTTTAAAAAAAAAAAAAACTATTCTCATTTCTGTGTGAGGCGAGCGTGGCACTACCTGTTGGAGGAATTGAAGGACGCATGCAAATTTTACATCTCAGGACTCAGGTCATCATGGACTGATATATTATTAAAACATTATTATGGGACTACCTGTCGGGAGATGAAACAAAAAAGTCATATAGCTGGCACGCACAAAAGGTTAAGGAGAGAAATTAAATTAAATATGCAAGTTTAATTAGTAACGGCCAGCAGTAGTGAACCATCGCCTGTACTGGATGATGGGCGGCTGCCCGGTGGAACACTTGGTGATGTGAAATCTGCTAATGAGGACTTTGGATTTTGAAGCTTATTAGTGACTTGTGGGACCCTTTGGTGACGTGGCTTCACGAGATCGCAGAGAACTCCCTGGTGGGTCTTTGCTACATAGATGTAGTAGATTTCAAGACAAGACCTAGTACGTAGTCATATTGCCTAGATTAATTCAGCCCTGCTATATATATACTTCTAATGATAGATACTACTAGTTGCTTTCTAGTGCTTAATTAATAATATTTGGCCTAAATATTAATTCCTTTTGTCTTCTGTGTATGCTGGACAACAGGAACGGAGGCAGCAACAACGTTTATGGTACACGATACAGAGGATGTATTTATCGTTCATTGGCCATGGTATTCTCTCTTTTATATTTATACTTGGAGGAGGCGCCACGAGTGGGCATCACCAAGAAAAACCTTGTTAAAGTGGGCGGCGATGGATGCAATTGTTCCAATTGCTGTGTTGATTGGGATGCTTCTCATACAATTCTTCTTCTTCGCCGACCTTGAACTAGAAGACGACACATTACAACAAACACCTCAAGACAAAAACGCGTCAAGACGGATAAAATGGTAAATCTGGGAATGCTCACAGCGTCAAAGCTTTTTATTTTGCAATCAAAGAAGCACCGGCCGGCCCAAAGAACATATTACATATCACTGCGCATCTTGTTGCTTTTGTGATCGATATGGGCGCTGCCATCTACCTTTGGAGGAGGCATATACTGTCCTTGACCAAGAAATGCCCGAGAGTTCTTGCAAAGTCGAATGAAGACTAGCACGCACAGTGCTTTTTTATTTGTTCGATCAGATATCAGAATCAACCTGAGAGGTCCGGTGTGCTTCCTTCAGTCATGTTCAGCAAACATGTAATTCAGTTGTTTTCTGTTGTTGCATAATTCTGTTTGATGAGGGTATGTGTTCTTGCAGTTGCCTGTGTGTTTGTCCAGGGTACCGAGGACGCCTTTGTAACCTATCTCCTCGATCTGTCTGTCTGTGGTTGCGTCCGGGTTTAGAGGTGGCCCTTGTAATCTGTACACTCTCATCTCCGTGGCGTCAATGGAGTCCAGTTTGTTCCGTATTTTGGTGCCCCTCCTCTCTTATGCATAAATCCTTCCTTCAGTCAAGTTCAAACATGTAGCTGACAGAGAGTGAGTAAGAGAGAGTCCTGGGATTTCGTTGTTTGCTGTTACTGCATAATTCTGTTTGATGAGGATGCAATATTTTTTGTTGTTGCCTATGTGCTGTGTTCCCGTGCAGCCCATGTTAGGATGTGACAGGAACACAATGACGGGAACACAACCATTGGCCAGGACGGGGATCCACACATCGTGACTACCCGGATACCTACTCCCATGTACTCGTTTCGACACAGTGCCCAACAAAGGGCGATTTGGTGGGGCACGCTGTGGAGCGTTGCTCCTCAGCCACATGGGTTGTAGCCGAAGGAGAGACGACGCTTGGAGACGATTGTTAGTTAATTACTAGTGCATCAACCCACGGGTAAGCATTAGTTACTACTGCTTAATACATTTTACTAATATGAAACTGTACATTTCACTCTCTATTCATTTTCTAACACAAACCCGAGCACTTGCATGGTGTAACAATATGTAAATCTATTTTAAAAGACCATAGATTCCATAATTAATAGGTCATGAACAAACAAAGTTTCCACTAAAATTTGGGTATAGACTATTTAGAATGGTGTGGCAAACATATGGAAACTATATAAAAATATAAGCCCCTCAATTAGTAAAACCTTATTCCCCCCTCTAGCTCTAGAATGCATTAAGTATATTATTTTTAATCTAGGAAAAAGTGATAAGTACAAACATTAAGTACATTAAGTACTTTTACATTTGTTCCCAGAGAGTGACCAAACAGCTTAGTCACATTTCAATGAATTTGCTCAAGCATGAATGTCCAAAAGCAATGCAAAACATCATTAACCGGCCCTATTTGAGTTGAGCAGTTTTTTGTTGTAGTAGTAGAAGATGTCGACACTTCATGAATACAAAACACCGAATAAAGCAAGCATCCAAATTTTTTGTAGGGCTACAATATAAGAGGATCCTCAAGAGACTTTCTAAGATTTATTTACTTTAGAAATCATTATTTGAAGATCCTGGGTAAAACTTGTTTTGTACCCTGCAACTATACTTTTGGTACATCATGTGTAAAAAACTTGTGCAAGCACTCTAAGGCATCCTCTTTCTCAATCTTTGGCTAGCGAGAAATTGACAATAGAGAATGCCTATATTTGAAGATCTAACTAAAGATTTGTTGGATGCGAAAAAAATTCGCCAAAATCTCCATTCCTATAAATTAGGAAAAATATAAAGTGTCTCTTGGAGTTGCTCTAAGACCAAATATTTGGATTGGTCATGTTCATGCAGTAGTAATCGACTTGTTTTGATATTTTTTCTTATTATATGTTAATTTGCAACAGTTACTATTTTTTTTTAAACAATCCATTGTCCCTTGTCAAAACATATCCCTTCACAATCACATAGAGAAAATAACACAATAACAACGATCACATGTTTCATAAATTTCATAAAGTGGTCTAATGAACTCATATTGTTATAATTTTAAGACAGAAACAAAATAGGTATCTCCTCACATCCAAGAGCCTTTCTAAATTAAACTTATCCCCATATGATGAATCTTTTAAAAATCTCCAACAAATATTTCGTTCATTCAGGATTGCCCAATCTCAAATAATAGAGAGGATGGACAATATATATCACCGTCACCCCAAATTGAACGGACATAAATGAAGATTTAGAGTATCACTAAATATATTATGTTGATGGAGAAACTATTGGATGGTAAATAAATTAAAAAAACTATTGGATGATGATTTTTAAAGCATACACGTTAAGGCTTTAAGAGGTTGGATAGGGAAACTATTTTGTGAAATGTTCTGATCTTCTAATCAGTGAAGCACTTTCTTCCTAGATTGTATAACTTCTAAGTGATTTTTGAAGAATCAGGAGGAGCCAGAGGCTCCTACTCATAGGTACAACCGTTTTCTTTTCACATAAAAATAGAATAATTTAGTTACATTGTTTATGTAGAGATACGTGAATCTATTACCTTGCATTGATGGCTGGAACCTCGTACACATCGCAAATCAACCATTATATTTCCTATAGGTGCAAGCTCTGATCTTTCTATTTAGATTAGGTAGGTTTGCATCGAATATTACCTGTAATAGGAAAAAATAAGCATAAGACAGTAACAAAACATGTTATTTATTTATACAAAAAAACTATTTTATAGATAGAGGAAGGGCACAAAAAATGGCATGGTCTTGATGATTTTCTCAGTCAAAGCAACGTTCAATTTGCACGATTGCCCATTGTTGTTTGATGCATCTTGCCATCTTGGAGGATGACGTCAAATGGATGCGAGGCAAGAAGGTGCAACCTTCACATCAACCATCTGAACTTCCGTATTAAAGCAATAGAGCAGAATGAAATCATGAAACACCTGAATCACAAGTCCGGCCAAGTCACTCCTGTGGCTTGGTAGTGAAACTGGAAAGGCAGGTTCATGTGCTTGTAGTTGTAGCTCGGGAATCCGTCGTCAACCACAAGGTTGTGCCTAGAGACGTATTTAGCAATGTTCACGGACGCCTCGCAGGTAATACTGGTGCACCACCATCAGCGTGGCACCGAGATGCAGTTGATATGGATGTCGTTGCGCTCACGCTCGGCTGTGTCGGCCATGACTATAACGACGCTGGCAAACTTCGTCACCGAGTATGGGTATGTCTGTAACTCGCCGAGGTTGCCGCTGATCGATATTCGCCATGCAGAGGATGAAACCCTTCGTCGGCGGTAGATCAGCCTGCGGCGGCTTGTCGATCCCCGCCAGCATCCTACGCACGTTCAAGGACATGACGGCGTATAACTGCGCCAAGTCCAGGATGGCGATCTGCGTCGTGCGGTGTGCCTGGGACAGCTGGCCCACACGACGCCGGGCGCTGTTGAGCATGCCGCCAGCAGCCATGCATCCAACAGCCGCGGGCGACGCTGTCCTCGACGATGACGCCGCAGGGCATGTACGATGAATGAATTTGGTGGCGTACATAGATTAGATTGCTTTCAATATATATATTGTTGACACTTAAAACTGGCTCGATACAAAACAAGGCGTGAAACATGGCAAAAATCAGACTTGGCCAAGATTTGGAGGTCAACAGGCACCTCCAGTAACGACCGGACGCTGGCGCTACGCCGCGTCAGCCACCAGCCACCAGCGTCGGTCGCGCCAGGCTCGTTTCCAGAACTCTCTCGAAACGACGGACGCTGGGCACCGGGCGTCGGTGGTTCCCGTGAGCGCCCAGTCTAGCGACCGGTCGGCCTAGGCGCTGGGGACTCGGTTCAGGGCTCACCGGAACCGACCGGACGCATCCATCTGCAGGGGGCTGTCGGGCCATGCTGCCGCATCCATCTGCACCTCAGCGCCAGGAGCCGGGCTGTCCCTATCGCCTAAGGGGTACTGTTGTAACTGGCTGTCATGGATACGGACTGGGAGCTTGCAACCACAGAGAAGGTCCTGCAACCGCTGGTGGTCAAGATCACTGGGGAGGGGCACTACCGCTGGGGACACAACCGCGCTGGGAAGCGGCACTGCCGGGCCACACCCACTCTAGGAACGCGGCGTTGTCGGGGCCGCATCCGCAAGAGGGGAGGCGCCGCCCGGCCACACCGGGTGTCGGGAAGGCCGTTGGCCACGCCGGGAGGAGCTCCACCCGCGCCATCGATCGAGTTTATGAGAAAGAATGGCGTCGTAGAAAAAAAAAGTAGGGGGAGGAGTAGCGACCTAGCAGGAATTGAGGGTGTGAGGGGAAAAGTAGGAGGCCAACAAACTTAGGGGTGTAGTTGGAGGTCTGCTGGAGTTGATTTTTCTACCTCACTACTCAAATGGAGTAGGGGGGCCAAGCAGGGGCCCTTGCTCGAGATGGTGTGTGGTGGGTCGTGGGGGACGGTCACAAGCAGGTCAGAGCATGAGAGGAAGGAAGTGGGAGGGGCTGTTCTGACACAATGATTTCCCGAAACACATTATCTTGTGACTTGGAGCCATTGCATGCACACATCGGTGCAGTGTGGTACGTTTGCCGACACAACCAAAACATGGCTGGCTGGCTCTAGTGTCTGACACAATTAACCAAGTCGGACAACATCCATAGCCGCCATAAATTTTATTGAAATGATGGCACGTCATGTGGTGGGCACATTCGCAGTATCGTGTCCAAATTCGCTGTTCTGTTGGAAGCTCCCTATAGGATCCATTCTCCCGATAAGTACGCTTATCACACATGCACCACAATTGACAATGCAAAGTGCCCGTCACCGTACGTACCATGCATTTGCAGACTCATATCCAAAGCATGAAACACTCTCTGCACCGCTGTACAGATGCAGCGGCGGCTATAGGATCCAAATATAAACAACCTGTTCCTGCCGTTCATGGAAATAATTGAACCTGAAACTATCGAAAGTCAACCATCATGTATTTGGATCCTATAGCCGCCACTGCATCTGTACAGCGGTGCAGAGAGTGTGTGCTGCACGTGGGCAGCGGACTGCAGTCATTATTAGCCATGCACACATATATGTATATATACCTATCACAGTTAAGGGCAGACGACTCAGATATATATCCAATGGCCAGTCTACTAAAATTTGCCATCTGCCTCTCGGCCCTCCTATTCCCTGCTGCTGCCTCCTCTACTCCATCTGTCCAGAGCGGAACAAACGCTAATGGCAGTCACAGCGACCTCGATGCGCTGCTGGCTTTCAAACGCGAGCTCGCTGATCCCACCGGCGTCCTTGCCAGGAGCTGGACAAGTAACGTCTCCTTCTGTCGATGGCTTGGAGTCTCGTGCAGCCGCCGCCACCGGCAGCGCATCACAGCTGTATCGTTGTCGGATGTTCCTCTACATGGGAAGCTCAGTCCACACCTCGGTAATCTTTCGTTCCTCTCCGTGCTCAACCTCACAAACACCAGCCTCGCTGGCCCCATCCCTCCCGAAATTGGTATGCTACATCGGCTCAAGGTCCTGTATCTTAAAAGAAATGACCTCACAAGCCCTATTCCAAGTGCCATAGGTAACCTCACCAGGCTTGAGTTTCTTTTCCTAAATCGCAATATCCTGTCAGGGGAAATCCCAGAAGGGCTACTGCAGAATATGCACAGCCTCGTGACGTTTAATCTTGGCGGGAATGAGCTAACTGGCCACATACCACCAAGCCTATTCAATAATACGCAATCCCTAAAGCACATCAGCTTGATGAACAACAGCTTATCAGGTCCCGTACCACACAATCTAGGTTCCTTGCCCAAGCTGGAACAGCTGTTTCTCGCATACAATAACCTATCCGATATAGTGCCCCCAACCATCTACAACATGTCAAGGATGCAGCAGCTTTATCTCTCAGAAAACAACTTTGTGGGTCCCATTCCTAACAATCTGAGTTTTAGCCTTCCTCTACTGGATGAGCTTCATCTCGAAAACAACAAGTTTGTGGGTCCAATTCCATCAGGACTTGCAGCGTGCAAATACTTAAAATATTTGTATCTGTCAGGAAATTGTTTTGTGGACGTCGTTCCAACATGGTTGGCTCAACTACCACATCTCATCGAAATAACTTTGTCAAGAAATAACCTTGCTGGTCCTATCCCAGCTGTTATAAGCAATCTCACCCATCTTACTGAACTAGGTCTAGCAACAAATCAGCTAACAGGTCCGATTCCATCTTTTCTTGGGAATTTTTCGGAATTATCTGTACTAAGTCTGGAGTGGAATAATTTCTCTGGCTCAGTACCGCCATCACTTGGGAAAATCCCATCTCTGACCTGGCTTAATCTTCAATTGAATAATCTAGTTGGGAATCTTAACTTCTTATCGTCCTTTTCCAATTGTAGGAATCTCCAGTCCCTTGACCTGGGCAATAATTCTTTCAGTGGGGTGCTCCCAGATCATATCGGGAACCTATCAACAGAGTTACTTTGGTTTAATGTAGGTCATAACAAGTTAACAGGTAGGCTTCCATCAAAACTGTCAAACTTAACCCATCTTCAAACATTGGTTCTTAATAACAACCTATTCACAGGAGATATCCCAAATTCTATCACGGTTATGGAAGAGCTCGTCCTTCTTAACGTTGCCAACAATGACTTGTCCGGCACTATCCCAACAGAAATCGGCATGCTGAGGAGCTTACAAAAGTTGTATCTAAATGGAAACAAATTGTTTGGCTCTATACCTGATAGCATTGGCAACCTTAGTCTGCTAGAAACAATATTTTTATCTAGTAACCACTTAAACTCAGCTATACCAGCAGGCTTCTTCCACCTGGACAAACTCATTTATTTATATCTTTCTAACAACTTCTTTGTTGGTCCAATTCCAAGTGATGTAGGTGGGCTAAAACAAGCATCTGCCATTGACCTCTCTTGCAACTATTTCCATGGAACCATCCCAGTATCACTTGGACAAATTATGATGCTCGAAATCCTAGATCTTTCACATAACTCATTCGATGGGCAACTCCCAGATTCATTTCAAAAGCTTACTAACTTAGAATATTTGGATATCTCCTTCAATAATATCACTGGTACCATTCCGAGGTACCTTGCCAATAATTTCACAGCCTTGACATCCTTGAACCTCTCCTTCAATAAGCTAGAAGGGAAGATACCAGAGGGAGGTATTTTTTCAAATATCACGTCAATATCTTTGAAGGGAAATGCTGGGCTATGTGGATCTCCCCGTCTTGGATTTCCTCCTTGTCTTGAGGACTCTCACTCAAATAAAAGACACCTTCTAATTATCCTTCTTCCAGTTCTCACTGCTGCATTTGTCTCCATTGTTCTTTGTGTCTACCTAATTGTTAGACGGAAAGCTACTGTCATTGATTCTGGCAGTGCTGTAAGACACATATTGGTTACCCACCATGAGCTCAATACTGCCACTGATAACTTCAGCGATACCAACCTCTTGGGAGCTGGAAGTCTTGCAAAAGTGTTCAAATGCCAACTGAGCAATGGTTTGGTTGTTGCAGTAAAAGTTCTAGACATGCGACTAGAACAGGCCATTAGAAGCTTTGATGCCGAGTGCCATGTGCTTCGCATGGCCCGACACCGCAACCTGATAAGAATACTAAGCACATGCTCCAACCTGGACTTCAAAGCACTCGTGCTCCAGTACATGCCCAATGGCAGCTTAAACAAGCTCCTACACTCTGAAAGTACAGCAAGTAGCTTGGGATTCCTTAAGAGGTTGGAGATCATGATAGATGTGTCAATGGCGATGGAGTATCTGCACCATCAGCATTTCCAGGTTGTTCTGCATTGTGACTTGAAGCCTAGCAACATCCTATTTGACAGCGGCATGACAGCACACGTGGCAGACTTTGGCATTGCAAAATTGCTATTGGGTGATGACAGCTCCATGGTCACCGCAAGTATGCCTGGAACACTTGGGTACATGGCACCAGGTACTACCACACTATCGCTACCCTATAGCTATGCCTGTAAATTTCAATCCTTCTGATTGCACGATTGATCTAATGTTTTATTTTCTGAATTATTGACCAGAGTATGGATCATTTGGGAAAGCATCCCGAAAGAGTGATGTGTTCAGCTTTGGAATCATGCTTCTTGAAGTATTCACTGGAAAGAGACCGACCGATCCCAAGTTCACCGGAGATCTCAGCATCAGGGAATGGGTTCGTCAAGCATTCCTGTCCGATATTGTCCATGTTCTGGATGATAAGCTCCTGCAAGGTCCCTCCTCCTCTACTGACTGCGATATGAAGCCCTTCATTCCACCTATCTTTCAGTTGGGTTTGCTCTGCTCAAGTGATGCACCCGACCAAAGATTATCGATGAGCGATGTGGTAGTGGCACTCAAGAAACTAAAAAATGATTATATCAAATCCATGCCAGCAACAAGGCCTGAACCAGCCCAGTGATCTCCCCTTATCTATCTGAATATCTCTGTTCTGTTTTTCACTTTTGCACTAGCTGAACAGCACCAGCTGTAGCATAGTCTTGCACATCTTACTTTCATTCTCCTTGGTCCATTAACAAGTGTGTGTTCTGTTGATGCTTTCTCAGTTGTTTAGTTTGCAAGATGTTTGCAAACTAAACAACTAAGATGTTTGTGTACTGTCTACTGTGAACTGGAGATTTTTTAATCATTGTTCCTACTGTAGCTGATACCCTGGATATATCGGCATTCTATTTTAAGTTTTTAACTAGCACCAAAACCTTTTACAGAGGTGGGTATATATAGCCTATATAAAATGAGATTTAAGTCAGATCATTGGGAAGTTAGTTCACTAGCTGAAATCGTTGTGGTACTAGTTACCAAGATTCTATTTTGTAAGGTTCACAGCGGAAAGAGATGAGGCCACACTGATTATTTTTGTCATGCCTGTCAATTTAGCTGCCATACGGGTTCTCCCTTTAGCATGTTAAATTCTTGAGCGCTTTATCCTTTTGATTTAATACATTTTTGCATGGAAACATGAGGGGTGAGCACTCCTACTGCGCTTTTATATTGTCTACTCTCTCCATCCCAAATTGTAAGTCATTTAACTTTTTTTGCACCAAGTTTGACTATTCGTCTTATTCAAAAATTTACACAAATATAGATAAATTCAAGTCATTTTTTAAGAACTTTTATTAATAAATAAAGCCACGGCAAAAAAAAAAGTGATATTTTGCACAAATTTTTGAATAAGACGAGTGGTCAAACTTGTTGTCAAAAAGTCAAACAACTTACAATTTGGAATGGAGGGAGTAGAATTGTATGTTTTCTAGAAGGTGAGGAAGTAATGTTAGGTACAGCTGCAGAATGCTTTATCGACATGTCATGGTACAGCTGCAAACCTAATCAAGTTACGTTCTCTGTCATGCTGAGGCTGTGTGTTCCTAAAGGGAGTGCCTCCCTCGGTCTTCAGATCTTTGGACTTGCCTACCGCCATGGCTACTCTGACAATGTCCTTGTAGCGAATGCATCCATCAACATGCTCTCACAGTGTGGGCTGCTCAGCTGTGCTTATGCTTTCTTTTGCAATCTCAGTGTCAGAAATGTCGTGACATGGAATGAGATGATCTCAGGCTATGGTCTGCACGGCTGTTCTGGAGATGCAATGAGGCTCTTCCACAACTTGGTTTGCTTCGGAGCAAGACCGGATGAGTTCACCTATCCAGCTGTTTTGTCTGCTTTCCAAAACGATCATGATGCAAGGAACCATGAGCAAATCCACGCAAGTGTTCTGAAACAGGGGTTTTTCTTCATGCCAGTTCGTGTCGACTGCACTTATCAAAGCAAAAGTAGCCCTTGGCTCAGTTCTAGATCCAAAAATCATCAAGGACGCTGGCAAGATGGATTTAGTGTCATGGGGAGTCACCATCTCTGCATTCATGAAGCATGACTTGGATAAAGAGGCTCTTTTCCTTTTAACCTTGTTCAGAGTTGACAGCCCAGAGGAGCCTGATGAGTTCATCCTGGGTACCATCCTGAATGCTTGTGCAAACTCAGCATTGATTAGGCAGTGCAGATGCATCCATTCGCTCGTTGTCAGGACAGGGCACAGCAAGCACTTCTGTGTGTCCAGTGCCTTGGTTGATGCCTATGCAAATGTGGTGATATTACTGCTGCCAAAAGCGCTTTCACTGAAGTTTCATTGGTGACCGAGGAGGCCATACTATACAACACCATGCTGACAGCTTATGCTAACCATGGTCTGAGCCATGACGTCCTCAGCCTCTACCAAGATATGACACAACACCAATTGGCTCCAACACCAGTTAGGTTTGTCGCCGTCATCTCAGCTTGCAGTCATCTTGGGCTAGTCGAGCAAGGGAAGCTTCTGTTCAGCTCCATGTTGTCTGCTCAGGGCATGAATCCGACAAGAGCCAATTATGCATGCCTGATTGACCTCCTGGCACGAAGAGGGCTCCTCGAAGAAGCAAAAGGCGTAATCGAGGCAATGCCGTTCCAGCCATGGCCTGCAGTATGGAGGTCCCTGATGAACGGTTGCCGGATCCATGGGAACAAAGAACTCAGTCTGCTTGCAGCAGAACAGATCCTAAGAATGGCGCCAAACAGTGATGGGGCATCTGTGTCGCTGTCGCACGTCTACGCTGAAGATGGAGATTGGCAGTCTGCAGAAGACACCAGGAGGAAGATGGATGAGAATCAAGTTCAGAAAGCGAAAGGTTACAGCAGTGTTAAGATTTAGCTATTCAGAGACTTTCCATGTAGGAACCAAACCACAATAGGGGCTGCAGCGTTTTTGTATTGTAGTGAATGTGAATAGTGAACACATTTTGACAAGCATCTTGATAACAGACAGGCCGGCACACTGAAATTAGGTAAGATATAGCCAGCTGTTGTTTGGGCATTTAGTGTACAATGCTTGCAAATGCGGAAAGGATGTTGTGTCTGTTTTGTGTGCATTCATAATTTGAGATATGAAAAACTTCAACTAATGTCAGGTCGTAGTGTACCCATCTCATGAAAACTTCAGCTATTGCTATGGACTACGGGCGTCAGTAACGGCTTGCCGGAGAAGAAGGCTTGGAGGTTCCCAATCATGAGTTCTTGGAGGTGAGCTTGTGACTCCTCAGTGAACACCGCCTCATGCGCCGTCAGCACGACATTGTCCATGTCCGCAGCTCCGGTGGCACGTGCGGCTCGTTCTGGAAGACGTCGAGGCCCGCGCCGGCGACCCTCCCTTCCCCCGCAGCGCTGCGATGAGCTCCTGCTCGTCCACGTTCCCACCCGCGCGCGATGTTCACCAGGACGCCGTCCGGGCCCAGCGCGTCCAGCACGCGGCGCCCCACGATGCCCGCGTCGCGTCGTTGAGCGCGCACGCGACGATCAGAGCGTCCGAGTCCGCGGCGAGGGCGTGGACGTCGGCGAAGTAGCGGTAGGGGACGGAGGCCGCCGCCTTGAGCGTCCTCGAGTGGTAGGAGATGACGCAGCCGAATGCCTGCAGACGCTTGGCGATCTTTGAGCCGATGCTGCCCAGACCGATGATGCCTACACGCTTGCCGCTGAGCTGATGAATCAATTGATAATGTGTTCGTTCAGCTGATGAATCAAGAAGAGGGAAAGAAGCCAAGATCCGAGAAGGAAAGAGATGGAACCTTGGTGGTAAGCGGGAAGTCCCCTTGCTTGGGCCAGATCCCAGCGCGGACGTAGCGGTCTGCGGCGGCGGCGACGCGGCGGATCACGGCGATGAGGAGGCCGATGGCGTGGTCAGCGACGTCGACGGAGAAGATCTCGCCGGCGCCGGCCACGACGACGTTGCGGCGCGCGCACTGGGCGAGGGTCGACGTGGTCCACCCCGGCGCCCGTGGTCACGACGCAGCCGAGGGAGGGGCGGCGTCCAGGAACGCGGCGTCGACGAGGATGGCGCCGCCTGCCACCACGAGTGCGGCGCGTGGGGGTCCGCGCCCGCCAGCGGCGGCGAGGAAGTCGGGCAGCGACGTGCCCGAGGCGTAGTAGTCGTGGATGCGGAAGCGCGACCGCAGCGCCGCCATGAAGGTGGCGCCCGTTCGGCGCAGGGAGGAGGAGCCCCCTGTCTTCGCCCGCGGCGGCGGATGCCATTGGCTTGGTAGGACTAGGATTGTGTCTTCAGTTGGCAATGAGCGGTGCCGACCAAACAGAAAAAGGATACTACTCAGTTTGCTGTTTGCCCATTCGGCCATTCATAATTTGACATGAGAGAATTTAGAACAATCAAGATGAATAACATCATTTCAGCAACCATCCACATCCAGTGACCAAATGTAGACTTGGATCGGCTACCTCAAATTTATTGAACAAACACAACTGGCTAAATCCAGTGACCAAATGTAAGCACAGGTCACCAATATGACAGGGAAATTCTGACCAAATACAACTAGCTAATGATAACAAACATAAACTAGCTACCTCGGTTCACATACTTAATCCTCCACAGGCACACACATGACACACCCTCTTCCCTACCCTCAATTCTCTCTAAACTGAGAAGTTCAGTTTTTGGTGTGCCGAGACACAATTAACATTGCAAGGCCCTTGCAACTGGAGTCAATCACCATAAATCATTTTAGGCTCATAGATCTCCAATGGACTTATTAGCCTACACCAATGCATGCATTTCCTACATTTTGGTTTTCCCGCTCAGGAAGATTTTCTTTCTCCAACAATTAAGTTCCTAGTTAGGTTGAACCCGTTCACCAGTGTGAGGTGCTTCTTGCATTGTGGTTTTCGATTCCTCATCTTGCATCATTGAGGTATTGCTTGGTGCCACCTTCACTGACTCATGCTCTATAGTTATAGCTTCATTGTTAGGCATCACCACTTCACCGTTGCTGAGTAGGTCCTGTTCAACACTTCTAGCTTCATTGTTGTGTTGGACCTTTGCATGATCTCTGGGAGACTCTGTTGGTGGTTCTAATGATTCTGATGGAGTCCATATAGCCCTTGCCTACGAGGTGCTCAGGGATGCAACAATCAGAAGAAGAACATACAACACGGTTAAGCACCAATCCAAAGGAGTGGAATATACAGAAGGGTCGACTGACACACAAGTCTGGTATGCTGGCGAATTGCTATTCAACCTTAAGGACTTGCAAGTGCCATGGGATCCGGGTGGTACTGAAATTCTCTATCGGCTTGAGGGCAAGCCGAAGCTCAAGAAGGGGGGAATGTTAGGGATCGGCCACGGTTGGGCCTTGAGATGGGCCATGGGCCAGCCAGTCCAGTCAGGCGAGTCCAGTCAAGCGTGGATGGGAGACTACAAAGGCCAAGGCCAGGAGCAAGACAAGGCATCGAATATTTTCAGAAGAAACATATCTCCATCTCCTGTTCGTCTTCCTCGCCGAGCCTCCCTCTGCAGGTCTCGATTTCTTATCCTTCCCATAGTCTAGTTCTCCAATCCTACTCTAGATTGTTTTGCTTGATCCGGACCTCCCTTCCCTCACGAGGTTGTGTACTCCGATTTGTATTTGAATTGAGCTATTGAGTAATCGAGTGAAGGATTTGGACAATGAAGTGCAGGAGGGGCATGCTTGCGTGATGGAACGGTTAGACAAAGAAGATCAATTTCAATTCAGCCTCTCCGCCGCACGATCCACCTGGCCCTAGAAAAAGAAGATCAAAATTGTACCTGATGGTCAATAAGGTTCATACCTTGTATGTTACATGAGTCAAATCAAATTGTAATTGTGGTATAGCAAAGATGGTCGTACCTTTAATCTATAGGTGTGGTCAGTGACAGCGTTGATGTAGATGCCATGGACGCCAGACATCATGGTGCGAGTGGCCTGCATGTTCCTGCCTTCCCTTTATTGACCTAGATCTCCTCGTTATCCTCGTGATGCTGGCCCACGCTCATCCTTCCGCCGCCTTGAAGCGGCTGGATTCAATGTCAGTGGTCGGTGACCGGATGTTGGTGCTTGGTGCATGGCCCAACGTCGTGCATCTGCTCAAATGTTGGATGGTTGCTGAATTAGGTGAAGTTGGCTTCCTCGTCGGTGTAGCATCGCCTTCCTCATCGTTGACTGTCGATACGTAGTCAGTGTAGCATCGCCTTCCTCTTCGGTATTCGCCCGTAGATAGTCCGTGTAGGGTTACCTTCCTCGTTGATGTCGGCTGCTCAGTGTAGCATCATCTTATCAGTATAGCATCCTTGTGTGATGGCGTCCATACCAGTGGCTGCATGCAGTCAAGATGGTTGTAGATGGTTGTACGCGTCCTTCCAGACCATGGCGCTGGACGAACGCTGCATCCAGCCTGGCATGCACCTCGCTCACTTCAGCCGTCAAGTGCACATCTTGGTAGATAGCTCCTGTCGTCTGCCTCGTTGATGTCCCTCCACGAGCAGCTTTGTCGTCATGAAGTAAGGCGACACACAAACATGTTGCAGCACTGCTGCTCCTCCACCAACGTCGAAGTAGATCTCGCATGCTGCTCCTCCAGGGTGCTGTCGATCTGAGCAAGGGGTGCCGGTGTAGATGTAGGTGCATGCGTCCTATTGGCTTCCTCCTTGCTTGCATGGCCTGGCAAACACAAGTAGATCAGCTGCCCGGCGGCGGTCGGTGCCGCGTGGAGCTGTCTTTGATTGACTCTGAGGCGGTGCCCTATTATTTTCTCCTCCGTTGGAAAATCTCCCCGGGCAGGTGAATGGATACACCTGGCCCTTGACGATCTTTGCGGCACGTCGTACGGAAAATAATAGATCTATCTTTTCCTTCTTTCTTACTGTTTGTACGTTCATTTTAAAATTATGGATTTTAGTTTTTTTAATTTTTATCTATATAATAATGACAATGGTGGGTAATTCTTTAATAAATAAAGTAGATCTAACAGTTATCGATTGCCGGAGTCTATAGAAACAATAAACATTTTAGATATATATATTCTATTAATTAACCAAATGTGAACGTCGGTAAGTACAACTTGTTCCACATACATAATAAAACGTTTTTCTCTCCAACAATAATATTTTAGGCTTTTGTCAATAATAATAATAATAATAATAATATTTTAGGCTATTTTTTTATTTACAAAGCAAAAGGTGGGTAATTTTCAATATATCCAATGGTTTTGGATGGTTTAGTCTTTTCGATTTGATAGTTGGATGTTTCTAATTAATGTGAATTTCTAGCATTTTTATCTTTTTCCTAGCGCATCCGGTGAGAATTAATGTGGAGCCTCAATTAGTAACAAATCTATTAACCAACCTTGAACGACGTGTGGCCCATATCTAATGATTTATATAATATATAATATAGTATAGAAACAATAAACATTTTAGATATATATATATATTCTATCAATTAACCAAATGTGAACGTCGGTAAGTACAACTTGTTCCACGTACATAATGATAGCGTTTTCTCTCCAACAATAATTGCGTGATGGTGGCTGTAATTTTCACTGAAAATGCATGGAGATTATGCCAATAAAGGAATTATGAAACATCAAAGCAAGGTCACTAGAGTATATAACATTCTTTCTTTCAATTGAAAAGGAAAAAAATATAGATAGGGGAATCCCCTGTGTTTCGGTAAAAAAAAAAAGGTTCACTAGAGTATGGGATGCAATCTTGCTATGCAGTGGCGAGCAAATGAGTCTTGATCAATATGATACTTATTGTTTACTAACATTATAATGCCTTTAGATCACTTCCATTTACATGCTAATGATTCTAAAAAATAGGGGATCAAGATGCATGGTGTTATTAATAAGGCCTACATGAGAAAATTCAAACCACTCATCAAAAGGGAAAGCTTACATTTTTGTGAACACCAAATTCATGATGATTGCATAGAAATATTGACCAATGCGGAATGATAAGATACTCAATTTCTTGCTCAATGCGAGAATGATAAGATAATTTCTTGCTCACAACTACTACAAAGAAGATCAAAGATACACAAGACATTCCAAAGTATAGTTTTCAGTTCTTCAATATAGATATGATTACTAATAGAGTAAATATCGACATGTACCTAACAAGTAAACTGTCACTAACATTATATTTTTATGTTATTCCTCTCATTTGATCACCGTTGGATAATAAATCATATTTATATTTCATAGATATCATGGAGGTACAACACACATTGGACCACTAGAAGAAACAAGAACTAGCTTCGGGTGACAAAAATCCGTGACATTGTGGTCATAACGAGTAAGCTATTTTTTTCCTTCACAAAAGAGGCACCAAACTTTTACGTGTTTATTGTTATAAAAGTAAAAATGAGAGAAAGCGAAAGTGATGCAAAATGACTCTATTTCATTTCCAATGGATAGTGTTTGTGTGTGTGTGTGTGTCTTGCGCTAGCGTGTATGGGCCTCATGTTGGTAGTTACATGTCACGAGAGAGGAGAGAGAGAGAGAGAGAGAGAGAGAGACACCTTTTGGGATTAATCCCTAATAATTGATCAATAATAATAATTCCCAACATTTACGTGCATGTTTTTGTAGCACCATATTGAGCTCAAAATATTTCCTAAGGTTTGTGCACATCTTCGATTACATTATTTTTCAATTTCAATTTTGCAAAGGCCAAAAATTTAAGATTTAATTTTTGGGAACAAAGTTGAGCAAAGCGATGAGAGAGCAATATATGTCATTGCAGTAACATCAACAACTGTGAACAAATTTAGAAGTAGGTATTCATTCAATATCAATGACTCAATAATATTAGCCTTTCGGCAAATGCCAAGGAGAATAAGAAATTAATATTTTGCAAGATATTCTTTGTCATCAAACAATGCACACAAATGTCAATTATGTTTCATGACAATTATAATTATGAATCCATTTCATTGCCTTTTAAATACATTCATATTTATGAACCCATATCACGCCTTTTTAATACATTCTTGATATCTAATTTGCATTAAGTTTTGTCACACTGATTTTTCAACAACCATATATCATTGAGTCAGTTTGAGCCATTCTAACAGGCAACTTCTATGCACACATACAATCTACTATTATAAGTACATAATAATGCCTCGATTAATGAAGCATACATAGACCCCATGCTATAACTACTAATATAAGCTATAAAAAATATTGTTATGCTCCATTATATCGACCAACTAAACATGTATACATTAGAATAAATATTTATTTTATCAACTTATCACACATGAAAACGTAATCCTTTATAAATGACAGTAATTAAGTTATATTAATACTCAAAAGATAGCAAAATTTTTGCATATTGTTTTTAAGATAAGAGTACACATTTTTAGTAAAACATCATATAATACATAAATATTTGTAGTTTAATTTTAAGTCCTCTATGTTCTAGAAAATGATGTTATAATATGCCACTATGAAAGATAATACATGTAACATATTTAATTTTATATCTAAATTATCTATATCATACTATTATTTTAATAGCTTATCAAAAACATTTAAATAATGATAAAGCACAAATATGTTTCTACATTCCTCATTTCTTAATAATAATACAATTAAAATAGATGAAAGTAGACATACGTGCCAATATGCAAATCACACACACATACTTAAGATATATATTTTTTTAATATTTAACTAAAATGTTTGACATATCTACATTGATAATATAACCATTAGTAAATCAAAATTAATTTCATTGATAAAAAAATCAAACGTCTTGAGAAAAGGAGGTTAGTATACCATAGGTGCCTACGTCTTTCCCATCGTAAAATCTCACATGAAACTCTTATCACTAATCAAGTGACATGATGTAAGATGACATTGTGATATCTAAATGTAAATGTTAATACAAATATTTACTCCAAATATTCTAACCCGTGTGCGACAGCACGGGTTGATGGACTAGTTTCTAATAATCAAGATATAAACTTTTTGGTATCTATACACACGCGTTCTAATTAACTTTCCACACGGGCATATATATTTTTACCTTTTTATTTAGGGAATCTGAATATCCCGTACCATAGCTAGCTGGCACTAAGCACAAAAGGAACACAACCGTCCACTTGCTAACCAATGCAGTATTATGCAGAGTACGGAGTAGTAGGTGACCCAATTATATGTACTAGCCATGCATGCATGGATCTTATAACTAACCAAAAGTAGTAATAGACGTTAACAACGGGTCAACCTTCATTGACCAACACGGTTCGTCATTGTTTTCTATAGCTAGCTAGCTAAATGTCTGCTATAGATCTTGGAACCCTTTTTTTAATAGCGGCTAGCTTGCTCCGATCCTGAATTGAAAACCCGTACGACATTGCTACATTCTCCGTGCTCTATAACCGTTTTGATCTATTTGCTGCAAATGGTTAGGTAGCTAATAATATTAGCTAGCTAACTATTACCTGCTACTAGCTAGCTAGTTTGATCTCGAGACTAGTAAGATAATTGTTAGTTGGATATTATGTAGACTATTAGTTAGACCCGTTTATATCCAAAAAGAGTTATTAATTATTAGTAGCTTATTAGCGCTTGGATCCAAACAGATCCTTAAGCGGGGAAACCATGCGTAAGGATTACTATTATCGAGTCTTCACGACCACATATATATAAGGGCTTCTCCAGTGGCCAGTGGCTTCTTGAAACTGACTCATCGGACGTAGTACCAATGGATCGACTTAACCACTTCACGAGACGACCCATGAAGGAGGGAGAGAATGAACCGATGCAAGCTCATGAGTCAAACGACTTTGGAGGAGGGAAGAACCAACCTTTCTCTTGACCGTGCGGAGGAACTACTAGGCCATTAGGCCAGGCTGCAGAGAGAGAAATGTGTGTTTTTTTTTTTATTTCTACGTGGGGCTTGCTCTGGAGTCGACAACTCCTTTCTGACAATGTTGTTGTCTGTCTCCTCGATGAAACGGTGCATGACTGCGGATGCCCTATTTTTTTTTTTTTTTGAGAATTACACAGTACAACGCAGGCACTCATAACACGCACGCACACTCACCCCTATGAATACACGTACGCAAACCCTACCCCTATGAGCACCTCCGAAGGACTGAGCACCCGGTAGATCTAGAGATTTCCGAAGTCACCATTGGCGCGCCGTCGGTCGACGGAACGTCGCTACCACTGAATGCATAACGCCGGTAAATCCCGGAAAAATCCTAGGAAAAAGTGCGAGCACCAGGATTTGAACCCCCGGTGGGTAGCGTCCCACCGGACTATCCTACCATTAGACTACAAGCCAATTCGGCGCGGATGCCCTAGTTAAGGCATGTCCGGCCACTTAATTAGTTTGTTGTACGTGCGTACAGTTTTCACGCTCATATAGTAATAAACTTCATATAGCTCCTAGATTTCGCACGATGAGAGCGCTTTGGTTACTGTTCATAATTTTCTAATGATATTTATTTGATATCATAAATATTAATACTTTTTTTATCTATAATTAATCAAACTTGAGATACTAAACCATGATATTGTGCTAGAGTTGTATGTTTTCCTGGACGGAGTATGTAGGAAAAAATAAAGCACTCCATTAGGCATGCCGCCATTAGTTGCGTTGGCTTTTTACGCTTTCGTCCCCGTTTCATCCGCCCAACTCAAGGCGGCGCTGTTGTGTCATATATAAACACGTACGAGTCGAAGCCACAAAGGTGGTTTGAACTTTGAAGGGGTTTCTAATTAATCAATATAAGCTTTCTGATATGCACACACGTTCTAACTATCCACACGGACTTATTTTACCTTTTTTTTTCATTTATTTAGAGAATCTGAATATCCGTATCAGCTAGCTTAGCTAAGCTAGCACTAAGCACAAAAGGAACGACAGTACGTACCACTTGCTATAGTTGACCAACGCATTATGCAAATGAATACAGAGTAGGAGTAGGTGACCCGGCCAGTTTATATATTAGCTATGCATGGAGCTTATAACTAACCAAAAGTGGTACACGTCAACGGATGAACCTGCGGAGATCGATAGATAGATGACAACATAACGTACCTGCGGTTCCTCGTCATTGTTAGGTCTGCTAGCTACTAGCTTTTGGAACTTTTCTTAAAATTTTTATTTTTGATGAGAAAGTGGCTTCCTTGCTCGTGAATGAATTGAAAACTAACCCGTCAATTGCGGATGAGTCTACGACGACTGTTGTTTGAGTGACGCATGTGTCAATTGGCTGGCTGTTGCGGATGAGTTCGTGGAGGATTAGATCTTTGGTGCACAACAGTGTTTGGTTTAGTTGTTTCAGTTGCTTCAGTTGTGTTGTCGTTTTGTTGTTTCATTGTAGTACTACTTAGTCTCGGCTTATTCTTTTAAAATAATCGGCAACTGTCCGTTTAAAATACGCCATCTGTTGTTGCTGTCGTTTTTATACGCTTTCCTTCGATTACCATTTCATCAGCCCAACACGATGCGGCGCTGTGCCTGTACGACGTGCCATGTAGACGAGTCGCGAGACAAGGTGGAATTGAAGGGGTTTGTAATAATGATCAATATAAGCCTTTTGATACGTATACACACGTTCTAACTTTTCACACGGACTTATTTAGGGAATCTGAATATCCCGTACCAGCTAGCTAGCACTAATGTAAGCACGTACAAAAGGAACACCACTCACCACTACTTGCTAACAAATGCATTATGCAGAGTACAATGAGAGTTGGTGACCCAATTAGTACGTCACTGCCCTGTTCGGCTGCTCGTTTCTGTGGCTAATAAGCCGGCTGACGTAGATTTGGTGTGAGAGAAGAATATTGTACCATGGCTGATAAGCTGGTTCGTCATTGTTTTGTAGCTAGGTCTGCTAGCTTTTGGAATATTTTTTTTATTTTTTCGATGATGAAATGGCTAGCTTGCTCGTGATGGATTCACTACCGGAGAACGGACCGTTGCCGAGTGTCCGCCTCTTTGCCGAAGAATCGATACGCCGAGTGCCCAGACGACGACACACGGCAAAGACTCGACACTCGGCATTGGAGCTCTTTGCGGCGCCGAGGCCCGGCACTTTCGGCAAAGGAGCCCTCTTTGCCGAGTGCCTCATGTCGGCCCTCGGCAACGGGCGTTCCACCGTTACCTGCCCAGCTCCTGCCGGCCGCCGTCACATCCTTTGCCGAAAGTGCCTAGGAACGGCACTCGCAAAGAGTCCACGCGACACGGCAAACGGTTCCCTTTGCCGAGTGCCCCCTTTGATTGCACTCAGCAAAGGGAGCCTCTTTGCGGGTGTTGATCAAGACACTTTCGGCAAAAAAAAAAATTCCCTAATTGCCTTCAAACTTTTTCTCCTCCACACACACGACATGTCGTACTCCCTGCAAAAAGTTTGGTGTATTTTTTAATTTTTTGCTATATATAACTAATTAATTGTATTTCAAACAATTTTTTGAATGAAATTTGAACTGCAGCTCATTCAAATATTTGGAAAAAATGAGTATAAAATTGATATTCATGTTACTCAACCCAGTTTAAGTCCCTACATATGATATGATTAGGGTTTTCAAACATCTCGTTTCGGAAACACGACCCCAAGCGTATGGGGAAGTTGTCAGCCGAACTCCACGCCGTGAGTTGTGCTTATGATGGACTTGTGATGGACACTAGTGGATTTGTGGATGCTTTGTGATGACTATGTGAATTTATGGATGGTTGTGATGAACTATGTGACATGTGTGATAGTAGTGTCATATATATATATATATATATATATATATATATATATATATATATATATATATATATATATATATATATATATATATATATTTGTGATATATGTGCATCTATGAGATATGTGATATATTTATATATGTGATTATGTGAAACTGCAATATATATTGATCTGAAAAAAAATTCTTTGCCGAAAGTGCATTTACCATGACACTTCGGCAAGGCATCAAGCTTTGCCGAAAGTGTTGTGGCCATAGCACTCGGCAAAGGCCTCATCCTTTGCCGTGTGTAGCGGTTATGACACTCGGCAACCAAAAATAAAATAAAAAATTAAATTTCTTTTGCCGAGTGCCCCGACCATGACACTCGGCAAAGAATATTGTAAAAAGAAAATATATAATTCTTTGCCGAGTGTTATTAGCACTTAACACTCGGCATAGAAATAAAAAATTAATTTCTTTGCCGAAAGCGCGGCGTCAGGCACACGGCAAAGAACGCCGTCATCACCCACGCCGTCGAATTGTTTGACACTCGGCATTGGATTCAGGCACTTTTCGGCAAAGGCTTGACACTCGGCGAGAGACTTTGCCGAGGGTAATTTTATTCCTGTGGCACTCGGCAAAGGGGCTGGATCCGGTAGTGATCGAAAAAACTAACCCGTCCTTCTCCGTGTGATTTAGGCGGGAACGAAACCAGGAATTTAGGATTATTATTGACTCTCCCCACGACCATGTACATGTACATATCTATGCCTCCGGCCACTTAATCAATTAGTACTAGTTTCTTCTTGCGCGCGCTGACTTTTACTTTTCGCAAAAGCATGCGCATATGCTCGCAAGACTCGAGACGCGTCTCTGGCACCGACCGATGCCCATGCATGCTATATATATCGAACCTGCTGTCCGATTCCGATTCCGATTCCACCGGCCGGCCGGCGCACAACACATGCAATTCCTCTGTCGCCCTCGATCTGCCTGTGCTGTGTACGTATCCTTCCACCGGCCATCGCCGGCCATGGACAAGACCGACGACGTTTCGAACTCTCAATCGCATATGGACAAGGCCGACGACGTTGCCCACGACGACATTGAACAGGTACGTTACCACAGCATGCAATCTCTTATCTTACGCATGCTTGATGGATGCTTAGTTAAGTTTGTTTCTTTTCAGCCATTCAAAATTACAAAAGTATACACACACGCACGCACGCACGTGGCTCTCAATTAATAAAATGAAAACTTTAAAAATTAAAATTTAGATTCATGACATTGTAAGATGGGCTGTAACATAACTATATATATTATGAATATAGACGACAAAAAAAAAAACATATAGATCAGCAGTTTGTAAGTTTATCACAGTATCCTAGATAGAGCTTAAGTACATAAGGCTCATTCCCTATCTATTATATATATATGTACCTAATATGTTACAAAATGAACAAAAGAGAAAAATCATGCAATTTAATGTACGTAATTTTCATGATATATGCAGTCAATGCAGACGAACGGGCAGGTCTCTCAGAGTCAACCTTCGGGAGAGGATGGAGTGCAGAGAGACGATGAGAATGAAGAGAAGGAACGAGTTGGACAGAGGCCTCATTTAGGAAGGGCCCGTTCGTTTTCTAGGGAATGGAGGCATGGAACAGTTCCGAGTGGAATGACAAGTCTATTTATAGTAACAATGATCACCTGGATTAATTCTAGGCCTCAATCCTCTCTAACCAAACGAGGCCGAAGGGAGATGGTGCATTTGAATGCAAATGAAAGGCGGCTGCTGGATAGATACCGTCAACTGAAGCGTGGGGTACATATATCTACATTAAATTATTGGTTAAGTTCAAACATTTTTATTTCAAAAAAATAAAAATTTAATCAGTCTATATTGCACCTTAGATTTCCGAAAAAAGAGGAGAGAAACATAACGTTGTTGTCAAACACTGAAAGACCTGGTACAATCGATGAAGATGGCTGAGTTTATTAGAATATATAATAACTAACTAGACCATCCAGTACATACAGCATGAAATTTATTTGTTTCATATCATAGATGATGTTAATAATTTTTTTATATAAATCAAATTCAAGTTTGACAAGTTTATAGCTTATTAATATACGACAAAACAAAAAAAACGAATTTTGGTTTGGAACTTAACATTTGCTATGTTCCTTGTTGTACAATCCAGCAGTACCACCATGGGTGTGAGAGGCCGTCGACGAACGCGAAGGTACCTGACATACTCAGTCTTGGTCATGGATTATCAATAAAGCAGTGCCGTAAGAAATATGCAAATAATCCACAGAACGAGAGGAAAATCACTCATGACATTTATGACATCAAATAAGTATACAATGAAAATATAATTAATGAGAAAACTAATAATACTTAGTTGACATCGCAGATGTTATTGTTTTATCATATAAATTTGGTAACATCTCTTGTGGTGACTACGACGCACTAGAATTCATATATATTCTTCAATGGAAAAGTTTTTCATAATGAAAAGCAAGTGTATATGATTACCATTTATACATAATTAAAAGATAACATATAATAACATGGATATCCATGGACATTTACCGTAGTAAGATGAGAATACGCAAATTGTGGTTTATTACCATCAAATTCTGGCTATAGTAAGAAAAATATTGCGTACTATTTGCTTCCTACTCTCCATTCCAAATTATAAGATGTTTTGGGTTTTCTAGTTATCTAGCTTTGGACTTTTGATATGCACTTAGATATACAATGTATCTAGACCCATAGTAAATTAAAAGCAATGTGTATCTAGAAAAATCGAAACATTGCTTTTTGTCTTCATATTCCTTTTGTCTTCTGGGCTGGACAACGGAGGGAGCAACAACGAAAGTGGTAAAAAAATTCTAATGGAATATTACTGTACGCAATACCAATAGACCCTAATGGCCACACCATTTACAGACAAGACCCCAGTAGTCATCTTGCCTAGATTCACCGCTGCTATATTACAGTGATCCAAATAGTTGCTTTCTACTTATAATTAATAACATTTGGTCGAAATAGTATGCAGTACTATTTGCTTCTTACGTATTTAATTAATATAACATTTGGCCCTCATTCTCCTTTTGTCTTCTGGATGCTGGACAACAGATCACGAGGAAGCAACAACGAAAGTTGTACATGATACGGAGGGTGTGTTTATCGTTAATTGGCCATGGTATTCTGTTTGGTCTCTCTTTTATACCTGGATTTGGAGAAGACACGAGTGGGCATCACGAAGAAGAAACCTCCAAAAATACGTGGGTAAAGTGGGCGGTGATGGATGTAATTGTTCCATCGGCTGTGTTGATTGTGATGGCTATCATGCAGATATTCTTCATCGACATAGACATATCACCAGAAACGCGTGACGAAGACAAAAAAACACGCGTCAAGACCGATCGAAAAAGACGCGTGAAGAGGATACTAAATCAGGCACTGCTCTCATGGTCAAAGCTTTTGCATGTTTCAATCAAAGAAGCACCCGGCGCAAACGACGACACAGTACGTATCATTGCGCATGCTGTCACTTTCGTGTTGGATATGGCTGCTGCCCTTCACCTTTGGTGGAATCATCGCTGCCTTGACAAACAAATGCCCGAAAGTACAAGGAGAGCGACTCTTCAAAAGAAAAGTACAAGGAGAGCCGAGGTGTGACATGAATTCCCAAAACTAGCACGCACAGTGCTTTTTAGTTGCGTATCATTTTAGTTGTTCAATCAGAATCAACCTGAGACAGGTCCTGTGTGCTTCCTTTAGTCATATTCAAACAGAGAGTCGTCCTGGGATTTTGTTTCTTGTCTGTTACTGCATATATAATTCTGTTTGATGATCGAGGATGCAAAGTTTTCCATGGTGCAGTTGAAATAAATTTCATGTCAAATCAAAATTGTCCGAGCATCAAGTTTCCCAAAAACATACTCTGCCAATAACTATTGTTTAATT
Source organism: Hyparrhenia diplandra (assembly GCA_015847255.1). Classification (NCBI taxonomy): domain Eukaryota; kingdom Viridiplantae; phylum Streptophyta; class Magnoliopsida; order Poales; family Poaceae; genus Hyparrhenia; species Hyparrhenia diplandra. The sequence continues at coordinate 614,882 of JADLZK010007339.1, read as the reverse complement.
AATGAAATTGGTTTGGAATTTGGTTCTGCCAATAAATTTCATGGCACAGTGCTTTACTATTGTTTAATTCGGCAGTCATCATGCATGGTTGGCCGCTCATCCTGTGTTCAGCAGCCCACAGATGTTGCCGTTCGCTTCGGCTTCAGGAATGGCGTGCGTCTTGCCGTACGATGACCGCGGCGGCGCCAGGCGCCAGCAAAACTAGTAGTGCTAGTCGAGGTTGACGATGCTCCGTGCAAAAGCTTCCTCCTTGATACTACCTGCAAGAACAGGAGCATCAGCATGGATCTTCCCCAGCCCGCCATTGCCTCCACCACTTTCACCGCACTCGCCAGCTGCAGCAGCAGCGCTGCGGACGTCGCCCCCGCCATGGACCCCTTCGCCATCGCGAACGCCCTCGCCGCCGCCACCGTCTCGGCTTCCAGTTCCACCGCCGGGGCGCCACATTCCACGTCCACCGGCTCGCTGCTGCACGCGTCGGCCGTAAAGCTCGGCGTGTCCGCGGACACCTTCACCGCGAACAATCTTCTCCCTCTACTACTCCAGACGCGGGGACCTTGCCAGCGCGCTGGATGTGTTCGACGAAACGCCGCGCCGCAACCTCGTCACCTGGACGGCCATGGTGTCCGCCACGGCGCGCCGAGGCGCGTCTGACCTGGCGCTGGGGATCTTCTCCTCCATGGTCAGGAGCGGGTTCTGCCCCAACAAGTTCGCTCTCGCCAGTGCGCTCGGCGCTTACTGTCACTGTCAGTCCGTGGTGGTGGATGGTGTGAAGCTCGGTTGTTCCCTTCATGGCCTCGCCGTCAAAGCTGGCCTTGATGGAAATCCTTACGTGGGGAGCTCAATGATGCTGGTCTATGCCAAGCACCGGCGTGTTGCTGCTGTGGAGCAAGTTTTCGCAGGCATAGCTTCCGGTTCAAGAGACGGCGCGTGCTGGAACGCAATGCTGGAAGGCTACATCGTCAATGGCCGTGGGTATGGCCCGATGAGGACAGTGGCTCTAATGCACCGTTCTGGAATAGCAGCTGACATGTTCACCTACATTTCAGCTTTGAAGGCTTCCTCGATCACCTGCGACTTTTCGGGCGGCAGGTTCATGGTCTTGTCATCCACAGCATGTTTCAGTCCAATACCTCAATGATGAACACACTCATGGATATGTATTTCAAAGCAGGACACAAGGAAATTGCAGTTGACATCTTTGGTAAGATTTGGCAGAAGGATACTGTTTCTTGAAACACAATGATTTCAGGACTCGCACACGATGAGGATGAGAGGGCAGCTGCGGAATGCTTTATTGATATGTCACGGTATGGCTGCAAACCTAATCAAGTTACATTCTCTGTCATGCTGAGGCTGAGTGGTGCTAAAGAGAGCACCTCCCTCGGTCTTCAGATCTTTGGACTTGCCTACCGCCATGGCTACTCTGACAATCTTCTTGTAGCGAATGCAGTCATCAACATGTTCGCACACTGTGGGCTGCTCAGCTGTGCTTATAGCTTCTTCTGTAATCTCGGTGTCAGAAACATTGTGACATGGAACGAGATGATCGCAGGCTATATATGGTCTGCACGGCTGTTCTGGAGATGCAATGAGGCTCTTCCGCAGCTTGGTTTGCTTCGGAGCAAGACCAGATGAGTTCACCTATCCAGCTGTTTTGGCTGCTTTCCAACAAGATCATGATGCAAGGAACCATGAGCAAATCCATGCAAGTGTTCTGAAACAGGGGTCCGCTTCATGCCAGTTCGTGGCAACCTCACTTATCAAAGCAAAAGCAGTCCTTGGCTCAGTTCTAGATCCACTGAAAATCACCGAGGACGCTGGCAAAATGGATTTAGTGTCATGGGGAGTCAGCATCTCCGCATTTGTGAAGCATGACTTGGACAAAGAGGCCCTTTTTCTCTTTAAGTTGTTCAGAGTTGACTGCCCAGAGAAGCCTGACGAGTTCATCCTGGTACCATCCTGAATGCTTGTGCAAACTCTGCATTGATTAGGCAGTGCAGATGCATCCATTCGCTCGTTGTCAGGACAGGGCACAGCAAGCACTTCTGTGTGTCAAGTGCTTTGGTTGATGCCTATGCAAAATGCGGTGATATTACTGCTGCCAAAAGCGCTTTCACTGAAGTTTCATTGGTAACCGAGGACGCCATACTATACAACACCATGCTGACAGCTTATGCTAACCATGGTCTGATCCATGACGTCCTCATCCTCTACCAAGATATGACACAGCTCCAATTGGCTCCAACACCAGCTACGTTTGTTGCTGTCATCTCAGCTTGCAGCCATCTTGGGCTAGTCGAGCAAGGGAAGCTTCTGTTCAGCTCCATGTTGTCTGCTCATGGCATGAATCCGACAAGGGCCAATTATGTGTGCCTAATTGACCTCCTGGCGCGAAAAGGTCTCCTTGAAGAAGAAAAATCCGTAATCAAGGCAATGCCATTCCAGCCATGGCCTGCAATATGGAGGTCACTGATGAACGGTTGCCGGATCCATGGTAACAAGGAACTCAGTCTGCTTGCAACAGAGCAGATCCTGAGAATGGCGCCAAACAGTGATGGCGCATATGTGTCTCTGTCGCATATCTACGCTAAAGATGGAGATTGGCGTAGTCTGTAGAGAACACCAGGAGGAAGATGGCTGAGAATCAAGTGCAGAAAGCGCAAGGTTACAGCAGTGTTGAGATTTAGCTTCAGAGATGTTGGATGTAGGCAACCACATTAGGGGCAGCAGCCTTTTTGTATTACAGTGAATGTGACTAGTAAATACAATTTTCAAGCATCTTGATAACAGATAGGCACACTAAAATTAGGTTAGGTCAGCTGTTGTTTGGGCATTTGGTGTACAATGCTTGCAAATGCGGAAAGGACTGTTAATCGTGCATTCATAATTTGAGATGAGAGAACTTCAACTAATGGCTGTCTAATAAAGGACATTATAAGTACCTACCGAGTGACCAGATCATGCAACTGACCGCTCACTCATACTACTGGAAAACCTGACATAACATTTGGAATACTCCATGCTTTCATTCTGATTATTTTCAGGTTTGTTTTAATTTTGAATCTGGATCGAGCAAAGTTTGGTCTTGTTTTCTATTGCCATGGTATAAATGTGTCATTTCTATAAAGTTCCCTCTCTGCATTTGTACTGCACTCATGTTAACTCTGTCAGAATAATTTAATGGGCATCATATTTAGTGAGAACTCTGTCTTTCATATTGACCAGGAACTAGGGGGTATTCCCTGCGCGTTGCTGCGGGAAGTAGGAAAAGAATGCAATGATCATAAGGAGTTTCATCTTGAGAGGGACATGAGCCTAACAGATAGAATATATATACCAGTTCATCGAGTATACACGACGATTTATGTAAAACACAGTGACAATACATGTTAGTAATTAGCATCACTTTTTTTTCTGATATATAAGCAAGCAATGTATGGGTACAACAACATTATTCCAAAAAAATGGCATTGCGATGGCCAAACATGAGAAACTAATCCATTTATACATACATGTACTATGTTATGTATACTGCAACTGTATACATCATCCTCAATTTTCCTAGATGCTATTGTACCACGTGGTACACAACTGGCTGGTTTGCTCAATGTTGTCCCTTGATTGTTGACGACCCCAAATGAAAAGGCCTGTTTTGGTTTCTGAGGAGTGTTCAGTACAGATCCTGAGTGTCACGCCAGCAGTTTCGAGGTGGTTGTCTGGCCATGTCTCCAGCCCAAGTCGTGGACATCGGAAACAGACAGACAGCCTCAACAACACCGTCGGTTTCCTCGAGATGACTCGATGGTATGGATGGATCGATATACACAAAAGGGTTTCGACGTGTAGGTAACAAAATGTAAAATAGATAAGGTAACATAATTAAAGAAGAGTTCTTTACCTATCAATCCAATGGGAGTACAGGGGAAAGGGAGCAAATAGCAAGACCACAAACACAACACCAGAGCATCGATGACAACAAACCGATCTGTACATGCATAACATCAAGTAATAGGACTCATACATGTTTTCCCTCGATGGCCTTGGCCGTGCTGGATGCCACGCTTGGCCCTCCCGGCACCGTCAGGATAGCAGATTTCTGCATACAGAGATCATTATGGTCAGGTTATTAGTTTATCTGTTCAATTCCATGCATTAGCGAGGTGTATTACATGCTCATGGCGTTTGACTGACGAATGTTAGCTCACTTGAGCGAAGAACCTCTCGAAGATCATCCTGTACCTTTGTGGTCGGAGCGTTGAGTGGGAAGATGAACTTTGCATTCGACAACATCTTCTCAGTCACCTGCATGCAGATATGTATGTATGGATCATGATTCATGATGGAATTATATATTATCCTTGTATAAATATATCGACATCGAAATTGGTATTGAAATATTTACATTTCATGCTGCATGAGCCTTGAGGCGATCGATCCAGCTGTACTCAACACCATCACTGAACTGCTCCTTGTGTCTCTACAAGATATGCTGCAAGGGCGTGCATGACACAACATTCAGATGTCTGAATGTCCAAATCTATAGAAAAATTCAGTAGAAGCAGCTGAATACCTTGGGCAGGAATGGCTGCTCCTCGTCGTCAAATGCCTTCCTCGGCACCCAATTCTCAATTCTTCCAAGATCAGGCCGGATCTGCAACCCTCCTCAGAGATTAATACGCATTTACATTGCATGCTTTGTTTAAAAGTAAAGAACTCTTGGTTATCAAGTAGTTTCAGTCAGTACCATCTTCCACTTTGGATCGATGCTCATGGCCTGATTGATGAAGGGGACGCGAGCCTCGAGTCCCCAAGCCAACGTTGCCTTGTTTGCTCTCAGTCAGTCATATTGATGGACAGCCACTGATGCAGAGCCTTAACCTACATGTAGAGGAATCCAATCAATCCATCATGCATATCAGTCAGTCACTCAGGTTTGTTTCTCACATTCCACAAAGCAGGTTTAAGTTCCTGAAAACTTACAGACCTCCCTGCAGGTTTTGCGGTGGAAGATTACTTTCTGTAAGTATTTTCCCAGCATGCATCGAATCTATACCTACTAATAAAGAGAGAAAATTTCTTGTCCACCTCTTTTTTTGGGTCTGCCTTTTCTACCTGTCCGCCGGTCTCCAATACGTCTCGAATACAGATACGCTCCCCTCCGGGCTCCGTAGCCAAGTACGACACCGATCAGAGGATAACGCCCACGCTCCGCGGCTCTTTCCGGCTCCAGCCCATCTGCTACGAGGCCCAGACTCGGCTTCGCGACCCCGTCTACGGCTGCGTTGGCCTTCACGCTCCAGCAGCAGGTACCCGCGGCGGCCCTATTCGATCCATCATCCATTTAGGCTCTGTTGACGATAAAATCGGTAACACACCAAAAATAAGAAGAGCAAGATCGCTCTACGTAGGGCAAGCCGAAATCGAGAGATCGGCAAGCGCCTAGGGATATCCACACCTGGACCTTGTGCCTCCAACGATGAGCGCGATGCGCAAGACACGTCGTCGGGAGCGCGGTACGCAAGACACGCCGGCGAAGTCTCTTGAAACCCGAAACCCCACACGCCCGGGAGGGACCCCGTCTGGGCGTGCGGCAGCAATGGGCTGCCCTAGCCGGCCTGACCGCTCTAGGGCGTGGTTGTCGTCGATCTTCCGTTCATGGCATCGGCGGCGAAGAAGAAGAAGGAGAGGAAGAGGAGAGGAGATTGGGTTTGGTAGATGTGTTGTGACGATTGGATGTAGATGGGATCAAATCGGCCATGAACCCCTTCATTATATAGGGAGGGTGGTCTTATCCTTTTAGGAAGGCGTCTAAGACGTTTCCAAGTACCAAAACCGACCAAAAACACGATTGGAAACAAATCGGTTCGGATCTCGTCTGCGGACACGGGCCTGCGTCGGGTGACCGGACGCTGGTCGTGAGCCCGACCGGACGCTCCGATCCGGGCGTCGGTCCGGCGAGGGTCTGCGCGCGACCTGACCGGCAGCGCCCGACCGGACGCAGACCCGGTCGCACGGGCGCGTCGGTCGGTGTCCCAAGCCGGCCTCCTTCTCGCAGCGCGACCCGACGGGACGCACTGACGGACGCTGGACCGGACGCGCCCGGTGAGTCCGGTCGATGAGTCCGGTCACCTTCCGTAAAAGCCGTTTTCGATCCTCGAGAATTTGGCGAAGTCTGGAAATTTGCGGTGACTTGGACCTCCAAAATATGGCTAAGTCTGAATTTTGCGGTGGTTTAGCCTATGCCATTTTTGGTGTCAACAGGCTCCATCGCTCGATCGCTAGCTAGCATAGCTTTTTGATTGGCATGCATGCATGGATCGATCATGGTGGATGCCTACGTACTGCATGCCTACCAGCACTTCTCATCCATCGCATCCTGACCGTCGATCGGATCCCCGTCCCTCCATCCGTCAAGCCACGTACATACACACACCATGCGTATGTATCTTTTACCCAATTCTATCTTGGGCTCTGCACAAAACCTTCCAAGAAGTACTACTGTTGGCTGCTGTTGCTGCCAGTGGTGTGGTGCAGTGTAGGTTCCCGGTCTGTGATTGATGAACCCTCAAAAAAAATCGTAGCACCACCGCCATTGAGCGCGCAGCATGGTAGATGGTCAGATGGTCATGGGATGAAGCAATGCGTCCGTGTGGCGATAATTGCTATGTGTAGAAATGAACTTTGTTTTATTTCATATAAAATTTTATTGTGTTAGCTAATTTTACATAGAAATCCTCAATTTTGTTGTTAATTATAAATTGAATGAATAGATTATACAATCATAATTACAAAAAGCAAATGATTTTATTATCTTCAGTATAATTCTAATGAACAAAAGATTAATTTTTTCCCGTTGCAACGCACGGGCACTTTTCCTAGTTACATTAAAGACACTAAATAAAGTATGGACTGTATAATAGAAGATGAGGGAAAACTTGATAATGTACCTTGAAAGTAGATATAACTCGAGCACCTGCAGAATCATAGGAAATGTAGCTGAAAACAAAATGATACGATTGCCCTTCAAGTCTAAGCCCAAATATAAATCAAAGAGGATCTGTAGAACTTACTAATTGACCACCAAAGCAAAAATACATAAGCATCCCCCTGTTCTGTCTACAACATTAAATATGGCTTGATCTGTGAAAAATGATTCGAATTCATTGTTAGAGGATGATAACATAGAGCGAACAAAATACTACTTTGCTTTGAGTTTGTGGTCTAATGTAACCTTTGTGGTTCACAGGTTCTGCATAATATACTATTTCCTGCCAAACCATTTTCGTCACAACCATGGCTGAGCACAGATGGATGGCAGCAGCTAAACCCACGCTATAGCAATGGGGATTGACTCCATCCACGGTTTGCAATCACAGACAAATTGGCATGACACAGACCTGAATTAATTCCCAAGGGAGGAGAGGAGAGATTGAGAGAGGAAGGTGCAGGGGTGTGGGGGAATCACACCTCATCGTTGTCCACGCCAACGTGGAAGAAAAGGGAGGCGTAGCGCCCACCAAGGCCCGCACACGCCGATGCCGAAGCCTTCGCTGCCTCCCACTGTGCAGCAGCGCGAGCCCGCGCTTCGCCGCTACCGCGTCAGCGGAACCCATGGCCGCGAAGCCAGAGGCCCCACGCAGCGCCGCCGTCCTGCTTGCGCAGAACGCAGAACGCCGCCAGGGCCGGCGCTGCGCTACCGTGAACGTGGACTGACAGAACGCCGCTGACACCCATGGCCGCCCACCGCCGAAGCCGGAGCCGGCGCCGGCCGAAGCCACTGTCTATGGCCGCGTCATCTGGCCATGCCGAAAACGCACAGCTGAGCCCCTCCGATGTCGCGGACCCGACGCCGACATCTTAAGCTGCCGCGCGTGCTCAGCAGTGCGCGTCACCCATGACGCACCAAGCACCACCGCTCAGGACGCTGCACGAATGAACACTGCATCATCCCAAAAGTCTCAGAAATTGAAAGTGCATGAAAACCCCCCTTATCCCGATCCAGATCCAAGATGATCCAATGCAAAATCAGCAGATTCGTTGATCCGGAAAGAAAGCCGATGATTCGAACGGATTAGGGTGGAGCGAAGCAGCAGAAGGGGCGCGGGGAAGAAGGCCGGCCGAGGGCGTCGATGTGGCCGCACACCGCACGAAGGTGAGGAACTCGGTGCATTTAAAGGCATGCCGCATGCTGGAGGCTTAATGGGTGCAGGAAGCGGACAGGCGCAGGCTAAGTAGGATGGACTCATGAGATTCCGGATTTGGGGAGATGAATGCCGGTGGCCACGCGCGGGCGGAGAGGGAAGGAAGACGAAGACGAATAGGCCGCGGGATCGGGCGGAGATGGCAGCGAGGAGGAAGGAAGGGAACAGGCCGGGGACCGGTAACTGAAGGATGTGCTGATGTGTCACCTCTGCATGTGCAGAGAACTCCTCTAGTGGCCTCCATCTATATAGGGGTTATATCTATATAGGGGTTATAGATGTGCCAGACCCTTTTTGAGCTGCATCCGTTTTGTAATTTTCAGGCTGAATGTGCTACTACTGCTCAATGACAACAAGCAAAGAGATTTCACTTTGTTGTTGGTTTCAGAAATTAACATTCATCAGATTCAGCTTTGTTCTTCTGAACATTTTGAGCTCTGTTCTACAGAAATTAGCATGAAAGATACTAGATGTTTTTCACTAAGCTTTCAATACTTATGTAATGTAGGATTCTAAGTCACAGCTTAGCGCAGATTGATGTGCTAGTTAGCCACAGCACCAATTTAGTACTGAATACTGACATGTAATACATTGGACAGTTAATCACAGCACCAGTTTAGTACAACACCAATCGTGAATCACATAGGATAGTACTGAATACTGACATGTAATACATAATGCAGATTTTTTTCTAAAAGAAAATATGGCACGCAAGTCTGAATAGATATTAATGTGTTCACATCAGTAGGTTGGCTCTTTGGCAAAACAATCTGAACAAAACAGACATGATGTTGCTATCCACGAGACAGAATTCATCATTCCTGTGCAAGCAGATAAGCTGAATCCTTGGAAGTAAAGTAAGTACTTGTGTTCACTGCATGCACATGATGATCTTCGACTGTCAGGTCGCCATAAGCCTGTTCTTCCATGGCTCGAATGTGCCGTTCATCATGCACTGCACGAAGCACCGGCAACTCTGCATCTGCAGATCGCAGAACATCCATAGCTTGTTCGATGGACGGTCTAAGGATCGCGTCTCGATGTGCACACCAGAGGCCCGTAACGAGCACACGCTCCAATTGCTGCCGGTCGAACTCGCCGTTCAGCCTCTGATCTGCTGCATCAAGAATCCTGCCCTGGTCATACAAATGAATGACCCAGGCTAGTAGAGATGAAGCTCCATTTCGCTGCCTTGATGCCGGCCGCTTGCCACAAGCGATCTCCAGGAGGACAACACCGAAGCTGTAGACATCCAATTCGGTGCGAGGCCAGCGGTTGGCTATGAACTCTGGGTCAATATATCCTGGTGTCCCTGCGATCACTTGCGTTGTTCGTGGCTCTTCCCATGCTCGACAAGCCTTGCTAGCCCAAAGTCACCAAGCTTAGCATTGTATGACATGTCAAGCATTACATTTGCAGGCTTGATGTCCCCGTGCACAATGCATTTCTCGCAGTCCCGGTGGAGGTAGAGCAAAGCGTTGCCCAGATCAAGAACAAACTTGTACCTAGCGATGCCAGTTTTGACATGATTAACGAAATTGTCAGTTCAATTATTTTGAAACAGATCAATGTTTGTAGTACTGTATCTGCGAGAGAGGTAGACAGGTTTGCCAATTTCGGTACCTTTGTTGCCAAGTTAAGATTGGCGCTGGGCCATAGAGCTGCTTGTCAAGGCTGCCTTGAGCCATAAGTTCATAAACAAGGAGGAGCCGTTGCTGGCTGTCGCACTCGCACCAGCCGACAAGGTTGACAATGTTTCGGTGCCTCAGCTGGGTCATGACTTTCACCTCTGCCATGAACTCCCTCAACCCTTGCACAGATTGTTGTTGAGAAGACAACACCTTGATGGCCACATGACAGTCCTGGTTCTGCAAGTAGCCTTTGTACACAGGGCCAAACCCTCCCTGACCAAGCTTGTTCTCATCTGCGAAATTGCTCGTGGCAGCTACCAACTCGCAGAGTTGGAATCGTCTAGGCCCCATTATTCCTCCCGAGAGTTCCAGCAGTGCGTTTTGTTGCACTCTCTGCCGACGGTTGCACCACAGCAGGAGCCATAAACCAATGCCAAGTACAAGCACGATAGCTGAAACTAAGGCAATACAGAGCCTACCGTAGTTTTGTGTGACATGTGTGCTGGCCGGTGAGGTTTGACTGTTCCATTTTGCATCTCTTTAGCCTCTTCCTGATATTTGATTGAGATGTGTGAATACCAGTGCTGCTGCTGCTGCTGCCCAGAACTGTCATTATTCCCTGCCAGCCTTCTTAAATCAACACTGATCATGTCACTATTCTCCACATGGGCAAACAACAACCTACCATGAGACCAGCTAAATTTGTTAAGCATCATTTTCTCATCCTCCCTTCTGATGCCCAAACTTTGATTGAATGACAGATCAAAAGCACCAATGACGAGAATGCAGAACATCAATCCAAGAAGGCTAACGCCCACTACCTTTTTTGTTCAAGTAGCAAAACCGATAAGGTAAACTAAGAACGCTAACGCTCGTTAATTTCTTATTAACCATAGTAATTAGCATGGACCTCATCGCCACCTCCTCCAATTTCCTCTGCCTCACCCAGCTTCTCCTCCACGTGGTCCACAATCTCATCCCGCTCCAGCTCCACTAGATTGTGATGGTTCGCAGCATACGAGAGCTCCAGTGAACTGGGGCTTTTTGTTTGCTTGGAAAATACGAGCACATTCCAAGTACAGTTTTTCCTTTTCAAACGGTTTGGAAACATAGCCATCCATTTCAGATTTCAGGCACAGTTCTTGTGTTGCCTGAATAATATCTGCAGTCATGGCCAATATTGGAGTTCGCCACTGCCGAACACTTGCAAATTCTTGTGGTATTTCTCCACATCCTATTTTCTCATTTATATCTCTTTCCATCCATCTAATCCTCTTTGTGGCTTCGAATCCATGCATTCCGGGCATTTGAATGTCCATGAAACAAGCATCAAAATTGTGAGGGGGTCTCAGGCTCTCAGCAATGTGATTGCTTTCTTCCCACTGTCAACACAGGTTACTTCTGCTCCATACTTCTCAAAAGCACCTGCAGCAACCTTGAGACAAACTGTATTGTCGTCAACGACAATAATTCGCTTCTTGTGAAGGAGGCTGCCTAGTGTTGAATTGCCAACAACTCTGTTCCTGCAATGCAGTTTTTCTGTCCCACCCAATGCTCTCTGTATTGAAACCTGAAGCTGACTTGCACAAAATGGCTTGGAAATTATATTCAAATTATATTCCCTGAGTACATGTGAATTTCTCTTGAGACTTCGAGGGTTCTCCAAAAGAAACAGTTTTGGAGAGTCTGGTTGATCTTTGTTCCTCAATTTACTGACCAAAAGAGGCATGAAATGGTGTTCCTTCATCCATGTTTCTTTGTCAATGAACACAAGCTTCGCAATCTGTGATCTGTTATCTTCAGAAATATACTGGTCTAAGTCAGTTGTCAATTCGGTCTGAACTCCCAGTCTCTGCAAATGGTACTTAGTAACCTGGGCACGGACTGTCCTATGATCTACCACCAATGCATCGATCCCTCTAAATTCTGATGATTTATTATCATTTCCGCTGTAAAGGGCCCTCGTAAGCACCACAGTGAAGGTGAAAGTAGAACCAACTTGGGGTTTACTTACAAATCCAATCTCTCCCTTCATGAGGCCGACCAAGCATTTGCTGATGCTTAATCCAATGCCAGTGCCCCCATGGTTTCGAGCAATGGATGGACCTATTTGCATGAAAGGGGTGAAGAAACGGCACTGAGCATCGAACAGGGATTCCAACACCCGTATCTTCAACTGATATTATCAAGCTTATTGAGTCCGATGCAACAGGTGCAAAAGGCATCTCGGATGAGTTCAGTTCCCTACTAAAAAGTCGAAAGTTTTTCCAGCTGCGCTTCCTGTTTGCCACTGGGTAGCCACTTAAGGTATTTGCAAATTGAGTTCCGGGCTCAACCTCAAAACAATGCATAATCTCCTCGACGACATGAACCGTCACATATATATGACCCCTCTCTGTGAACTGTGGAAAATATAAAACTCTTTAGCCAATAAAGAACAAATGCATATTTTCCCACATACAAGGGGTTATCCTATTTCCATTTGCTATTGATGTATAGTGATTGTCTTACTTTTATGGAGTTTCCAACAAGATTTGTAATGATTTGTCTTATTCTGCCAGGATCTCCAATTAGCGTTTGTGGAACTTGGTCAGAAACGAACACTGCCAACTGCACCCGTTATGCGACATAGTAAGAAATAACCAAAATAAAGTCAGTGCACAGCTTATAATAAAGTACAGTAAAACTGCAGAATGTGACAGCAAGGCTGTAATCTTTGATTACCTCCAGTTCTTTCTCCTGAGCTTTTCCACAGAAGAGAGACAAAATGTCATCACAAACTGTTCTAAGATCAAAGGGTACCGCCTCAAGGTCAAGTTTACCAGACTCGATCTTTGCCCGATCAAGAACCTCATTGATGAGAGATACCAAAGCTTTGCCACTGGCTTGTGCGGTTGTAGCATAGTCTTGTTGTGTTGTGTCCAAATCAGTATCCATGAGCATTTGGAGCATCCCTGCAAAATCGGAAACAAATCATATCTTCTTGCACTCTAATTAACAACGAAGACTATTGTTCAAATTAGATAGACTAGAACCTCACCTAGAACACCATTCATTGGAGTTCTGATCTCATGAGAAACAGTAGCCAAGAACTGCATGCAAAAACGGTATTGAATTAATAAGCTACCATTTTTTTTTTTGGTCTCTACCACAGAGAGAGAGAGAGAGAGAGAGAGAGAGAGAGAGAGAGAGAGAGAGAGAGAGCCTTCGGCCTCCAAGAGAAACAGTAACACAAAACATGCATAGCTGTTATAGCAGCAAAGCTAATCACCTGTGACTTGGCAATATCTGCATCCTCTGCGTGCTTCTTGAGCAGAGTCATCTCATGAAAATAATCTTCAACTCTGGCAATCCATTTTGCAGTAGCAAGAATTATGTATCCAATCAGTAAACCAATCACAAGAGTTACAATTGACGTCGATATTGCCATCCAAGGCCAAGGTGGGCTCTGAATGAACCTATTAAAGAGAAACAGATGAGACACAGAGCCTTAAAAAAGAATAGACTACAGGGTAACACTTTTTCTTTGTTGAGATTAGGGGTAACACATTTTAATTACACAGTTTTCTTAGAAGAGGAAGAGGAAATAAATCACCTGCAGTGCATCTCATGGCTCCTTGTCGGGTCACCAAAGTTCAGTGTGCTGACCTGGCACATGCCACTGCAATCATTCGAACCATACATACTGATCGGTCTCTCATTAGTAGTATCGTAAACGTTCACCATGATGGATTGCTTGCCCGCGAGCTGGTGAAGCAACTTTTCAACAAGCGCTTCAATGTCAAATATGCCACTTAAATAGCTGTTTGCAGCCCAAAAAAAAAATGCCGGCAGTAATTCAGTGGCACGATTCCTGACTGCAAATAATAAGATGCCGGCCGGACTCTTGAAAAGCTTACCCTATAGCAGCCTGAACGCGCTCCTGTGGCCTGGCATTTGGGGGAAGCTCATACTTGTACACAGCATAGGTGTAGATCAGTCCGAGGCGACTATGGAGCGGAGCAGTAAGAACACCCTTCCCAGATTCTCTAGCCCGGAGTACGTTGTCGCGGTCATCCTGCAGGAGCAAAAGAGGCATAGAGATTAGTGTATGGATAGCCCTTGCTGCTCGTGACATGATTTGTTTTTGTTTTTTTACCCTGACTAATTGAGCCCCGGATTAAAAAGAAAGGGAAAAATTCCAAGGTGAAAAAGTGGGTAGCAACGGATCGATGTTGACCGGCCGGCGAATTGGCTTGTACTGCAATGCTAGGACGGTCCAGTAGGACCCTGGGTTGAAATCCCGGTGTTCACACCTTTTTTTGGGATTTTCACAGGATTTACCGATGTTATGCATTAAATGGTAAACGCACGAGACGCTAATGGTGACTTCGAGAATTTCCAAATCTGCCGGGTGCTTAGTTCTTCGGAGGTGCTCATAGGAGTGAGTGTGCGTGCATGTTGTGAGCGTCTGCGTTGTGCTGTGTAATTGTAAAAATATCGATGTTGACCGGTGCGCACATGGTGAAAACCAAAGAAGCGGCAGTTTTTTCTCCCCTCACGACAGCCGACTTTTTATTAGCCGCAGAGCCGAACAGCCCGGAAATCTTGAGGGGAAGGAGCGAGGAGGAGGGACTGGGAGCAGTAGAGCGAGTGCTTACGGCGCCGGATAGCAAGTCGAAGGAGATGATGTGCTTGGAGGCGTCCTGCGCGAAGATTATGGGGAGCATACTCCTCCGCGGGCTCCCGAACCTCGGCGTCCACGGCGTTCCCCGGCCAACACGACGGCGAACGCTTCTTGGCAGTAGAGCGAGTGATTACTAAGCCGGATAGCAAGTCGAAGGAGATGATGTGCGTGGAGGCGTCCTGCGCGAAGATTATGGGAGCATACTCCTCCGCGGGCTCCCGAACCTCGGCGTCCACGGCGTTCCCCGGTCCCCGCGACGGCGAACGCTTCTTGGTCTTGGTGGAGTACATCTTCTTGATGCTCCATCCCTGCTGGCGCTCGAACTGCTCTCGCTCGGCGTGCGTGACCCGCACCCCGTACACGACTCCGCACGTGATCGGCCGCTCGAACGTCGTCCTCTCCATGTACCTCGCGAACGTTTTCTGCGGCAACACGACAGCCAACGACGGTCAGAAAGATGGATTTGTGCGCGCCGACGTACGGCGGAGAAATCTTGCTTGGAATGGATTCGATCCGACTGAGGTGGAGAAACTAGCAGAAGATAGCACTGGCAGCACAGCAGGGTAACCTGGTCGATGGCGGAGGGCGCCTTGGGTGGTGGAAGGCGGAGACGAGGATGGCGAGCGCCTTGAGTTGGTTCATGCTGACATTCAACTGGTCCTGGAGCATGCGCGCTCGCTCGTCGCACATGCTGACGAGCGACTCCCGGCGTTTCCCGTCAGCCGGGTAGCTCATCCAGAGGTAGATGAGGGAGGCGATGAGGACCCAGATGCTGACCCAGAGCGGGATAAGCCAGCTGGAGCTGTCCCGCACCTTGCGCATCCGGTAGTTGGTGAGGAGGTGCGGCCGCAGCGCCCTAGCCGACAGCTTCTTCGGCAGGCGGAGCGGCGGCAGAAGAAGGACGCGCATCCGGTAGAGGTAGAGGCCCAGGAAGCCGAACCCGCCCTTTTCCACCATCCCGGCCCCGCGCGCGGCCCTCCTGCACGCCGTGCTGCTGCTTCTCCGGCGGCCGAGGCCCTCGGCGCGCATGCTCCGAGGGGCGTCCGCCGCGCAGAAACAACCTTGTACCCTCCCTGTGGGCGCCTGCTACCCGGCGGGCTCTCCGGCCTGGCTGACAGACGTGACGTGAGAATCTATCTACAAGCAGTGGGGGGCACTGGCACTGCACCACAGTTGAGCTGCACTGCACGTTGCCACTGGCTACGCCGGATTATTTTGTAACATAAACTCTAATCTCTTCTTTATTAAATGCAATGATAAGCATATCTCATGGGTATTCGATGAAAAAAATGTCTGAGTGTATAGTTTATGGCTAGGCATAAACAAGTTAAATATGGCAGTGCTTTTGCATTTTTTTTTTTAACAGCAGTGCTTTTTGCATTCTACTTTTCCCCGAAACATCCAGGAAAAAGAGCCGCGTTGATCTTTGACTGCGTGCAGACCGACCATCGCCGCGACCCGGGCCGGCCGGCAGCTTTGTACTGTACCTTTCTGTGCTCATATATATGCGTACTGTATAGGCCTTTTTTTTTTAAGGGAAGGAGGGGTGTCCCCCACTGCTCCCCTCCGTCCCACTGAGTTTGTCACCCTGGATTACTGTGCCATCTTTTTCGATGCTTTCGTCTTATTCAAATTTTTGCACAAATATAATTTGTTTTGTTACGACTTATTTTATCGATAAAGATACTTAAATATTGATTAATTTATTTTATGATTTACATAAATATTTTAAATAAGACGGATGGTCAAAAAGATGAAGTTCAAAAGTCAAAAAACGACAAACTCCATGGGGACAGAGTAGGACACCAGTGCTTTTATTGATCATAACACTGAATATAGTGTAAAAATAAATAATGTTTCACGCCGTACACACGTTCTAATTTTTCAGCACGACCTTATTTAGGCCATTGTTCTTTAAGAGGCATGAAACAAATTCGGATTTTTGGTATACAAAATAGACGGATTCAAAATCAAGCTACATCAATCCAACGAAACCATTCCTTAATCAAACGTCTATTTTAATATGCACAGAATTCAAAACTAGACCAAATCACTCCGTCCAAAATAGATCGTTCCATCGGACCAAAATGAACAAGGCCTTACTCACCGCTGCTCCTTGCTAACACATGACTCACAAACAAGGCCTTACTTTACGGAATATCTGGTCGTACCAGATGGCTAGCACTAAGGGCCTGTTTGGCGGGGCTTCTTCCTAGCTCCGGCTCCTCCGAGGAGCCCTAAACGGTCTAGTAGGAGTTTTTTTGGAGCCATTTTTCAGTGAGAAAAGGAGGAGCGAGCCATTTTGGAAGAACTCTAATTTTGAGCTTCTCCAAAACAGCTCACGGCTCCTCTAGTGAAGCCCCTCCCGAGGAGCCCCTGCCAAACACCCCCCTAAGCACAAAAGGAACACCTGACTCACCGCTGCTCCTTGCTAACCAATGCATCATGCATGAGTACAATGAGAGCAGGTGACCCAATTAGTAGAGTACGTCACTGTTTACCAATAGTAGTAGACGTCAATGGGTCAACCCAGCTACCTAATCGACCAACGCGGAGATGACACAACGTACTCCCTCCGTCCCTAAATAGAAGTCATTCTCGCTTCCCGAGAAGTCAATGTTTTCAAACTGCCGGCAATTATATATTAAAATATATAAATATTTATGCTAAGTAATTAGTATCATCGGAAAGATCTTTAAGTCTAGTTTTTTAACAAATTTATTTGGAGATATAAATGTTGCATGAATTTTCTACAAACCTAATCAAAGTTGAGAAAGTTTGACCGGCACGCACCCCATAGCGACATCTAAAAAAGGACGGAGGGAGTACCTGTGCAGTTCGTCATTATTTTTTGTAGACGGTCTTTAATTTATTTTTTATTAGCTTTCGATGAGAAAAGTGGCCCCTCGTGATCGGCACTTTTTTTAAGAGTACGATCCGTGCACACAGGAGATGGATGCAGAGCTCGTCATGAGGTTGGGAGGAGGCAAGAAGCACGGGTAATTATGGATTAGCGGCGACAACATCAAAAAGTGCCCCCTCTCACTCCCTGACATCCAAGCACGGAGTGTCACCTTTGTCCCACCCATACGACAACGGTCGAGCCCTTCCCAACAGCGGGTCAACACACTCCAGATTATTTCTGTGTTACTCGCACTCAGCACAGGACCCCTTTCGGACTTCGGCAAAGGGGAGACTTTGCCGAGCGCCGAGGCTCTGGAACTCAACAAAGATGCAGGGGTTTGCTGAGCGCCCGTTCTTGTTGGCACTCGGCAAAGAATTTCCAAAAATGATAAAAAATGAAAAAAAAAAACTTTGCCGAGGGCAACACTTTCGGCAAAACCATTTTTTTTGTTTTCTAGCTCCTTCGATTGAGCCGTGACACCCTTTCAGAATGCTAGGGCCAAGCCGATTAGGCTAAGTGCGTGTTTGGTAGAGCTCCGACTCTGAAAAAACAGCTCCAGATCCACAGATTTGGGGTGTGCTCCACCTACACAGCCTGGTCGGACTGTAGCAGCCCCATGCGGATCGGACGATGGCGCAGCGCAGCGCAGGTCCTTCTCGCCGGGACCGGCCTCCAGGGCGAGTGGGCGACGGCGAGGGTGAAGGGCGCAGGAGGATGACGCGCGTGGTGTGTGCCGACCTGTGCCGACTTGTGGTGTGTGTAGGGAGCCATGTCACCGCCGCGCCTCCGTTGACGGAGAAACCGCGTGTAGTTTAGCTTTTTAAGCAAGGCGCGTTCTTTCCGTTGCTAGCTGCTCTCGCGGCCTATTTAAGAGCACCGTAGCACCACATAACCTCTCTGCCAACACCGCGTCTACCAGAGAGCACTCCTCTGCCCCTCGGTTGCGTGTTCTGGGTCTCTCCCCTTCCCCAATTCATTCATCTCTACATACCCCAATTTCCAATCACCGATCTTAACACTCACACTCGTCGATCTGCACTGATGGCGAATAATCCCCGGACATCCGGCCGTGGTTTGGTCCGGAGAAGGTGCTCAAGGCGGTCGGGGATCTCGACAATGTCAACGCCGGTGGGTCGACCTGGGCACAGATCAGGGATTTCTTGGTGCAACAACACCAGCAGCCACTGCCGCCGGAGTTGGACACTGTGCTACGGAGGATGCTCGCCGTGTTCTGCCGGAAGGGCCACCTTACCACTATCACCAGGGGAGGACCGCGGCGCTACACGCGGCGGCAGGCCCCAGCCCTCGTCGAGATCCCCGGCTATCTCTGGTGGTATTATCTCGGCTTCAAGCTGGGGTATAACGCCGTGGTTTGGTCCGCCGGCAAGCGGCGCTACTGCTGTCCCAACTTCCCGCCGTGGTTTGGTCCAGAGGCGGTGCTGCGGGCGGTCGGGGAGCTCGACAAAATCAACAACGACCACGGTGGGCCAACCTGTGAAGAGATCAAGGATCGCTTGATGCGCACACACCAGCCGCAGCTGCCGCCACGCTTCGGCAGGCTGCTGCACGCGATGCTCGCTGTGCTCCGCCAGAGAGGACACCTTACCAGGAAAGCAGCAGCCAGTGGCCAGCAGCAGCAGCACTCCATGTGGCGACACGCTCCGGCCACCATTGACATCGACAATGATCTCATTTGCTATTATGTCGGTTACAAGCTGGGCGGCGGTTACGGCGTGCCGGAATTGGGCAAGGCTGCAGCTGACGTCGGTCTCCGGCAGCGGCTTGGGAAGAAATCGGCAAAAAATCCACGCAAGAAAGAGGGATCACCATCACAAAGACAGAGACACAGGTACGTACGTGTGGGATCGATCGATATATCGGACCCCGGCCGGCCGAGTTGAAAATCACCAGGCCAGGCCCGATTCATTCCTGTGGCGTTGAAAAACTTATATAAAATTTTGTCATGTGTAGCCTTTGCTGCCACCTGACGACCACCGCGACGTGCACAGGCCTACGGCGGGAGCAACTCGTCAACAAGTTGATGGCGTTGGAGTGCCACAGAATACGGTAATTCTTCCGTTCCAAATCATATGTGTCCTTTTTAAGACATACATCTTTTTACTATCTTACTATATTACTAAATAAAGATCTCAACAAAGCCACCACGTTAATTTTCATGAGACGTGTTAGAAAAAAAAAGATAAATTCTCATAACAATTACAAATATTTAGTCTTTTAGTTTGGTGGACTGTAATCATCATCACCGATAATAACCGTTGTATCTATTGTAATTTTTTACAACAAATTACCCACTCTATGATTATGAAAAAATATATAAAATAACCTCCTAATTTTGCATCGAACTGTAAAGTTGTATATAAATTACTCACATCTGCTATTATGAAAATAATCAAAAGAACCCACTAAATTTACATACATACAAAATTAATTACCCAGCTCTACCATTATGGAAGATAATTTTTATCTTTATAAAAGACAATTTAAAATAATCCTCTATCTAAATTACCCATATCTACTATTATGAAAGATGATTTAAAATACCCTTTAATGACTTTTTGTAAATTACCCATTTTATCATTACGAAATATAATCCAAAATAAATTTATTACAAAAATATTCTATATTTAATCTAATTGTACTTATTTTTTTATCATGAATTTTAGTACTTTTTATATAATTTTTTTTTCAAAGTTCAAACTGTTTAACTACTTAAAAAATACGAATTGCATTGTTCTGTGGACGGCGGAGAGAGTCCTTCCACGCCATGACTTGTACCCTTTCTAAAAAAAAGCCATGACTACAAATCGCATTAGAAATATGATTGTGGTCATCAAAAGCAGTACTTAATCTATCCCGTTACTAAAACAATTATAATATACATTGCTATTGTTTTTTTTTATTTTGGCACAAAACCCCCAAAATTTCAAGGACCGCCCTCCCCTCGAGACTATTGATTAATCAATAGTATTGAATTGGATGCAGGGGGAGTCTCGAGACTTGCGATATGCAGGGTACGATTGATGCGCTGATAGATATGCCTCATAACGACCAAGCAAGAAGACAAGAAATGGTAACATATCTCTTGTGGTGTAAAAATATTTTCACAATGAAAAGCAAGTATGATTATATATCATTTAATATACATAATTTAAAGATATTTGCTTTCTACTTAATGACAACATTTTGCCTTCATTCCTTGCCTAGATTCGCCCCAGTGATCCTACTTAACATTTGGTCAGAATTCTACTTAATTAATAACATTTGGCCCTCATTCTTTTTTGTCTTCTGGATGCTGGACCACAGAGGGAACAACAACGCAACTTGTACATGTACGTGATATGGAGCATGTCTGTATCGTTCTGTGGCCATGCTATTGTGCTTGGTCTTTCTTTTATACCTCTACTTGGAGAAGAGACGGGTGGGCATCACACAACCTCCCAAAAGTGGTTAAAGTGGGGGTGATGAATCTACTTGTTCCATTGCTTCTGTTGGCTGCGATGATTGTTGTACAGAGATTCTTCAGCGACCTAGAAGACACATCATCAGACGAAGAGCACGCCAAAGCAGTGAAGTGGAATAAAACAGTAAATCTGTGGGTGATCTCGTGCTCCAAGATTGTGTACGTTGTGATCAAAGAAGCACCTGGTCCACACGTCACACTACGTGTCATTGCGCATGTTGTCGATTTCCTGATCGATTTGGGTGGTGCCATTTACCTTTGTCGCAAACTTAGTCAACTTGACCAAGATTTACCAATCTAATAGTTAGATTGATCGAAGAAGAAGCTGGGATTTTCCACTACATGAAGAGGCAAAGTGTGACATGAATGTCCAAAATTAGCACGTACAGTGTACTTTGTAGTTGTTCAATCAGATTATCATAATCAACCTGAGAGAAGCCTGTGTGCTTTCTTCAGCGATGTTCAGTCATGGAAGTGGCAACTGACAGAGAGTGAGAGAGTACTGGGATTTTGTTTTTTCTGACTGCATAATTCCGTTTGATTGATGATGATTCAGAGTTTCCATGGTGCATGCAGTTGAAATGAATCTAGTGTAATTCTGGAATTTGCCATCAAAGTTTCCCAAAAACATGCGTCCACTGTCCACGCCCCAGAAACGAATCCAGTGTAATTCAGTTCAGGAATGGCGCGCGTCCTGCCGTACGTACCATGCCCGCAAAACTAGTTGCAGTCGAAGGCGACGATGCTCCGTGCAAAAGCTTCCACCTTGACGCTACCTGCAAGATCAGGAGCATCAGCATGGATGTTCACTGCACTCGCCAGCGGCAGCAGCAGTGCTGCAGCCGTCGCTCCCGCCGCCACGGACCCCTTCGCCATCGCGAACGCCCTCGCCGCCGCGTCGTGTCGCAGTTCCGCCGCGTCGCCACCGTCCACGTCCACTGGCTCGCGGCTCCACGCGTCCGCCATAAAGTTCGGCGTGTCCGCGGACACCTTCACCGCGAACCACCTCCTCATCTACTACGCCAGACGCGGGCACCTCGCGAGCGCGCTGGACGTGTTCGACGAAACGCCGCGCCGCAACCTCGTCACCTGGACGGCCATGGTGTCCGCCGCGCGCGCGCGGGGGCGTTCCTGACCTGGCGCTAGGGATCTTCTCCTCCATGGTCAGCAGCGGGTTCTGCCCCAACGAGTTCGCTCTCGGCAGCGCGCTTGGCGCTTGCTGTCACTGTCGGTCCGTGTTGGTGGATGATGTCAAGCTAGGCTGTTCCTTTCATGGCCTCGCCGTCAAAGCTGGACTGGATGGGAATCCTTACGTGGGGAGCTCGTTGATGCTTGTGTATGCCAAGCACGGGCATGTCGCTGCTGTGGAGCGAGTGTTCGCAGGCCTAGCTTCCAGTTCAAGAGACGTGGCGTGCTGGAACGCGATGCTGGATGGATATGTCACCAATGGCCTTGGGTTTGACGCGATCAGGACAGTGGCTCTGATGCATCGTTCTGGAATGACAGCTGACATGTTCACCTACATCTCGGCTGTCAAGGCTTCCTCGATCACTGGTGACTTGAATCTCGGGCGGCAGGTTCATGGTCTTCTCATCCACAGCATGTTTCAGTACAACACCTCAGTGATGAACACACTCATGGATATGTATTTCAAAGCTGGTCAGAAAGAAACTGCCGTTCACTACAGGAAACTGGTCGCCGCCGACCCTGTAAGCGGTCGGCGAAGGCCAGAAAACGATCGGCGAAGGCCGCCCGACCGTGGTGGTCGGCGAAGGGCGGTCGGGCAATTATTGGTCGGCATAGGCGATCGCCGACCGCCCAAAAATATCACCGTCGGCGTATCCTTCGCCGACCACCAAAAACGACGGTCGGCGAAGAAAAGTTCCGTTAACGGAGCGCCCGAAGGGGGCGGCCGTTACGCCGTCTTCGCCGACCGCTTTGTCGGGGCGGTCGGCGAAGGTATTTTCATTTTTTCTTCGCCGACCGTTCGCCTAGGTGGGCGGTCGGCAAAGGTGTTTTAAATTTTTTTTTTAACAATTTCTTCGCCGACGACCTCCCATATAGATGCTCGGCGAAGCTGAATTTTTTTATTTGGAAAAAACCGCCGACCGCCCACTGTCATGGTGCTCGGCGAAGGTGCCAACTTTCCCGGCGGCGTGGCAATAGCGGTCGGCGAAAGCTGGAAATGTGTCCGCGGCGGCCTTTTCCCTTCCCAGCCGCCGACCGCAATTGCAAAAGCGGTCGGCGAAGGCTCCTTCGCCGAGCACTGCGCTTCGGCGAAGCCTGAAAAAATGTTTTTTTTTTGTTTCGCTTTCCCCTTGACAAACTAACACATGTATAATATATATCTCATCCATTCAATCACAGAACATATATATATCGCATTGCACACATCCGGCACATGAAACACAACGATATATCACATAAAACAAGTTGCACAAGTCTACATCGAGTCTCACAAGTCGAACATCATGTCCACAAGTCCAACATCAAGTTTACAAGAGAAACAAGTCCACAAATGATCCGGAGAGAAGTCGGCGGGGAGTCTCACAAGTTCATGCGGTGGCGGGAAGGGTGGGAAAGATGGAACTTGATGGTTCGGGACGGGAAGCCTTGGTCAACACACGGAGCACCTGCAAAGGGCTGATTCGACCCCCGCCGATCCTGGGTGGAAGCCTTGCGCAAAGAAGACAATGTTGCGGGTGTTAGACATGATTATTTGAAACGAAAATCGAAACTCTTTGCTATCATACTCACGGGGAGTACCCGAACGGCCTGAGTGCGCAGGCGTGGAACGACCGGGACCTAGGGAGCCCGGTGGCGGACTCAATCCACTGTCGTGGCAAGGAACCTAGTAAGTTCCTCGAACTTGGCCGCCATTGCCGCCGGCTGGGCCTCCACCTCGACGGCGCCTCCTTTCCTCACGCTAGGCTGCTGGGCCTCCACCTCAAGGGCACCGAAACGGCTCGTGCCACGCTTGCTGCAGGCGTATCGGCGGGTCCGTGTCCGCCCTCCGTGCTCGGGCGTCGGAGAGTCTCATGCGGAAGCCGTCGATGATGCCGTCGGCGGCGCCAACCTCCGTGCTTCTTGCCTCCAAAGTGGCCATGGCGATGTCGTATCAATGTCATGGGCGCCGGATCGTAGTCCTCCCCATATTTACGCCCGGTCGCCGCCGTGTACTCAACGATCCGTTGGCCCCACACCGGAGTTCTTTGTGCGCCTCTGCCGGGTCGTTGGCGTCATAAAAACATCGAGGCGGCCCTCTTCTTGTGCGCCATCGCGAAGGCCTGCCGGTCGGTGCAGTCTTGCCCGGATGTGTCTTCACTTGTGAGAAACAAAGGAAGAGGATTAGTGAGCTGGAGCGGCGATAAAATAAGATTGAGCTTAACAAAAGAAAAGCGCTTACCCATAATTCTTTGTACTCCATAGCGCTCCGATGCCTTGGTGGTGTGATGGACCTTGCATCACCAAACGTTTTCCCGGGCATCGTCGTGCACCTTTTGCCACTCCTCCGTGAACCACTTGTCCACGATCTGATCCCAATCCCCATGGCCGCGTAACCAAGTCGGCTTCATCTACACGTCATGAAAAAATGTCGATTAGAAGATCACATTAACTATATTAAATCTCAAAACAAGCCTTTGCTTAGTGTCGTTCATGTACCTCCAAGAACTGTTCGCGGGTCAACATCATAGTCCTTGCATCCTCCTTTGATACTTTCGACCCAAAGACCGTTGCATGGTAGTTTATGATGGCACTGGTGCCGCGCATCCCAAAGCATATCGGTGGCGCTGTTTTTTGCGGCATTCTCAAGCACCCTTGCGGCTTCGCTCCTCTGTCCTTCCTCGCATTTGAAGAAGTTACGCATACAAATACAATATCAAATTCATGGTTTCAAGAATGCGATGTATTGAGAAAATGCTTTGTCTTGCGCGGTCGAGTTACCCAAAACTCCGTGAGCACCCGCTCTGCCTTGTGGGTGTACTCCGAGTCTTTTCCTTGGTAGTAGGTCACACCAGGCGGCCGCCCTGTATGCCCGTGTGGTGCGTGGCGGCGCCGGTAGTGTCGCTGCACGAAGAACCCGATGATGCCGGCGGGCTTGCATGATTCACCGCCCGACACAACGATCCAGCTCACATAATGAAGACACGATATTAGTTTCACTCGAAGTAGGCATAATGAAGACATGAAGTAGGCATAATGAAGACAATGATGTACGCATCTAAATCTACTTACCTTGTCCCTTGGGGGCGAATCACGAGGGCGGTTGTGATGGAGCGGAGCCTCGGGGAGTCGTGAGGGGCCTCGCAAGTAGACCTTCGTAGCCCTTTGCCGCCGCCGAGTCCGAACCCCCCACCGGAGGGGTTGGAGCCACCGTGACGCGTCCTCCCGCCCGTCGGTGACGTCGGGCGTCGTCGTCCCCGCCCGGTGGGTCCCGCGGCCACCCGGCTCGGGCGTCGTCGCCACCAGCTCCTCGTCGTCGTCCTCCTCCTCCACCTCGGGCTTTGGGGCGTGGGAGCCGGAGGCCCTCTGTGAACCCCTCCGCTGCTCCGTCGGCCTTGTCTTCGTCACGGTTCTAAATCTGGTCAAGGCACGGACGACCTCTCGGGGTCGTCGACCTCCGCGACCTCCACGACCTCCACGACCTCCGCGACCTCCGCCATCTTTGTTCGATCACCTGTAATCAAAACATAAACAAGGCATAATTAGATTTACATGCATTTGTAATCAAAATATAAATAAGATATAATTACGGTAAAAACAAAATAACATAGTATTACATGTATTAGAAGTAATCGGGATCATCGTCCGCTGGGCGTTTCTCCACTTTCGTCATCATTTGTCAACATTGTCGAAATCACTAAGAGAATCTGAACTAGGATTGTTGCCTTCATTGACCGTGCTCAATCTTTCTAGCATTTCTATGTCCTTCAAGTCGAACACCTCAATGCCGTCGTCATCATCATCGGACATTTCATCGTCTACTTCCATTCCTATATCTCCAAATAGGTCTATCACAAAACTCCCCTGGCGGAGACCCTCTTCTTGATAGAACTCTCCCTCATATGTGATTGGGTTGATCAAGTTATAATCTTCATCATTTGGGACGGGTAATTTACCATGCGGCGCTACCTTACGCACAACCTCCAAACCCTTAAGATAATCTTTGTTTTTCACGTAGGCATATGGCGGGTAATAAACCTGCACGGCCTGTTGAGCCACAATGTATATATCGGATCGTGGATACACGGAATGCGGTCGAACCGACTAGCCCAATTGCCGGACGTTAGTTTAGTACATTCGGTCGAACCGGTGACATTTGAATATCACGGGTTTTCGGATGCGGGCGCCATAAAATGAAAGCTCGTATATTTCTTCGACTTCGCCATGGTACTCATTCCCATTATTATCGGTGTTAGCACGCCGCCGCGTTGGTGGTACCGGTTGGGTCGCCCTTCGTAGCTTGTCGTGTGGAAACGATATCCATTCACATCATAAGCGATAAAACGACCTAACCCTCAAATCACGCCCGTTTGCAACAAAGAATTAGCTCGCCACGTATAGAAGCGATCGGTTTGGGCCCCTTCTCTTGAACCACGAAATGAAATCGCGTCTCGTGGTCCAAACCTTGTGAAAGAAGAGTATCAATTTCGTGTGGCTCTGCATCCCTTGATCGGACCAAGTCTCACGAATGAATTCACGTTTATGCGGATCCACCTCGGGCGAGTTGGTCAAGACATATAGCATGGTATTGTGCCACTCTTTGTTGCTCAACCGCAAGCATCGGTAGATGCACCGGCGCTTCCGTATTGACCTTGGAAAAGGCTGAGCTTCGACTGATTTTCGTCAGCATTGTAACGAGGGATTTGATCATGCACGCTAGGAATGTTCTCTGTATAGTACTTTTCTGTGAAGTTTGACACCTCCTCCACAAGGTATGCCTCGGCAACTGACGGCTCGATTCTGGCTTTATTTCTACATTTTCTGCGCACACTCTTTAGAGTTCTCTCGATTGGGTAGCACCAATGGTACTGCAACCGGGCCCCATACGTACCTGCGTGCGGGAGGTGCACAATCATATCTTTGCATCGACAAGAAGAAGCCGGGTGGGAAGATTTTCTCCAACTTACAGAGTAACACAGGTGCCGCCTTTTCCAACTGTCTACAAACGGTCTGAGAGATCGCCTTTGCACACAGCTGGCGGAAGAAATAACTCAACTCTGCCAGCACTAGCCATACATTCTCAGGGACAAAGCCTCGAACCATCGTGGGAAGCAGCCGCTCAATCCATACGTGATAGTCATGACTCTTCATCCCATTGACTCGCATAGTAGTTAAATTGACTCCCCTCTTCACATTATGTGCATACCCATCCGAAACCTCGGTGTCTTCATCCATTTAAGTACCTCCTTTCTTTTTCTCTAGACAAGACAAAATCGACCTTTGGGCCTTCGCCATCTCTTGCCGCTGCGGGAGGCCTCATCTCTTGATTTGGTCTATCGCAAAGTTTTGCCACGTCCACTCTAGCCTTAGGGTTGTCCTTAGACTTTTCGGTGTCCATGAGTGTGCAAAAAGTGCTTCAAATATATTCTTCTCGCGGTGCATATTGTCAAGGTGATGTGGCACAAGAAGGTCATCATGATAGGGGAGCCTCTCCAAGCCCGACTTATGAGTCCACATATGCTGCTGACCATACCCCACAAAACCACCACCTTGGGCCTTGGCCACAAGAGAATCTAGCTGAGCACGGACCTCGGCACCAGTCTTCATCTGCGGTTGAGGTTCTGTCACTACGACCCCTTTTGTAAAGTTCTCGCGTGTCTTGTGCGAATGGATGGTCAAGAGGCGGCGGCGATGTAGGTCGAACGACGAAAAACTTACCACCGCACCGCAACCTGATGAACATCAGACTTTCCTTGCATACTGGGCACGGGAACTTTCCATGAACACACCAGCCTGAGAACAACCCATACGCTAGGAAGTCATGAATTGAGTACTGGTACCAAACATGCATTTTGAACACTGCCTTCGTAGCTCGGTCGTATGTCCATACGCCTTCATCCCAAGCCTTGATCAATTCATCGATCACAGGCTCTATAAACACACCCATCTTGTTCCCCGGGTGGCCCGGAATTATAAGCGACAAGAATATGGTGTCCCGTTGAAAGGCGACACCAGGGGGGAGATTCAGGGGGATAACGAATACGGGCCAACAAGTGTATGGGGCCGTACTCATTCCATAGGGATTGAACCCATCTGTTGCCAGGGCGACACGTACATTACGCGCCTCCATTGCTTTCTCAGGATGTTTTCCATCAAAGTATTGCCATGCTTCACCATCTGATGGATGTATCATCTTGTCTGGAGTGTATCGCTTGCCATTTTTGTGCCACGTCATCTGTTTAGCGGATTCCTCGGTCATGTATTGTCGTTGAATCCTCGGTACAAACGGTAGGTACCGTAGTATTTTTTTGGCGACTTTACTCTGCTTCATCTGACCATCTCGGTTGGGACCTCTTCGTACCTAGAGGCTTTGCACTTTGGGCCGATTGCTTTGCATCGGCGTGCTCTTTCCTAAATAGGACACACCCATTCTCGCAAGCATGTATGCGCTCATACGGCATCTTAAGTGCCGTAAGAGTTTTTGGGAGTCATACATGCTCGATGGTAGGTTATGGCCCTTTGGAAGCGGGGTGCCAACAATGGACAACACCCTATCGAAGCTTTGCTTTCGGCCGATGTTCAATTCAGACTTCAGCCTAATAAGCGACAAATGCCATCCGATTCTTGAAACCGTTGTGTTCTCATGAAGGGGTTTTCGCCGCCGAGTCCAACATTTCATAGAAATTCTTTGCCTCCTTCTCCATCGCCTCCTTGTCACGTGCTTCGTTGAAAAGTCCTTGGTGGACATCATCTAACATATCTACAACCCCGGCATCACCATCACAATCCTCGAGGCGTGCTCTCACCTCCTCCTCTCTCATCGTTGTGCTTCACCATGGTATACCCATACGGTATAGTTCTTGGTGAATCCAACATCTAGAAGATGACGTTGCATATCCTTTTTTCGTGACTCTTCTCGTGTTGTCACATTTACTGCGGGGGACACCAAACTAGCAAATGACCACGAGCACGGCGTTGCCCCCATACCATTTCAAAGAACTCATTGGTCTTGTCCATCCATTCTTCGTCAAAATCACGCTTACTTCTCCAACCGTCCGTACATCCACCGTGGTCGTCCATCCTTTAGCAACCACGAATTCCAACCATGAGTTCGATCTACATGGTGTTCCTACTCTCTAATAGGCGAGGATAGGTCCTAATCCCACCAGCGGATGCGTAGATGGGTCATTTCCATGCTCCGATCCGACCGAGAGGCGAATTCGGCAGCACCTCCCGCTGTTCTCCCGATACACGCCCCGGAAGAGAGAGTGTGTATCCGGAGAACGGTGGGGGGAAAGGTGATGCCGAAACTCGCCCGGCCGAGCGGAACATGGAAATCGACCCATCTACGCGATCCGGGGCTGTCCAAAACGTGGACAATCCGAAGCGATACGGTCGTAGATATGCAAAGAAATCCATACCTCCAACCGTATCTCTTTCGGACGGGGAGACGCCTAACTAGGTTACGCGATCTATGACCATGCGATTTGGAGCAAGGGATAGTCATACCTAGGGTGGCGGTGGTGAGGCGGCGATGCGGGGAGACCCGCAGCGTGGGGAAGAAGAAGATCGGGGGGCCCGAGGTACTTCGACGGGCTCTTTTTCTGCGAAAGAAAAAATATGAGATAAATTAGAAATTTTGGCGAGAACCTCCCCTACACGGGAGGCTTTTCGATACCTGAAAAAAAACATGGCACGATGGCCAACATCCACATATCCATATGCACATTCTCAACTACTACATCCACTAACATATCCATATCCATATCCATATACATATACATATACATATCCATATCCATATTCACATGTCCACATATCAACTACTACCACTAGCTACTAATTGCTTCATGTCATACCTTTGTGCGGTTGGTGGTTGAGGGAGCACGTGGCGGGCGTGGGTGGTCGAGGAAGGGCGGCGCGGGACCCTCCTCTCTTCTTCTCTTCCCCTTCTTCCTCCTCTTCTTCCCCTCTTCTCTTCCCCTTCTTCCCTCCCCCTCTTTCTCCTCTTCTTCTCCTCTTCCTCTTCCCCTCTTCCTCCTCTTCTTCCCCTCTTCTTCTCTTCCTCTTCCCCTCTTCCTCCTTTACGCTTGCAAGGTCAGCGGCCCCCGGCGGCCCGCGGCGCCGGCGGCCTAAAAGGCTGCGGCCGGCGCCCAAGGTGGCGCCGGCGGCCTCGCCCCGGTGGGGCGCAAGCCGAAGGGGCAGCCAGGCGCCGGGGGCCGGGCGGTGAGGGCGCCGGGGGCGGGGCAGCGAGGGCGCGCCGAGGGCGGGGCGGCGTCGGGGCGGGGCGTCGGGCGCGGGGGCGGGGCGGCGTCGGGCCGCGCGTCGGGGCGGGGGGGCGTCGGGGCGGGGCGGGAGGCGGCAAAGCGGGGCGGGAGGCGCGGGCGGCGAAGGAGGCGAGGCGGCGGCGTCGGTGGGCGCGGGCGGCGGTCGGGGCGGCCCCGGGCGGCGGCGGCGTGGTGTGTGCGTGCGTGTGTTTACGTGTGTGGTTCGTGTGTGAGTGTGTGTGTGGGGCGCGTGAGTGTCCGAGTGGAAGGGTTCGAGGTTTTGTGTTTTTAATTCTTCGCCCGGCCGGTAAATCCGGAGGCGGTCGGCGAAATCCGGCTTTTGCCGACCGCCCCGATGCGGCGGTCGGCAAAGATTTGCCTTTTTGGGCGGGTCGCGCGGAAAGCGGCTTCGCCGACCGCCGGTGTCGAAAAAGATCCCGCCTTTTTTAAAGCGAACCAACGGGGTAGCGGGGGGCCACGGCTTTGCCGACCGCCCATAGACTTGGCGGTCGGCGAAGACGGCTTCGCCGACCGATCAAGTTAGTGCTCTCGGCAAAGAATTATTATTTTTTGAATTTTTCACTTCAGATTTTTTCTGTAGCTTACATAGAGTATTTACAAGTACATGTCAAAAATTGGGACATTTTTCGCACATTTTACTATTTTTAATACTTTTCTTCTTTTACTTGAATATTTTTTCCCACCTAAAATTTGAACTACGGGTCCTTAGAAAAATGGAGTTATATGATTGGAAAAATGATATTATTGTTTGTTAGTATATTTTGAGCCCTCATCTATGGACACGTGAGAAAATCAAAAGATCTTGTCTTGCGAGACATTCCGATTCCCGTCTTGCGCGAATCATTTTAAAATTCTAAAAAAAAAACGAAGTCGGAAATTCATGAAATTTGACGAGGCATGGTTATATTGCATGTTTAAGCTGTGGAAAAAATTTGAAAAGGTTTCATGCAAGTTTGCATCCCTGATGCTTTGAAACCTAGACATCTCAACTAGAGTTTACGTTATCACATCTTTGGAGATGTCTTGGTAATCGCCACCCGAGATGCAAACGTCCACACGAATTCGACTCAAACTTTTTTCATAGTGTACACATGTGATATAAGGACAACTCGTCAAGTTTCATGATTTTTCAACTCCGTTTGAATTTTATAGAATTTTAAAACGATCGACCGACCCCGTAAAGTGAGTCGGCGTGTTTTTGGCGCCAAGATATTTGAATTTCAGTGTCCGGCCATGGATGAGGACTCAATATAGACTCACAATCATGTTTATCATTTTTGAATCATTTAGACCCATTATTCGAATCACTTGCGCTTCAAATTTTAGTTTTCGAAAGAAATTCAAATATAACATGAAAACTCATAAAATATAGTAAAAAGTTTTAAAAAAATCCCAAACTTGAACAATGAACTCAATGTATTGTAGCTAAGACACGTAAAAGTTGTGATGGTAAATTCAAAAAAAAATTTATACTTCGCCCGAAAGCAATCGAAGTAGGTGCTCGGCGGCGTGTTTCACCGACCGCCCGGTGTGGGGCGGTCGGCGAAGATTTCTTCGCCGACCGCCAGATGCACGGCGGTCGGCGAAGAATCAACCCTCGGTATTTTTGGACTGCCACGTGGCAATGCGGGCATTGTTTTTTTATAAATTTAAAAAAAAAAAAACGCCCGACCACGGAAGGAGGGCGGTCGGCGGCGATGTTGATCTTTTGCCGGCGACGGCCGGACGGTGGGCGGTCGGCGGCGTGTGCGCGACGATTAACGTTACGGTGGCGTCGGAAGCGGCGACGGTTTTTTCTTCGCCGACCGCCCGGTCGGCAAAAGAGCTTTGCCAAGCGTTGCTCTTCGCCCGACCACTGGGCGGTCGGCGGCGACCTCTTTTCCGACCGTGGCACTTTGCCAAGCGCGGCGGTCGGCGAAAAATCTTAGCCGACCGCCAACTTTTTCAGGTTGTCGGCGAAACGCAGCATGCGTCGGCGACTTTGCAGTTTCCGTAGTGGTTGATATCTTTGGTCAGATTCGGTGGAAGGATATTGTTTCTTGGAACACAATGATATCAGGTCTCGCACATGATGAGGATGAGAGGGCAGCTGCAGAATGCTTTATCGACATGTCACGGTACAGCTGCAAACCTAATCAAGTCACGTTCTCTGTCATGCTGAGGCTTAGTGGTGCTAAAGAGAGCGCCTCCCTTGGTCTTCAGATCTTTGGACTTGCCTACCGCCATGGCTACTCTGACAATGTTCTTGTAGCAAATGCAGTCATCAATATGCTCTCACAGTGTGGCCTGCTGAGCTCTGCTTATATCTTCTTCTGTAATCTTGGTGTCAGAAACATAGTGACATGGAACGAGATGATTGCAGGCTATGCTCTGCACAGCTGTTCTGAAGATGCAATGAGGCTCTTCCGCAGCTTGGTTTGCTTCGGAACAAGACCGGATGAGTTCACCTATCCAGCTGTTTTGTCTGCCTTCCAACAAGATCATGATGCAAGGAACCATGAGCAAATCCACGCAAGTGTTCTGAAATAGGGATTTTCTTCATGCCAGTTCGTGGCAACCTCACTTATCAAAGCAAAAGTAGCCCTTGGCTCAGTTCTAGATCCACTGAAAATCATCGAGGACGCTGGCAAGATGGATTTAGTGGGATGGGGAGTCAGCATCTCTGCATTCGTGAAGCATGTCTTGGATAAAGAGGCCCTTTTTGTTTTCAACGTGTTCAGAGTTGACTGCTCAGAGAAACCTGATGAGTTCATTCTGGGTACCATCCTGAATGCTTGTGCAAACTCTGCATTGATTAGGCAGTGCAGATGCTTCCATTCCCTCGTTGTGAGGTCAGGGCACAGCAAGCACTTCTGTGTGTCCACTGCTTTGGTCGATGCCTATGCAAAATGCGGTGATATTACTGCTGCCAAAAGCGCTTTCACTGAAGTTTCATCGGTGACCGAGGACGCCATACTGTATAACACCATGCTGACAGCTTATGCCAACCATGGTCTGATCCATGAAGTCCTCAGCCTCTACCAAGATATGACGTAGCTTCAATTGGCTCCAACACCAGCTACATTCGTCGCGGTCATCTCAGCTTGCAGCCATCTTGGACTAGTCGAGCAGGGGAAGCTTCTGTTCAACCCCATGATGTCTGCACACGGCATGAATCTGACAAGGGCCAATTATGCATGCCTAATTGACCTCCTGGCACGAAGAGGGCTCCTTGAAGAAGCAAAAGGCGTAATCGAGGCAATGCCATTTCAGCCATGGCCAGCAGTATGGAGGTCACTGATGAACGGTTGCCGGATCCATGGAAACAAAGAACTCAGTCTGCTTGCAGCAGAACAGATCCTGAGAATGGCGCCAAACAGCGATGGCGCATATGTGTCGCTGTCGCATGTCTACGCTGAAGATGGAGATTGGCAGTCTGCAGAGGACACCAGGAAAAAGATGGCTGAGAATCAAGTGCAGAAAGCGCAAGGTTACAGCAGTGTTGAGATTTAGTTATTCAGAGTTGTTGCATGTAGGAACCACAATAGGGGCAGCAGCCTTTTGTATTGCAGTGGATGTGAATAGTGAATCCTTTTTTACAAGCATCTTGATAACATACAGGCACATGAAATTAGGTTAGATCAGCTGTTGTTTGGGCATTTGGTGTACAGTTCTTGCAAATGCGGAAAGGACCTGTTTTGTGTGCATTCATATTTTGAGATGAGAGAACTTCAACTAATGGCTAGGTAATAAAGGACATTATGATTAACCATCCAGTGACCAGATCATGCAACTGAACATCTGACTCATACGATTGCAAAACCTGATATATCAGAAATACTCCATGCTTTCATTCTGGTTATTTTCAGGTTTGTTTTAAGTTTGAATCTGGATCAAGTAAAGTTTGGTCGTGTTTTCTGTTGCCATGGTATCATTGTGTCATTCAATAGAGTTCCCTCTCTGTCATTTGTACTGCACTCATGTTAATGGGCATCATATTTAGTGAGAACTCTGTCTTTCATGTTGACCAGGAATGTGACAGACCGTTTTTGAGCTGCATTCGTTTTGTAATCTTCAGGCTCAATGTACTACAACTGCTCAAAAAGACAAACAAGCAAAGAGATTTCACTTTGTTGTTGGTTTGAGAAATTAACATGCATCTTGGTCACATTCAGATTCAACTTTGTTCCTCTGAGCATTTTGAGCTCTGTTCTATAGAAATTAACATGAAAGATACTAGATTTATTCACTAAGCTTTCAATACTTATGTAATGTAGGATTCTAAGTCACAGCTTAGCGCAGATTGATGTGCTAATTAATCACAGCACCAATTTAGTACTGAATACTGACATGTAATACATAGGACAGTTAATCACAGCACCAATTTAGTACAACACCAATCGTGAATCACATAGGATAGTACTGAATACTGACATGTAATACATAATGCAGTTTTTTTTCTAAAAGAAAATACAGAACACAAGTCTAAATAAATATTCATGTGTTCATATCAGTAGGTTGGCTCTTTGAAAAAACAATCCACAAGGCATAACTCGTCATTCCTGTGCAAGCAGATAAGCTGAATCCTTGGAAGTGAAGTAAATACTTGTGTTCACTGCATGCACATGATGATCTTCGACTGTCAGGTCGCCATAAGCCTGTTCTTCATGCACTTGTTCGATGGACGGTCTAAGGATCGCGTATCGATGTGCACACCAGAGGCCCGTAACGAGCACACGCTCCAATTGCTGCCGGTCAAACTCGCCGTTCAGCCTCTGATCTGCTGCATCAAGAATCCTGCCCTGGTCATACAAATGAATGACCCAGGCTAGTAGAGATGAAGCTCCATTTCGCTGCCCTGATGCCGGCCGCTTGCCACAAGCGATCTCCAGGAGGACAACACCGAAGCTGTAGACATCCAATTCGGTGCGAGGCCAGCGGTTGGCTATGAACTCTGGGTCAATGTATCCTGGTGTCCCTGCAATAACTTGCGTTGTTTGTAGCTCTTCCCCATGCTCGATAAATCTTGCTAGCCCAAAGTCACCAAGCTTAGCATTGTATGACAGATCAAGCATTACATTTGCAGGCTTGATGTCTCCGTGCACAATGCATTTGTCGCAGTCCCGGTGGAGGTAGAGCAAAGCGTTGCCCAGATCTAGAACAATCTTGTACCTAGTGTTTCCGCAGAAAAAATCACTCTAGAGGGGGAGGATCTCTCTGTGCGAAATAAAAATAAATGTGCGGGCGTGCCAGTGTACTAAAGTACACAAAGGAAATAAATAGAGGGAACACGAACTTTATTCATATTTAATCAAAATACAAATATATGTTCCCTAGTACATGTGCGCTCCATGGATAGCCTGCTGGCGGCATCTGAGATAGGCGATTGTAGTCTTCATGGTTCCTGGGGCCTCGGAAAGCTCCCAGTTAATTACCCCTGTGAAGTAGCTCACAGAGTACCTCCGATTAAGCTGCGTTGGTCGTCGTCGTCGGTCTTGCTTCACTTCTCCATGCGTGTGTTGGTGTAGATGTGGATGGCGTCGGCGTGTCCATGGCCTCGTCGGTCCATGAGCCGGTAGAACGTGGGCTAGAGTATTAGCCACGCCGCCTGTGTCGTTCGCCTCGTCGGTGTCGAACGGCACGTTGTTGTAGTGGTAGGAGCACTCGCATGGTTGATGTAGCTTGGACTGATTGAGACTTCCTCGGCAACGTCATCGTAGTACGCCGTGGAACTTGATCACGTAGAGTCATTGAAGTTGTAGTTGATGGAAGACTTACACTCGCCTACATCATCTGCCTCGTCGGTGTGGGCTGGCGCATGGTGGTGGTAGTAGCTGAAGCAGTGCGTAGATGTAGGTGGCTCGATTGCCTGAACAGCTTCACATGCACACAAAATACAAAATATAAAATTATATAAATAGGGCTCAAATGACAGCCGAGCTCCTGATGGATTGTAATTTGGTCTGTGAGGGCACACAACGCGCACACACGTACGCGTATATGCATATACATGTATATGCAGCTTGATGGTTGCTGGTGCCCTCATGGCTTGTTAGCACGCGCACACATGCACCTGCATGCACCATCGCCGATGCGTCGTGGTACTCCACATCACTGTGCCATAATCTCGACTGCGGCACTAGATGGCATGGGCATGCGTCGATCAGCCACCGCTTGGCGCGCGTGTTACTGGTGCGCGGCAGCCGGCGTAGAGTTGGAGCTTACTGGTGCGCGGTAGCCGGCGTAGATGTGGAGCCATTGACGATGGCGTCCAGGCTTACCTCCGTGTTGTGGGGGCGTCAGCGTCGAGAGGGACGCGTGGTGGAGAAGTTGGTGGGATTGCCCATGTGCGCGTCAACTTGTCGTAGACACCGATGACGCGTTCGTCGTGGCTTGGCATGTGTGTTGTGCCAACCAACTCACATCTTGAGTGCGGCGGCGGCGGCGTTGGTGTAGATGCGGAGCCGTCGTCGACAGCGGCGGCGTCCTCGCAAATATGGAGCCATTGTCGACAGGATCCAGGCTCCCCTCTTGAACACGGTGGCCGCGTCGGGTAGATGGAGCCGCCGTTGATGGCGTCCGCGCTCACCCCTTGCAGTGCGGCGATGTCGTCGGTGTAGACGAAGATGCTGGCCGGCAGCCCGCTGCATAGTCGGCGTAGTGGATGTACGTGGCGCAGCCAGGTATGGTGTCTACCTCGGCCGGATGATCCTGGCGGCGGCGGCGCGATGTGATCAGCCTGCCATTCTCTCTCCCGTTGATTTGCTCCGTGCCTAATCGGCCGGCCGGCGTCATCACTGGCCTGCTCGTGGATGACGTGGTCGGCATAGCATGCAGGGATGCATTGGCAGGTGGCGGCGCGATCATGTGTGTGGCGGCTAGTAGACCGGCTGCCGGCGTCTCCTTCCTGCTCGGCGTCGCAGTGTAGAACAGGCCATGGACAAAGCCAACGCCCTTGGACCTCGCCATCATTGCACCATGGCTGTTGCACACCTCCTGCCAGGCAGCCTGACGGCGCCTGGATGCATCGTCTCCTCCACGTTGGGCATCGGCCTTGTTGTCCAACAACGTCGGGGATGGAGAAGCGTACCGCCGTAGATGCGTGCATCTCACTGGTGCTTTCATTATCATGGTGACGCTGCAGCAGGAGTGCATGCATGTCGTCATCTCATCTCCTCTGGATTGATCCACCGCAAGCTCCTGGACAGATGGCGCCGTGGCGGCGGCTGCCCTCTACGATGATCGGCTGGCCGTCATCTCCGGCGAGCGCCCGCGGGCTTCTCGCGTGAACGTCACTCCGGCGGCGGCGCGGACGAGTCGATATGGGCCTAGACGATCTTGGCCAGCGACAATGTGTCGTGGCATGTTCCTGCCGGGCAACGCCTCATGTAGTAGATCGATGGCGCTCGTAGACCAGCTGCTCGGCGTCGCGGTATAGATCGGGCTGGACGAAGCCATCTTGAGGCGAGCACCGTGTGGTGGCGCCGTGCCGGCGGCTGCCTCTGGATCTTTATCGTCATTCTGAACACGTGCTCCTTGCCAGGCAGCCTGACGGCGGCGCCTGGATGCCAAGGGTCCTCTCATTCAAGGGCAGGGCTGGATCAAGCCACTCCTCCGGCCGGCGGCGATGCGAGATGATCATACACTCCCTGCTCGGCAGCCTGACGGCGCCTTGATGCCAAGTGTGACTCCCTTTCTTCTGGAGTCCAGGGTGTTGTTTATATAGGCACAGACGGCTAGGGTTGAGGGGCCAGCCAGGAGTAGGACGCATGCGCTGCGCCGCCCGGCGTCTGTTAGTAGATGCGAGATATCCGGAGCTGCCTTCACGTTGTGCTTATCCATGCGCTGCCAGCCCAAAAAAATATCTCTACCGTGTGCACTTGATGTTTCATCGAAATCAAATTCTCAGCTAGCCCTCCTCTCATGAAGTCCATGACAGATGGACCCGACTAGGCAGGCTGCTATTGAATTCATATAAATCAAGCCAAATATATGTATATAGATACACATACATACCTAGCTCGGCAATTCTAGTTGATGGGCGCACGTGTATTCAATAAAAACCAACACATGATCGTTCTAGAATATCCCGTGTATACCTCGAGTCGTGTCAGCTTGTCGACCCAACTCGTGTACCATTTATACAGAAAATACGTGACACGGAACGGCGTACGTACAACTACTACAGCCATGGGCGCACGTATAGGACTGCACCCTGTTAGCTTGTTAGCTTCTTTGATTGTACGTCGAGGCACATATGCATGCATGTGGCCTTGTAGCACATAAAGCCCACACCATGGTTATTTGCCTCTTCCTCTGCATGGTACATAGACAAACGTATGTGTGTAATTCTAAGCCGTACGCACAAATATATGGATTTTATTATGACAAAAATCCATCAAACACCTAGCGATGCCAGTTTTGACATGATTAACGAAATTGTCAGTTCAATTATTATGAAGCTGTAGTATTGTAACTGCGAGAGAGGTAGACAGGTTAGCCAGTTTCGGTACCTTTGTTGCCAAGTTAAGATTTCCTCTGGGTCGTAGAGATGCTTGTCAAGGCTGCCTTGAGCCATAAGCTCATAAACAAGGAGGAGCCGTTGCTGGCTGTCGCACTCGCACCAGCCGACAAGGTTGACAATGTTCCGGTGCCTCAGCTGGGTCATGACTTTCACTTCTGCCATGAACTCCCTCAACCCTTGCTCTGATTGTTGTTGAGAAGACAACACCTTGATGGCCACATGACAGTCCTGGTTCTGCAAGTAGCCTTTGTACACAGGGCCAAACCCTCCCTGACCGAGCTTGTTCTCATCTGCGAAATTGCTCGTGGCAGCTACCAACTCGCAGAGTTGGAATCGTCTAGGCCCCATAATTCCTCCCGAGAGTTCCAGCAGTGCGTTTTGTTGCACTCTCTTCCGACGGTTGCACCATAGCAGGAGCCATAAAGCAATGCCAAGTACAAGCACGATAGCTGAAACTAAGGCAATACAGAGTCCTACCGTAGTTTTGTGTGACATATGTGCTGGCTGGTGAGGTTTGACTGTTCCATTTTGCATCTCTGTAGCACCTTCCTGATATTTGCTTGAGCTGTGTGAATACCAGTACTGCTGCTGCAGCCCAGAACTGTCATTATTCCCTGTCATCTTTCTTAAATCAACACTGATCATGTCACTATTCTCCACACCACCTTGAGCCCATGCACCATGGAGTGTAGTAATCAACAACCTACCATGAGACCAACTAAATTTGTTAAGCATCATTTTCTCATCCTCCCTTCTGATACCCAAACTTTGATTGAATGACAGATCAAAAGCACCAATGACGAGAATGCAGAGCATCAATCCAAGAAGGCTAACGCCCACTACCTTTTTGTTCAAGTAGTAAATCCGATATGGTAAACTATGAACGCTAACACTCGTTAATTTCTTAATAACCACAGTAATTAACATGGACCTCATCCCCACCTCCTCCAGTTTCCTCTCTGCCTCATCCAGCTTCTCTTCAACGTGGTCCACAATCTCATCCTCCTCCAGCTTCTCTACTAGTGTTGAATTGCCAACTCCGTTCCTGCAATGATTTTTTTCTGTCCCACCCAATGCACTCTGTAGTGAAACCTGAAGAAAACTTGCACGAAGTGGCTTGGTAATTATATTCAAACTATATTCCCTGAGTACATGTGAATTGCTCTTGGGACTTCGATGGTTCTCCAAAAGAAATAGTTTTGGAGAGTCTGGTTGATCTTTGTTCCTCAATTTACTGACCAAAAGAGGCATAGAATGGCATTCCTTCATCCATGTTTCTTTGTCAATGAACACAAGCTGCGGAATCTGTGGTCTGCTATCTTTAGAAATATACTGATCTAAGTCCGTTGTCAATTTGGTCTGAATTCCCAGTCTCTGCAAATGGTACTTAGTAACCTTGGCACGGACTGGCCTATGATCTACCACCAATGCATCGATCCCTCTAAATTCTGATGATTTATTATCATTTCCGCTGTAAAGGGCCCTCGTAAGTACTGCAGTGAAGGTGAAAGTAGAACCAACTTGGGGTATATATGCAAATCCGATCTCTCCCTTCATGAGATCAACAAAGCATTTGCTCTTGCTTAATTCAATGCCAGTGGCCCCCAGCATGCCAGTCTGATGTCTTCCATCTAGATCTACAATTTGCATGAAAGGGGAGACAGGGAGTTGAGCTTCGAATGGGATACCAACACCCGTATCTTCTGCTGAGATTATCAAACTTATCGAGTCAGATGCAAAAGGCGCCTCAGATGAGTTCAGTTCCCTACTAAAATGTCGAAAGTTTCGCCAGCTACGCTTCCTGTTCGCCACTGGGTAGCCACTTAAGGTATTTGGATACTGAGTTCCAGTGTCAACCTCTAAACAATGCATGAGCATGACCTCTTCAATGACATGAACTGTCAAGTAGATATGACCCCTCTCTGTGAACTGTGGAAAATATAGAACTCTTAGCCAACAAATAATAAATGCAAGGGACCATCCTATTTCCATATGTTATCCATGTATAATGGTTATCTTACTTTTATAGAGTTCCCGATAAGCTGTGAAATAATGTGCGTTATTCTGCCAGGATCGCCAACTAGTGTTTGTGGAACTTGGTCAGAAACATGCACCGCCAACTGCTCCCCTTGCGTGTCATAGTAAGGAATGACCAAAAATAAAGTCAGTGCATTTATAATAAAATACAGTAAAACTGCAGTGTATGACAGCATGGCTGTACTCTTTGATTACCTCAAGTCCTTTCTCCTGAGCTTTCCCACAGAAGATAGACAAAATGTCGTCACAAACTGTTCTAAGATCAAAGGGCACCATCTCAAGCTGGAAAGAACCACATTGTAACTTCAACTGATCATTCAACCGATCAAGATACTCTTTAAGGGGAGATAAGAAAGTTCTAATGTGGTCTTGTTTTGTAGTATCCAAATCAGTATCCATGAGCATTTGAAGCATTCCTGCAAACATCCATTTCTTTGCAGTCTAATTGACAATGAAGATTATTGTATGAATCAGATAGATTAAGAACTCACCTAGAAAACCATTAAAAGTATTCATCATCTCATGAACATAGATGGCCAAGCCGTGCATGCAAAAGTGGCATCGAGTTAAAAAGGTGCCATTGTAACTCAGATAAGTATATCAAAAAAAAAAAAAAAAAAAGAGGAGCAAGCCTTTGGTCTCCAAGAGAAACAGTAACAGAAACATACATAGCTATTTTGCAGTGAAGCTAATCACCTGTGACGTGACAATATCTGCATCCTCTGCACGCCTCTTGAGCAAAACCATCTCTACATAGTCATCTTCGACTTTGGCAATGTGTTTACTTCCAACAAGAATTTGGTATCCAATCAGTAAAGCAATCACAGTTCCAATTGTTGATGCTATTGCCATCCACGGCCAATGTGAGCTCTAAATGAACCTATTAGTATCCCTGTTTTAAATAGCGGGCTAAGCCATTTAGCGGCAGCCTCCCCCAAAGGCTATTTAGCGCTATAGCGAAATATGATAGCGGGCTAAGCCATTTAGCGGCTAAGCAAAAAATATGCCAAACATTATATAATTTTATACATTACATCAAAGTAGTTTGTAGTTCATACATGATACATCAAACATCATCACATTACATAGAGAAATACATGAGTTCTAATACCTTGAGATGAGATTTGGGCCTGCCAATCAATTTGGACCAACGGAAATCAGCCCAATATCTTATAGCGCGCTAAATGAGCTGCAGTTTAGCGTTTTTAGCGCGCTATTAGCGGCAAATAGCGTTTAGCGCTAAAATGACAATAGCTTAGCATTACCCTGCCCGAAACGCTATTTAGCGCTATAGCGTCCGCTATAGCGCGCTATTTAAAACAGGGATTAGTATTACAGAGAATCACATCAGACAAACAGCCTTTCAAAGAATACACTACAGGGATATAACACACTTTAATTGCAGGTTTCTTGGAAGAGGAAATAAATCACCTGCAGTGCATCTCATGCTTCCTTGACATGTCACCAAAGTTCAATGTGCTGACGTGG
Source organism: Hyparrhenia diplandra (assembly GCA_015847255.1). Lineage (NCBI taxonomy): Eukaryota > Viridiplantae > Streptophyta > Magnoliopsida > Poales > Poaceae > Hyparrhenia > Hyparrhenia diplandra. The sequence goes on along the minus strand of JADLZK010007339.1, from coordinate 572,515 downwards.
CACATGCCACTGCCAGTGTCATTCGTACCAGACATACTGAGTGGCCTGCCACTAGTGGTATCATAAACATTCACCATGATGGATTGCTTGCCCGCAAGCTTCTGGGGCGATTTATCAACAAGTGCTTCAATGTCAAATATACCACCTAAATAGCTGCTTGCATCCATAAAAGGAAAAGGTCAACGGTAATTCAGTTATCATTCCTGACTGAAATAGGAGGCCGGACTAATCAAACGCCTACCCTATAGCAGCAGCATGAATGCGCTCCTGCGGTCTGGCATTTGAGGGAGGCTCGTGCTTGTACACTGTGTACGTCGAGATCACTCCAAGGCGATTATTGAGCAGCTTCAAAGGAGCTGTAAGAACAGGTTCCCCAGACTGTCTAGCTCGGAGAACATTTTCAAGGTAGCCCTCCTGTTATGTTTAATAAGAGGCACAGAATCGAGGAGATTAGTAGAGATAACCCCTTCTTGCTCATGGCCCACTCAGTATATATATTACAAAGTTGTATGTATATTAACAGAGGAAAGTGAGTGCTCACGGCAGCGGAGAGCAAGTCGAAGGAGATGATGCCCTTGTAGGCGTCTTGCGCGAAGATTATAGGAGCATACTCCTCCTCTGCCTCCCGCACCACGCCACCAGGCCTCCTCGGCGACTGCCTGTTTGAGGTTGAGGAGTGCATTTTCTTGATGGACCATCCTTGCTGGAGCTCGAACTGGTGGCGCTCGGCGTGCGTGACCCGCACCCCGTACACCACCGCGCTCGCCGCCGGCCGCTCGAACACCGTCCTCTCCGCATATCTCGCGAAAGTCGTCTGCAGCAGAGCAGCATCCAGCAAGCAAGTAGTAAATCAAATAGATCCGCCGCCACAGTCGGCTGCAAAGAATTAAGAGATTTGATAAGTGGCAGAGCAGGCAGGTACCTGGTCGACGGCGGAGGACGGGTTCTTGGAGTGGTGGAAGGCGGAGACGAGGATGGCGAGTGCCTGGAGGTTGTTCATGGTGACGTTCAACTGGTTCTGGAGCATGCGCGCTCGCTCGTCGCACATGCTGGAGAGCGACTGCCGGCGCTTCCGTCGGCCTGGTGCCTCATCCAGAGGTAGATGAGGGAGGCGATGAGGACGCAGATGCTGACCCATAGCGGGATAAGCCATCTGAAGCTGTCCCGCACCTTGCGCAGCCGGTGCGCCCAAGGCGCCCTGGCCGATAGCTTCTCCGGCAGGCGGGGCGGCGGCACAAGGACGCGCCTCCAGTCGAGGCCCAGGGAGCGGAGGCCCGCGGCGCGCATGCTCCGAGGGGCGTGACAGACAAGTGAGGAAGCAGTGGGGCCGTGGGGTGGGGGGCAGTGAACTTAGGAGTATGTGCCAAAGGCAAGGCAAGGCAATGAGAGATCGGTATTGGTCGCTTTTGATGTGGGTCCCGTGCTGCATGTCAGCTTTTGGCAATCGGGAGGCTCCATGCAAAGATTCTCGGTTCCCTCGGCTTATTATCAGGGGTGATTCTTAGAGGTATTTAGCAGGGCTCTGTAAGGGCTTCACCGGAGGAGTCGGAGCTGTTTTGGAGAAGTTTGAAATGGGGCTCCTTTAAAACGGTTCTAGCTCCTCCTTTTTCTACCGAAAAACGGCGGCTCCGGCTGCACCTTTTTCCACTGAAAAACGGCTTCAAACGGCTTCTCCTCTCAGGCCCTTTAGCAGGACTTCTCCAGAGGAACCGGAGCCGGAGCTACGAAGAAGCCCTTAACGTCGGCTCCTTCCCAGTATCGACTCGTCTCCTTATTATCTCTCATTCTCTCCTCACTTCTTCTAGGCAGCTACAACTTCCCCGTGCCCGCTCTATCCCGAAGCGCAGCTGTCGGCGGCAGCGACACTCCACGCCGGTGATGGGATAACGGTGGCCGGAACCCGACGGAACGACAGTCCACACCCTCGAACGCAAGTAAGGTTAGTGGCAAGAGGTAGACGGCTGAATTGAATCTTGTGCGTGTGGGCCCTGCTGGGGAGAGAGCTGGTTGACATTGGACACTTTACATGTTTATAAAAAAGAGAGAACAAAAGGCCTTCAAATTTGTAATGATAGTCGTAACAGATTTGTAATGATAGTCCACACACTTTACTAATAGATTTACTTGTCCCGAGCACTTAGGCTAAGGTGGGAGTGGCTCCGGCGGACGAACAGCACGACCTGCTAGGCGTCGCTCCCGGCTCGGTCCGAGAAGAATGTGGTGGCCATGGCTCATGAGAGCATGACAATCACCATTGGTGATGGGTCAGCTGCCTTGCTATGGACGGATGCATGGTCACAGGTCGGACCGCTCTATCTTTACGCCCTGGAACTTTATGCTGCACTCTCCACCGTGGGCAAGAAGAGGCCTGTCAGAGAGGGCATCCACCACAACCGGTGGGCGAGCCGACATTGTTGGGGTACCTACGGTGCAGGTGCTGTGCCAGTACCTCCGGGTTTGGAGGGTGCTGCAAGACGTTCATCTTGACCCATTTCAGGAGGACCGCCGTCTGGAGATGGAGTGCGAATGGGAGGTACTCGGCGTCCTCTGCATACCGCACATTCTTCAATGGCTGCACCACGCTCCTAGACGCAAAGGAGCTCTGGAAAACCAAGGCGCCCGAACGAGTAAGATTCTTCTTTTGGCTTGTGCTGCATCGGCGCATTTGGACTGCGGATCGGCGACGGCGTTACGTGGCCTACAGGGATGATGATGCTCGTGCACTTTGTGGCCAAGAATGTGAAACCGCTGAACACCTCTTCCTTCCTGGGGTGTGTTCTCGCAAGGGAATTGTGGTTCAGGCTGCTGTCGCCGGGCTGGCCTGGCGTCACTTGTGCCGACGGCGGGGTGAAGACGTAGCGGGCTGGTGGATCAGGCAACGCCGAAGCTACACAGCTCCGCTCGGCCTGCTTTCGACTCCGCATTGCTCCTGGTGGTGTGGATTTTATGGCGTGAACGCAACGCGAGGACATTTTAGCATGAATCAATGACCATCCGGCAGCTGTTCGCCAAGGTCGTCCATGAAGCTGAGGACTGGACTCAGGCAGGATTCAAAACATTGTCCTTAGTTGTTCCTCTATGGTCGCAAAATGTTTCCACAATGTAATCGTTACTCTTGTATCCAGTAGATAGGATGTGTGTCGGGCCTTGTACGATGTCTTCTCGACGTCTTACTCGTGCCTTTGTATGTGTTTGTGACTTTTCCTCTTAATGAAATACGGGTGAATGGCCCGATCGAGAAAAAAGATTTACTTGTCCCTGTGTTCTGTGGTGTTCATTTCTAGTGTTTTCTACTAAATTATTAACAATCAACATATGTTCAAGATTCCTGAGTAAACTATCTGGGACTACTTCAACTTTTCCAGAGATTGTGATTGTTGTAGAGACATTGGTCTGACTGTTGGCAGTAGAATTTATTTTTGTACTGTTTGTATAGAATACACATATTAATCTGCAGTTATTTTATTGATGATATTTTTTTTACTCTCTAGAGAGAAGGAGGCGACATTGCACTGGAAGGTCCAAGATGCAGCCTACAGAGTCGAAAGGTATGTACTGCATCCATGATATTTTTACCTCTGTAGTTTAGAGCAACTGAAGCCATCAGCTAGACCATTGTTGGGTAACATAAGCAGCAATTTGGCAATGCATGAACAGCCTTGCCAGGTTAACTTGAGCTTGTGTACATTAGCTTTTGTTAGAAATGAAGTCACAATTCACTTGTATAATACAATGCTCAGCTCTGAAGTTTGATTAACAGTGTGACAAATAAAGATTGCAAGTTTATATTAACTAGTGCAGCAGCAGCTCGTGCTTTTTGCTGGTCGTTTTTCTCACTGCAATTCACCAACCACAGCCGCAGGAGTAGACAGACAGCAACCTTTTTCAGTGGCAACAAAAGCTTTAGCAATAGTATTCTGGTGTGTTCTTTTCAGTTCAGGTTTCAGTAACTAGTGCAGCAGCACAACTCAGTTTTATTACGAGTTCTAATGGTGTCTGCGTTAAGGCAGCAAGTGTTGCTTAAAAGTTGCAATGTTAGAGCTACACATGAATGATTCTTACATTGTATATATATCTTGATCTGGGCTCACTAAATATTTTGAAGGCTGCCATTCATTTATGAGTGACTCGGTTGCTCTAATTTCTTTGATGGTTTATGTGAGAAGAAAGAACAAGTATTTCTTTGTTGTAAGCTGCAATAAATTTTCTAAACTTAAACTGAAGCCCATCTATTAGTTTGGAAGGTCATTTGCACTTTATATTGCTGTGAACTTCTGTGTTTTTGACCTGTGAGATTCTTCTATTGCATATGAATACCATGATACATGAAAGCTCCACACAAATTTAAGTATTACCTCACATTTTTTATATTGCCTTGCATTCTATTTTGATGTACAAGAATGAAGAAATCTGTACCAGAGAAGTACAAGAATAGACCAGAAACATCTCTATTGCTGAGAATATTTTCTTTTAAGGAAGGACAGTAGTTCTTCCAATTCACTAAACAAAAATTGCAATGGCAGCAAATGGTTAGCATAACAGAAAATTTTCAACAAAGTTAGTACTTGGAAGGACTGCATTGTTCAATTAATATTTTTTGCTGGACGTGAATCTTCAGCAAATGTACAAGCTGTTGTTGATTTCTGGGATGCGCGTCAAATATGACTTTTTGTTCTTGTTGATTTCTGGGATGCTCGTCAAATATGACTTTTTGTTCTCTGTGTTGCAGGCCCTTGGTTCGTTCAAAGCTGAAAGTGAGTTTGAGCTTACATTTTCAGCTAGTGACATTCTAATTGTCCAAAAGGTTACATTTTCACAACCATAATTTTTTAATCTTAGCTATAACTATTTTTTTTTTCTGAACCAAGCTTTTTATTTCTGCTTATTGATGCTATGGGTTCTGGAAAATGATTAATCATTTTTCCCGGCAGCTGCACTGAGCATATATTTTATTGTGAGCTGAATCTTGGACTTCGCGTTATAGTTTTAACAGGTTAGGCCACTCAAGCAACATTTTTTTTGCAGTGATCTTATAATTATGCTGAAATGTAGATACCTTTGTTGGCTGCTAGCTGCATGAGATGAGGACGAGAGGGCAGCTGCTCAATGCTTTGTCGACATGTCACGGTACGGCTGCAAACCTAATAAAGTTACGTTCTCTGTCACGCTGAGGCTCAGTGGTGCTAAAGAGCACGCCTCCCTTGGTCTTCAGATCTTTGAACTTGCCTACCGCCATGGCTACTCTGACAATGTTCTTGTAGCGAATGCAGTCATCAACATGCTCTCACAGTGTGGGCTGCTCAGCTGTGCTTATGGCTTCTTCTGTAATCTCAGTGTCAGAAATATTGTGACTTGGAATGAAATGATCGCAGGCTATAATCTATACAGCTGTTCTGAAGATGCAATGAGGCCCTTCCTCAGCTTGGTTTGCTTCGGAGCAAGACCGGACGAGTTCACCTATCCAGCTATTTTGTCTGCCTTCCAACAAGATCATGATGCAAGGAACCATGAGCAAATCCACGCAAGTGTTCAGAAACAGGGGTTCGCTTCATGCCAGTTCGTGGCAACCTCACTTATCAAAGCAAAAGTAGCCCTTGGCTCAGTTCTAGATCCACTTAAAATCATCAAGGACGCTGGCAAGATGGATTTAGTGTCATGGGGAGTCACCATCTCTGCATTCGTGAAGCATGACTTACATAAAGAGGCCCTTTTCCTCTTCAACTTGTTCAGAGTTGACAGCCCAGTGGATCCATTCTGGGTACCATCCTGAATGCTTGTGCAAACTCTGCAATGATTAGGCAGTACAGATGCATCCATTCGCTCGTTGTCAGAACTGGGCATAGCAAGCACGTTTGTGTGTCCAGTGCTTTGGTTGATGCCTATGCAAAATGTGGTGATATTACTGCTGCCGAAAGCGCCTTTAGTGCCATTTCATCAATGACCAAGGACGCCATACTATACAACACCATGCTGACTGCTTATGCCAACCATGGTCTGATCCATGAAGTCCTCAGCCTATACCAAGTTATAACACAGCTTGAATTGGCGCCAAAACCAGCTACGTTTGTTGCTGTCATCTCAGCTTGCAGTCATCTTGGACTAGTCGAGCAGGGGAAGCTTCTGTTCAGAGCCAATTATGCATGCTTGATTGACCTCCTGGCACGAAGAGGGCTCCTCGAAGAAGCAAAAGGCGTAATCGAGGCAATGCCATTCGAGCCATGGCCTGTAGTGGAGGTCACTGATGAACGTTTGCCGGATCCATGGTAACGGAGAACTCAGTCTACTTGCAGCAGAAAAGATCTTGAGAATGGCGCCAAACAGTGATGGCACATATGTGTCGCTGTCGCACGTCTACGCTGAAGATGGAGATTGGCAGCCTACAGAGGACACCAGGAGGAAGATGGCTGAGAATCAAGTGCGGAAAGCGCAAGGTTACAGCAGTGTTGAGATTTAGCTATTCAAAGATTTTGCATGTAGGAACCAGACCACAATAGGGGCAGCAGACTTTTTGTATTGCAGTGAATGTGAATAGTGAATACATTTTTACAAGCATCTTGATAAGACAGGCCGGCACACTGAAATTAGGTAAGATATAATCAGCTGTTGTTTGGGCATTTAGTGTACAATGCTTGCAAATGCGGAAAGGATGTTGTGTCTGTTTTGTGTGCATTCATAATTTGAGATATGAAAACTTCAACTAATGTCAGGTCGTAGTGTACCATCTCATGAAAACTTCAGCTATTGGTATGGACTACGGGCGTCAGTAACGGCTTGCCAGAGAAGAAGGCTTGGAGGTTCCCAATCATGAGTTCTTGGAGGTGAGTTTGTGACTCCTCAGTGAACACCGCCTCATGCGCCGTCAGCACGACATTGTCCATGTCCCGCAGCTCCGGCGGCACGTGCGGCTCGTTCTGGAAGACGTCGAGGCCGGCGCCGGCGATCCTCCCTTCCCGCAGCGCCGCAATGAGCTCCTGCTCGTCCACGTTCCCGCCGCGCGCGCGATGTTCACCAGGACGCCGTCCGGGCCCAGCGCGTCCATCACGTGGCGCCCCACGATGTGCCGCGTCGCGTCGGTGAGCGCGCACGCGACGATCAGAGCGTCCGAGTCCGCGGCGAGGGCGTGCACGTCGGGGAAGTAGCGGTAGGGGACCGAGGCCGCCGCCGCCTTGGGCGTCCTCGAGTGGTACGAGATGGCGCAGCCGAATGCCTCGAGACGCTTGGCGATCCGTGAGCCGATGCTGCCCAGACCGATGATGCCTACGCGCTTGCCGCTCAGCTGATCAATCAATCAATTGTATATATGTGTTCGTTCAGCTGATGAATCAAGAAGAGGGAAAGAAGCCAAGATCCGAGAAGGAAAGAGATGGAACCTTGGTGGTAAGCGGGAAGTCCCCTTGCTTTGGCCAGATCCCAGCGCGGACGTAGCGGTCTGCGGCGGCGACGCGTCGGATCACGGCGATGAGGAGGCCGACGGCGTGGTCAGCGACATCGACGGAGAAGATCTCGCGGGCGCCGGCCACGACGACGCCGCGGCGCGTGCACTGGGCGAGGTCGACGTGGTCCACCCCGGCGCCCGTGGTCACGACGCAGCCGAGGGAAGGGACGGCGTCCAGGAACGCGGCGTCGACGAGGATGGCGCCGCCTGCCACCACGAGCGCGGCGCGCGGGGTCGAGCTCGCCGCTGCGGCGCGGAGGAAGTCCGGCAGTGACGCGCCCAAGGCGTAGAAGTCGTGCGCGCGAAACGCGACCGCAGCGCCGCCATGAAGGTGGCGTCCGTGCGGCGCAGGAGGAGGAGCCCTGGCTTCACCACGGCGGCGGATGCCATTGGCTTGGTAGGACTAGGATTGTGTCTTCAGTTGGCAATGAGCGGTGCCGACCAAACAGAAAAGGATACTACTCAGTTTGCTGTTTGCCCATTTGGCCATTCATAATTTGACATGAGAGAATTCAAAATAATCAAGATGAATAACATCATTTCAGCAACCATCCACATCCATCCAGTGACCAAATGTAGGCTTGGATCGGCTACCTCAAATTTATTGAACATGTAAGCACAGGTCACCAATATGACAGGGAAATTCTGGCCAAATACAACTGGCTAATGATAACAAACATAAACTAGCTACCTCGGTTCACACACACATGACACACGCTCTTCCCTACCCTCAATTCTCTCTAAACTGGGAAGATCAGTTTTTGGCGTGCCGAGACACAATTAACATTGCAAGGCCCTTGCAACTGGAGTCAATCACCATAAATCATTTTAGGCTCATAGATCTCCAATGGACTTATTAGCCTACACCAATGCATGCATTTCCTACATTTTGGTTTTCCCGCTTTGGAAGATTTGCTTTCTCCAACAATTAAGTTCCTAGTTAGGTTGAACCCGTTCACCGGTGTGAGGTGCTTCTTGCATTGTGGTTTTCGATTCCTCATCTTGCATCATTGAGGTATTGCTTGGTGCCACCTTCACTGACTCATGCTCTATAGTTATAGCTTCATTGTTAGGCATCACCACTTCACCGTTGCTGAGTAGGTCCTGTTCAACACTTCTAGCTTCATTGTTGTGTTGGACCTTTGCATGATCTCTGGGAGACTCTGTTGGTGGTTCTAATGATTCTGATGGAGTCCATATAGCCCTTGCCTACGAGGTGCTCAGGATGCAACAATCAGAAGAAGAACATACAACACGAAGTTAAGCACCAATCCAGTGGAGTGGAATATACAGAAGGGTCGACTGACACACAAGTCCGGTATCTTTGGCGAATTGCTATTCAACCTTAAGGACTTGCAAGTGCCATGGGATCCGGGTGGTACTGAAATTCTCTATCGGCTTGAGGGCAAGCCGAAGCTCAAGAAGGGGAATGTTAGGGATCGGCCACGGTTGGGCCTTGAGATGGGCCATGGGCCAGCCAGTCCAATCGGCGAGTCCAGTCAAGCGTGGATGGGAGACTACAAAGGCCAAGGCCAGGAGCAAGACAAGGCATCGAATATTTTCAGAAGAAACATATCTCCATCTCCTGTTCGTCTTCCTCGCCCGAGCCTCCCCGCTGCAGGTCTCGATTTCTTATCCTTCCCATAGTCTAGTTCTCCAATCCTACTCTAGATTGTTTTGCTTGATCCAGACCTCCCTTCCCCGAGGTTGTGTACTCCGATTTGTATCTGAATTGAGCTATTGAGTAATCGAGTGAAGGATTTGGACAATGAAGTGCAGGAGGGGCATGCTTGCATGATGGAACAGTTAGACAAAGAAGATCAATTTCAATTCAGCCTCTCCGCCGCCGCGATCCACGGCCCTAGAAAAAGAAGATCAAAATTGTACCTGATGGTCAATAAGGTTCATACCTTGTATGTTACATGAGTCAAATCAAATTGTAATTGTGGTATAGCAAAGATGGTCGTACCTTTAATCTATAGGTGTGGTCAGTGACAGCGTTGATGTAGATGCCATGGGCGCCCCGACATCATGGTGCGAGTGGCCTGCATGTTCCTGCCTTCCCTTTATTGACCTAGATCTCCTCGTTATCCTCGTGATGCTGGCCCACGCTCATCCTTCCGTCGCCTTGAAGCGGCTGGATTCAATGTCAGTGGTCGGTGCACGACCGGATGTTGGTGCTTGGTGCATGGCCCAACGTCGTGCATCTGCTCAAATGTTGGATGGTTGCTGAATTAGGTGAGGTTGGCTTCCTCGTCGGTGTAGCATCGCCTTCCTCATCGTTGACTGTCGATACGTAGTCAGTGTAGCATCGCCTTCCTCTTCGGTATTCGCCCGTAGATAGTCCGTGTAGGGTTGCCTTCCTCGTTGATGTCGGCTGCTCAGTGTAGCATCATCTTATCAGTATAGCATCCTTGTGTGATGGCGTCCATACCAGTGGCTGCATGCAGTCAAGATGGTTGTAGATGGTTGTACGCGTCCTTCCAGACCATGGCGCTGGACGAACGCTGCATCCAGCCTGGCAAGCACCTCGCTCACTTCAGCCGTCAAGTGCACATCTTGGTAGATAGCTCCTGTCGTCTGCCTCGTTGATGTCCCCTCCACGAGCAGCTTTGTCGTCATGAAGTAAGGCGACACACAAACATGTTGCAGCACTGCTGCTCCTCCACCAACGTCGAAGTAGATCTCGCATGCTGCTCCTCCAGGGTGCTGTCGATCTGAGCAAGGGGTGCCGGTGTAGATGTAGGTGCATGCGTCCTATTGGCTTCCTCCTTGCTTGCATGGCCTGGCAAACACAAGTAGATCAGCTGCCCGGCGGCGGTCGGTGCCGCGTGGAGCTGTCTTTGATTGACTCTGAGTCTCTGAGGCGGTGCCCTATTATTTTCTCCTCCGTTAGAAAATCTCCCCAGGCAGGTGAATGGATACACCTGGCCCTTGACGATCTTTGCGGCACGTCGTACGGAAAATAATAGATCTATCTTTTCCTTCTTTCTTAATGTTTGTACGTTCATTTTAAAATTATGGATTTTAGTTTTTTTTTTTTTTATCTATATAATAATGACAATGGTGGGTAATTCTTTAATAAATAAAGTAGATCTAAATGAGTTATCGATTGCGAGTCTATAGAAACAATAAACATTTTAGATATATATATTCTATTAATTAACCAAATGTGAACGTCATTAAGTACAACTTGTTCCACATACATAATAAAGTGTTTTTCTCTCCAACAATAATATTTTAGGCTTTTGTCAATAATAATAATAATAATAATAATATTTTAGGCTATTTTTTTTTTTTATTTACAGTGGCAAAGGTGGGTAATTTTCAATATATCCAATGGTTTTGGATGGTTTAGTCTTTCGATTTGATAGTTGGATGTTTCTAATTAATGTGGGAATTTCTAGCATTTTTATCTTTTTCCTAAGCATCCAAAGAGAATTAATGTGGAGCCTCCAATTAGTAACAAATCTATTAACCAACCTTGAGCGACGTGTGGCCCATATCTAATGATTTATATAATATAGTATAGAAACAATAAACATTTTAGATATATATATATATATTCTATCAATTAACCAAATGTGAACGTCGGTAAGTACAACTTGTTCCACGTACATAATGATAGCGTTTTTCTCTCCAACAATAATTGCGTGATGGTGGCTGTAATTTTCACTGAAAAATGCATGGAGATTATGCCAGTAAAGGAATTATGAAACATCAAAGCAAGGTCACTAGAGTATATAACATTCTTTCTTTCAATTGAAAAGGAAAAAAATATAGATAGGGGAATCCCCTGTGTTTCGGTAAAAAAAAAAAAAAAAAAGGTTCACTAGAGTATGGGATGCAATCTTGCTATGCAGTGGCGAGCAAATGAGTCTTGATCAATATGATACTTATTGTTTACTAACATTATAATGCCTTTAGATCACTTCCATTTACATGCTAATGATTCTAAAAAATAGGGGGATCAAGATGCATGGTGTTATTAATAAGGCCTACATGAGAAAATTCAAACCACTCATCAAAAGGGAAAGCTTACATTTTTGTGAACACCAAATTCATGATGATTGCATAGAAATATTGACCAATGCGGAATGATAAGATACTCAATTTCTTGCTCAATGCAGAATGATAAGATAATTTCTTGCTCACAACTACTACAAAGAAGATCAAAGATACACAAGACATTCCAAAGTATAGTTTTCAGTTCTTCAATATAGATATGATTACTAATAGGGTAAATATCGACATGTACCTAACAAGTAAACTGTCACTAACATTATATTTTTATGTTATTCCTCTCATTTGATCACCGTTGGATAATAAATCATATTTATATTTCATAGATATCATGGAGGTACAACACACATTGGACCACTAGAAGAAACAAGAACTAGCTTCGAGTGACAAAAATCCGTGACATTGTGGTCATAACGAGTAAGCTATTTTTTTCCTTCACAAAGAGGCACCAAACTTTTACGTGTTTATTGTTATAAAAGTAAAAAAATGAGAGAAAGCGAGTGATGCAAAATGACTCTATTTCATTTCCAATGGATAGTGTTTGTGTGTGTGTGTGTGTCTTGTGCGCTACAAGTGTGTATGGGCCTCATGTTGGTAGTTACATGTCACAGAGAGGAGAGAGAGAGAGAGAGAGAGTACACCTTTTGGGATTAATCCCTAATAATTGATCAATAATAATAATTCCCAACATTTACGTGCATGTTTTTGTAGCACCATATTGAGCTCAAAATATTTCCTAAAGTTTGTGCACATCTTCATTACATTATTTTTTTCAATTTCAATTTTGCAAAGGCCAAAAATTTAAGATTTAATTTTGGGAACAAAGTTGAGCAAAGCGATGAGAGAGCAATATATGTCATTGCAGTAACATCAACAACTGTGAACAAATTTAGAAGTAGGTATTCATTCAATATCAATGACTCAATAATATTAGCCTTTCGGCAAATGCCAAGGAGAATAAGAAATTAATATTTTGCAAGATATTCTTTGTCATCAAACAATGCACACAAATGTCAATTATGTTTCATGACAATTATAATTATGAATCCATTTCATTGCCTTTTAAATACATTCATATTTATGAACCCATATCACGCCTTTTTAATACATTCTTGATATCTAATTTGCATTAAGTTTTGTCACACGGATTTTTCAACAACCATATATCATTGAGTCAGTTTGAGCCATTCTAACAGGCAACTTCTATGCACACATACAATCTACTATTATAAGTACATAATAATGCCTCGATTAATGAAGCATACATATAAAAAAAAACTAAGATAAAGACCCCATGCTATAACTACTAATATAAGCTATAAAAAATATTGTTATGCTCCATTATATCGACCAACTAAACATGTATACATTAGAATAAATATTTATTTTATCAACTTATCACACATGAAAACGTAATCCTTTATAAATGACAGTAATTAAGTTATATTAATACTCAAAGATAACAAAATTTTGCATATTGTTTTTAAGATAAGAGTACACATTTTTAGTAAAACATCATATAATACATAAATATTTGTAGTTTAATTTTAAGTCCTCTATGTTCTAGAAAATGATGTTATAATATGCCACTATGAAAGATAATACATGTAACATATTTAATTTTATATCTAAATTATCTATATCATACTATTATTTTAATAGCTTATCAAAAAACATTTAAATAATGATAAAGCACAAATATGTTTCTACATTCCTCATTTCTTAATAATAATACAATTAAAATAGATGAAAGTAGACATACGTGCCAATATGCAAATCACACACACATACTTAAGATATATATTTTTTTAATATTTAACTAAAATGTTTGACATATCTACATTGATAATACAACCATTAGTACATCAAAATTAATTTCATTGATAAAAAAAAAAATCAAACGTCTTGAGAAAAGGAGGTTAGTATACCATAGGTGCCTACGTCTTTCCCATCGTAAAATCTCACATGAAACTCTTATCACTAATCAAGTGACATGATGTAAGATGACATTGTGATATCTAAATGTAAATGTTAATACAAATATTTACTCCAAATATTCTAACCCGTGTGCGACAAAGACGGGTTGATGGACTAGTTTCTAATAATCAAGATATAAACTTTTTGGTATCTATACACACGCGTTCTAATTAACTTTCCACACGGGCATATATATTTTTACCTTTTATTTAGGGAATCTGAATATCCCGTACCATAGCTAGCTGGCACTAAGCACAAAGGAACACAACCGTCCACTTGCTAACCAATGCAGTATTATGCAGAGTACGGAGTAGTAGGTGACCCAATTATATGTACTAGCCATGCATGCATGGATCTTATAACTAACCAAAAGTAGTAATAGACGTTAACAACGGGTCAACCTTCATTGACCAACACGGTTCGTCATTGTTTTCTATAGCTAGCTAGCTAAATGTCTGCTATAGATCTTGGAACCCTTTTTTTAATAGCGGCTAGCTTGCTCCGATCCTGAATTGAAAACCCGTACGACATTGCTACATTCTCCGTGCTCTATAACCGTTTTGATCTATTTGCTGCAAATGGTTAGGTAGCTAATAATATTAGCTAGCTAGCTATTACCTGCTACTAGCTAGCTAGTTTGATCTCGAGACTAGTAAGATAATTGTTAGTTGGATATTATGTAGACTATTAGTTAGACCCGTTTATATCCAAAAGAGTTATTAATTATTAGTAGCTTATTAGCGCTTGGATCCAAACAGATCCTTAAGCGGGGAAACCATGCGTAAGGATTACTATTATCGAGTCTTCACGACCACATATATATAAGGGCTTCTCCAGTGGCCAGTGGCTTCTTGAAACTGACTCATCGGACGTAGTACCAATGGATCGACTTAACCACTTCACGAGACGACCCATGAAGGAGGGAGAGAATGAACCGATGCAAGCTCATGAGTCAAACAACTTTGGAGGAGGGAAGAACCAACCTTTCTCTTGACCGTGCGGAGGAACTACTAGGCCATTAGGCCAGGCTGCAGAGAGAGAAATGTGTTATTTTTTTTATTTCTACGTGGGGCTTGCTCTGGAGTCGACAACTCCTTTCTGACAATGTTGTTGTCTGTCTCCTCGATGAAACGGTGCATGACTGCGGATGCCCTTTTTTTTTTTTTTTTTTTTTTTTTTGAGAATTACACAGTACAACGCAGGCACTCATAACACGCACGCACACTCAACTCTATGAATACACGTACGCAAACCCTACCCTATGAGCACCTTCGAAGGACTGAGCACCCGGCAGATCTAGAGATTTCCGAAGTCACCATTGGCGCCTCGTCGTCGACGGGAACGTCGCTTACCACTGAATGCATAACGCCGGTAAATCCTGGAAAAATCCTAGGAAAAGGTGCGAGCACCAGGATTTGAACCCTGGTGGGTAGCGTCCCACTGGACTGTCCTACCATTGGACTACAAGCCAATTTGCGCGGATGCCCTAGTTAAGGCATGTCCGGCCACTTAATTAGTTTGTTGTACGTGCGTACAGTTTTCACGCTCATATAGTAAACTTCATATAGCTCCTAGATTTCGCACGATGAGAGCGCTTTGGTTACTGTTCATAATTTTCTAATGATATTTATTTGATATTATAAATATTAATACTTTTTTTATCTATAATTAATCAAACTTGAGATACTAAACCATGATATTGTGCTAGAGTTGTATGTTTTCCTGGACGGAGTATGTAGGAAAAATAAAGCACTCCATTAGGCATGCCGCCATTAGTTGCGTTGGCTTTTACGCTTTCGTTCCCATTTCATCCGCCCAACTCGAGGCTGCGCTGTTGTGCCATATATAAACACAAGTCGAAGACACAAAGGTGGTTTGAACTTTGAAGGGTTTCTAATCAATATAAGCTTTCTGATATGTACACACGTTCTAACTATCCACACGGACTTATTTTACCTTTTTTTTCATTTATTTAGAGAATCTGAATATCCGTATCAGCTAGCTTAGCTAAGCTAGCACTAAGCACAAAAAGGAACGACAGTACGTACCACTTGCTATAGTTGACCAACGCATTATGCAAATGAATACAGAGTAGGAGTAGGTGACCCGGCCAGTTTATATATTAGCTATGCATGGAGCTTATAACTAACCAAAAGTGGTACACGTCAACGGATGAACCTGCGGAGATCGATAGATAGATGACAACATAACGTACCTGCGGTTCCTCGTCATTGTTAGGTCTGCTAGCTACTAGCTTTTGGAACTTTTTAAAATTTTTATTTTTGATGAGAAAGTGGCTTCCTTGCTCGTGAATGAATTGAAAACTAACCCGTCAATTGCGGATGAGTTTACGACGACTGTTGTTTGAGTGACGCATGTGTCAATTGGCTGGCTGTTGCGGATGAGTTCGTGGAGGATTAGATCTTTGGTGTACAACAGTGTTTGGTTTAGTTGTTTCAGTTGCTTCAGTTGTGTTGTCATTTTGTTGTTTCATTGTAGTACTACTTAGTCTCGGCTTATTCTTTTAAAATAATCGGCAACTGTCCGTTTAAAAATACGCCATTTGTTGTTGCTGTCGTTTTCATACGCTTTCCTTCGATTACCATTTCATCAGCCCAACACGATGCGGCGCTGTGCCTGTACGACGTGCCATGTAGACGAGTCGCGAGACAAGGTGGAATTGAAGGGGTTTGTAATAATGATCAATATAAGCCTTTTGATACGTATACACACGTTCTAACTTTTCACACGGACTTATTTAGGGAATCTGAATATCCCGTACCAGCTAGCTAGCACTAATGTAAGCACGTACAAAAGGAACACCACTCACCACTACTTGCTAACAAATGCATTATGCAGAGTACAATGAGAGTTGGTGACCCAATTAGTACGTCACTGCCCTGTTCGGCTGGTCGTTTCTGTGCCTAATAAGCCGGCTGACGTAGATTTGGTGTGAGAGAAAAATATTGTACCATGGCGGATAAGCTGGTTCGTCATTGTTTTGTAGCCAGGTCTGCTAGCTTTTGGAATATTTTTTTTAATTTTTCAAATGATGAAATGGCTAGCTTGCTCGTGATGGATTCACTACCGGAGAATGGACCGTTGCGAGTGTCCGCCTCTTTGCCGAGTGCCAAATATCGGGCACTCGGCAAAGAATCGATACGCCGAGTGCCCGCACGGCGACACACGGCAAAGACTTCGACACTCGGCATTGGAGCTCTTTGCCGGCGCCTCAGGGCCCCCCGCAACGGGCGTTCCACCGTTACCTGCCCGGCTCCTGCCAGCCGCCGTCACATCCTTTGCCGAGTGCCCGGGAACGGCGCTTCGGCAAAGAGTCCACACACGCGGCAAAAGCGGTTCCCTTTGCCGAGTGCCCTTTGATTGCACTCGGCAAAGGAGCCTCTTTGCCGAGTGTTGATCAAGACACTTTCGGCAAAGAAAAAAAAAAATTTCCCCAATTGCCTTCAAACTTTTTCGCCTCCACACACACGACATGTCGTACTCCTGCAAAAAAGTTTGGTGTATTTTTGAATTTTTTGCTATATATAACTAATTAATTGCATTTCAAACAATTTTTTGAATCGGGTGAAATTTGAACTGCAGCTCATTCAAATATTTGGAAAAAATGAGTATAAAATTGATATTCATGTTACTCAACCCAGTTTAAGTCCCTACATATGATATGATTAGGGTTTTCAAACATCTCGTTTGGAAACACGACCCCATGCGTATGGGGAACTTGGCAGCCGAACTCCACGCCGTGAGTTGTGCTTATGATGGACTTGTGATGGACACTAGTGGATTTGTGGATGCTTTGTGATGACTATGTGAATTTATGGATGGTTGTGATGAACTATGTGACATGTGTGATAGTAGTGTCATATATATATATATATATATATATATATATATATATATATATATATATATATATATATATACTACTCCATGGTTGAAAAGGAAGATGTTTTGAAAAAGTCTTGGGTCAAACATTGGGAACATAAATTATTAATAACTTTTAAGTCGTTGAGTTTAGAAATGTGAAAATCATATCAATATATTTGTCTTGAAAAATACTTTCATAAAAGTATACACATATAATTTTTTTAATAAATATTTTGATAGAAAAGAGAAGTCAAAGTTGCGCTTTGGAGACCGTGTCGCTGTCCTAAACGTCTTCCTTTTCAACTATGGAGGGAGTATATATATATATATATTTGTGATATATGTGCATCTATGAGATATGTGATATATTTATATATGTGATTATGTGAAACTGCAATATATATTGATCTGAAAAAAAATTCTTTGCCGAGTGCATTTACCATGACACTCGGCAAAGGCATCAAGCTTTACCGAGTGTTGTGGCCATAGCACTCGGCAAAGGCCTCATCCTTTGCCGAGTGTAGCGGTTATGACACTCGGCAACCAAAAATAAAAATAAAAATTAAATTTCTTTGCCGAGTGCCCCAACCATGACACTCGGCAAAGAATATTGTAAAAGAAAATCTATAATTCTTTGCCGAGTGTTATTAGCACTTAACACTCGGCATAGAAAAAAAAATTAATTTCTTTTTGCCGAGTGCCGGCAGTCGGGCACTTTCGGCAAAGAACGCCGTCATCACCCACGCCGTCAGAATTGTTTGACACTCGGCATTGGATTCAGGCACTCGGCAAAGGGTTTGCCGAGTGCCCGATATGACACTTTCGGCAAAGGCAGCCTTTGCCGGTAAACTTTGCCGAGTGCCCTCGGCAAAGACTTTGCCGAGGGTGTCTTTGCCGAGGGTAATTTGGCCTGTGGCACTCGGCAAAGGGGCTGGATCCGGTAGTGATCGAAAAAACTAACCCGTCCTTCTCCGTGTGATTTAGGCGGGAACGAAACCAGGAATTTAGGATTATTATTGACTCTCACCATGTACATGTACATATCTATGCCTCCGGCCACTTAATCAATTAGTACTAGTTTCTTCTTGCGCGCGCTGACTTTACTTTTCGCAAGCATGCGCATATGCTCGCAAGACTCGAGACGCGTCTCTGGCACCGACCGATGCCCATGCTATATATATATCGAACCTGCTGTCCGATTCCGATTCCACCGGCCGGCCGGCGCACAACACATGCAATTCCTCTGTCGCCCTCGATCTGCCTGTGCTGTGTACGTATCCTTCCACCGGCCATCGCCGGCCATGGACAAGACCGACGACGTTTCGAACTCTCAATCGCATATGGACAAGGCCGACGACGTTGCCCACGACGACATTGAACAGGTACATTACCACAGCATGCAATCTCTTATCTCACGCATGCTTGATGGATGCTTAGTTAAGTTTGTTTTTTTCAGCCATTCAAAATTACAAAAAGTATACACATACGCACGCACGCACGTGGCTCTCAATTAATAAAATGAAAACTTTAAAAATTAAAATTTAGATTCATGATATTGTAAGATGGGCTGTAACATAACTATATATATTATGAATATAGACGAAAAAAAAAAAACATATAGATCAGTAGTTTGTAAGTTTATCACAGCATCCTAGATAGAGCTTAAGTACATAGGCTCATTCCTATCTATTATATATATATGTACCTAATGTGTTACAAAATGAACAAAGAGAAAAATCATGCAATTTAATATACGTAATTTTCATGATATATGCAGTCAATGCAGACGAACGGGCAGGTCTCTCAGAGTCAACCTTCGGGAGAGGATGGAGTGCAGAGAGATGATGAGAATGAAGAGAAGGAACGAGTTGGACAGAGGCCTCATTCAGGAAGGGCCCGTTCATTTTCTATGGAATGGAGGCGTGGAACAGTTCCGAGTGGAATGACAAGTCTATTTATAGTAACAATGATCACCTGGATTAATTCTAGGCCTCAATCCTCTCTAACCGAATGAGGCCGAAGGGAGATGGTGCATTTGAATGCAAATGAACGGCGGCTGCTGGATAGATACCGTCAACTGAAGCATGGGGTACATATATCTACATTAAATTATTGGTTAAGTTCAAACATTTTTATTTCAAAAAAATAAAAATTTAATCAGTCTATATTGCACCTTAGATTTCCGAAAAAGAGGAGAGAAACATAATGTTGTTGTCAAACACTGAAAGACCTGGTACAATCGATGAAGATGGCTGAGTTTATTAGAATATATAATAACTAACTAGACCATCCAGTACATACAACATGAAATTTATTTGTCTGATATCATAGATGATGTTAATAATTTTTTTTATATAAATCAAATTCAAGTTAGACAAGTTTATAGATTATTAATATACGACAAAACAAAAAAAATGAATTTCGGTTTGGAACTTAACATTTGCTATGTTCCTTGTTGTACAATCCAGCAGTACCACCATGGGCGTGAGAGGCCGTCGACGAACGCGAAGGTACCTGACATACTCAGTCTTGGTCATGGATTATGAATAAAGTAGTGGTGTGAGAAATATGCAAATAATCCACAGAACAAGAGGAAAATCACTAATGACATTTATGACATCAAATAAGTATACAATAAAAATATAATTAATGAGAATCTAATAATACTTAGTTGACATCGTAGATGTTATTGTTTTATCATATAAATTTGGTAACATCTCTTGTGGTGACTACGACGCACTAGAATTCATATATATTCTTCAATGGAAACGTTTTTCACAATAAAAAGCAAGTGTATATGATTATCATTTATACATAATTAAAAGATAACATATAATAACATGGATATCCATGGACATTTACCGTAGTGAGATGAGAATACGCAAAATTGTGGTTTATTACCATCAAATTCTGGCTATAGTAAGAAAATATTGCGTACTATTTGCTTCCTACTCTCTCCATTCCAAATTATAAGATGTTTTGGGTTTTCTAGTTATCTAGCTTTGGGCTTTTGATATGCACTTAGATATACAATGTATCTAGACCCATAGTAAATTAAAAGCAATGTGTATCTAGAAAAATCAAAACATTGCTTTTGTCTTCATATTCCTTTTGTCTTCTGGGCTGGACAACGGAGGGAGCAACAACAAAAGTGGTAAAAATTCTAATGGAATATTATTACTGTACGCAATACCAATAGACCCTAATGGCCACACCATTTACAGACAAGACCCCAGTAGTCATCTTGCCTAGATTCACCGCTGCTATATTACAGTGATCCTAATAGTTGCTTTCTACTTATAACTAATAACATTTGGTCGAAATAGTATGCAGTACTATTTGCTTCTTACGTATTTAATTAATATAACATTTGGCCCTCATTCTCCTTTTGTCTTCTGGATGCTGGACAACAGATCACGAGGAAGCAACAACGAAAGTTGTACATGATACGGAGGGTGTGTTTATCGTTAATTGGCCATGGTATTCTGTTTGGTCTCTCTTTTATACCTGGATTTGGAGAAGACACGAGTGGGCATCACCAAGAAGAAACCTCCAAAAATAAGTGGGTAAAGTGGGCGGTGATGGATGTAATTGTTCCATCGGCTGTGTTGATTGTGATGGCTATCATGCAGATATTCTTCATCGACCTAGACATATCACCAGAAACGCGTGTCGAAGACAAAAAAACACGCGTCAAGACGGATCCAAAAAAAAAAAAGAGGATACTAAATCAGGCACTGCTCTCATGGTCAAAGCTTTTGCATGTTTCAATCAAAGAAGCACCCGGCGCAAACGACGACACAGTACGTATCATTGCGCATGCTGTCACTTTCGTGTTGCGCATGCTGTCACTTTCGTGTTGGATATGGCTGCTGCCCTTCACCTTTGGTGGAATCATCGTTGCCTTGACAAACAAATGCCCGAAAGTACGAGGAGAGCGACTCTTCCAAAAAAAAAGTAAAAGGAGAGCCGAGGTGTGACATGAATTCCCAAAACTAGCACGCACAGTGCTTTTTAATTTAGTTGCGTATCATTTTAGTTGTTCAATCAGAATCAACCTGAGACAGGTCCTGTGTGCTTCCTTTAGTCATATTCAAACAGAGAGTCGTCCTGGGATTTTGTTTCTTGTCTGTTAGGCCAGTCTCAATGGAAGTTTCATGAGTGTTTCATGCACATTAAATGCAGCGTCACATCAGCAAAATTTCACTTTTTGCATGAAACTCTTAGGAGAGAGAAGGAAAAAGTTTCACCATGGTGAAACCTTTGGGCACTGTTTCACATGCGTTGGAAACGGGGTGAAACCCCCATTAAGACACAAATATTGTTTCACCATGGAACTATGCAATTAAACCATGCAATGAGAGAGAGACTGTGCGACCCTTGAGCCTATGAAAACTGTGCATTGAGGGAGATATCTATTTCATGTTAAAGTTTCACATCTTGAAAACCGGGAGGTGAAACCCTCCATTGAGATTGGCCTTACTGCATATATAATTCTGTTTGATGATCGAGGATGCAAAAGTTTTCCATGGTGCAGTTGAAATAAATTTCATGTCAAATCAAAATTGCCCGAGCACCAAGTTTCCCAAAAACATACTCTAGCAATAACTATTGTTTAATTAATGACTACTAGCATATATCGGCAGTCATCATGCATGGTTGGCCGCTCATCCTGTGTTCAGCAGCCCACAGATGTTGCCGTTCGCTTCGGCTTCAGGAATGGCGTGCGTCTTGCCGTACGATGACCGCGGCGGCGCCAGGCGCCAGCAAAAAACTAGTAGTGCTAGTCGAGGTTGACGATGCTCCGTGCAAAAGCTTCCTCCTTGATACTACCTGCAACAACAGGAGCATCAGCATGGATCTTCCCCAGCCCGCCATTGCCTCCACCACTTTCACCGCACTCGCCAGCTGCAGCAGCAGCGCTGCGGCCGTCGCCCCCGCCATGGACCCCTTCGCCATCGCGAACGCCCTCGCGGCCGCCACCGTCTCGGCTTCCAGTTCCACCGCCGGGGCGCCACAGTCCACATCCACTGGCGCGCAGCTCCACGCGTCCGCCATAAAGCTCGGAGTATCCGCGGACACCTTCACCGCGAACCACCTCCTCACCTACTACTCCAGACGCGGGGACCTCGCGAGCGCGCTGTACGTGTTCGACGAAACGCCGCGCCGCAACCTCGTCACCTGGACGGCCATGGTGTCCGCCGCGGCGCGGCGGCGCCGCGCCTGACCTGGGGCTGGGACTCTTCTCCGCCATGGTCAGGAGCGGGTTCTGCCCCAATGAGTTCGCTCTCGCCAGCGCGCTTGGCACTTGCTGTCACTCTCAGTCTGCGGTGGTGGATGATGTGAAGCTCGGCTGTTCTATTCATGGCCTCGCCGTCAAAGCTGGCCTCGATGGGAATACTTACGTGGGGGGAGCTCGCTGATGCTGGTGTATGCCAACCACGGGCGTGTCGCTGCTGTGGAACAAGTTTTTCGCAGGCATAGCTTTCGGTTCGAGAGACGCCGTGTGCTGGAACGCGATGCTGGAGGGATATGTCACCAACACTACCGGACACGGCGTCGTTGACGAGCGCCGGGAGGTTTGCTGAGCACCGCGCTCGGCAAACCTCCTCTTTGCCGAGCACCCCGCGAGGAAGACGCTCGGCGAATCACGACGCTCGGTGAACCGTGGCGCTTCGGCAAAGGCTTTCACTTTGCGGCGCGCCCCATCCTACGGCTCGGCATAAATAAATTTTTTTTTTAGATTTTTAGATTTTTAGTGCCTAATTTTTTCTGAGGCCATGCTACAGTACTTGCAACAACATATTCAAAATTTGAAAATTTTTGGCACTTTTTGGTATTTTTAGACTTTATCTCTTTTATTTGAATTATTTTTCAAAACTCAAATTTGAACTGCAAGTCATTCGAATAAGTAGAAAAAGTGAATGGAAAAATGATATTAGTGTTATTGAGTCTATTGTGAGATCTCATCCGGGGCGAACACATGAAATATCATCGTTTTGTTCACGAAACACGACCATTTACTTCGGGTGCATTGCTTTTAAATTCTAAAAAAAAGCAAACGAAGTTGAAAAATTATGAAACTTGTCGAGTAGTGGTTATATCGTATGTGTAGACTGTGATAAAAATTTGAGAAGGTTTAGTGCATGGTTTCAATTACATTTTGCGGCCGACCAAGACATCTCCCATACTTGCTCTAATATAACATATGGAGATGTTAGGGTTTTTGCAATCGTATATGAAACCGCGTAATCTAAACCTTCTCAATTTTTATCATAGCCTACACATACAATATAAATCGACTACTCGACAAGTTTCATAATTTTCCAACTTCGTTTGATTTTTTAGAATTTAAAAACAATGCACCCGCAAGTAAATGGTTGTGTTTCGTGAACAAGACGATAATATTTCATGTGTTAGCCCCGGATGAGGTCTCACATTGGACTTAATAACACGAATATCATTTTTCCATTCATTTTTTCTCACTTATTCGAATGACTTGCGCTTCAAATTTGAGTTTTGAAAAAATAATTCAAATAAAAAAGATAAAAGTTTTAAAAAATAGCAAAAAAGTGTCAAAAAATTTAAAATTTCAACATGTTGTTACAAGTACTGTAACAAGGTCTCGAAAAAAAAATTGAGCACGAAAATCCAAAAAAAAAAAAAAATGTTTGCCGAAAAAAAGAGGGTCTTTGCCGAGAGTGCCTTTTGTGGCGCTTCGGCAAATCGATTTTCAAATTAGTTGTTGAGTCCCTAAGCAATTTCAAATCAAAAAGTTGTCAACTAAAAAGTTTCATAACTTTTTGAGATCTACACTTTTCATTTAGAAAGTTTTTCCATAAGAGGTCGTTTGCAAAATTCGAATTTCAAATTTGAATGTCTTGAATTTGAAATTCAAATTTTTCAAATGACCTCGAATGAAAAAACTTTCTAAATGAAAAGTGGAGATCTCAAAAGTTATGAATCTTTATGTAGTTGACCACTTTTTGATTTGAATTCATCTTATTGTGCAAAATTATGTTTGAATCTCTCAAATTTAAAATTCAAATTTTGCAAAAGCGACCTCGGACGGACGGAAAAACTTCCTAAACCAAAATTGTAGATCTCGAAACGTTATGAAACTTTGTAGTTGACAACTTTTTGATATGAATTCATTTAGAGCCTCAAATAGACAATTTACACTCGGATTAATACAATATTTGAATAACCTAATTCATTCCTATGCACAAAAGAACAAGTAGTGCAATGGTAGAGGAGGCGGGGCACTCAGCGAGAGGGGGTGGGTTCGAATCCCACCTCTTGCACATTTGTGATTTCGGTGAAAAAAGGATGAAAAAATGGTTGGTTGATGGGGATGGCCAAGCTCAGTTGAGTGGGCTGTCCCTAAAAAAAAAATTGCTATTATTTTTGGTTTTTTTTTGTATTTTTTATTTTGCCGAGTGTAAATCTTTGCCGAGCATTTTTTGGCCACTCGGCAAAGCTTTACCGAGCGCCTGAAAAAAAGGCACTAGGCAAAACCCTTTGCCGTGCAAAAATTTGCCGAGCGTCGTTTGCCGAGCGCGGCGCTCGGCAAAGCCTTCGCCGAGCGTAATCGGGGCTTTGCCGAGCGCCCGTGCCGCTCGGCAACGAAGCCATCTCCGGTAGTGCAATGGCCTTGGGTATGACGCGATGAGGACATCGGTTCTGATGCATCGTTCTAGAATAGCAGCTGACATGTTCACCTACATTTCAGCTCTGAAGGCTTCCTCGATCACCTCCGACTTGAATTTTGCGCGGCAGGTCCATGGTCTTGTCATTCACAGCATGTTTCGGTTCAACACCTCAGTGATGAACACACTTGTGGACATGTATTTCAAAGCAGGACAGAAGGAAACTGCAGTTGATATCTTTGGTCAGATTCGGTGCAAGGATACTGTTTCGTGGAACACAATGATGCCGGGCCTCGCACATGATGAGGATGAGAGGGGAGCTGTGGAATGCTTTGTTGACATGTCACGGTACGGCTGCAAACCAAATCAAGTCACGTTCTCTGTCATGCTGAGACTGAGTAGTGCTAAAGAGAGCGCCTCTCTCGGTCTTCAGATCTTCGGACTTGCCTACCGCCATGGCTGACAATGTTCTTGTAGCTAATGCAGTCATCAATATGCTCTCGCAGTGTGGGCTGCTCACCTGAATATTGTGACATGGAATGAGATGATCGCAGGCTATGGTCTTCACGGCTGTTCTAAAGATGCAATGAGGCTCTTCCGCAGCTTGGTTTGCTTCGGAGGAAGACCAGATGAGTTCACCTATCCAGCTGTTCTGTCTGCCTTCCAACAAGATCCTGATGCAAGGAACCTTGAGCAAATCCATGCAAGTGTTCTAAAACAGGTTTTTCTTCATGCCAGTTTATGTTGACTGCACTTATCAAAGCAAAAGTAGCCCTTGGCTCAGTTCTAGATCCACTGAAAATCATCAAGGACGTTGGCAAGATGGATTTAATTAGTGTCATGGGGAGTCACCATCTCTGCATTCGTGAAGCATGACTTGGATAAAGAAGCCCTTTTCCTTTTCAACCTGATCAGAGTTGACAGCCTAGAGGAGCCTGATGAGTACCATCCTTAATGCCTGTGCAAACGCTGCATTGATTAGGCAGTGCAGATGCATCCATACCCTCATTGTCAGGACAGGGCACAACAAGTTGCAACCCCGTCCCACAAATTTCATGGGCCTTTGGGCGAGCAAGACACGAAGGGCCCGACAATCTAAAATTTTAATATGATAATTACAGTATATAATAGTATTGATAAGAGTAAACTTGTAGCATATATTGAATTCTTCTTGCAAAAGTAACAATACATCAAAGAAGATAAAAAAACGATAAAATAACTATGATGGCCGGTTACCTCGAATAAAAGTATAATGCTTTAATGCTTTTTAAAAAGGCGTCTTTGGGCATTTCTTGATGCAAAATCTTCAAGAACATATTCAAGATTAATTGTATCTAAAATATCCTTCTCAATGCTGCACATAGCCAAGCCATTTAATCTTTCTTGTAGCATTGTTGACCTCAAACAATTTTTTAATAGCTTTAATTTAGAGAAGCTTCTTTCAGCTGATGCTACTGTCATCCTTTGGAATAGTTAAGAGAATCCGATATGCAATAGAAGCATTTGGATAACATTCTGCAACTTTAATAAAGTGAAGAATCTCAGATGCTAACATCAACTGATCTGGCAAAGTTACTTGCAACACTTTCAACTCAGAGAACAAATCATCTAACTCAACATCAGACTTGTTGTCATGAGAAAATTTATTCACAAATGTTGTGCAACAGTCTCGTAGATGACTATGATCAAGGACTTTAGATTTTCTGAATTGAACAAGAAACCAAATATTTTCTCAAATTCCTTTAGCTGATCAAATTGACTAGTCAATGAAACAATTGCATAATCAACAATAACCAGGAAGTACTCATCTTGGAAGTCATCCTCGGTAGCATCAACTTGCGCATCCAAATTTTTCCTCCCCAGTGGCTCCATCATTGGCATCAACTTGTGCATCTAAATTCTGCTCGTTTGTACCACCATCATTGCCATCAGCTTGTGTGATGATTGGCTGATCATGTTGTTGCCCCTGATTTTGAATGACTTCGACGTTTCTTTATGATGGAAAAAAACCTATGTAAAGCACCCTTTTGTGATTCTCTGGATTGAAGTTCTTGTTTTCTTTCTTTCCTTTTTTTTTGAGCACCAGACTTGTGTTTCTTTGGTAACATCTGACATGATAAAAAAAATAAATTAGAAATCAAATCCCTAAAGCCTCTATCGCTACGCGTAAGCACTAAGCATGCAGAGTATTAATCTTGATCAATTGATCTGTACACTTGTACTAGTTCATACGAATCATACCTTTGCCAAATTGCTGTGGAGGGACAGAAGGCCGTCCTTGTGTCCGTGTAGGGGAGTCTCCCTGCGTCGTTCGTCACTGGCAGATAAATATTGATTTCTAATTGCCGTACAGATCAATTAATCAAGATCAATACACTAGTACTAGTTCATACCTTTACAGAATTGGAATTGCCGTGAAGAAGGGCAGAAGGCCGACGGCCGGTCCTCGTGTGCGGCGTGCGTAACGGAGACGCGGAGTCGCCCCTGGCAGTCGCGAACTCACGATCGGAGATGAGATCGAGCCTGACGGCGGCTGGGCTGATGGGCTAATACAAAATTACACATACACATCTAGTATACACGTACGCTACCTCATGGGCCCCCAGCCTCATGGGCCCATGGGCATGCCTATGCAAAATGCGGTGATATTAGTGCTGCCAAAAGTGCTTTCACTGAGGTTTCATTGGTGACCAAGGACACCATACTGTACAACACCATGCTGACAGCTTATTCCAACCATGGTTTGATCCATACGTCCTCAGCCTCTACCAAGATATGACGCAACTTGAATTGGCTCCAACACCAGCTACATTTGTCGCCGTCATCTCAGCTTGCAGCCACCTTGGGCTAGTCGAGCAGGGAAAGCTTCTGTTCAGCTCTATGTTGTCTGCACACGGCATGAATCCGACAAGGGCCAATTATGCAAGCCTAATTGACCTCAGGGTTTCTCAAAGAAGCAAAAGGCATTATTGAGGCAATGCCGTTCCAGCCATGGCCTGCAGTATGGAGGTCACTGATGAACGGTTGCGGATCCATGGGAACAAAGAACTCAGTCTGCTTGCAGCAGAACAGATCCTGAGAACGGCGCCAAACAGTGATGGCGCATATGTGTCCCTGTCGCATGTCTACGCTGAAGATGGAGATTGGCGGTCTGCAGAGGATACCAGGAGGAAGATGGCTGAGAATCAAGTGCAGAAAGCGCAAGGTTACAGCAGTGTATTGCAGTGAATGTGAATATAGTGAATACATTTTTACAAGCATCTTGATAACAGATAGGCACACTGAAATTAGGCTAGATCAGCTGTTGTTTGGGCATTTGGTGTACAATGCATGCAAATGCGGAAAGGATGTTGTGTCTGTTTTGTGTGCATTCATAATTTAAGATGAGAGAACTTCAACTATAATGGGTAGCACTGAATACTGACAGAATACAGAATGTAGTTTTAAATAAAAAAAAAAGCCGGCACACAAGTCTGAATAAATATTAATGTGTTAATATCAGTCTCAATAAATATTAATGCAGACATGCGTTGCTATCCACAAGACAGAATTCGTCATTCCTGTGCAAGCAGATAAGCTGAATCCTTCGAAGTAAAGTAAGTACTACGTACTTTGTGTTCACTGCATGCACATGATGATCCTCAACAGGCAGGTCGCCATAAGCCTTTTCCTCCATGGTTCGAATGTGCCGTTCATCATGCACAGCACGAACATCCATAGTTCAGTACTTCAATTTATACTTTGTCACAGACCGGCACCCGAGGCTTATGTCCCATTCCTTCCGGGCAAAGGAATGGGGCGGAGGCTCGGAGGCATTTGCCTGCCGGGTCGTGTTCGTTAGGCTTGGGCAAGGCGGAGTGTCCTCCGAGACTTCGCCAAGCTACGAGTCGCTGGGGACTACCCCGTCCGGGGCCCTTGGCATGGCCCATGAGGCGGGTCGATTCCTGGGCCCTTGCCGACGTGGCCTTGTTTTGTGAGGGATCCATTTTGGTGGCCCCCAACACCGGGCTCTCCCTTTTATAAGCACGAAGGGGGGAGACGCCGGTTACATGCAAGTCTACGTGATATGAGAGATCGTGGATGAACCCCTGTAGTTTCTCCATGTAGCGGCGTGGAGGATGGGTGGTCGGTGCCTTCTTCTTCCTTGGATGACGTAGGGGGATGCTGGCTTGCGTGGGCGGCGTGGCCGTCGGTGCGAAATCTTCGGTTATGGGTGGATGAGGCGGCGTTGCACAGCCATCGAGTCTCGGTGGTTGAAATTCTGCACTTTGTGAGCTATGGATGCCGATAAAGCAAGACTTGACACCGGTCCGATCAGTCCTGCGAGAATCCTGTTTGGACAGCGGGAATCCAGGGCGCGCAGGGAGCATTTAATGCGCATGACCCCATTGTCGGAGTGGTTGGCCGAGGCGGGAGCAGTTGGTCGAGGGGGAGCGCTCGAGGGGGGTCCCCGAGGTGCCCATGGTCACATGGGATGTTCTCCGATTCGTCCGAGGCTTGGTCGGAAGGTCGGGAGTCCAGTTCATTCGCCGAGCTGCCCTCGGGTGATTATGAGATGAGGTCTTGTACTCCGTGCTTGGTTGGAAGTAAGTCTTTTCGTTAGTGAGACAATCAGGGTTCCCCTAATTGTGGTACCCGACAGTTTGTGTTGTTTGTTTGTGTTGTGTACAACTGTGCATTAAATTTATTTTTTCCGTGGAAACTATTTGTTCAAATTTGCATTGATAAGAATGGTTTATAGTAGTGGAGTCTAGCTCTGCGAAACTATGGTGGTTTCTAGCATTGGGAGTGCCCTTATCCCCCCCCCACACGGTGATAGGACTATCGGGCCGATGTGGCCCACTTTGCCATACGACCCGAGCTTATCGGCCCACTTTGCCAGCAGCCTAGTCGACCCCTGGATGACTATAGGGCCTGTCGGCCCTCCATAAGCCGATAGGCCTGGCCCCCCTACTACATTTGTAATTTTTTAATTAAATACTATATTTGGAATTGATCACTAAAAATATTATTATGGGGAAAAAACTCCTTGCAAAGAACCTGCACATTCTTCTTCAGTTGGTCAGGGGCAAGGCTGGGATCTGTGTCAGTACAATTATTATTAAGGAAAAAAAGCTCCATGCTGGGATGGGTCGGGATTATAAATTATGTAGCAGCGTAAACTATGTTCTTGTCAACAAACTAAAGCGTGCACTCCATTAGGGACGCCACTAGTTGCTGTCGCTTTTATACGCTTTCCTTCCCATATTTCATCCACCCAACCCAACTCGAGACGGCCTTGTGCCTGTAGTACTGTTGTGTGGCATATAGTATAGACGCGAGTCTCGCAAGAGACAACGTGAAATTGAAGGGCGGTTTCTAATAATCAATCAATATAAGCTAGCTTTTGATATGTACTCACACACGTTAGTTAACTTTCCGGCTTTTTTATGTTTTTATTTGGGGAACTGATCGAATATCCCGTACCTGCTAGCTGTAGCACTAAGCACAAAAAGGAACACTACCACTTGCTTATGCAGAATACAGAACGTGAAATTGAAGGGCGGTTTCTAAGGGCAGTCTCAATGGAGCCAGTCGAGGTTTCATGAGTGTTTAAATGATATTAAATGCAAGGCGTCACATCAAAAAAACTTCACTTTTGCATGAAACGCCTAGCAAAGAGAAGGAAAAAGTTTCACCATGGTGAAAACTTTTTGGGCACTTGTTTTCACATGCGTTGGAAACGGGTGAAACCCCATTGAGACAGAAATAGAGTTTCACCATGAAACTATGCAATTAACCATGCAATGAGAGAGAGACTGTGAGACTATCCGCACTCATGTTCCTCTATTTATCTTCTCTATACATCCTGGTCATCAAGATTCCCTCATTTACAGTACTTTCTCCGCACTCATCTCTCCTTTATATCTCTACTCTATACCAACTACCATCAGTGGGGTCCACTTGTAATTTTATCTAAACATATCCGTGTGAGATCTAGTTTTCAAGGATTTATTGAAACAAATTTAATGGTACAATCGGAATTTAATTTGGTTTTTTAGTTTACAAGTTATAGCTTTTTTTCGTTAGTATCATCTGTGGGGCCCATCGTTGGTGCTTTGTCTCCCACCTTTTCTCTCCTCTGCGCGCGTCGCATGCGTTTAGCGTGGCCACCGTACCTACTGGGACTGTGGCGAAAAGTATGGACGAGCGGGACGATAGCGTTCCCCGCTGCAGCGAAATTTTCGTCATCTGCTCCCTGGAGGAACCCGTAGCGTTCCCAGTGCAGATAGTCTGAGACCTTTAAGCCTATGAAACTGCGCAATGAAACTATACATTGATGGAGATGTCTATTTCATGCCAAAGTTTCATCTTGAAAACCGGGAAGCGAAACTCTCCATTGAGACTGGCCAATGATATATACTCACACGTTAACTTTCCACACGGGCTTATCTTTTACTCTTTTATTTAGGGAATCTGATTATCCCGTACCAGCTAGCTCTAGCTCTACGCACAAAAGGAACACTACCACTTGCTATGCAGAGTAGTACAGACTAGGTGACCCAGTTATATATGTATATTCTTTTATTTTATTTAGGGCAAGGTGACCCATTTATATTAGACATTAACCACTCATGGATCTTTATACTCCTGTATAACTAGGGAACGTATCTCGTGCAAAACGGTCATAAACACCTTGAGTTGCTTTAGACATCTATCCTTTGCACATCTGGCAGCCATCTCACCCTCTTGGCTTCTTCCTTGATTTTTCTCATATAGTCCTCTAGCACCCCAATCTTGTCTCCTGAACATAGAATTTTCCAATTCTGTACATGTCCATGAATCTTGTAGTATAGAACTTCCATACTCTTCCATCCTGATTTCTAAAAAGCACAACTCATTCATGAGTTTCCCGATAGACCAAATAACCACAGATGTCACAGAAAACTTTTTTTGACTAAGCCAACAATTGCCTACAGATTCAAAATTTGTACCCACTGTTCTACCTTTGATCAGAGATATACTCAACCAGCATTGTGTTGCAACAGCACAGTCAAAAAAAGTGTTGGCAAGATTCTAATTTTGAGCAAAACAAACAAGTCTTATCCTTTACCTCTCTACGTTTTGCCAAATTACCTCCAGTCAGGGCCCTGTTATTGGACAATAACCATAGAAAAATATGGACTCTAGGTAGTATCTTAAGGCCCCAAATAGCAGGAACATGGACTTGTTTAATACCCCTATAACTAATCAGTTTGTATAAAGATTGGGAGGAATAAGTGCCCTTAGCAGTGAACTGCCAAACCATTTCATCCTCTTCTTGAGAGAAATTAATAGTAGAAATCAGCTCGATAACTTCTAGCCAGCTTTGATACATATCTTCACCGACTGTTCTCCTAGAAGTACATTTCAAATTACTACCATCCCACAAATCTATTATAGTTTTGCCTTCTTCATTCGTGATTCTGTAGAGAGGCCAAAATTGGAAAGCTAGGCTAGAAGAGCCTATCCATGTGTCCTCCCACAATCTAATTTTTCTTCCATTCCCTACCTTCCATTTGTAACCCATTCTTCTAGCCTTGACAACCCACATAAACCCACCACGCTGATGGACCCGCCGCCCGTGCCGATCGATCCGCCCGCAAGACCGATGGATCCGCCGCCCACGCCGCTTGATCCGGCCGCCCGGCCGTTCAATCCAGCCGCGCCGCTGACTCGGCGCGCACCGCCCGATCCGGCGCGCGCGCCGATGGATCCGCCTTTAGAGCGCTTCGGTCGCCCGCCGCGCCTCTCGATCCGGCCGCGGCTGATCCGCCGCCCGCACCGCCGATCCGCCGCGCGCTGATGGATCCGCCCGCGAGCGCTTCGATCCGCCCGCCCGCGCCGCTCCATCCGGCCCCGCGCTCCATCCGCCCGCCGCCGGAGAGGAAGGGGAAGGGAGAGGGAGGGCCGGCTTCGGTGGTGACGCCGCCGCCGGGAGAGGAAGGGGAAGGGAGAGGGAGGGCTGGCTCGGGAGAGGATGGGAGAGAGAGAGAGACTTGGTCGGTAGAAGTGAAGTGGAGTGAAACCCTAGTGCTCATATATATATTTGTTGCCACCCGAAATGGGCTTTTGGGCTGATGGGTTGAGCCTGATTTTTAAATGGCGGACTAACTATAAAAAACCACCACAGTTAATCTATTTATCATGATGGTTTTAAAACCAACACGGTTAATGGAAAGAAAACCACCACGGTTAATTGGGGCATTAACCGTGGCGGTTTTCTAAATAACCGCAACTATTAAACTTTTAGAAGCGCCCGTAAAATCAATTATGTAGTAGTGAAAAGACCACAACAAAAAGGGCATTTTTTTAGCAACCATGTCCTACTTAGTCTACAAAAGGACATTATCTGGGTGTGGACGATGCCACGTCTTCAAGTGCTCGTCATGCTTCCACTTGGGTGCTGCCTCTCCTGATTGGATGATCTATGTTTGTTGGGATTGGTCCTCCTTCACTCAACCAGCAAGGATGCCCCGCCCCCGTGTGTATGCAGTGCAGGGAGGCGCGTCTCTAGTTGCTCTTCCTGCCTATTTAAGCAGCAACATCCGCTTCTCAGTTTGTCACCCGCCACTATACCACTACCACGGTACCACCACATAGCCTCTCCCAAATCGCCAAAAAACACACACTGACAAACGTAGCCTCTTCCTCTCTCGTCGATCTGCATTGATGTCGAATAATCCCAACGGCCCGCTGGAGCAGCGGGCGCTCTGGCCCCGCGTGGTGTCACGGAATTATGATGGCTACTAAGATAACTGGAGTTTAGAACTGATTACACCGGCCGCCGGGCGAAACCTTCGCTCGACGCCGCCGCCGCCAGACCACCGGCTGAGTTCGACCAGACAAATAACGTGTTCCCACTCGACTCTCTCCTCTCGGGCAAGCCAGCTTTACAGGTGCTCGGCACCGCCCGTTTTCGTGGGCCGCTTCAACGCTTAGACCATTCGGGCCCGAGAGTAACGCCTATTGGGCTTCATGCTTCGTTTCTCCTTGGCCGGCCCCCGTTGTTGAGTCCGAAGGCACCTCTTCGTCACCGACTTCATGCTCGACGGTGACATCCCCCCTCCTTCAAAACGGCTTGCCCCCCAAGCGGTGCTCCCGAAGTCTTGGCGCGGTGCTTCTTCATCCTCCCAGGTTGAGAGTTCAGGTGGCGAGATGAGACCAGCGGACCGAAAGCACTTGAGGTAGCGCACGAAGGTATTTGTTGCGCACGATGATCCGAAATTTGCACAGAACTTGAAGATGGTTAGTAACATCGGGCAATGTGGGGATACCTGAATAGTAGAGGGGACAGCTTTTTTCAATTGCGAGACATGGAACACCGGGTGTATAGAGCTTGTCTTGGGAAGATCAAGCTTGTATGCCATATCACCAATTTTGGAGAGAATTTGATAAGGTCCAAAGTATCTGAATGACAGCTTGTTGGAAGACCTCACTGCCAAGGATGTTTGAATGTAAGGCTGTATCTTGAGATAGACCATGTCTCCCACATTAAACTCTCTCGTGAGTTCTCTTGGCATCGGCATAATGCTTCATTTTTATACTGTGCCCTTGACATGTGTTGTTTCACTACGATGCATAAGATTCCTTTCTCTGAGCCAAGTGTCCAGATCTTCATGTTGA
Source organism: Hyparrhenia diplandra (assembly GCA_015847255.1). Lineage (NCBI taxonomy): Eukaryota > Viridiplantae > Streptophyta > Magnoliopsida > Poales > Poaceae > Hyparrhenia > Hyparrhenia diplandra. The sequence goes on along the minus strand of JADLZK010007339.1, from coordinate 537,901 downwards.
CAGGAGTCTACTACATCAATGCCAATTTCATTTGGATCATGACCATAAAGAATTTTGAATGGTGAGTGACCCGGGGAGGAATGATATGAGGTGTTATACCAAAATTCTGCGAGAGAGAGATAGGATGCCCATTTTTCGGGCTGGTGTGGACAAAACATCTCAAGTATGTCTCTAAGCATTGATTAACTCTTTCGGTTTGACCATCGGTTTGAGGATGATATGAGGTGCTCATGATCGGGTCCACTTTTAACAGTTTGAATAGCTTCCTCCAAACTTTCTTTGGAAAATATTCTATCTCTATCGACACAAAAGAATTTTGGGAAGGCCATGGAGTTTGAAAACTTGGTCCAAATAAGTATTTGCCACTTGCGGTCTGGTGAATGGGTGTGACAATGGTATGAAATGAGCATATTTGGAATACTTATCCACTACCACAAGAATGCAATTAAATGATTTGGACCTTGGGAGACCCTCAATAAAATCAAGAGTAACAAATTGCCATGCACCGGATGGGATTGGTAGAGGGCTAGCAAACCTGGGTAAGGTACCCTCTCAACTTTAGCTTTGTTGACAAGTGGCACATTCATTGACAAACTGTTGAACAGAAGCTTTCAAGTGAGGCCAAGCAAACAGGTTTCTTGATTACGTAGTAAGTGGCTTCAATGCCTGAATGACCTCCAACAGGACTACGTGTGTAGAGCTTGTAAAATCTTGTGCTGAATAACAGTAGCTGTGCCCACATAGATTCTGGATTTGTAATAAATCAAACCATCAGTCAAAGCATAAGAGCCCATAGGAGATTTAACTGACAGTTCTTGTAACAGTTGAGTGGCTCGGGATCTTCCAAATAGGCGACCTGTAACTCCCCTGTAACCAATTAGCTTTGAGAGCGTGACGTGCCAGACAATTCTTCAATTTGAGCATGATTGGTTCTTGACGGGGCATCTGCTACAAGATTTTCTTTCCCCTTCTTATAGATGAGCTTATCTTTGAAGGCCAAGTAACTTGGTGAGAGCTTTGTGTTGCCGAGGGGGTTGCTAATCTCGATCATCTAAATGAATTAGACTCTTCTGATCAGTTTTAATAGTAAACTCCATTTGCTGTAAATAAGATCTCCAGTGATCAACAAATGTGAGAATGGCCATACATTCTTTCTCATAGACTGATAACCCTTGAGCTTTGGGTCCAAGTGCTCTCTACGATGTAGGCTATAGGATGACCTCCTTGTTGCAACACAGCTCCAACCCCTTTATCAGAAGCATCTGTTTCAATCACAAAAGGTTTGGAAAAGTCCGGAAGAGCTAACACTGGGGCTGTTACTAGAGCTTGTTTAAGGGCATCAAAGGATGACTGATGCTCAGATGTCCAGATGTATTGTACCCCTTTTTTGAGTAAAGCAGTCAGAGGTTGGGCTAAAAGACCATAGCACTTTACAAACTTCCTATAGTATCCAGTCATCCCAAGGAAACTCCTGAGTTCTTTCACACAGGTTGGTTGGGGCCATTCAGCTACAATTTGAACCTTAGATGGGTCAGTAGCAATACCTTCAGCAGAGATGACATAGCCCAAATAATGTAATTTCTATTGAGCAAAGTGGCACTTCTTCAGCTTGACATAGAATTTCTGGTCTAGCAGGATTTGAAACACCTGTTTGATATGTGTCAAATGCTCAGCCCAGGTTTGACTATATATCAACACATCATCAATGAAAACTACCACAAATTTTCTCGAGGCAAGATGAGAGGATAGCATTCATCACATATTGAAAAGTTGGTGGACCTCCGATGACCCCATAAGGCATAACCTTGTACTCATAATGTCCATTATGTGTGCGGAATGCGATTTTTGTATTCTTCACCACTTGCCATCCTGATTTGGTGGAAACCAGAACACAAATCCAAACTAGTAAACCATGATGCTCCATGAAGTTCATCAATTAACTCTTCAATAACGGGAAGGGGATATTTGTTTTTTTCACGGTTAAGGCATTCGGTCTTCTGTAGTCAATGCACATTCTCCAATCTCCTGTCTTCTTTTTCACTAGCGACCTTTGGAGATCTTGAAGGGGCTATTACTGTTTTGAATGAGTCCTTTGTCAAGCAATTCCTGCACTTGCCTCTCAATCTCATCCTTTTGAAAAGGGTTGTATCTGTAAGGCCTTAGCCTAAATGGTTGAGCACCAGGTAGTAAAGGTATAGAATGATCTCCTTCCCTAGTTGGTGGGAGTTCAGGAATAGGTTGAAACAATGGCTGGTACTGATCAATGATTGTTTGTATTTCTGGAGGTATAGGATTGGCCTCTTCATTTCTTTGTTTGTGTAAAAGACAACTCAAGAGAAAACAGAATGGAATCCTGTTTTCCATGGCTTGTAACTGTGCTTGAGATATTGGAGGTCCCCAAACAGTTTTGGGTTGAATACCCTGCAACAGGATTTCTTCACCTTCATGTACTATTTTCATCCATTTAGCCTCCCAATGAACCTTCATTGGACTGTATATAGAGAGCCAGTCCATTCCTAGAATTATATCATAACTGCCCAATGGTATGATCTTGAATGTAGTTTTGAAAGTATGACCTTGAATAGCCCACTGAAAATTTGGTAGCTCATGAGAACAAGTAATTTCACTGCCATTAGCTACTTTGACTGAAACAGGATGTTCTAAAGGTTGCCAGCCCCTGACACCAGTCACAAGGTGCTCATTAATGAAGCTATGTGTGCTTCCAGAATCTACCAGCATGTACACTTCTTTATCAGCCAGAAAACCTCTGAATCTCATGGACTTAAATGTTTTGATGCCATGTCTTTGCTGAAATGAAAGTTCCATAAGATCTTCTCCAGAATCTTCATCTTGTTCTACTTCTTCTGGGAATTCATCTGGTACGTCTTCCCAGACTTGCTCAATAGCCTGAAGAGACACTTGTGCTGGACATTTGTGATTGAAGTTCCATTTCTCTCCACACTTAAAACAGAGGCCCTTGGCCCTTCTGAATTTCTTCAGAGCAATCAACCTATCTTCATGAGTCTTGGTTGGAGGCACTGTTTTTGCAGAATCTTGATGTTTCTTGTCAGCTTCAGAAACATTGTGTTTGGACCCACCAGTACTAGATTCTGAATGGTATCTTTTATAAGAATAACCAGTATCTTGTTTCTTCCCATCTTTGGTACTGGGCATTGGGAAAACTTGATCCAGCATTGCCTCCTCCTGTATCAAAGCCAAAGAACTAGCAGTATCTAGGTCTTGAGGCCTATGTAACATAAGTACAGAACGAATTTCTTTGCTTAAGCCATCAACAAATCTATTTGTAATGACAGACATGGGAAAATTTGGATCATGGGCTAATAAGCGGTGTACCACATCACTAAATTGCTCTATGTACTCAGCAACTGTTGTGAGCTGTTTGATATGGAAAAACTGTCTAAGTAGGTGGTTGTGCTCATCTTTGTCAAATCTGTTGCACACAGCTATAACAAAGGCTTTCCAATCCATGAGTCGATGGATGCCTCCATGGTTTGGAACCACAAGGCTGCTGAACCCATCATTCTCATAGTTGCATACTTGACCCATTTGGCAGGATCAGTGGCATACACATCAAAAAATGTTTCACATCTCTTAATCCACAACCTAGGATTTGTACCATCAAAACGTGTAACTCTACATTGGGTATGGGTGGATGTACTTTGCATGATAGTAAAACCTATTCATATGACTCAATGGAAGTGCTGTAGGAATAGCATGACTGTCAAGTATAGGTGGTGGGTGATGCAGAGTTTTCGAACCTGATGTCTGGGGTTGGCCCGGGGCGACGGTATACACCGCCCCAAAGCCCTCGACGCCGCGGTCTAACGACCCAGATGCCGCCTCATTAGGGTGAAGCTCCAGATCTGCGGAGCTCGGCATCTCGACCCCATCGACAGAGAAGTGATTCTCCTTGATCACCGCCGTCAGAGACGATGTTGCAGAGTTGTCGTTGCCGTTGGTCTCGTTCGCCGATGGTCGGGGAGCCGTGCTTTTTCCCAGCACGCGATCGAACTTCTTGCCCATCTCCAAGACGGCGCTCTCCAAATGATCGACGCGGCTGTCGACCTCCGGTTTCCAACGTAGGAACTCTGTCTGCATCGTGCGCATCTCCGCACGCATCTCCTTGACATCGCCCTTGTTCTCACTCAGCATGGCGATGATCTTGCCATACTGCTCTTCAGGAGTGACCTGAGCCATCTGACGCCTTGTGTGGTAAGAATGATTTGCCAGGATTCAACTTGGAACACGAAAGAGGGGAAAATTTTGGTGGATTTGCGGAGGATTGGCGGCGGATTCGTGGTGGATTTGCGGTGGATCGAGACCTGAGCTGATACCAATGTCACCGGAATTATGATGGCTACTAAGATAACGGAGTTTAGAACTGATTACACCGGCCGCCGGCGAAACCTTCGCTCGACGCGCCGCCGCCACAGCCACCGGCTGAGTTCGGCCAGACAAATAACGTGTTCCCACTCGACTCTCTCCTCTCAGGCAAGCCAGCTTTACAGGTGCTCGGCACCGCCCGTTTTTTCGTGGGCCGCTTCAACGCTTAGACCATTCGGGCCCAGAGTAACGCCTATTGGGCTTCATGCTTCGTTTCTCCTTGGCCGGCCCCGTTGTTGAGTCTGAAGGCACCTCTTCGTCACCAGCTTCATGCTCGACGGTGACACGTGGTTTGGTCCGCATGCGATCCTGGAGGCGGTCGAGCGGCTCGTCGTCGTCAGCGACAACAACAACGCCGCTCATGGGTGGACCTTGGAACAGATCAAGGACTCCTTGATGCGGGTGCAGACACACCGGAAGCTGCAGGAGATGGAGGAGGAGGAGAAGCTGCTGCAGAAGACGGAGGAGAAGCTGCTGCAGAAGACGGAGGAGAAGCTGCTGCAGAAGACGGAGGAGAAGCCGCCCTTTTCAGTCATAATAAAAGAGATTGAGCAGCTGCTGCAGAAGACGGATAAGGATCTGCTGCAGGAGACGGAGGAGAAGCGTTCAATCATACAAAAAAAGATGGAGGAGGAGCTGCCACAGGACTTGTTCGACGCCACGCTGCGGGAGGAGCTCGCTAAGCTCCTCCAGATGGGCGATCTTAAGGAGGTGGTGGGAGTCGGTGGGGGAGCACTACACGCTGTCCCTCCCTACCTCCCGTGGCGGTTTCGTCCGGATAAGGTCCTGGAGGCGGTCAAGAAGCTCGACGAGGGCAACCCCGCCTCCGGTGGGTCGACGTGGGAGCAGATCAGGGATTTCTTGAAGCGAGAACACCAGCCGCATAAGCCACTGCCGCAGGACTTCGACACCGTGCTGCGGACGATACTCTCCCTGCTCCACCAGAGGGGCCACCTTACCATGAACATCAGGGGACCTGCCAATGGCGGCCTGCAGCAATACACTCTGCAGCGGGCCCCGGCGACCGACGAGCCCAATCCCATTCACATCCCTGGCTATCTCTGGTGCTATTATCTCGGCTACAAGCTGGGCGCCGGTGACGCCTTGGATGGCTCTGACTATGGCGAGCAAATGACGGAGGAATATGACTATTTGGCTTATAATCTCAGGAAAAATCGCAACGCCCCGCGGTGGTTTGATTTGGAGAGGGTCTTTGGTCCGCGGACGGTCCTGGAGCAGGTGGAGCGGCTCTGCCTCCACGACGACTTGAACAACACCACCACCGGGTGGACCGTGGAAGACATCAGAGACTCCTGAAACGGACACACATGCAGAGTGAGAATCTGCCAGAGGGCTTCGACACCACGCTGCGGGCGACGCTCATTAGGCTCTGCAAGAGAGGCTATCTTGAGAGGCTGGACGGGCAGCGCTACAAGCTGTCCATCACCCCTCCCTGCTTCCCGTCGTGGTTTTATCCCACGACGGTCCTGGAGGCTGTCGAGGAGCTCGACCACGACGGCTACTACGCCGGTGGGTGCACCAGCGGACATATCAGGGGTCACTTCGCGAGCAAACACGGCCATAAGCAGTTGCCGTGGTTCGGCACGCTGCTGCGGACGACGCTCTCTGTGCTCCACCAGAGAGGACACCTTACCTGGGGAGACAGTGGCCCGCAGCACTACACGCGGCGACACGCTCCGGCCTCGGCGCGTTATATCGACGATGATCTGCTTTCCTATTATGTCGGTTACAAGCTGGGCCGTGGTCGTTACGGCTTAGATGACGGCACGGAATCGGGCAAAGCTGGTGACGCCGCCCCTGAATTATTAACAACAAATCGGCAAATAATCCAGGGAACGACGACACATCAGAGACGGAGGTGGGATCGATCTTTATATCCGATTCATTATTTGCCTTTCATTTCTGTGGCGTTCAAAACTAATCTATATAAATTTTGTCATGTGTAGTCAATGGTGCGAACTGAAGCCGGCCAACAAGATGAAAAGACAAAGGTTGCAGCTTGGAGAAGAGAAAAAGGTGACATATCTCTTTGATTGTGTGAAACGCTAATAGATCCTAATGCCCACACCATTTCCAGAGAAGACCTCAGTCGTCCTCGTCTTGCCTAGATTCAGCCCTACTATATACTACTCCCTCCGTTTATAAATTATAAGTCACTTTAATTTGATTTACCTATTTCGCTATATACGTAGACATATTATTATATCTAGATGTGTAACAAAATAGATGTACCAAAAAAAGTCAAAGACTTATAATCTCTCCGCATCACTATTAGAGGGCGTTTTAGAAAAGGTTTGGGTCAAACATTGGGAATATAAATCACGAATAACTTATAAGTCGTTGAGTTTGTAAATATGAAAATCATATCAATAGATTTTTCTTAAAATTATACTTTCATTATATACATATATAACTTTCTAAAAACTATTTTTATAAAAAACAAAAAGTCAAAGTTGTGCTTTGGAGACCGTGTTGATGTCGTAAATGTCTTCTAATAGTGATACGGAGTGAGTAATTTCGAGCGGAGGGAGTACTAGTGATATATACTAGTACTAGTTGCTTTCTAGTGCTTAATTAATAACATTTGGCCCTCATATTAATTCCTTTATGGTCTTCTGGATGCTGGACAACGTACAGAAACGGAGGGACCAACAACGTTTATGGTACGCGATACAGAGGGTGTGTTTATCGTTCATTGGCCATGGTATTCTGTATGGTCTCTCTAAAATACAAGGAGGAGGCGGACAGAGACCACGAGTGGACATCACGAAGAAGAGACCTATAAGTGGATAAAGTGGGCGTTGATGGATGTAATTGTTCCATCGGTTGTGTTGATTGCGATGGTCATCATCCAGATATCCTTCGACCTAGACCTAGAAGACACATCACAAAAACCGCGTGATGATAAAGGCGAAAATACAAGAGTCCAGACCGATAAAAAACAACGCCTGAAAAGGATATTATATCAGGCACTGCTCTCATGGTCAAAGATTTTGTACGCTTCACTCAAAGAAGCACCTGGCGTAGACGACGGCATTGCGCATGCTGTTGCTTTCGTGTGGGATATGGCTACTGCCCTTTACCTTGGGTGGAATCATTGTTGCCTTGACAACCGAATGCCCCAAAGTACAAGCAGCCTTGACCAACCGATGCCCCAAAGTACAAGCACATGGAGAGCCCCGTTAGCTTGGGTGTGGAGCCATGTCACCAACGCTGGTAAGAAAGCCAGTACCCAAACTGAAGCTACTAAAAAAGAGCTAAGATCGGTGTTCATGGAGGGAAGCGGAATGGCAAGCCCACCAACCCACGGTTGTTTGTCCCGTTGTGAATGGGCTTTTGTTTTGTTTTCGTTATGCCGGCCCATGTATGTCCCGTTGTGACATGAATGTCCAAAACTAGCACGCACAGTGCTTTTTATTTGTCGTTCAATTTCTTTTTTTCTCATATCATTCTAGTTGTTCAATCAAAATCAACCTGAGACACAGGTCCTCTAGGTGTGCTTCCTTTCGTCCTTTCTGGGATTTTGTTTCTTGTTTGTTAATAACTATGTTTGATGAGGATGCAGAGTCTTCCATGGTGCACAATTTTATGTCAAAGCAGAATTGCCCGAGCACATCAAGTTTCACAAAAACATATTCTGGCAACAACTATGTTTGATTAATCAGGTACTAGTATATATCGCCACTCATCATGGTTGGCCGCTCATTCACGAATGGAGTGCGATGATGCTCGGTGCAAAACCTTCCTCCTTGTCCTTGATACTACCTGCAAGAACAGGAGCATCAGCATGGCTGTTCCCCCAACCCGCAATTGCCTCCGCCACTTTCACCGCACTCGCCAGCGGCATCTGCAGCGCTGCGGCCGTCACTCCCGCCGCCACGGACCCCTTCGCCACCTCCATCTCGGCTTCCAGTTCCGCCGCGTCGCCACCGTCCACGTCCACCAGCTCCCGGCTCCACGCGTCCGCCATAAAGCTCGGTGTGTCGGCCGACACGTTCACCGCGAACCACCTCCTCATCTACTACGCAAAGCGCGGGCACCTCGCGAGCGCACTGGGCGTGTTCGACGAAACGCCACGACGCAACCTCGTCACCTGGACGGCCATGGTGTCCGCCGCGGCGCGTGGCGGCGGCGAGCCTGACCTGGGGCTCCAGCTCTTCTCCGTCATGGTCAGGTGCGGGTTCTGCCCCAACGAGTTTGCTCTCGCCAGCGCGCTCGGCGCTTGGTGCCACTGTTGGTCCGTGGTGGTGGATGGTGTGAAGCTCGGCTGTTCCTTCATGGCCTCGCCGTCAAAGCTGGTCTGGATGGGAATCCTTACGTGGGGAGCTCGCTGATGCTGCTGTATGCCAAGCACCGGCGTGTCGCTGCTGTGGAGCGAGTGTTTGCAGGCACAGCGAACAAAGATGTGGCGTGCTGGAATGCGATGCTGGAGGGCTTCGTCGCCAATGGCCGTGGGTATGAGGTGATGAGGACAGAACATTATTTCAGCTGTCAAGGCTTCCTCGATCACCTGCGACTTGAACTTTGTGCGGCAGGTCCATGGTCTTCTCATCTACAGCGTGTTTCAGTCCAACACCTCAGTGATGAACACACTCATGGATATGTATTTCAAAGCAGGACAGAAGGAAATGGCAGTTGATATCTTTGCTAAGATTCGGCAGAAGGATACTGTTTCTTGGAACACAATGATATCAGGCCTGGCAAACGATGAGGATGAGAGGACAGCTGCGGACTGCTTTGTCGACATGTCATGGTACAGCGCGCCCCGATCTCCGTTGCCGATCGTCTACGCCGCGCCCGGCCCGATCCTCCGCCATCGACGTGATCGGCGTGATCACGCCGCCCCCCCGACCTTCGCCGCCAATCGTCTACGTCGCGCCCGGCCCAATCCTCCGTCCACGACCGATCGACTTCATCGCGCATCGCGTCTCCGTCGCATGCCCGGCCAATCCTCCGCGTGCCGCCCCGCTCCACTCGCGCCCTGTCCTCGTCGATCCGATGGCTGAGACGGAAGCCGCCCCAGCGGCCCCCGTCGCCCAAGAGGAGCGATCGTGCAGCCGAGGGCGCCCGCCGCCGCCGGGCAGCTGCTGATCGTGCCGCCAAACTGGGCCAGCGTCACGAGGCAAAAGCACGCTGTCGCGTGGAGCGCCGCCATCGCCGTCCTCAACATCAAAGTCCTCGTGCCCCAGGTTCTGGATCGCACCAGTGACAACTACAACCGCTGGAAGAACATGTTCCTCATTATTCAGGCCGCTACATCCCGACAGACCATGTCCTCTCCGGCGTCGTCAACGGCGACCGCCCCGGTGTGGGTGCAGATGGACTGCACGGTGCTTACACAGCTCTACCGCACCCAGCCATGCCGATCTCCAACAGTCCACGATGACCCGCAAGTTGAATGCGCTAGCGGTTCCCAGGCTCTACCTCGAGAATGAGTTTCTCGGCCAGCGGGAATCACGTGCACTCCTCCCGCCGGCCGAGTTCCGTGCGGGCGGCGAGGTTCGGCCCACTATCACCGATTTCTGGCTCGAGACGATGGCGGCCACCCTCAGCGACTTCGGCGATCCGATCGGGGATCGGACCCCCGTCCTCACTCTTCTCCGCGGGCTCAACGGCAAGTTCCGCCCGATGGTGTCCAACCTCGGATGCGGCAGCCCTTCCCCACCTTCAAGAGGCCCGCACTCGCCGCTTGAGGAGATCGACATCGACGACGTGGGTCGCCACCGAGTCCGCCGCCCGGTGGCGCGTCCCGAACCGCCCGGCATCCACACCGACGGCCCTCTTCACCAACCCACGCCCTCCCTTCCGGGCGGCCCCCCTGGCGGTGGCAACCCCGGCCGGGCGGGCAAGGAGGGCAGCGCTCGGGAAGCGCCCGGCCGCGTGGGTCGCCAAAGAAGCGGCAACGCAGCAGCGGCCGGCGGCCCTCGCCCCCATGTCGCTTCTACAACCCCCCCGGGCGGGCACCTTTCAGCCGCGGGCCGCCCGGTCGAGGGGTGGCTCGGGTGGCTCCGAGTTCCGTCCACCTCGGGCCGCGCTTCTGCTCCTCACCGCAGCAGCAGCCTACGCCCTCGGCCCACCACCCGGCTTTTGGCTACGGTGGTCGCAGCCCGGCCCGGGCAGGCAACAAGCGGAAGCGATCCTGGCGCCGCCGCCGCAGCGGCGGTCACCCTAGACACCCATGCATGGTGCATCGTGGGATCCGTCGGCGCTTGTCAACAACTTCAACACTATGACGCCGATGCCCCGCCCGTCGGGTGAGTGGTACGTGGTCTCCGGCGCTGGTGCACACATGGTCAACAACACCGGTATAATTTCCTCCGCTCACCCTCCTTCGTCATCTAGTCCTTCATCTATCATTGTTGGTAATGGGGCATCGCTTCCCGTTACATCCATTGGGTCACATTCTTTTTCTAGTGCACAACGTCCTCTTGTTCTTTCTAATGTCCTCGTTTCACCACATATTATTAAGAACTTAATTTACGTTCGTCGCTTTACCACTTGATAACAATTGCTCTATTGAATTTGACCCATTTGGCCTCTCTGTGAAGGACCTTCGGACACGGAGCGTGATCGCCAGTGCAATAGCACGGGTGATTTATACCCGTTCTTCCCCACCACCAAAGGCAGACACCACCGCCTTCGCCGCCATCACCTCGACACCGATCTACGGCACCGTCGCCTTGGTCACCTCGGGCACGCCGCTTTATCCCAGCTTATTAGTTCTCATGCTATTCCTTGTAATAAGTAGCACCTTGGTCATGTTTGCCATGCACGCCAATTAGGCCGCCATGTGCGTTTACCCTTCAATTTGTCAAACTCTGCGTCTTTGTTCGTCCGTTTGATCTTATACATTGTGATCTTTGGACATCCCCGTGGTTAGTGTATCGGGCTACAAATATTATTTAGTAATTTTTTGATGATTGCACTCATTACACCTGGACTTTTCCGTTGTGTCTTAAGTCCGACACATTCCCCACATTGACAAATTTCTTTGCCTATGCACGCATCGCTTGATTCGACGGCACCATCAAGGCGATCGGTCGCGACGGTACGGCCGTGAATTTGATCATTCTTCGGCCCGCGTTCTTCCTCGCTCATGGCGCTATCCTCCGGATGTCGTGCCCCTACACCTCTCAGCGACGGCCGTCTTTGAACGCACCCTCCGCACCATCAATAACATCGTCGCGGTCCCTTCCCGTTTCAGGCCGGTCTACCTCCCCTTATTGGGCTGACTCCTCCACACTACCACATATCTCCTAAATTGTCACCCCACGAAAACTCTAGACGGCCAAACATCTTACTTCGACTACACGGCACACAACCCTCCTACTCCCATCTTGAGTTTTTTCGGTTGTGCGTATTATCCCAACCTTTCCAGTACCACTCCACATAAATTATCACCTCGGTCCTACTAATTTTTTAACCTTGTTACATCGGTAATTTTTTGATGTAATAGGGCCTAAATTGATGTGATAGCTTGGTGTCTGTTGGCATTTGTTAAGTGCTAAAAGAATATGAAGGATTCTGCAAGCGCACAGAACACCTACCATTGTAGCTTTTCCCTAGGATGAGTATTCTAGAGTATCGTATCCACAGGGAAGCTTTGGCTAAAGAATTCTAATAAGTCACAATCATGTATCCACTAACTTAGCAAACCACTAGACGATAGTGAGGAGGTAATTGTTAAAGGATAAGTAAATATCAAAGCATAAAATAATAACCTACCTAAGATATCAAAGAATAACTAAACTAATTAAGAGGTCAAAGGGAGAGATCAAGGTTCCTGAATAGTTCTCTATTACTTAGGTTCTATGATAGTAATCATACCATAACACTTCGGGACATCAGAACACTAGCCACGAAAAGAGATGAGAAGGGGGCTAGGAAGCTCCGACTTCGGTCCTACAAACACCAACCCGAACGTGGTGGAATACGCCGTAGGTCGTGGCTGTCACCACCACCGGGCTACCACAAACTATCCGTGGGGTTGGATGCAATCTTAGGTAACCTCTAGTCTAGACACCATGTCTACACTATCAATTACTACTCTAATTATGTCTATAACTAGAGCACTCGATGCGAGCGAAGATCCCATGCAATTTCATAACAACTATACTAACCAAATATATAAAAGTCATGGAAGTAAATAGAGATCAAGATAAATATATGAATCGCATAAGTCTTGTAGAGAAGATATAAAGACATACCATACTCAAGACATCTCGAGCAGGAGCATAGCTCCACTCTCCTTTACTCTTGATTAGATCTAAGTTAGATCTAATCTAGTTCTAATTACATGGCTAATCTACTTCTAATTACATGACTAATCTACTTCTAATCTACTTCTAATTCTCTAATCCCTGAGAGAGAGAGGTTATCCTTACATTGGGACACCTCTACAACTGAGAGATAATGAATAGAATGAGATAGAATGAATTAGGGTTTAGCCCTAGGGTCAGGGAGTCTTCTTATATAGCCCTTGGCGATGAACGACAGCCCCTTGGATCAAAACCGACCTTGGCAACGGTGTAGATACAACCTCAATGGCGGTAACAAACCGACCTACAAAGCGGGTTGGAAACGGACTCCAACTCTTGGCGGCCGTCGAGATTGGGCCTGGCAGCCGCCAGTCCATCATGGAAAATTGGACCGAGCTTTTGTGAGTGCGTAGATCTCGTCGATAGCTTTGTAATGACTGTATTTTGCAGGAAACGGAGTCCGGATGAGAAAGTTATGACCGTTTTAGTGAACTGCGCTCCTCGCAAAATCATATCTTTTTGATTACGGACTCGAATATAGCAAACAATATATCCGTTTCGATCGCCTCGACGAGCTCTTTGCAATGGTGCTATCTTGGAATATATTTGTAACATGTTTATGCTTCATATGTCTTGCAAACTCTAGGCTTTTCCTGTTTAGTCCCCGAAAATATATAAATCACCAAAACTTGTGGAACTATGTTAGTAAAGCCCGTAGTCTATGTGATTATTCATTTTATGCCCTTATTTCATGTTTTAGTTGACTAGTAAAATTATGCTATAACAGGTGTCAACAGTGTCACATCAGTTTTGTGTTTGATGCGAGCCGATGCAAGTGCTCTTGATGCAATAGCCTTTCGCATCAGTTACTTGTGGTTGATGTGAGAAGCAACTATTGCATCGCCCATCCATTGTCTCTTGCATCAAAATTGAGAGATGCAAGAGCTTATTGCATCGAAATCATGTTGATGCAATACATCTATTGCAACGCTATCGTTTGATGCAGGAGACTATGTTGCATCAATATTAGGTTCGATGCTATATAATCTTGTGCATCACCATTTTGATCCGATGCAAGAGGTTCTATTGCATCACCATTTTGGTTCGATGCAATGCAACCAATTGCATCGGCATTTGGTTCGATGCAATACAACCAATTGCATCGGCATTTGGTTCGATGCAATGCAACCTATTGCATCGACATTACGTTATCTACTATTTTATATTGCATCGATTTTTATTTGCTCTGTAATGAACAATTGTGGTAAAGAAATTTACATAATTACACAAATGGCACAAAAGAGAAATTATATTAATAATATTGATCATCCACATTCAGTAATGTTTACAGTAAGGAAATTAAAAGATGCTTCAAGAATGTAAGAGCAAGGTTGTTGGAATTGCATCCAAGACATGTAGAAACTAAGGATTCTTGGATTCATGAAAGGTTCGTTGTTATTGCAGAATTCTTGGATCAGTTCATCCTACCATAAAGTTCGAGCAAATCTTCTCAAGGTCCATCTTCCTGCACAATGGAAACAGCCCAAATGGCATATGCATCAGTAATTAAAATAAATAAATAAATAAATGTATACTTCAGCTTTTGATTAACATACTTGTAACCCATAAGTCATGGCTCCAATCAAAAAAAAAATATGTGATGTTGGTTAAGTAGTCAAGATGGTTGCTACTGACGAGACCCTTGCTGGAGCCGTAGCCAACGTGAACAACTCCATTCTAGTAAAGTTATGTAGAAATATGTCAAATCTTGTTCGTTTAATTAAAGTTCATTCCAAAAACTATAAAATTTCTAATGAAAAATAATGTAAGTGAAATTTAACTAGGACAAGAGCATAAAAAAAAACAAACCTCTTTGTCAGTCCTAACTTCAGACTTTTTTTCTCAGCATTAATAAGCCTGCAGTCATCGCATTGAGAAAGACAGATGTCTATGCTTGAAAAAAAAAAAGTGCATGATTGATCATAAAAACACTTTAAAATTTTTTTTGATAACAAATCAGCTCCATGACGGCGCTGCATTGATCCTATATGTGCAAGCAGCAAATTCCTAGGTCGATTATATTTTCTAGTAAACAAAAGCATGCATCCGAAGTTCCAGTAAACAAAGCATGCATCCGAGCCCTGTTGATGACATAACACATCTGTTCTTGAGGGATCTAGGGAGATTGTTCCAACATTTTACCAGTGCCTTAGGTCACTACGAATTGTTCATGTTCTAGCCTAATGCCATTAACCATCAACCTCACTACGTCCCTACAGTAGAACAAAAAATACTACCCTACCAGCATTTTCTAATGAATCAACGTGGAACAGATGGAAAGCAGAGAAACCGACGAACAAAATACAGTGAATCGAGAGGTGCGAGATCCATCGACACAACCGTCCTTACCTGCGCGCGAGAGTCGTCGCAGCTGCCTCTCCCAGTTCGGGAGATTCGCCGCCGCTTCCTCCTCGTACGAGATGCCACGCCGTTGTCACCTCGCACCATGTCGCCAGGCCCTTAACCAGCCCCTTCGTCAGGCAGAGTGCCGGATCAGCGTGCGGCGCGGCCGTGGGGACTTGCTGGTCGCACACGACGCGCAGTGGTACAGCGCCTGCAGCGAGGCGACGCCGTCTGACCACCAGATCCAAAGACGATGACATCATCACGTGGGGGCCTGCAACTCCATCACGAGGGCACAGCCGCCGGTGCTGGTAACTTGCGCGTGGATGCCGGAGAGACCTCCGTGCCCGAGCCGTGCCCGAGCCTTGGAGGCTGGAGCACGTGCCGCCGGGAGGAGAGCGGAGAATGGAGAACTGAGGACTACTGCTGCAAATGAAAGGCGACAACGCAAAAAGAGAGGAGGAAAGGTATGAACAATCAGGTGTCATTTTAAGTTGTTGTCCACATTATTAACATGAACTTTGTTAACTTATACATGTATGTTTGTTCACTTAACATGAGCAATCAAGAGTTCATGCCTTGTGTGTTTATAGTTTGATGCATCATTATTCATATATTGCCAAGGAGCTGACATGGCGTTTCTTCTGTTATACGTTGATGACATTGTCCTCAGTGCTTCCTCGCCGGCTCTTCTTCAGCGGATTATCAATGCTCTCCGCTCTGAGTTCTCCATGACTGATATGGGGCCGTTGCATCATTTTCTGGGTGTCAGTCACTACTACTGTGTTGAACTTCCGTGGAGGGCATTTTAGATTTTCCGTGGCGGGCATAGGAACCGCCACGGAGCTAGGGTCACGGTTAATCGAACGATTAACCGTGGCGGTCCCTTGCCCGCCATGGAAAATCTATTAACCGTGGCGGTCGTTTAACAAAAATCGCCACGGTTAATAGATTAACCATGGCGGTCATCTTTATGTGCCCGCCATGGTTAATGTATTAACCATGGCGGTTTTTTGTAGTATAACCGCCACGGTTAATTAATTCAGGATTAATAAAAAAATAATTTGAAAATATTATAAAATTATAAATTATGATTTAAACCACATATTAAATAATAAAATAAGAGAATATTGACTCAAATCTTGAACATGCATCACAATTCGACATTCAACTAACATGGACATTCAATTAAGCACTTAGAGTTTAAAAGTGACCATCATCGGTTTTACAAACTCGATCGAACGATCGATTGATCCATCAAGTTTAGGTTACAAAGTATTTACAGTAGACATCTAATCGAAAGAAAGGTCATCCCACGTATAGTCCTTCATGTCTAGCTTATTTCTCGGTCCGTAATTCCCATAAGTTCTCGTTTGTGGCAAGGTCGCTCAGAGGGTCGAAGAAATGGCCTGTAGGTAGCACAACGCGTCCTCAATGACGCCTCTACGGATGGCGCCAACCAGGTTTCTTGAACGTAAGGTCGTTCAAGTCTTTAGATCCAATATTACGGCGTGGTTCTCTTCTTCATTTCGGCGCCGTAGTAATGCGGTACACGCCATCGCTGCTGAATGTACGTCTGGTATAGAAACCACACGAGGGTTGGTGCCTATAGGCTGCTACCGCCTTTGCATGCACGATATATGTACCAGAAAATGGTTAGAATATTATGAGACCATTCAATATGGATGAGCAAACGAGAGTAATGCTACATATGCCTCATAATCTCGCCTGATCTTCATTTTGTCCTTATGGTTTTGTTTGCGTATGCCGGGCCTCCGATCCAATGACTCGGGGTCTTTCAAGTAAGCCTTGTAAGCCCCGCGAGAAATCTCACAGTGTCATGAGTTACAGAAGTTTGTGGTATGAAATAGTATACAAGTGTCGTGACTTACATTTGCAGGGCCTCTTCAAAATGTTTATAGAGGCCTTTTGGCACATCGCGCAATGAGTCCAACCCTAAGGGCACATCCATCCTGAGTGAAGATTATCCAAGTAATCCAGTGGCCCATGTGTGCTGTTGTACATATACCGGCCAGGCTACACCATTTTATTTGATTAGAAATAGATTCCAAGTGTTCAAAAAATAAAAAGTATTTCTTTTGACTTACTTGATATGTTGGGCCACAATGAGACACCCCCTCCCGTTTGACCTTCTTCATGCACTTACGGATGTAGTCCGCCATCTCTAACTTTTGCATCGGCCAATCGTTTAAAGTGGTTATATTGTTCGGTCTTGCCCTTCTTCTTGAGCTCTTGGTTCCTCCGGCTCTCCATCCAAAGATGCAAAATTTCCGCCACGCCTATATACGCTGGACAAAGATACACAATTGGCTCATTCTTCGTTTGGGCTACCAATGCTTGCATCCTGCAAGCACATGTGGTCACGTCATTATAGGATCGAAGTGCTACAATTAGTGGTGTACGAGCGGGTAATGCATAAACAAACTCACGCAGCATAGAGTGCGACAATGGATTGGTCGAGGTCCTGGCACCGTAGCAACCGCCACATTTCGTCGAAGCCTATTGGCAGTGAAATATCGAAGTCCAAGTTAAAGAGCTCTTTAGGAACCCTGAAATGAAACTCCGTCACCCCCCGCTGAGTTGCATGCTCATATAATCGGTGGAACCTGCGAGTGTCCCACTCCTCGTCCTCGATTAGCTGGCCCTTGGGCACCATGAACTTGCCAAGCTCAAAGTAGTCTGGGCAGTCCGGGCTGAACCATTGTCCTCGCCGATGGGGTGCATAGTTCCTATACAGAAGGAGATGTACATTAGCATCATAGCCACATACGTAATATGTCTGGCTAAGTTTGGTTGAGATTAGCATACATATACGTACCTACTACTGCTGGTCTTCACTGCCCCCGGGTTCATCTTAGCCAATCGGAGGTCCTTTTCTTTCACCGCTAGCTCCGCCCCCCGTCCGTATCATCTAAGTATTTGGTGGTCGGGCAAGAACTTCCTCATCTTCTTTTTGATAGCTTCTTCTTCTACGCTTGAGGGGGACATTCGACCTCATCGTCCTTCCGACCGCTCACGAGGCGGTGTTGACAATCCTATGCATGTGTTGACATTAGCCACCACTTAATGCATAGTACAAGTTAGCCATGTATTTTTTTTGCTATACCCTGTCACATTTTCTTCAAACCTCCTCGACCATTGGGCGCTTGAACGGCGTGGGAGGACGGCGAGCCCCTTGTCACGCGTAGGGAGAAGGTGTTCTCTCGCTTTGAGCCGTAACGGGTGTCTTGCCGCCGTCTTCTCCTTCTGGTTGTTCTGAGGTGGGTTCGGGACGAGACTTCCGGCACCTCGGCCACCATCGTCGTTGTTATCATCATCGTCATCGCCGCCACCACCACCCAGGGAGAAGGGAGGAGGGTTTATGGCGCCCGTCCCGAGGTGCCGGCCTCGGAGGACAATGTCTTCCTTGTTCCATAGGTACTCATTCATCACCTGAAGGTCCTTCAATAGTGTTTCTCCATTTTCACCTGGAATATCGATCTCCTCATCGCCAAGGCTTGGTTCTATGGATTTCAGCACCACGAAGACATAGTCGCGGGACCGGCTCGTTATTGTACAACATTTCTCTCCGTGGTGGATACACCACGGCAGTGACCACCTCCTTCTTCTTTCCCTTCCCGCCAACGGGTATATAGAGAGTGCCAGCGGGGTTCGGCGAGATCGCCGATTGGGTTCTTTGCTGGCTCCAAAGACTCGGAGCCACACCATGGTCGCGAATCACGTTGTTCCAACTATGTTGAAGCTTGGGGTTGCTCGTCGGTACCTCTTCTAATTTCTTCTCGACTATTTCCTTTATGGCTTCCTCATAGCCCTCCAAATTAGGTTTTCCTTGTACCTCGCCTCATATGACCAGCCAGGTATACGACATAGGATTTCGACAATAGGCTCCCAAATTCATGTCAATTGCTCCTAAGTTTGAAGTAAACAACAAGATAGTAGCAAGACAGTCCATTTTTCAACTAAATTTTGAACTAAACAAAGAAGCATTAGCAAGACAAGTACCAAGTTCGTCTCAATTTGGTCGGAGTCAACATCACAAAGTAAAGGGCATATGCTCGCCTATCTCAATTTGGCATCACAAGAGCATCATAGGCAAAAAAAAAATTGTATGACAGGCAAGAACAAAAATGGTATCACAAGTAGCATCCCCAAAGAAAAAAAAAAAAAATCACAAAGGTAGCATCATACGCTTGCAAAACCTCACGGACGGGCGGGACGGGATGAGCTCCCAAGGCGGCGGACGGGGATGAGCTCCCAGGTGGCCGGCGGAGAGAATCCCGACAGCAGCTAGGGTTCCGGGTGTGGTGGAGGTCCACCTGAGGCCGAGGAGAGGAAGCCGGGCGGCGACACAGGCCGGCTCGAGGATCCGGATGGATCTCGAGGAGCTTGGGAGGCGGCAAGGAGGAGGAGCTCGACCTGGGAGGCGGGCGAGGAGGAGGAGCGCGACGGAAGGCGGCGGGGGGAACATGGCGGCGGTGGCGGAACACCCGTGGTGGCTAGGGTTTCCTAGCCCCGGGCGAGGAGGAGGAGGTCGACCGAGGCGGCAGAGAGGAGGAGCGCGATGGGGAGGCGGGGGGGAGCACGACGGCGGGCGGCGAACACCCGGTGGCTGGGCGCCTCTAGCCCCGGCGAGGGCGAGGAGGTCGACCGGGAGGTGGCAGAGAGGAGGAGGTCGACGGGGAGGCGGCGGGGGAGGAGGAGGTCGACGGAGAGGCTGGGGCGGAGGTGGTCCACGGGAAACGGCGGCGGCGGCGCTTGTATGGAGCCGGGGAAAAACGGGCAGGCTCTTCGGAAAAGTGAAACGCGGCGAGGACTTAGCCGATTCCAGGTGGGCCGCCATTTATATATACGCCTCCATTTTGCGTGGCGGTTATTTTACAATGCTCACACGCAAAATCATTTTGCGTGGCGGGCATTGTAAAATAACCGCCACGCAAAATAGATTCAAATGTTGAATTTCAAAATTCATAAAAATCAAATGTTGATCAAAAATTCTGAATTTTTTGTGTGGCCTTCCTATGAGTATGTGTACCCATGAAAAATGTGAAACTTGAATTTTGAATAGTTCTTGCATGATTTAAAAATACAATCTTTAATTGACAAATCGGGGAGGTTTCGAGCAAGTGCGGCTATCCATTACGTATTTGGTTCCATTACATATTTGGTTCTATTACAAAGGATTGACTTACTTTTTTTTGCCGGGCTGCCACTGCTGTCTTCTTCGACCGCACGTGCGGCACCAAGGCTTTGTCTTGGTCCCCGATGACATTCCCCACACGCGGGTCTCGACTTCCTTGATCTTGTTTGGATGATCGCTAAAGAGCGTAAACTCTGCGTAGTTGTTGTACTCTTCAGACTCTGCACTCCATTAGCTCCCACGGTCCTTTGCTTTCCTCCAACGACCACATGTAGGTGCTTTTTGCCTTGCGATTTGGGCACCGGGTAGTAGGCTACCTGGGCCACGCGACTTGCGAGTACCCACTCATCATCTGCAGTACTTTCGAGATGAACGGTGGTTAACCCAAAGTCGTCCACGTCAACCGCCGTTGACTTGACCCACCGGCACCGGAAAATGGGTATCTGTAGCTCTCGCAAAATCAAGTTCCCAAATCTCTTGGATTTGCCCATAGTATGTCTTGAGCTTCCCGGTGGACATGTCAATGCCCTCATACCGAACGCCGCTGTTCGCGGACGCCGCTCTTGTTGTCCTTTTTCTTTGGTGTGGAACCCGTATCCATTGATGTCATAACCTTGCCATGTGATGATTTGGCTAGATCGCCGTATGCAAGCATCGATTCTTCAGTATCCGCGTTTAGGGGTATCCCTATTCTCGGATCCACGTTGTGAAATTCATCCGTGTTGTCTAAGTACCCACCCCTTCCGTGCGCCGGCCAGCCTAGCCCAAAATCAAAGTCCGGGATGCTTCTCAACCCACGCTTCCATTGATACTAATTGGTTCGTCTTTGTCATGGGCTTCTTCAATTGTTTCTTGGTCTATATCGGTTCGTTCTTTTCCTCCCGTGCAGCCCATCCCCGCAGTTCTGCCGTGCGGGTGGTGGTCGGGTAGGCCGATTGCATTTCCATCCCGATGTATCTAGTGCACAGCCGCGCTTATGCCTCCTGTGTTGTGTATCCTCGATCATAGAGCCCTCTGGGTATGCACGGTTAAGGACGGATCTGTTAAGAGAGGACATGAACCGCTCGATTCCTCCACATCTCATGCGGTAGAGAGGACCCAGTTCTTCTATCTGATCGACCATGTGTATCATGAGGTGTGGCATAATATCGAAGAAAGACGGTGGTAAGCACATCTCGAAATGGCACATAGTCTCCGCGATGAACTCTTTTCGTCGCGGGGAGGTCCTTTTCAGCGATGACCTTCTCTCGTGATGCGATTAAAAGTAGCACAGCGCAATAATGACCATCTTCAAGAACTCGGGCCGATGCACCTAATCACAATTGGAAGGAACACCGCCGCATGACATGGCAGTCATGGGCCTTGAAGTTTGATGCAGTGTGAGGTCTTTCATTGATACAATGCTTTGATGTTGGAACAGAAACCGGTCGGCACTTTGACATCCTTGAGCCATTTGTAAAAATCCCTCTTTTCATCCCGTGTCAGTTGTAGCTCAGCGGCGGAAGGTCGACTTTTTCCGCTATTCCCGAGGGTGTCGAGTGAAGTTCGGGCCCGATGCCCATGTCGGCAAGATCCTCGACGTGACTTGACACCGCCCTTCGCCTTAGACTTGATGTCTAGGAAAATCCCGACCAAGCTCTCGAAGACATTCTTCTCAGATGCATGTTATCGATGGCATGAGGTGTATGGAGCATCTTCCAAGATGGCGGTACTTGAAGAAAATCGACCGCTTCTTGAATGGGACTTTGGGCGTGCCGGATTGCCCCGCTTTTTTCTTCTTTTTTCTTCTTCTTCTTCTTCTTCTTCTTCTTCTTCTTCTTAATCTTCTTCTTCTTCTTCTTCTTCTTCTTCTTCCACTGCCGCTTTGTTCCGCTTCAAATTTCTTCTTTGCCTTTGGCCCACCGGCTTTCTTCTTCTTCTTCCGAACTCATGTTTATGTTCTTCACCATTTCAAACACCTTTGGCCCATACTTTACCCTTTTCCGGCGCCTCCGTTTCAGCCTCGGCTCGCCGTCAAAGTACCGATCCATCGAAGTTTCCGGTACTGTTCTTTTGCAGAGAATTTACGATGCTTCATATACACCCTTTGGGATCCACTAAGGTAAATGGAGCGGTATTCTCGATGCAAACCGTGCAAGTTTGTCTTCTCCTTAATCTGCCCGACAATGAAAAGAGAGCGGGGTAATCATCGATGGTGGCCATTATCATGGCCTTTAGAGTGAACTTCTTCTTCTCCGACGCATCCATAATCTTGACCCCTTTCCACGCTTTCGCCATTTCCTCCATTAGTGGCTCAATGAGGACATCTATATCATTGCCCCGGCCGCTTGGTCCGGAAATTAGCATGGCCGAGAAGATATTTGCGCCGGACACCTTCGTAGGGAGGCAGGGTTGTATATGGTGAGGGTGACCGCCAGGTGCCGTATGTACATCGAGGTCTCCGAACGGATTCATCCCGTCGCACTCAATGCGAACCTTACGCCCTCGGGCTCCTCCCTAAACTCCGGAACATGTCATTGATGTGTTTCCACGTTTTGGCATCTGAGGGGTGTCGCAGCTTGCCATCGCCCCTTCGTGCGTTCCGCTAATGCATGCCGGACATCAGCTTGGCATCCTCCGGGTTCCCAAAATTGCACGCATGCGATCGAGCACGGTAGGTACCACACCGATAGGGCAGGGATCTTCCTCCTGGGTGTAACCCTCTTCTTCCTCGTCCCTCGAGGTGGCATCGGTTTCTTCTTGCCCATCTTCGCTTCTTGGGCCCTCTCGACGGTCCCTCCTCATCGGGTGGCACGACACCAAGATTCCTCTTGTAACGACTCACGCCACACCGTCACACAGTTTGTGCAAGTCGATAGTTACCTCCTCGGTATAG
Organism: Hyparrhenia diplandra; assembly: GCA_015847255.1. Taxonomy (NCBI): domain Eukaryota; kingdom Viridiplantae; phylum Streptophyta; class Magnoliopsida; order Poales; family Poaceae; genus Hyparrhenia; species Hyparrhenia diplandra. The sequence goes on along the minus strand of JADLZK010007339.1, from coordinate 514,782 downwards.
AATACAATGGTTAGGCACGCATGAAACTTCCTAAGCTTCATTGTCACAGATCTAATCAACTTCTTCGCCCCATAGGTATTGGCGGGCACCTTATTCCCCTGGGATAAAACAAGGTCACCGAGGACCCATAACAGTCATTGAAGCTCGTGGTTCGACCACTCGTAGCGAGCCTTTAGCATCAACATCGTTATGTTAAAATGTAGCACCGTGCAATGCTTTGAACATTTGCCGTCATCTTTGTAGAGAGGGTCAATTGCCGCCTGCTTCATTGTTGACACATGTTATAGCATAAAATATATAGGGTTTTAAAACTGAAATAAGGGCTTAAAATGAATATCAATATAGTATAGGGGCTTGACTGACATAATTCCATGAGTTTTGGTGATTTATATATTTTCAGGGATTAAACAGGAATATGCCCAAGAGTTTGCAAGCCCTATGATATAAAGACGTATCCGTGAAGCAATCCAACTTGAAACCCACGTAAGAACATTCCGTAAGATACCGTAAGGCACGACCCACAAGCTAGGGGCCCACCTCGGTGTGCCGTGCGGGCCGCCCTAGTAGCAAAGGGCGGCATGCCCATGGGGCCCACCGCCAGCCTCGACCGACGTCGGTTCCTAACCGCCATTGAGGAGCAATCCCCGCCCATCTATCAAGGCCTGTTGGATTCAAGGGCTATGGTGCATCCAATGGAAGACTCTAGAAGGCCCAGCACTGAATCCGCCCATCTAAGCCTATGTGCATTAGCATAATACATGGTGGAAGGTTTAGTACCACATTGCCTACTGAACTAGGAGGGAGGCCCGAGACCCCCTATATAACAAGACCCCCGCCCTCTAAGGTGAAACCCTAATTCATTCCATTCATTATCTATTGACTGTTGGTCATTGAGGTGTCCCAATGTGAGGACAACCTCTCCACTAGAGAATTAGGGCTAGACTCTCCAATGTAGTAGATTAGCAACTAGAGAGTTAGGAGAGCGGAGCTATGCTCCGATTCGAGGAATCTACAAAGTTTGGTATGTCTTGTATCCTTTCTTTGTAAGACATTATGATTTATATATTTATCTTCTTTTATTTACTTTCATATCTTTCATATAATTGGTTAGCATAGTTGTTATGCCTTTGCATGGGATCTCCGCCGCATCGAATGCTTTAGTTAATCGTATGTGACTAGAGTAGTAATTAATAGTGTAGACATGGTGTCTAAACTAGAGATTACCCGAGATTGCACCCAACCCCACGGATTGTTTGTGGTAGCCCTGTGGGTGACAGCCCTCGATGGCCGATGTATTCCACCACGCTTGGGTTGGTGATTGTAAGACCGTGCCAAACCTTCCTAGCCCCCTTCTCATCCCTTTTCTCGTGGCTAGTGCTTTGGTGTCCCAAAGTGTGATGGTATGATTTCTATCATAGAACCTAAGTAATAGAGAAGTGCATAAGAACCTAGATCTCTCCCCGCTGTCCTCTCAACGTGCTACTACACATTTATCATTAGGAATTCTCTTGTGTGATTTATATTGTTCATAACTCCTATCATTTACCATTTACCCCCTCACTTTAGTTTAATGGTTTGCTAAGTTAGTAGATACATGATTGTGACTTATTAGATTCTTTAGCCAACGCTTCCCCTCGTGGATACGATACTCTAGAATACTCATCCTAGGGAAAAGCTATAATGGTAGGTGTTCTGTGCGCTTGAATCCTTCATATTCTTTTAGCACTTAATAAATACCAACAAGCTTTTTGGCCGCTGTCGGGAAGCATTTGGTGATAAGATTTTAATAATGATCTTGATGTCTCCGCTAATTTAGTATATCACTAGCTTTAGTAGGATTACCCTTGTTCTGTTGAGTTGTGGAATAGACAGGACAAAAAGATGTCGTTGCGACCTTCCGACAAAATTCCACAAGAAAAGAAGAAAAACATTGAAGAACCTGTGGTGCTTGATCATTCAAGATTCATCAATATTGGAACCCCAAGCTATCTCAAAGGTATGTATTTAAATATATATTATTCTAACCATAGATTGAAAAAAAAGAAGTCGTCACAAGAATTCAATTCACACATCTCAAGTGACGCACATAGAAGCTGCGCATCATGGTAAGTATGATTAATAAAGGTGAGAAAGTCTTGCTCATGGACTATAAATTGATTGAGTAGTTATCATTTAATTTCTTGCATTGCATTGCATGATCAATTCATGCATTCACTCCACTTAGTTTATGAGTTCTCATAGTAGATCCATTGCATGTTTATTTCCTTGCATATATCCATATAGTTTGCATCTCTATCTCAAAAAAAAAAAAAAAAAAACAAAAACAAACCTCTCACCATGATAATGCTCCTTCGTCTCTAATTGATAAATCTCTATAGTGCTTTGATGCTACCTTTATCTACTATAGTATGCTTTGGTTTGGAAGTACTGCACATACTTTCATTGGCTTTTAAATTAAGCGTGGTGCTTAGGTTAAGTAGCCTTCCTTAATTGAATTAGACATAGAGTCTAGTTTGGTTATTGAACCAATAATTGCTTGCGTAGATATTGATATTTCGTTGACTAACCCCCGCAGAAAACTATCATATCCAATTCGGGAAAGTCAAGAGGTGAACTCATATCGTAGATGAAGCAAGGCATATATGAACTCCAACCTTGTGCAAAAGACACGGCTCAAGCATCATTGATGGAAGAATTGTATCAAATATCTTTCACCATGTCTTTTGCTACAAGTTACCTTTGCCTTGACCCATATACTTGAGTGCAGCCATAAACAAAATTTTGTATAAGTTATGATGAATACAATCTGTGCTAAGAATATCAAAGAACCATCTTCTCATTAGCATAGAAGAAATCATATAAACTTTGGACACAACCCCTATTTAAACCTTGTTGTATTCCTTCTTCATATGTGTCCACTAATATTTTGCAAAAAAGAGTCTATGCTATGTCTATTCGATGAAGAAGAGTGCCATATAACACGATCACGTAAAAAGTAATCACTCAACAGAAGGGATTGACAAAGCAATGGGCCACAAGAACATCATGGACAGGTAAGTGAATATAAATCACATATTTGTCTTATGTTCAAAAAAACCGAGCACATGAAGGCTCATGCTAAAAAAGAAAACAACAACATTTTCCTAGGGACAAGTTCCCTTCGGTATTCTCGGTCACTAACCTTGTAGGAACAAAGGATGAACAACATCTAAGGACATGTTGATTGCAACACATGATGAGGGATGTTTCAACATTCACACTTAAAGTGTCGAGTGACAAAAAGGCTCGAGCATGGGGGAGGAAGGTCGACTCCTCTTAAGATCATCCGACATTACTCTTCCTCTTCTCGAGCTCCCGCCACTGACATGCTAGTTTGCAATCCCTCTACTCACTATTACTTTGTTTCTCTAAGTTTGATTGGTTAATAAATGTCATACATCAAAATCAAACTTAAGATATAAAAAAAAAATCCATTAGAGAAAACGTGATAGTGAGCGTATGCTAATTAAAAACCAAAACTTTTTGTAGCATAGAAGATACCTTTAGCTTCATGACAATTCTACCCTTGTTAAAACTACTTGGATATTCCTTCGGGTATATGTTGTCAACAAATACTGCAGGAATAAAATCATGAGAGGAGCAAAAGGTCCAAGCACAAAGAAAGAATGGACAATGCAATAAAGGAGACAAGTGAGGAGCAAGATACACAATAGGCCAAAGAAGAAAAGCTTTGAGCAAGAAGAAAAAATACCACCACAAGGTGTTACGCCGCCACACTCCAATAATAAGGTAACATCTTGAGATAAGTTGTCATTAATTAAGCTTTTACCTTAATTATGGCTTGTTCATAAATAAAGAATCAAACTTGTTAGAGTAACAACCTTGCTTGATCTAGCTTTATTAGCTCAACTTGTTTTGTTTCTTTAATTGTTCCTACCACCACTCTCTTGATCTCATAGTCCTAATCTTGTAAGCCGTAATGTTGTTCACATTGCTTTGGAAGAATCATAATCATGCCTTTGATACATTATGTTTAGATAAGAAAATCCTTCCAAGAGTCAACGAGCTTGATTCGACCGTCGAAAGTTTTAATCACAAACAATCATGCTCAATCTTCTCGATCTTGTCACCCAAGTTAGGACTAACCAAAGCATATAAGAAACCAACTTTATCTTGTTTAATGTGCCTATGGTTTTGGTTCTGTTGGTGTTTTTCCACCAACAGAGCCCATGCATTTGATCTCTACCTTCACTTTGCAAGTAGGACCACTTTGAGCAAAAAAGGTGGAGAAGTCTATCAGCCTCTCTAAAATTCAACAAGTGAATGTCTTACGAGCATGCACACTAAACAAGATGTTGCCTACGCCCACGCTCATCTCCAACTCATAAGACCAAAGAAAAGAACATGGGTGACACCATCCAACTACGGCTATCAAAATGAAAAAAAAAAAAACTCAGTGGAAACAATGAGAGGTAAGAAGTCTTGTTCGAGGACTTAAAACACCAACCCTCAAATAAAAGGTAAGATCGGTAGTTATCCATATTTAGTGCATAGCATATTTACTTTCTTGCATTGCATAATCATTTTCCTTTAGCATATTTACATTACAACACTAGAACTGTATTAGAAAAGGAAATAAAAATATTTGTTTGTTGCATACAAAAAAAAAAACTCAAAGCCCCATGTGAGTAATTTTGTGGCGTGTAACAACCCACAAGGATATTTACCGTGGTGGCATAAAAATAAAAATATATGCATGCATCATCATCCTTATCTCGCATAGAAAATTAAAAAATATATAAGGTCACCGAAAGATTCCTGGCAGACAAAAAGCAACATAGCTAACCCCTAACGCTTAATCAAGTTCCACTAGCTTTGTTGTCTATTTAAGTTCAGCAAGATTTCAAGGAAGAGAGGAATGACACACATGGTGTCCATCGTTAAAGAAGATCGATCAGCCCACCATCGCTATCTACTCTACTTCCAACCATCAAGAATATCGAAGACTATGTCAACATCTAGCTTGGGGAGAGCATCCCTAGTTATCGAGATAAGTATCTCTTTACCATATCCTATTTACTACTAGCTAGATATATATTTATTTTATTAGAAAGATATAAAAATGATGCATAACTAAGGAAATTAAATAAAAAGAGTCTATATAGTCTTTATTAGAGTGTGAGAATAAAATAAACTCAAGATAATCTCTAGTCTTGGAGATGATGAATAGTTGCTCCGCCGTAATTCCTTTCAAGTACCTACCTTTCAAGCTTAATTTCTCTCGAGCTTTTAATGCAACTGCTTTGACTTGAGATTTGCTCAACCTAAAACCCTGTGGGTAGCAAATGCTTGCTCTAAAGTCTAGGTGATTGATGGATATGATATATGACAGTCTCGAGCTGCTATTTATCTTACTCCTAGTGACACTAGATTTCTGGAGATTTATCTTTTAAAAATTAAAGTGCACATGATGAGTTCCCTGTATGACGAAAGTGTTGAGACTCCTACCACAGCCATATATACATGCTCTTTAGATAGGAAAATCCTTTTTGATATATATAGGTCAAGCACTTTGCATTGAGTTTGGTCAATCTTTGTTGACCCTTAGAAACTTGTCATACTGCTACTCATGTACACAATCCACTCCACTCCACTCTATTCCACTTACACTTATGCTACTTCTACCCTAGAAGTACACATCCACCAAATATTCACCATAGATCCACCAAAAATGTTCTACTACTACCCCCGGGAGAGAGCAACCAAAAAATATTCCCCACACATATTCACTTAGCCAACATCTCATAAAGCTCCTTTATCCTTGTTTCTATCTCTACAAGTTTATTGCAAAAGGAGGCTTGGCTTGTATAGTCGAAAAAAAAAGAAAAAAGAAAGGGAAGATGAAAAATGGACAAGTGTCCTACGGGCGAAAGAGCCTACCTCCCTAAAAAAAGAGAAGAATAAAGGAGAGTTAAAATGGACAAGTGTCCACAATAAAACAATGGGTACTTAGATGCCCGCCTCTCCATGAAAAAAAAAAGAGAGAAAAGAAAAAAAAAAATAGAAAGAGTATACAGCCCAGTGTTCTCCCAAATACTTTCAAAGTCCTAAAGAGAGAGATATGTTTCCTACAGGAGCAAAGTAGAATTAGGCTTTCACTTCATTCGCCTCATACACTTACTATCATATTCATTCCACTACACCATACACATGCACATGCAGTATGACTCGTGACTTTGGATCCATTGCTTGACTTCACAATATATGCTTAGTAAGTAGATTTAGTTTTCTCCCACCTATGAGCTCCACATATAAGCCTTAGATACAGGGTGAGAGAGAAGGAGGCATAGTGTCCTACTGCCTTAGTCCCAAAATACCACATATTATGAGAGAAAGGCAACACAACATTATTGCCTAAGTGAGGATCCACAAATACCACAAATGAGAGACTTGAAAGAGTCATACTAAGGAACTTTGAGTTTTATTTTGAAAACCTGCAAAAACTCCGGAATGATAGTTGAACAAAGAGTTTGAGACATGGTGCTTGACTTGATTGTTCTATCCTTCAATTGCCCAAGATCCTAAGAAAAGGCTATAAGCTCCATGGTTAAAGGTAATATGGGTAAGTTGAAGGTTGAAAAGGTTTATTCTTATTCGGAAGAGAAATTTTGTTTGAAAGCATGTACTTTTGAGGTGTGAAAGCATTGTAGCAACTCCTGATCCATTGCTAAGTTTGGCTTTGCTAGGGACTAGCAAAGGGTAAGCTTGGGGGAGCTTGTTGACACATGTTATAGCATAAAATATATAGGGTTTTAAAACTAAAATAAGGGCTTACAATGAATATCAACATAGTATAGGGGCTTGACTGACATAATTCCATGAGTTTTGGTGATTTATATATTTTCGTGGATTAAACAGAATATGCCCAAGAGTTTACAAGCCCTACGATATAAAGACGTATATGTGAAGCAATCCAACTTGAAACCCACATAAGAACATTCCGTAAGACACCGAAGGCACGACCCACAAGCTAGGGCCCACCTCGGTGGTGCCGCCGTATGCCGCCTAGTAGCAAAGCGGGCGTCACGCCATGGGGCCCACTGTCACCCTCAGCCTCGACACGCCGGTTCCTAACCGCCATTGAGGAGCAATCCCGTCCATCTATCAAGGCCTGTTGGATCCAAGGGCTATGGTGCATCCAATGGAAGACTCTAGAAGGCCTGCACTGAATTCGCCCATCTAAGCCTATGTGCATTAGCATAATACATGGTGGAAGGTTTAGTACCACATTGCCTACGAAACTAGGAGGGGAGGCCCTGAGACCCCTATATAACAAGACCCCCGCCTCAAGGTGAAACCCTAATTCATTCCATTCATTATCTCTTGACTGTTGGTCATTGAGGTGTCCTAATGTGAGGACAACCTCTCCACTAGAGAATTAGGGCTAGACTCTCCAATGTAGTAGATTAGCAACTAGAGAGTTAGGAGAGCGCAGCTATGCTCCTGCCTCGAGGAATCTACAGAGTTTGGTATGTCTTGTATCCTTTCTTTGTAAGACATTATGATTTATATATTTATCTTCTCTATTTACTTTCATATCTTTCATATAATTGGTTAGCATAGTTGTTATGCCTTTGCATGGGATCTCCGCCGCATCGAAAGTGCTTTAGTTAATCGTATGTGACTAGAGTAGTAATTAATAGTGTAGACATGGTGTCTAAACTAGAGATTACCCGAGATTGCACCCAACCCCACGGATTGTTTGTGGTAGCCCTGGTGGTGACAAACCGATGGTCGATGTATTCCACTACGCTTGGGTTGGTGATTGTAGGACCGTGCCAAACCTTCCTAGCCCCCTTCTCATCCCTTTCTCAGGGCTAGTGCTTTGGTGTCCCAAAGTGTGATGGTATGATTTCTATCATAGAACCTAAGTAATAGAGAAAGTGCATAAGAACCTAGATCTCTCCCCTACCGTCCTCTCACCGTGCTACTACACATTTATCATTAGGAATTCTCTCGTGTGATTTATATTGTTCATAACTCCTATCATTTACCATTTACCCCCTCACTTTAGTTTAGTGGTTTGCTAAGTTAGTAGATACATGATTGTGACTTATTAGATTCTTTAGCCAACGCTTCCCCTGTGGATACGATACTCTAGAATACTCATCCTAGGGAAAAGCTACAATGGTAGGTGTTCTCAGGCGCTTGCGAATCCTTCATATTCTTTTAGCACTTAATAAATACCAACATTCATCCGTCTAAAATTCTCGAGCCATCTTGGATTGCCAAACAACACGTCATCTTCATCTTTGAGGTTAGCAATATCCTCGAAAAGATCAATCCTCCCCGCAACATGTCATCAACTATCGACCGTTTCACCATCATCTCCACCGCATTGTCTTCCGGCATGTCTTCAAGCAGTTCATTTACGGTGATGTAATCACGATTATCAATCGCCGGCCCATCCGATGGTGGAACTTGTTCTCGCCCTTCGCCCACCACCGCTTTTTCCGTCGTTGCCGACGACGAGGGTCCTCCAGATGAACCGCCATGACACTCGGTTCTTTTTTTCGCCATGATACTTCCACATGGTCTACCTCGGCCCCCGATGAAACCAAACTCGTATCAAGTGCTCCGTCATGACATCATCCTTGTGTAAGAACATATGCTTGCACCGATAGCACGGGCACACCATTTCTTCAAACCCGACCGATTCGATGCTTCGCGCGACGGGCATAAACTTCTTGCGCACATCATCAACGAAATCCACACTTATCCTCGGCCTATACATCCAATCCCTGTTCGGCGCCATGACGGCCTGCTCAAATTAATTAAACCAGAGCAGAGTGAGCGATCGATGATTAGAGATCATGGTGTCGATGATTAGAGAGAGTTAATACTAAGTGCAAAAGAGGAATACGAGAGAGAGAGAGAGAGGGAAAGAGAGCACGTACACTCAAATGAGAGGGAGAGAGAGAGAGGGGAGGAGAAAGAGGGAGAGAGAAGGGGAGAGAGGGGAGAAAGGGGAGAGGAGCTAGCTAGAGAGGGAGAGAGAGGGGGGAGGGAGAGAGAGAAGGGGAGAGAAGGGGAGAGAAGGGGAGAGAGGGGAGAGAGGGGAGAGGAGAGCTAGCTAGAGAGGAAGAGAGAGAGGGGAGGGAGAGAGAGAATGGGGAGAGGGGAGAAAGGGGAGAGGAGAGCTAGCTAGAGAGGGAGAGAGAGAGGATCAACTATAAATCTCAAAAGAGAGAGGGAGAGAGATATAGGGAGAGAGAGAGGGAGAGAGGGGGAGAGAGAGAGGGAGAGACAACTAGATCTCAAAAGAGAGGGAGAGAGAGGGGAGAGAGATAAGGGGAGGGGGAGAGAGAGAGCACACACCACATTCAATTAGATCTCAAAGAGAGGGAGGGCCATACATATGCAAAGAGAGGGAGAGAAAGAGGGAGAGAGGGAGAGAGGGAAAGAAAGAGGAGAAAAATACCCCTTGGGTGCCAAAACCCTTAAAAATCCAAGAGCAAAACCTTCCCCCCCCCCCTGTGGTGTTTTTTAGGTTTTGAAGCTCAAAACCCTAAAAATGGAGAAATCCCGTGGGAAGAAGGTTGGGGCTGTTTTTATAGCCCAGCCTTTTCCGTGGGCGACATTAGTTACTTAACCGCCACGGTTAATAGGGATTACCGTGGGCGTTATTTTTAGAAAAGACCGCCACGGTTAATCGACAACCGTGGCGGTTTTTCCCCGCCGGGGGCTTCCAGCCACCTATTTTCCGCGGGCGGTTTTTGAAATGCCCGCCACGGAAAATCAAAACTAAACACCTCCCAAAAATCAATCGTAGTAGTGAGTGTTCAGCGCCCGGTAATAGCCTATTTCTCTCTCGTAGCGACATGTTGGATATTCTAGACCGTCTTTGGTATGAGTAATCGCAAGCCTTGCAAAGACTCACGCGGATACGCACTCCAAGCTTTCACCGATGGTACTCCCGTGGCTGATCCTAGTCAATATCGCGAGATTGTTGGAGCTCACACAAGATCTCACCTTCACCCGTCCCGACATCGCATATGCTGTTCAACAAGTGTGTTTATTCATGCATGACCCACGAGAGGCTCACTCGGGTGCTATGAAGCGCATACTCCGGTATATTCAGGTACACCGGATCTTGGCTTTCACCTCTACTAGACCTCTCCAGCCGATCTCACTTGTCTACACCGATGCCGATTGGGCGGGGTGTCCCGATACACGCAAATCCACATCGGGTTATGCCGTGTTCCTCGGGACAACATCATCTCATGGTTGTCCAAGCGCCGGGCTACGGTGTCCGTGATCCATCCGCAGAGGCGGAATATCGAGGCGTTGCTTAACGGAGTAGCCGAAGTTTGCCGGTCGCGACAAAATTTCTGCAAGAACTTCGATGTCCTCTTCGCCGAGCTACAGTTGTCTATTGTGATAACATCAGCGCGCCTACCTTTCCACCAATCCTGTTCAGCATCGGCGAACCAAACATATTGAGATCGATCTGCACTTTGTTCGAGAACAAGTCGCCTCGTGAAAACCGGCCCCGCATGTTCCCACTACATCTCAAGACGCCGACATCTTCACTAAAGGTTTACCGACGCCCTGTATTCACAGAGTTTAGGTCCAGTCTCAATGTTCGTAGTGCTCCCAGTTTAGACCTGGGGAGAGTGTTAGAATGTAATATGGCAAGTGGGCCTGTCCACGGTGCCTATATATATGTATGCTGATCACTCATGGTAATATATTCAATATTCCCCATTCACTTTCTCTCACAGTGCTTTGGTTGATGCCTATGCAAAATGCGGTGATATTACTGCTGCCAAAAGCAATTTCACAAAACCACATTAGGGGCAGCAGCCTTTTTGTATTGCTGTGAATGTGAGTAGTAAATACATTTTTCCAAGCATCTTGATAACAGATAGGCACACTGAAATTAGGTTAGATCAGCTGTTGTTTGCACATTTGGTGTACAATGCTTGCAAATGTGGAAAGGACTGTTTTGTGTGCATTCATAATTTGAGATGAGAGGAACTTCAACTAATGGCTAGCTAATAAAGGACATTATAAGTAACCATCCGATGACCACATCATGCAACTAACTGAACCGCCCAGTCATACGACAGCAAAACCTGAAATAATACTCCATGCTTTCATTTTGATTATTTTCAGGTTTGTTTTATCTTTGAATCTGGATCAGGTAAAGTTTGGTCTTGTTTTCTGTTGCCATGGTATCAATGTGTCATTTCTATAAAGTTCCCTCTCTGCATTTGTACTGCACTCAGGTTAACTCTGTCAGAATGATTTAATGGGCATCATATTTAGTGAGAACTCTGACTTTCATGTTGACCAGGAATGTGCCAGACCCTTTTTTGAGCTGCATCCGTTTTGTAATTTTCAGGCTGAATGTGCTACTACTGCTCAATGACAACAAGCAAAAGAGATTTCACTTTGTTGTTGGTTTCAGAAATTAACATGCATCAGATTCAGCTTTGTTCTTCTGAACATTTTGAGCTCTGTTCTACAGAAATTAGCATGAAAGATACTAGATGTTTTTCACTAACCTTTCAATACTTATGTAATGTAGGATTCTAAGTCACAGCTTAGCGCAGATTGATGTGCTAGTCAGCCACAGCACCAATTTAGTACTGAATACTGACATGTAATACATTGGACAGTTAATCACAGCACCAGTTTAGTACAACACCAATCGTGAATCACATAGGATAGTACTGAATACTGACATGTAATACATATTGCAGATTTTTTTTCTAAAAGAAAATATGGCACGCAAGTCTGAATAGATATTAATGTGTTCATATCAGTAGGTTGGCTCTTTGACAAAACAATCCGAACCAAACAGAAGGATGCAGACATGATGTTGCTATCCACAAGACAGAATTCGTCATTCCTGTGCAAGCAGATTAACTGAATCCTTGCAAGTAAAGTAAGTACTTGTGGTGACTGCATGCACAGGATGATCCTCGACTGTCAGATCGCCAAAAGCCTGTTCCCCAAGGCTTGAATGTGCCGTTCATCATGTGCTGCACAAAGCACCGGCAACTCCCCATCTGCAGATCGCAGAACATCCATAGCACACGCACCATTTGCCGCTGATCGAACTCTGGTCTGCTGCTTGAAGAATCATGTTCTTCGTTTGTCTTTCGTTTGATGACCAGGAACGCGGCGTCGACGAGATGGCGCCGCCTGCCACCACGAGCAGTGTATAAGTTGACTAGTTCTCGTAGCCCATTAATATAAAATTGTCGGATAGCAATAATACGGTATAGGGGTACATTCTGTAGTACGCCGTTTTGTTGCTGTCGCTTTTATACGCTTTAATTTCCTTCCCATTTCATCCGTACTGTGAACTGTGTGCCATACGTGTGGACGGGTCAACGGAACGTGGAACTGAAAGAGGTTTGTAATAGTAATCCATATAAAACTTTTTGATACGTACACACACGTTCTAACTTCCACACGGGCTTGTTTTTACGTTTTTTATTTAGGGAATCTGAATATCCCCCCGTACCAGGAACACTACCACCTGCTAATAAATGTATTATATATGCAGAGTACAGAGTAGGTGACCGAACCAATTATACACATATTAGCCGCGCATGGAACTTATACATAACTAACCAAAAGTAATAGTACTAGATGTTAGCGGGTCAACCTTAGCTTTTTTTGATCGACCAACGCGGAGATGACATAACGTAGCTGCGGTTCGTCATTCTTTTATATTCTTTTCTATAGCCAGCTAGGTCTGCTAGATTATATTTTGGAACCTTCTCTTTCTCTATATTCTTTATATGTACATATATAATTTCTTTGGCGGTTTTTATAGTTTCCTACTAGAGGCGTTTTTTGGTACTCAGAGATATTTTGTTTTGTGATATGTAGTGGGAGGATGATAGAATTATAGTATTAAGGTTCCTTGATATAAATTGGAATCCTGACAAGCGACAACCTTGCATGCAGCCGATTCAAAAGGGAGAGGTAGGGGCAACAAATTTTTGTCTTCTGTTTCTCTAGTTGTGCAGTGGTCGCTTTTAAGGAGTGGAGATTGTTAATGACTGATTATTTATGACTTTGCCTTTGTTTGGCTCCCATGCACGTGACCTAAACCAAGACACGTTATACTTTTCACATGGAGCTCCTTTTATTCTCTCTTCTTATTTATTAGGCAATCTCATACGTACGTGCACTACTGCAACCTTACCAGCCAGCTACCAGTCTACCACTAAGCAACCGAGAGGGACCAGCTTCTCCCGGTTAAGGTAAAATAACCTACCCCTATTATGGGCATTTGCTCATTATTATATATATGACACCTCACACCAGTAATATACATATGCGTCCCTCCAAACCTAGTCAATGAGGTGTGTGTAGCCTGTTTCTCTAGTTGTGAATGTGCATGCTTTGAGATGAGCGGAGATATATAAGATACTGTTAGTGACTGACTACTACTCTGACTAAAGTCGTCGGCTTAATTTTACTCCCACATGCAAGCACGTAACGTAAAGTGCGCGGTCATGTTTATTTCCAACGCTGTTCACACTGACGACACAAGTTCCTTTTTGAATTTCTTATGAGGGAATCTCGACATCCTGTACATCGGTACATGCATGCATGCAACTACTTGCTAGAATTATAAGCACAAAATGTTTTGCAAAAACAAAAATAGAAAATTAAAGGTAGGTACGTGTAACCACTAAATACGGCACATCAAACAATCATTACAAGATAACAGCCTACAGACACTACATAAAATTTTTTAAGAGACGTTTTCAATTTTAAAACTGTGGGTTAGACCTGAAAAATGCCTCGGTTAATGCCTCGATATCGATGTGGGAAATACACGTGTAGACGTGTTTTAGGAAAACAAACGCATGCATGTGTGGTCCATGGACTGAAAAAAAAGGTTCGCATGCATGCGTGTGAGGCCCAGACCAAAGAGAAGTCAATCAGTTGCATTGCGTTTCAGCTCTCCCTGCCTATTTAAGCAGCATCCGCTTCCTCTTCAGTTTGTCACCCGCCACCACTCACATCCTCTCTCCTCCCGCTATCTCAAACAACACTAGCTCACCAATCAATCAGATAGTGCACTGATGGCGCTCCAGGGACCGCCGTGGCGTGATCCGCAGACGCTCTTTGAGGAGGTCGTGCAACTCGTCCACAACGACGACCACGACCGTAAGAAGGCTGGTCTGTGGACCGTGCAAGAGATCAGGGACTCCCCTGATGGAGACATACAAGGTGGAGCTGCCACAGGGCTTTCGACCCTGGGTCGACGCAGTTTCTTCCCTCGACGACGCGCTGCCGGCGACGCTGGCTAAGCTCTGCGAGGAAGGCCAGCTGGAGCAGGAGCAGCAGCAATGCTACAGACTGCCATCCCCCTCACTACAACCCGCCGTGGTTCTGTCCGCTGGCGGTCCTGCAGGAGGTTGAGCGGCTCGTCGTCAAGCACCACAATAACGCCGCTGCCGCTGTGGGGTGGACATGGAAACAGATCAAGCTTTCCTTGATGCACACACACGGGCAGCAGGAGAAGGTGAAGAAGCTGAACCAGGGCTCCTTCGACGCCAAGCTGCGGAAGACGCTCTCTAGGCTCTGCCTAATGGGCGATCTTAAGGTGGAAGTCACTGGGAAGCAGAAGGAGCACTACACGCTGTCCGACACTAGCCCTCCCACCCCCTCCCTACCTCCCGCTGTGGTTTGGTCCGGAGGCGGTGTTGAGGCGGTCGGGAAGCTCGACGACGTCAACGCCAGTGGGTCTACCTGGTAACAGATCAAGGCTTCGTTGATGCGCACATACAACAAGCAGCTGCCGAAGCCGCTGCAAGGGGACTTGGAGACCGTGCTGCGGACGATGCTCTCCGTGCTGTACAAGAAGGGCCACCTTACCATTACCAGGGGGAGCCCGTGGCCCGCGGCACCGGCATTACACGCGGCGGCAGGCCCCGGCCCTCGTTGAGCCCAATCCCGTTCCCATCTCCGGCGATCTCTGGTGCTATTTTCTCGGCTACATGCTGGGCGCCGGTGACGGTGACGGGGACGGATTGTTGATGACTCAGATTCTGACCCTGACCCTGGTGAGGATGCAAATGCATTGGTGGTGAATAATCTCAAGGTCAAGGCCCCGGCGTGGTTTGGTCCGGGGACGGTCCTGGAGGAGGTGGAGCGGCTCTGCCTCGATGACTTCAACAACGCCACCACCGGGTGGACCGTGGAAGAGATCAGGGGCCCCTGATGGGGACACACCAGCAGAACCAGCAGAAGCTGCCACAGGGCTTCGACGCCACGCTGCGGGCGACGCTCGCTACGCTCTGCAAGAGAGGCCATCTCATGACCACGGAATTCGATGCGGAGCAGCGGCGCTACACGCTGTCTGACAACCCTCCCTACTTCCCGCCGTGGTTTGGTCCGGAGGCAGTGCTGCGGGCGGTCGGGGAGCTCGACAAAATCAAGTACGACGACGGTGGGTCCACCTGTGAAGAGATCAAGGATCGCTTGATGCGCACACACCAGCCGCATCAGCTGCAGCCGCCGCCACGCTTCGTCCTGCTGCTGCAGACGATGCTCTCTGTGCTCCGCCAGAGAGGACACCTTATCAAGAGTGGCCCGGAGCACTACACGCGCCGGCACGCGCCGGCCCTCCTCGGCCGCGACACCGTTGACATCCCCGACTATCTATGTTGCTATTGTCTCGGTTACAGGCTGGGCGGCGGGGAAAGACGCCAAATAAGCGTACCTGGTGGTGTCATCGGTCTCTGGAACCGGCGAGGGAAGAAATCGGCAGATAATCCACGGAAGGAGGGGTTCATCATCACAGACGAGAAAAAAGGTATGGTAGGATCGGCCGAGTTGAAGATCACAAGGCCCGATTCATTATATGCCTCTCATTTCCTGTAAATATTGTCATGTGCAGCATTTGTTGTCACATCGCCACGAGGAGAACTTCGGAATCGGAAGCAGTGACCACGACCACGACTTGCAGAGGACAACGGCGGGAGCACAGGATACGGTACGGTAGTCCCTCGATTACCAACTACAAGTACTACTGTCTTTTCTAGATATATAAACCTTTTACTATCTTATTACTGTTATCACTAATTAGAGACCTCGATAGAGTGATGTCATCACATTCGTTCTTGCTAGATACGCTTGGAAAGAAAACGAAATTCTTACAATAATTAGAAACGTCTAGCCTTTAATTTGCTAAACACTAATTATCATTGTCCATACATTATAATATATACAACAAATTAGTTACCCACCTCTACCATTAACTCCCTACTACATTTGTACATAAATTACCTAAATTTATTAGCTCTCTACTTTTGTGCAGCCTACCTTGCTAGCCATAGCCTCTTGGTTTTGCAGAGTATGCTGGAGTACCCTAGCATTTGTTTGTTTGTTGTTAAAACTATTTTTGAGAGTAGCTAAATCAGTAAATTTGGCTAGTTTTTTGGATACTCTCTTTGAGATACTCATGGCTGCACCATTTCGAACCAGACTCGGTGGTCATCTTGCCTTGCCTATATTATTCTCCCTTGCTATATAATAACAATGATCCAAATATTTGCTTTCTACTTAATTAATAACATTTGGTCAGAATAGTATGTAGTACTATTTGCTTTCTACTTAATAAAAAAAACTTAGACTCCTATTTATAGTTTTGGCACCACCCCCTGAAATTTTCAAGGGTCTCAAAGTGAGGGTTTCATGAGAATTTTGTAGCATTAAATAAGCTGACTTGGCATATTATAAAAGAAGAAAGAGGTTATGAAAGTTTCATGGGAGGAAATAATTTTATGAGGATGAAACTTGTCTATACTATTTTCAACATGTAACAGTGTCTTGGAAACTGGAACACGATGAAATAAACTCCACTGAGGTTGGCTTTGGAGTATTGATTCAATAGTATTGGATGCAGAGTCTGAAGGATAATGGCAACGCAAGGCCACACCATGGACTGCTAGACCGACAGCCACACGTGTCTATTCATATTCCTGATGAGGTAACATCTCTTGTGGTCATTAACTATTAAATTGGAAACATTTTTACACCACTAAAAAGCAAGTATATATACAATTTAAAGATTCCATATAATGACATGGATATCCATGGACTATTACAGTAGTAAGATGAGACTATGCAAATTGTGGTTTATATTACCATGAAATCTGGCTATAGTAAGAAATTATATATTTGGTACTATTCACTTTATACTCTCTTCATTCCAAATTATAAGATGTTTTGGGATTTCGAGATATCTAGCTTAATTTGGGCATTTGATATACACTTAGATATACAATATATCTGGACCCATAGTAAATTAAAATCAATGTGGATCTAGAAAAATCAAACATCATTTAGAGCCGAGAGAGTATTTAATAACATTTGGCCCTTTTATCAAAAAAAAAAAACATTTGGCCCCATGTCACAATGTTGTACATAATGTAGTTAGAGATACTATATAAACAGGGCTAAGCTGTAGCATGCTTGCCATATCGGGGTCACCTGACCCCAACGGATCGGATTTTGAAAATTCGGATGGAATATTACTGTACTTATGCAATAATGCTCATAGATCCTAGTGGCCACACCATTTGCTGACAAGACCCCAGTACGTGGTCATCTTGTCTTGCCTAGATTCACCCCTGCAATATAAGAATGATAGTTCCTACTACTAGTTGCTTTCTACTTTATTAATAACATTTGGCCGAATAGTATATATATGTAACGGTGATTCAACCCAACGTTTTTGACTTTTTGGTACAATAGATGGAGGAACCGTTGATACGAGGCGGACAACAGATGGATCATCAACAACGTTCTTGGTACACGATATGGACTACGGTTTTATCGTTCTCTGGCCATATTGCTTCTCTTGCAACACGGAACGATCAACAACGTTTTCGGTACACGATATTGACCACGGTTTTATCCTTATGTGGCCATGGTATTCTGTTGGGTCTCTCTTTTAAATTTGGATTTGGAGAAGAGACCACAAATGTGCATCACGAAGAAGAAAACTCCAAAAATAAGTGGGATGAGTGGGCGGCGATGGACGTAATTGCTCCAGTGATTCTGTTCTTAGGGATGACTGTCATACAGATATTCTTCATCGACCTAAAAGACACGTCAGACGAAAATCTCGTGAAGAAGAATAAAATAGCAAATCTGTTGACGACATCATGGTCCAAGATTTTGTACCTTCTAATCAAAGAACTACCCGTCGGAAACGTCATAATAGTACGTGTCTTTGCGCATGTTGCGGCTTTCCTGATGGATCTGGTTGGTGCCGTTTACATTTATCTGCATCAAGGTTGCCCTGACTCAGACGTGACCGGAGGAGGTTAAATGAAGAAGCTGAGATTTTTGGAAAATATAAATAAATAGTGCATGAAGAGGCTGCTAGCTGGGTACATGAATATATGTCCAAAACTATAGCACGTACAGTACTTTTTAGTTGTTCAATCAGCATCAACCTGAGAGTCAGTCCTGTACTTGTTGTGCTTCCTTCAGTCGTCAAGTTCAAAAACATGGAAACGGTGGCAACTGATACAGAGTGGGTTGAGTCCTTTTTTTTTTTTTTTTTTTTAGGATTCAGATATTTCCATGTTGCAGTTGACATAAATTTAATGCATTTTTTTGCGATTAGAAATTATTTAATGTCAAATTTAATTTGCCAGAGCATCAAGTTTCCCACCTCAAAACAAGTATATATCGGTCAGCAGACACACATCCACTGTCCACGATGGCTATGGCTATGGCTTCGGCTTCAGGAATGGCGGCAGCCATACCATGACCGCGGCGGCGCAAGGCGCCAGCAAAACTACTAGTGGCAGTCCAACGCGAACTAGATGTTCCCCAAACCCGCCATTGCCTCCGCCACTTTCACCGCACTCGCCAGCGGCAGCAGCTGCAGCGCTGCAGCCGCGACTCCCGGCGCCATGGACCCCTTCGCCATCGCGAACGCCCTCTCCGCAGCCACCGCCGCCGCCTGCGCTTCCAGTTCCGCCGCCGCGCCACCGTCCACATCCACTGGCGCGCAGCTCCACGCGTCCGCCATAAAGCTCGGCGTGTCCGCGGACACCTTCACCGCGAACCACCTCCTCCTCTACTACTCCAGACGTGGGGACCTCGCCAGCGCGCTGCACGTGTTCGACGAAACGCCGCGCCGCAACCTCGTCACCTGGACGGCCATGGTGTCCACCGCGGCGCGCGGGGGCGCGCCTGACCTGGGGCTGGGGATCTTCTCCGCCATGGTCAGGAGCGGGTTCTGCCCCAACGAGTTCGCTCTGGCCAGCGTGCTCGGCGCTTGCTGTCACTGTCAGTCCGTGGTTGTGGATGGTGTGAAGCTCGGCTGTTCCCTTCATGGCCTCGCCGTCAGAGGTGGCCTCGATGGGAATGCTTACGTGGGAAGCTCGCTGATGCTGGTGTATGCCAAGCACGGGCGTGTCACTGCTGTGGAGCGAGTGTTTGCAGGCATAGCATCCGATTCCAGAGATGTGGCGTGCTGGAACGCGATGCTGGAGGGATATGTCACCAATGGCCTTGGGTATGATGGCATGAGGACAGCGGTCCTGATGCATTGTTCGAATGGCAGCTGACATGTTCACCTACATCTCGGCTGTCAAGGCTTCCTCGATCACCGGCGACTTGAATTTCGGGTGGCAGGTTCATGGTCTTGTCATCCACAGCATGTTTCAGTTCAATACCTCAGTGATGAACGCACTCATGGATATGTATTTCAAAGCAGGACAGAAGGAAATTGCAGTTGATATCTTTGGTCAGATTCGGTGGAAGGATACTGTTCCTTGGAACACAATGATATCAGGCCTGGCACACGATGAGGATGAGAAGGCAGCTGTGGACTGCTTTGTCGACATGTCACGGTACGGCTGCAAACCTAACCAAGTTACGTTCTCTGTCATGCTGAGGCTGAGTGGTGCTAAAGAGAGCGCCTCCCTTGGTCTTCAGATCTTTGGGCTTGCCTACCGCCATGGCTACTCTGACAATGTTCTTGTAGCGAATGCAGTCATCAATATGCTCTCGCAGTGTGGGCTGCTCACCTGTGCTTATGACTTCTTCGGTAGTCTCGGTGTCAGAAATATTGTGACATGGAACGAGATGATTGCAGGCTATGGTCTGCACAGCTGTTCTGAAGATGCAATGAGGCTTTTCCGCAGCTTGGTTTGCTTCGGAGGAAGACCAGATGAGTTCACCTATCCTGCTGTTTTGTCGGCCTTCCAACAAGATCATGATGCAAGGAACCTTGAGCAAATCCATGCAAGTGTTCTGAAACAGGGTTTTTCTTCATGCCAGTTCGTGTCAACTGCACTTATCGAAGCCAAAGTAGCCCTTGGCTCAGTTCTAGATCCACTGAAAATCATCAAGGACGCTGGCAAGATGGATTTAGTGTCATGGGGAGTCACCATCTCTGCATTCGTGAAGCATGACTTGGATAAAGAGGCTCTTTTTGTTTTCAACATGTTCAGAGTTGACAGCCCAGAGGAGCCTGATGAGTTCATCCTGGGCACCATCCTGAATGCCTGTGCAAACACTGCATTGATTAGGCAGTGCAGATGCATCCATTCACTCATTGTCAGGATAGGGCACAACAAGCGCTTTTGTGTGTCTGGTTGATGCCTATGCAAAATGTGGTGATATTACTGTTGCCAAAAGCGCTTTCACTGAGGTTTCATCGGTGACCAAGGACGCCATACTGTACAACACCATGCTGACAGCTTATGCCAACCATGGTCTGATCCATGAAGTCCTCATCCTCTACCAAGATATGACACAGCTTGAATTGGCAGCAACACCAGCTACGTTCGTCGCTGTCATCTCAGCTTGCAGTCATCTTGGACTAGTCGAGCAGGGGAAGCTTCTGTTCAGCTCCATGCTGTCTGCACACGGCATGAATCCAACAAGGGCCAATTACGCAAGCTTAATTGACCTCCTGGCACGAAGAGGGCTACTGGAAGATGCAAAAGGCGTTATCGAGGCAATGCCGTTCCAACCATGGCCTGCAGTATGGAGGTCACTGATGAATGGTTGCCGGATCCATGGGAACAAAGAACTCAGTCTGCTTGCAGCAGAACAGATCCTGAGAATGGCGCCAAACAGTGATGGCGCATATGTGTCGCTGTCGCATGTCTATGCTGAAGATGGAGATTGGCAGTCTGCAGAGGACACCAGAAGGAAGATGGCTGAGAATCAAGTGCAGAAAGCGCAAGGTTACAGCAGTGTTGAGATTTAGCTATTCAGAGATTCTGCATGTAGGAACCACATTAGGGGCAGCAGCCTTTTGTATTGCAGTGAATGTGAGTAGTAAATAAATTTTTCCAAGCATCTTGATAACAGATAGGCACACTGAAATTAGGTTAGATCAGCTGTTGTTTGGGCATTTGGTGTACAATTCTTGCAAATGCGGAAAGGACTGTTTTGTGTGCATTCATAATTTGTGATGAGAGAAACCATCCAGTGTTATAAAAAAAAAAAAAAAAAAAAAAAAAAAAAAAACATCCAGTGGCCAGATCATGCAACTGAACCGCTCACTCATACGACAGCAAAACCTGACATAACATCAGGAATACTCCATGCTTTCATTCTGGTTATTTTCAGGTTTGTTTTAAGTTTGAATCTGGACCAAGTAAAGTTTGGTCGTGTTTTCTGGTGCCATGGTATCAATGTGTCATTTCTATATAGTTCCCTCTCTGCATTTGTCCTGCACTCATGTTAACTCTGTCAGAACGATTTAATGGGCATCATATTTAGTGAGAACTCTGTCTTTCATGTTGACCAGGAATGTGCCAGACCCTTTTTGAGCTGCATCCGTTTTGTAATTTTCAGGCTGAATGTGCTACTACTGCTCAATGACAACAAGAAAAGAGATTTCACTTTTGTTGTTGGTTTCAGAAATTAACATGCATCTTGGTCACATTCAGATTCAGCTTTGTTCTTCTGAGCAATTGGAGCTCTGTTAATGTAGGATTCTAAGTCACAGCTTAGCGCAGATTGATGTGCTAGTTAATCACAGCACCAATTTAGTACTGAATACTAACATGTAATACATAGGACAGTTAATCACAGCAACAATTTAGTACTGAATACTGACATGTAATACATAGGACAGTTAATCACAGCAACAATTTAGTACAACACCAATCGTGAATCACATAGGATAGTACTGAATACTGACATGTAATACATAATGCAGTTTTTTTTCTAAAAGAAAATACAGCACACCAGTCTGAACAAATATTAATGTGTTCATATCAGTAGGTTGGCTCTTTGACAAAACAATCCGAACAAAACAGAAGGATGCAGACATGATGTTGCTATCCACAAGACAGAATTCGTCACTCCTGTGCAAGCAGATAAGCTGAATCCTTGGAAGTAAAGTAAATACTACTTGTGTTCACTGCATGCACAGGATGATCCTCAACTGGCAGGTCGCCATAAGCCTGTTCCTCCATGGCTCGAATGCGCCGTTCATCATGCACTGCACGGAAGCACCGGCAACTCTGCATCTGCAGATCGCAGGACATCCATAGCTTGCTCGATGGACGGTCGCTGGATCGGGTCTCGATGTGCACACCAGAGGCCCGTAACGAGCACACGCTCCATTTGCCGCCCGGTCGAACTCGCCGTTGAGCCTCTGATCTGCTGCAGCAAGAATCATGCCCTGGTCAAACAAACCAATGACCCAGGGTAGTAGTAGCCATGAAGCTCCATTTGGCTGCTCTGATACCGCGGCTTGCCACAAGCGATCTCCAGGAGGACAACACCGAAGCTGTAGACATCAGATTCGGTCGCGAGGCCTGCCGTTGGCCATGAACTCTGGGTCAATATATCCTCGTGTCCCTGCACCTTGCGTTGTTAAATGGGTCTCCCCATGCTCGAAAAGCCTTGCTAGCCCAAAGTCACCAAGCTTAGCATTGTATGACACGTCAAGCAGTACATTTGCAGGCTTGATGTCCCCGTGCACAATACATTTCTCACAGTCCCGGTGGAGGTAGAGCAAAGCGTTGCCCAGATCAAGAACAATCTTGTACCTAGCGATGCCAGTTTTGACATGAGTAACGAAATTGTCAGTTCAATTATTATTAAACAGATCAATGCTTATAGTGTTCAATCAGATAACTTAGTAATAGTAATAACTGCGATCGAGATAGATAGGTTAGCCAACTTCGGTACCTTTGTTGCCAAGTTAAGATTTCCCCTGCGTTGTAGAGATGCTTGTGAAGGCTGCCTTGAGCCATAAGCTCATAAACAAGGAGGAGCCGTTGCTGGTTGTCACACTCGCACCAGCCAACAAGTTTGACAATGTTTCGGTGCCTCAGCTGGGTCATGACTTTCACCTCTGCCGTGAACTCCCTCAACCCTTGCCCAGATTGTTGTTGAGTAGATTGTTTTTTAGACAACACCTTGATGGCCACAGGACAGTTGTTCTGCATGTAGCCTTTGTACACAGGGCCAAACCCTCCCTGACCGAGCTTGTTCTCATCTGCGAAATTGCTCGTTGCAGCTACCAGCTCGCGGAGTTGGAATCGTCTAGGCCCCATTATTCCTCCCGAGAGTTCCAGTTCCTTTTGTTGCATTCTCTTCTGACGGTTGCACCACAGCAGGACCCATACTACAGCAATGACAAGTACAAGCACGATAACTGAAACTAGGGCAATCCAGATACCTACTGTAGTTTTGTGTGACATGTGCTGGCTTCTGAGGTTTGACTGTTCCGTTTTGCATCTCTGTAGCCTCTTCCTGATATTTGCATAGAAGGTGTGAATACCAGTGCTGCTGCTGCCAAGAACTGTCATTGTTCCCTGTCATCTTTCTTAGATCAACACTGATCATATCACTATTCTCCACTGCCAACAACGACCTGCCATGAGGCCAACCAAATTTGTTAAGCACCATGTTCTCATCTTCCCTTCTGATGCCCAAACTCTGATTGACTGTCAGATCAAAAGCACCAATGACAAGAATGTAGAGCATCAATCCAAGAAGGGTAACGCCCACTACCTTTTTGTAATTAACATGGACCTCATCCCCACCTCCTCAAATTTCCTTTCTGCCTTGCCCAGCTTCTCCTCCACGTGGTCCACAATCTCATCCTGCTCCAGCTCCACTAGATTGTGATGGTTGATAGCATTCGAGCTCCAGTGAACTGGGGCTTTTGTTTGTTTGGAAAATACGAGCACATTCCAAGTATAATTTTTCCCATTCAAATGGTTTGGAAACATAGCCATCCATTTCAGATTTCAGGCACAGTTCACGTGTTGCCTGAATAATATCTGCAGTCATGGCCAATATTGGAGTTCGCCACTGCCGAACACTTGCAAATTCTTGTGGTATTTGTTCGGCGTCCTATTTGCTCATTTATATCTCTTTCCATCCATCTAATCCTCTTTGTGGCTTCTAATCCATCCATTCCTGGCATTTGAATGTCCATGAAACAAGCATCAAAATTGTGAGGGGGTTTCAGAAGTGTGATTGCTTTCTTCCCACTGTCAACACAAGTTACTTCTGCTCCATAATTCTTAAGAGCACCTGCAGCAACCTTGAGACATAAAATATTGTCGTCAACGACGATAATTAAACTTCTTGTGAAGGAGGCTTCCTAGTGTTGAGTTGTCAACAAATCCGTTCCTGCAATGAAATTTTTCTGTACCACCCAATGCTCTCTGTAGTGAAACCTGAAGCACACTTGCACGAAGTGGCTTGGTAATTATATTCAAATTATATTCCCTGAGTACATGTGAATTGCTCTTGAGACTTTTGAGTGTCCTCCAAAAGAAATAGTTTTGGAGAGTCTGGTTGATCTTTGTTCCTCAATTTACTGACCAAAAGAGGCATGGAATGGCATTCCTTCATCCATGTTTCTTTGTCAATGAACACAAGCTGCGCAATCTGTGATCTGTTATCTTTAGAAATATACTGATCTAAGTCAGTTGTCAATTTAGTCTGAACTCCCAGTCTCTGCAAATGATACTTAGTAACCTTGGCACGGACTGGCCTATGATCTACCACCAATGCATTGATCCCTTCAAATTCTGACGATTTATTATCATTTCCACTGGAGCGGGCCCTCTTAAGCACTGCAGTGAAGGTGAAAGTAGAACCAACTTGGGGTATATATGCAAATCCGATCTCTCCCTTCATGAGATCGACAAAGCGTTTGCTCATGCTTAGTTCAATGCCAGTGCCCCTAGCATGCCAGTCCGATGACTTGGATCTGGATCTACTAGTTGCATGAAATGGGAGACAGGGAGTTGAGCTTCAAGCGGGATACCAACTCCGTATCTTCTACTGAGATTATCAATCCTATTGAGTCAGATGCAAAAGGAGCCTTAGATGAGTTCAGTTCCCTAAAATGTCGAAAGTTTTGCCAACTACGCTTCCTGTTCGCCACTGGGTAGCCACTTAAGGTACCTGCATACTGAGTTCCAGTCTCAACTTCTAAACAATGCATGAGCATGACCTCTTCAATGACATGAACTGTCAAGTAGATATGACCCCTCTCTGTGAACTGTGGAAAATATAGAAGTCTTAGCCAACAAAGAATAAATGCAAGGGACCATCCTATTTCCATATGTTATCCATGTATAATGGTTATCTTACTTGTATAGAGTTCCCGATAAGATGTGAAATGACGTGCGTTATTCTGCCAGGATCGCCAATTAGTGTTTGTGGAACTTGGTCAGAAACATGCACCCCCAACTGCTCCAATTGCGTGTCATAGTAAGGAATGACCAAAAATAAAGTCAGTGCATTTATAATAAAGTACAGTAAAACTGCAGTGTATGACAGCATGGCTGTACTCTTTGATTACCTCAAGTCCTTTCTCCTGAGCTTTCCCACAGAAGCTAGACAAAATGTCGTCACAAACTGTTCTAAGATCAAAGGGCACCATCTCAAGCTGGAGATAACCAGATTTTAACTTCAAGGCATCAATCAACTGATTAAGACACTCTTTAATGGGAGATACTAAAGTTCTAATGTAGTCTTGTTTTCTAGTATCCAAATCAGTATCCATGAGCATTTGAAGCATCCCTGCAAAGTTGGAATCATCCGTATCTTTGCAGTCTAATTGACAATGAAGATTATTGTATGAATCAGATAGATTAGGAACTCACCTTCAACACCATTCAAAGTATTCAATATCTCAACATTCGACTGATCATTCAACTGATCAAGATACTCTTTAAGGGGAGATAACAAAGTTCTAATGTAGTCTTGTTTTGTAGTATCCAAATCAGAATCCATGAGCATTTGAAGCATCTCTGCAAACATCCATATCTTTGCAGTCTAATTGACAATGAAGATTATTGTATAAATCAGATAGATTAAGAACTCACCTAGAACACCATTCAAATTATTCATCATCTCATGAACACAGGAGTCCAAGACCTGCATGCAAAAGTGGCATCGAGTTAAAAAGGTGCCATTTTAACTCAGATAAGTAAGCCTTTAGTTTCTGCGTCTCCAAAAAAAAAAAAAAAAAAAAAAAAAAAAAAGGAAAGCAAACCTTTGGTCTCCAAGAGAAACGGTAACAGAAACATGCATAGCTATTTTGCAGTGAGGCTAATCACCTGTGCTTTGGCAACACTTGCTTTTGCTGCATTCTTCCTGAACACAACCTTCGCTTGAAATGCATCTTCAGCTCTGGCAATGCGTTTTTTGTTTGAGTAAGAAATTGGTATCCAATCAGTAAAGCAACCACATGAGTTCCAATTGATAATGCTATTGCTATCCACGGCCAAGGTGGGCTCTGAATGAACCTATTAGTATTACATAGAATCAGATCAGACACAGAGCCTTTCAAAGCATACACTACAGGGATAGCACACTTTAATTGCAGGTTTCTTGAAGAGGAAATAAATCACCTGCAGTGCATCTCATGCTTCCTTGATGGGTCACCAAAGTTCAATGTGCTGATGTGGCACATGCCATTGCCAGTGCCATTTGTACCATACATACTGAGTGGGCTGCCATTAGTGGTATCATAAACATTCACCATGATGGATTGCTTGCCTGCTAGCTTGTGGAGCAATTTATCAACAAGTGCTTCAATGTCAAATATACCACCTAAATAGCTGCTTGCATCCATAAAAGGAAAAGGTCAACGGTAATTCAGTTATGCCATATATGCATTCCTGACTGAAATAGGAGGCCGGACTCATCAAATGCCTACCCTATAGCAGCAGCATGAATGTGCTCCTGCGGTCTGGTATTTGAGGGAGGCTCATACTTGTACACTGTGTACGTCGAGATCACTCCAAGGCAGTTATTGAGCAGCTTCAAAGGAGCAGTAAGAACAGGCTTATCAGATTGTCTAGCTCGGAGAACGTTTTCAAGGTAGCCCTCCTGTTTAATAAGAGAAAAAGTGGCACAGAATCGAGGAGATTAGAAGATAGATAACCCCTTCTTGCTCATGACACGAACAACTTATTACCATCAGTAATTATTGTGACATGATCTGTCTGGGTCTGGCTAAACCTATTTAGGCAGCAGGAAAAGTAAACCAGGTTTGCCTAATCGGAGGGAAACCAAACCAACCTAGTGATATGATATAGTGTGTTGTCCCCTGTGACCTTTTTTTTTTTTTTTGTCCTCGAATACGTAAAAGATTTGCGCATCTTTGTATTTAAGTAGAAGAATTTTTTATAGACCCATCGAGGCGCCGATTGGGAGGTGGAAATATTACATGAAGCACAACCTCGCCCTTGTAAAATGCCACATGCGGACTACTCACGCAGTAAACTACTAAGCTTGCATGCCCCGGCTTCGACCCAAAGATCGGCGGTATGCTTATGGTGGATAGGAGCTGGCTCGTGGTAGATTGGGCGTCCCCCCTGTGACCTGTGTGCCGTGCTTCTGTAACTGTTAAGGGAAAGGTTGCCCTTTGGCCTCTACAAGTCCTAGAAAGAAACTAATTAATCAGAAGCAGGAGACGAGATGGCCGGCCAGGAGTTAACGAAGGTATTTGCCCTTTGATTCTACTAGCTACCTGCCTATCAAGTATCAATTCTCAGTCACGGTTCACGGAGTAATAACAAACGAACAAAAAACAAAAGGTATTGTTTATGTAAAATTTGAGATGCAACAAAAATCTATGGAGGGAGATATGAATGGATAGATGTTACAAAGTTCTATATCTATATAGAAAATATAAATATTAACAGAGGAAAGTGTGGAAAGTGAGTGCTCACGGCAGCGGAGAGCAAGTCGAAGGAGATGATGCCCTTATAGGCGTCGTCTTGCGCGAAGATTATAGGAGCATACTCCTCCTCTGCCTCCCGCACCACGGCCACGGCGGCGTCCCCACCACCACCAGGCCTCGGCGTCTGCTGTGACTGCATGTTTGAGGTTGAGGAGTGCATTTTCTTGATGGACCATCCTTGCTGGCGCTCAAACTGCTGGCGCTCGGCGTGCGTGACCCGCACCCCGTACACCACCGCGCTCGCCGCCGGCCGCTCGAACACCGTCCTCTCTGCATATCTCGCGAAAGTCGTCTGCAGCCGCCGCACCGCAGCAGCAGCATCCAGCAAGTAGTAAATCAAATGGATCCGCCGCCACGGCCGGAAAGACGAAAGCTTGCTTTATTATTTGATAGCAGCACCAGAGCAGGTACAGGACCAGGTACCTGGTCGACGGCGGAGGAGGGGTTCTTGGAGTCGTGGAAGGTGGAGACGAGGTTGCCGAGCGCCTGGAGGTGGTTCATGCTGACGTTCAACTGGTCCTGGAGCATGCGCGCTCGCTCGTCGCATATGCTGGCAAGCGACTCCCGGCGCTTCCCGTCGGCCTGGTGGCTCATCCGGAGGTAGACGAGGGAGGCGATGAGGACCCAGATGCAGACCCAGAGCGGGACAAGCCAGCTGGAGCTGTCCCGCACCTTGCGCATCAGGTAGTGGGTGAAGGGGTGCGTCCGCAGCGTCCTGGCCGACAGCTTCTCCGGCAGGCGGAGCGGCGGCAGAAGGGCGCGCATCCGCTTGAGGCCCAGGAAACCGAACCCGGGCGCGCCGCCCTTCTCCTCCATCCCGGCCCCGCGGCTCCTCGTGCGCGCCGTAACGCTCACTCCCCCTTTTCCCTTTCATCCGGGTCGCGGAGCTATAGCTACATCTCCTTCCGGACGCCGGCGGCGGCGCTGCGGCGGCTGCTGCTTCTTCTCCGGCGGCCGAGGCCCGCGGTCCGAGGGGCGTCCGCACAGAAACCTGGCGGAGCCAGAATTCAGAACTTGGGTATTCCCGCCGCCGTCGGCCGGCTGGCTGCTGGCCGCCTCGCCCCTTGCCTGCTGCCGCCCGGCGCCCGCGGCTCCGCTGCTTCCGCCGCTCGGCCGCTGCCGCGCAGCCGGCTGCCCGTGCGTGCCTTGCCGCCAGCCGCCGCCGCCTTTGCTGCTGCCCGCCGCCAATTCGCCACTAGTAGGGTCTAGGGCTGCTGGATTGGGGATTTGGGGAATGGGGATTGAGAAGAATGACGGAAGGAGACGACGGGAGGGGATTTTCCTTCGACACAGTTTCCTTCAGTGCGGGATGGGAGACAACGGTTTCCTTCGACATGGGCCTCGTGGGCCGGCCTGGGATGCGAGCCTAGGAGAAGGGAGGTAGGCTGTTTTCAGGCCACTTTGGGCTAAAATAGTGAACAAATGACACAAATACACCATTATACATTTATATACATGATTATCCATACATATCTATGAAACCTTGGACAAAAAAGTTGGGTATTCCTGGGAATACCCAGGTACACCCTGCGCGCCTGCTGCCCGGGCTCTCCGGCCTGTGCTGACATACGTGAGGAAGCAGTTGGGAGCTGCACCGCACGTCTGTATAGCTTCTTGTTTCCAAAATGTAGCGATGGCTATGCCGGATTCGGCTATGTGGACCTGTTTAGTTAGCCCAACTTTAAAAATTTCAAACTTATCGCATCAAATCTTTTTGCACAGTATCAAATGTAGCTAAATAAAATAACCCAATTGCACAGTTTGGATGTACTTTTGTGATAGGAATCTTTTGAGACTAGTTAGGTCTTAGGACAATAATTACACACAAACAAACGAAAAGTCTTCTGAAACAGTATTTTTCGGTTGCTATAATGTCAAATTTTAGGTTAACTTCGCAACTAAACACTCTAATCTTCTTAAATGCAATGATATGCAGGATCTCTTACGTATTCAAGGGAAAAATGTCTGTACGTATAGCTTATGTACGCTTTCCCTGAAAGATTGTACACATCAGTTTTATTTTTCCATTACATTTTTAGGGTGTGTTTAGATGCCTAAACTTTGGGCAAAATTTTGGAGGCACGTCACATCGGAGGCATGAAGACGTTTCGTTTGTTTGTAGTAAATATTATCCTACCAAATGGCCCAGAATACAGCTCAAAAGAATCATCTCATGAAAAGATATCTAAAAAAGTGTAATTAGTTATTTTTTACTTACATTTCATACGCCGACATACGTCTTTTTGGTGTATTTAATCTTCGATGTGATGGGAATGCGAGGAAATTTTGAAGGGAAGTTGGGCTCTAAACACACCCCCAAGATGGCAGTGCTTTTGCATTCTTCTTTTCCCCGAAAGATCCCGGAAAGCACGTTACCGCGTTGATCTTTTGACTACGGCAGACCGACCATTGCCGCGGCCGCTTTGTACCTTTCTGCGCTCACATGCGTACTGTATACGGAGTAGGCTTTTTTTTTAAAGGAAACAGGAGGGGCCGAGGGGGGCGGCCTCACACGGCCCCACACGTACTACTGTATAGGCTTTTATTGAACACTGTATAGTGCAAAAATAATGCTGGACGCCGTGTGTAAAGTCCGCTAGATCCGCACACAGAATTCCATCCCGTCACACACAATAAGGCCATGTTTAGCTGTAACCCAAAATATTTTTGGGTTTGCATTCCGGCATTTGCATGGAGCATTAAACATAGATAAAATAAAAAAAAACTAATTTACGCGGTTTGTATGTACACGTCGGGGCGAATCTTTTGAGCCTAATTAATTCATAATTAATCCATGATTAACCATAAGTGCTACAGTAACCAACGTGTGCTAATGCTGCGGTCAAAGATCTCAAAAGATTCGTCTCGCGGTGAATAGGCTAGTTATGAAATTCGTTTATTGATTAGTGTTCCAAAAATTTCTTCCGACATCTAGTCAAAGATTCGATGTGACATCCAACCCAAAAATATTTCTACCAACAAAACATGGCCTAAACCCTGCAAACAAGTGATGGTAATTAACAATTTAGAGTGTCGCTGCCAGATAACTGTGTTGCTTTCTGCCTTTTGATACGTACACACACGTTGTAACTTTTCACACGGGCTTATTGAGGGA
Organism: Hyparrhenia diplandra; assembly: GCA_015847255.1. NCBI lineage: Eukaryota > Viridiplantae > Streptophyta > Magnoliopsida > Poales > Poaceae > Hyparrhenia > Hyparrhenia diplandra. The sequence continues at coordinate 483,418 of JADLZK010007339.1, read as the reverse complement.
ATCTGAGGGTGTGTTTAGTTGGTGAAATATTTTGGGTTGGGCTTTCAGAAGACTTTTCGTTTGTATTTGGTAATTATTGTCCAACCATGGACTAACTAGGCTTAAAAAGATTAGTCTCGCACTTTTCACCCAAACTGTACAATCAGTTTTTTTATTTACCTACATTTAATGTTTTCAAAAATACGTTAAGAGATTCGATGTGACGGGCAACTATAGCATTTTTGGGTTCCTGTAGTAAGAACTAAACACAGCTTGAATATCCCGTCGTACCACAACTATAGCTAGCACTAAGCACAAAAAGGAACACCACTCACCGCTACTCCTTTGCTAACCAATGCATTGGTTACCGATTACTACGTCGCTGTTTACCAAAAGTAGTACTAGACGCCAACGGGTCAACCTAGCTACCCAATCGACCAATGCGATTCGTCATTGTTTTTTAGGCAGTCTTTATTTTTTTTACCTTCCGATGAGAAAGTGGCCGCTAGCTTTGCTCGTGAGGGCAGGTACAACTCAAAGATGGAATCCGTCTCTACGAGTCTCGAATCTATCATATAGACATGTATAAAAAGAGGTCATACAACCCACGAGGCGAGATCTTTCTCTAAACTATTTAGTGCACACGGACATCGAATTGGTGGTGAAGGCGCTTTGAGTCGGCAGTTCTTATGCGACGCAAAGGCGAAGTCGCCTATAAACATTGGCGCACGAGCCCAAATCGTCTCTTTGTGAAGAGACGAGTTTCTTCTCTCTAGGCGACGGGGGGTTTTGTGAAAAAACAACAACTTAAAGACGGGATGAAGAGACTCATTGTACATGCCCTGACGGATTGGAAAAAGTGTGTAGCGGGGAACCAGGATTATAGAATTATAATAATATTACTATTGACTCTCCTCGATAATTTTTTTTTTTGCGACCACGCCCGTTACGCGTATTTCATTAAGTAGAGGAAAAGTTCAAAATACAAAGAACCAATGAACGCAGCGTTACCGGGCAGCTCCTACAATCTACTGGATGCATAATAGAGATTACATTGTGAACCAACTGCGCGACCAGACTGCAAAAGAACACTAAGCATCTACCAACGCTAGAAGCTCCGCCAAGCGCTTGTTACCAGCACGGCTCCAACGCGAAGCCTCGTCATTGATCCTCCCCGCCATCCTCAACGGGGTCGAACTGATCCGAGTCAAACGTTCGGCGCGTACGCTCTTTCCATAGTAACCAGCCCACCAGGAAGAATATCGAATCAAAACCCCGACGGATGAGCTTGGGCACTTGTTTACGGCTGCGCAGCCACCACTCCATGAAGAACTCCTCCCGAACCGAAAGCACCGATGAAGATGTAAACGAACCAACACCAAGTGCCAAACTTCCCTACCGAAAGGGCAGCCAAGGAGGATGTGATGGATCGCCTCTGGCGCCCGATCACGAGAATATGCATAAATCGGAGTCTTGGAGTCCATGGCGGAATCGGCGATCGGCGGTCCAAACCTCCGTGCATTGCTAACCGAAAAAGAACCGGACCCTCGGCGGAGCTGCGACCTTCCACAACCGCTTGGCTCCCGAGAATTGGCGAGGAGCCCAAGAACATAGCTCCATACGCCGAGGCTGCCGTGTATGTGTGGCTTTAGGGCATCCGCACCATCGGGAACAAAATCGCCGATCGAGATGCAATCTTATTGGTTTTAGAGAAGAAAGGGAGTGTCAGCGCCAAGTACCTGCTAATTAAAGTGTTGGAATAATTGAAAACAACAGCTACACATGCAACTTGCATAACTAATAATAAAAAAACACCAAACACAACAGGCCACAAAATATCTAAATTCTAGAGAGTTGTGGCAACCACTTTTAGATGCGGACAGGCCAAGGAGGAGCATCGACTTTTGAAATGTTAAGGCTTTGTGTAACGACCCCGATTTTTCCACGAAGGGTAAATACACAGAATCGAGTAATAATGTGAAAACACTTATCACATTATTAATATACAGTTGATATTACAGTCATACTTCATAGAATTTATAAATTTACATCATTTTACAACTCTTGGGGTCACATCCTATTACATATTAATCTAGCGAGTAAGCATAATCTATTCGACTTCGGGATAGTCGTAGAACGTCGGTAGGTGAAGGCTCCTCCTTCACGACATGCATCAGAGTTGGCGTATAATCAGCGGCGTAAACTTTATCTCCAACTTGAGCGTAGGAACGAGACCATCTAATCCTTCTAGTCCTTACTGCGAGTTAGAAAATCTGCACACCGCCGGAGATGTGCAGGCCATGGTCAGCACCGATGAGCTTTAGTGGAAAACAAAAAATAAGGGATCCAGCGATCCTAAGATTTTGGCTGTGGGTTGCATCCTTAGCGCATGCGAAGCAACAAAAGTAAATATTATTATAAGTTCATCAGTTCTATATCCATCTTATCCATATCATCCATCTCATCATCATCATCTTCCCACCCACACACATCTCACCACACACTCTCACACTCCAGCGGTAAGGACAGCTCCCTCCCGTCCAAACCTAAGCGGCTCTCAGCCCAAAGGCTCTCAGCCGTACACAAGAACCCGGGGGAAGATAGAAGACACCACTCTCTCCCGAAGAGACATGAATCAAGGGACGAACATGCCAAGGTCGGCCGTAGTCTTAAGACGTTCCAGGCCCAAATGCCCGCTCATATCTCTCGACCGTCCAGACCTAAGATGTGGCCATACCCGAAGGTAGGACAATACGTATTGATTTATCAACTCTGCAGAGCGCGTACAAAACACCACCAGATCACCATCATCGGCGCTCGTGAACACCTAGGCTGATAACGGATGCCTAATAGCCAAGTAATGCCACCCTTCCACTCGTCTCCTGGTAATACCGGTGGCCTCCGGCAGTCGAGACTGTGAGACGTAGCTCCCGGGCCAAAAAGGGAACTCCTACGTTGTCACAGGAGCAACAACGACAGAAGAAGTACATGAAACTGAGGTTGTGTTTCTCGTTTTTTGGCCATGGTGCTCTGTTTGCTCTCTCTTTTATACCTGGATTTGGACAAGAGACGAGTGGCCATGACGAAGGTACCTCCAAAAAGTGGCTAAGGTGTGGGGTGACGGATGTAATTGTTCCATTCCTGTTTGGTGTGATGACTATGATACAGACATTCTACATCGACCTGAAAGAAATGTCACAAGACGAAGAAACCGTGAAGAGGTGTAAAAAGAGTAAATCTGGCAACGATCTCAATCTCGAAGATTGTGTACTTTGCAATCAGAGAAGTACCCGGCGCAAAGGTGACATTACGTGGCATTGCGCATGGTGAGGCTTTCCTGATCGATATGGGCGGTGTCATTTACTTTACTAGTCTATCAACCCGTGCTCCCGTGCGGGTTAGATTCTTAAGTATGAGATAGTTTTTATTTTTTTATACTTAACAATTGAAAACCATATTTTTGTTGTTTATATTAAGAATACTTTATTTAATTCATTTTTTTCTTCGATTTCAGAGTGACAAAATTTTATTTAATTGGCATTAACATGTCGGAGAGAGTTTGTCCCGACATTTACTAATACTTTATTCAATTTTTCCCTCAAAAATACTTTATTCAATTTATTTTTTTCTTTGATTCCAGAGTGACACAATTTTCTTTTAATGGACATGTTTAACATGTCGGGGAGAGTTTGTCCTGGCATTGCTAATACTTTATTCAATTTGTTTTTTTTTTGATTCTAGAGTGACACAATTTTCTCTTGGGCACTAACATGTCAGAATGAGTTTGTCCCAACATTTACTAATATTTTTTAATTTGATTGTTTAGGTTGTTTTTTCGTTCCCTTGTACATTATATGGATGTGGTGGCCTCTCTTTATTATTTGAGGCCTGTGTTTAGCAATTTTTAATTTTTTCAATACCATCCGTGGATAATTTTGCTTTTTTTTTTTATTGTAGGTCATAATGGTAGAATCATGTTTAACATATATGATACTTTTTCTTATGAAACTAATATTATTTTTAATTTTGAATTTAAGCAATTAAAATTTTTGGTAAGAGATGATAAGATATTTAATGGGCCGTTTCCAATCGTTGGTCGTAACTACGTTCATATATGCATATATAATACCTGGCGCAGCCAAAGGTCCTAATGACCGTGATCATAATAAAAAATGTTGTCTTGGAAAGATCGAGATTGCTTATTTGTTGCTCATTATACGGTGAACAATGATTCGTTTTTATATCTATCACATCTGATTTGTTCTCTTTCTATATCTTATCATGTAAACACATGTACATATCATTCATATACATTTGAGCTTTTTGAAAGTAGTGTCAAATGATCAAACATAAGCATACCTAATTTGATCGGTCATAAAAACTCAAACCTAATTCTTCTAATTCTTCTATTGTACTGCAGTTGATCCTCCAATGTCCCTTTTAAAGGGTCATCAATATGAATCTCTTTGACACTAATACCACTGGAAGATAGGCTTTTTCATATATTCAAAGAAATTTAATCCTGTTGTAGTGTAAGGTATAAATATAACATTATTCTAATTTTTTTTACCTATTACATGCATTCATCGCTTTAGGAATCGGTAAATCTACAAAAACTTGTGTTGCATTGATTGATGTCAAAAAAAAAAAATCATACAAAATAACAATTATTTAATTTCATTGGAGGCTTACTGAATGGCAAAAAAATATTATCAAATTATTGATATTAAATGAAGACTTACTGTCAAATTTTCCCATAGTTGTAGATGTTATTGCGATCACATGAGATGTTGCCTTCTCATCAATTAGCTCAACTTTGGCCCACCAGAATCGAACCTTAGCTTCTTGTACATTGCAAATTCAAAAAAATATATATAATTTAAGATGTGTGGAAGCTTCAAGAGAAAAATATTCAAAGACATAGAAGTAGCATGCATATAAACATGTATAATTTGGTAGTTTTTGGATGAAAAATAAGTCCTACTTAATCAGGAGCACAATATCATGGATTTTTTCACTCCAAATTAAAGTATGCCCTACTTTATTCTTTGGGTCCATTATTGTACCTATGATATCTACGATACATAGATATCAGTACTCATCAAATTGTGATCAAATGAGAGGAATATCATTTAAAATATAATGTTAGCGCTAGCTTACCTTAGACGTACATGTCCATATTGACTCTATTAGAAAGTATGTATGTACTGAAGAGCTGAAACTATACTTTGGAATGTCTTCGATCTGTAGTTTTGATCTTCTTTATGTTAGTTGTTGGCAAGAAGTTAGCCACCTTAGACGTCTAATGATGTAAACTGATCAGTGGTTTGAATTTAATTACTCCATGCATTTTAGTACCCTATTTTTTTGTTATCATTAGTGTCGGGGACCAAAGTATTGGGCCTCGAGACATTCTCAAACTATGAGAATTTGCCGCCCGCCAAGGCCCAAGAAAAACCCAACTGCTATCATCCCGCATGGAGGGACGGCCCCGACGAACGATGGACCGAGCCTTTGAGCCACGACGTTTACATGGCAACGGAGCAGCCCACGAGCGGCCCAAATGGAGTCACCACGACGTACAAGAGCTTATTACGCTCGCGAAGGACCGTGTCAAGGACCTCTACCGAACCACACGGCGTTCCACGCCGACCGCTATCAAACCATGGCTCGGGCTCGACCTCGCGTCTCGATTCGCCCGAGGCTGGCCTAGCTCACCGGCCCGGGAAATCTCCGATTCGTCCGAGGGTGGCCTAGCTCACCACCCTCGGGCGCAAAAAACTCCGCCGCCCGGGAGACCAGCTCTCCATCCTCGGGTATGGCGACCCAACTAGCCCGTCTCGGGTCGCCCACCCTCGGGCGTGGGAGGTTCCGTCCGGAGGAAGGGAAACCACCGCATTCAATGCGGTCGCGTGGGAGCAAGGCACCGGTGCCATCGATTACACCCGATCCAAATCGACTGCGAATCACCTCCCCAATCCGACGATGGGGCGCAATGCTGAACCCGGTGACATGTTTTTTACGCCACCACCCGCATCGGGAACCAAGATGACACCGTTCACTTCCCCGAAACACCGTCAAAAACGCCACGTAGGGCCGCACCCTCCGGGCACTTGACACGCACGGCAACAACCACATCGGGACCGGCCTTCGCCATGCGGGATCGGGAGGGACGCCTCACGGGACCTTCGCCACGCCGAGGAGCGGCACGTCCACCATCGGATGCGGGCGCGTGTCTTCGTCAAGCGGCGCCCGGGCCGGCCCGCGCCCTCGGCAACGCACATGCGGCGATGCGGCCTCCGGGGAATTAGCCACCTAGGCAACCACCAATGTAAACATTATCTCTCTCCTTCTCCTATAAAAGGGGGAGTAATGTCCCATTAGAAGGGTTCGACTCATTAGAAGGGGTTCGGTTCGATTAGGCTGGGTTCGACTCAATCCCACTTTCAACTCCGGTTCACATGGAGAAAACAAGCACCACTTCCACCGCTTCTCCCACACGACCGCTGTAACCCCTACTGCAGCTCACCTTTGAGCGCGAGTAACACGAGCGTGGACGCACCCCCCCCGACGTAGGGCCCCGTTGGCCCGAACGGGATAAACCGCCGCGTCCGTGTCCGTCTTGCGCTCGCCATCGAGGGGAGGAGGCACGCAGCCCTACAAATTCTTTATTGCCGGCACCGGAGGCACCCACCGTTCCTCGAACCGCCGGCCGTTGGCGCGCCCGGTAGGGGCTCGCCAGGTGTAATCCGCATCTCCACCAACCCTCATGGCGCCTCCACCTTCGTTTCCCACCTCGCTCGTCGGAAAGCACGCGTGCTCCCGCGCGGAACTCCACTGTTCTTTGAACGCCGGCATTCGTGGCGGCCGGCCACGACTACGAGATGATCCTTCGCCGGATCTACCGGGGAAAGGAAGAGCCGCATCGCCACCACGGCGTCCCCACCATCACGGTCGTCGCGCGAGGCGGGCAAGGCGAAACCACCGGGGCCGCGCAAGGCGCTTCCAGCAACGGATTCGAATCCGTCGACATTTCCCGGCCGACCGACTCGCGAAGGGCTCCCGAGAACCCTAGGCCTCGGGGGAAGATCCGTGCCGGCGTCCACTGTGGAAGGATGCCCGAAACCCTAATCATCGGAAAACGCCTCCGCCCTAGTCGTGCTTGGAGGGAGTCCCTGGTGAATCCACGTAGGCGCCAAAACCTCCTCGTCGAAGCCTTCACCAGGAGAGCACGGGCCAGGCCTCCCGTCGTTCCACGAACGCTACCCCATGGAGATGCACTCGGAGGAGAGCGCATCCTTCGGGGATGAGTGACGACCCGCCATGCCACCTCCTCCGGTTCGATTGGGGCTGGGCCCGGGGCGCAGGACTCGCTCTACCACCCGGAAAGCGAACTTCATCCGCATTCGGCGCTCCTTGCACCGACGATGAAGCGAATACTATGACCCCACGAGGGAATGTTTCAACGTTGAAGTCCGCGCCGCAAGGCGGTCGATTCACTGGCGTGTCAGCCCGAGACGACATGGACGTTCGCCACGGCGAGCCCGGCACCGCTTCCGCCCCCAGTCCGGCGGTACTTGGCGCCGCCACGGCTACCGGCGACAACCGCAAGACTTGCGAACCGGATTGGGCGGAATCCGCGCGACCGACGGCCGGAGGCGGAACATTCAATCCGAGTAGGCCAGGCGTGGACCCGAGCACCTCGGGCCCCGGAGGCGGCAATCGCAATGCCAATGGAGTGCCACACCTTCCGACATAGCAGCCGTTCAGCCCAGCAAGCCTCAGCGTGGCGGCGGCGGCGCCATGCTCGTGTGCGGATGCCCGAGCCCTCTACCGGGGGAAGCGCATCGGGGAAGGCTGCGGCATCTCCATGATAGGGCAGCCGTACAACAGGGCGGAGAGCTCGGCATCCGGGAGATCGGGCCGTGACATCACGGCGACGAGGAGAGTCGGACAAAGCCGACAAGGCTCGGCCCGGCTGAGCAAAGCCGGGCCTCGGCAAAGGCCGTCGGGGGCGCTGAACGACAACCGCGGCAACCGTCCCATGCGGGATCGATCGAAGACCCCCGCCAAGACCGTCACGAGGTGCACCCGACCGTGAGACGAGATCGGCGACAACGAGCACGCGGCGCGGAGGCAACCAACCTCGTGGGCGGCCGGCGGGGACGAGACTCCCATGCGCGTCGGGAAGGCCAGGGTACACCCCTGAACCTCCCGGGCCCACGGGCCTTTACAAGGGACATCGGAGAGCACCACTCCCCGCGTTTCAGGCCACCGAGCCACCTCGAAAAATACTGGGGGAGAACTCGTCGTCCGAGGTATGGGTGACGACTATCGGCCGGCTTTGTCGGTTTGTAGGGGCACATGATGACAAGGTGATAATCGGGAACTTTTGTACCTCTCAGGAGTCGGCCGGAGCTTGGCCGAACACCTTCCGCCCAACCTCATATCCAACCCCGGACCATTTGGTGAGGACCTTCAAAGGCAACTTCAAGGCACGTATCTGCGCGGGAAATTCACGGGACCTTCGAATTGCCGACAAAAGTCCGACGAATCCTTCGCCGACTACATTCGGCGTTTCTCCAAGCGGCCCGGACCGAGCTCCCCAATGTGACGGATTCGGACGTCATAGGGGCCTTCTTGGCCGGCACCTCATGCCGAGACCTCGTGAAGAAGCCGGGGACGCCGGACTCCAACCGAGGCAAACGAACCGATGGACATTGCCACCAAGTTCGCCGGCGGTGAGGAGGCCGTCGGGCTCTGTTCAATCGGGGCTCGGGCAAGGGGAAGCGCAAGGAAGAGAAACCCGAGGGATCTCAACCTCGGGAGGGCAAGAAGAAGAAGAAGAAGGATAAGAGCCGCAAGGGCAAGGGCCATGCCGCCCAAGCGGACGATGAAGACATGGTGGCTGCGGTCGACCGCAAGGGGCCCCCCGCCACAAGAAACCTTCGACGACATGCTCAAGAAGCCGTGCGAACCATAACTTCCCTGGTCAAGCATACCCTCGGGAGTGCAAGAAGGTACGCCAACATTTCGCCAAGCTCAAGGCCATCCCCGAGGGCGATGAGGAAGAGGCTCCCGAGGGTGGCGCCAAGGGCAACGAGGAGTTCGAAGGTGAACAACTGCTTCATGATCTTCGGCGGCAAAGACCGGCAGAATATGTCCGGCGGCGCAAGAGAAGAAGGAACGTCGGGAGGTCTACGCCACGGAGCCGGCAACCCCGGCTGCGCAAGTGGTCGGATCGAGGCCATCACCTTGACCCGGTCGGATCACCCCTAGCACATCCCGAACCCGGGGCTTATCCGGCCGGTGGTGGATCCCATCATCGCCAACACTGGCTCACCAAGGTCCTTATGGATGGAGGGAGCAGCCTCAATCTTATCTACGAAGAAACCCTCGACCTCCTCGGGGTAGACAAGTCAAGATCCGCCCGGAGGGCCGGCATTCAATGGCGTCGTCCCCCGCAAAAGGCTTTAAGCCCCTCGGGCGGATTGACTTGCCGGTGTGCTTTGAGACCCTCGAACTTCGCATGAGACTCTCACATTTGAGATTCTTGGGGTCCGCGGTACCCCACCACGCACTCCTCGGGCGGCCTTGTTACGCCAAGTTCATGGCTGTCCCGAACTACACGTACCTCAAGCTCAAGATGCCGGGGCCAAACGGTGTCATCACCACTCGCCCCTCACACCATCACGCATATGAGTGCGATATAGAGAGCGTGGAGTGCGCCCGAGGCACTCGCCATTGCCGAGGCACTCATCGCCGACGCGAAAAGGAGCTTTGACGAAATCACGATCGAGCACGAGGCCAAGCGCCGCGCCGGAACTTCGAGCCCTCCTCGAGCACAAAGAAGGTCCCACTCGATCCCAAGAACCCGAAGGAGAAGGCTGGCGACCATCAGCTCGGACTGACCCAAAATAGGAAGCGTTGCTCGTCGACTTCCTCCGTGCGAACGCCCGGGCGTTTGCATGGGGACCCTCGGACATCGCCGGGCATACCGAGGATGTCGCCGAAGCACTCCCTAGACATCCGGCCGGGCTCAAAGCCGATCCACGCAGCGCTTGCGGCGTTTCGATGACGCCAAGCGGAAGATCATCGGCGAGGAGATCCACAAGCTTCTTTGGAGGCCGGATTTATAAAAGAAGTATTCCATCCCGAGTGGTTAGCTAATCCTGTATTAGTAGAGAAAAAAAGAATGGGAAATGGCGGATGTGTGTGGACTACACTAGTCTCAACAAAGCATGTCCGAAAGTTCCTTTTCCTTTGCCTCGAATCGACCAAATTGTCGACTCCACGGCGGGATGTGAAACGTTGTCCTTTCTTGACGCATATTCCGGTTATCACGGATCAAAATGAAAGAGTCCGACCAGCTCGACCTCGTTCATAACACCCTTCGATGATGTATTGCTACCTCACCATGCCCCTTCGGCCGAGGAACGCCGGCGCAACATACCAGGCGATGCATGCAAATCATCTTCGGGAACTCATCGGACGGATAGTTGAGGCCTACGTCGATGACATTGTGGTCAAATCCAAGAAAACGTCGGACCTCGTGGGGAGACCTCGGGAAACCTTCGAGTGCCTAAACAAGAAGGGAGTCAAGCTCAACCCCGAGAAGTGCGTATTCGGGGTTCCCCGAGGGATGTTGTTGGGCTTTATCGTCTCTCAACGAGGCATCGAAGCAAACCCAACCAAGGTGGACGCAATCACCAAGATGGGTCCGATCCGAGACCTCAAGGGAGTGCAGAAGGTCATGGGCTGCCTGGCTTCACTAAGCAGGTTCATCTCACGCCTCGGGGAGAAGGGCCTGCCCCTCTACCGACTCCTTCGCAAGTCCGAGCGCTTTGCCTGGACCCCCGAGGCCGAGGAAGCCCTCGGCAACCTCAAGAAACTCCTGACGAACCCACCGGTCCTGGTACCGCCAAATCCAGGAGAAACCTTGCTCTTATACGTCACTTTGCCACTACCCGTGGTCAGCGCGGTGGTCGTAGTAGAGCGTCGGGAAGAGGGGCACACGTTGCCAGTTCAACGCCCTGTTTACTTCATCAGTGAAGTGCTTTCCGACACAAAGACAAGGTATTCGCAGATGCAGAAACTACTGTATGCCATCGTACTAACGCGAAGGAAGCTTCGTCACTACTTCCTCGCGCACCCCGTTGCCGTGGTGTCCTCGTTCCCCCTCGGGGAGATCCTCCAAAACCGAGAGGCCACGGGAAGAGTGGCGAAGTGGGCGGTGGAGCTCATGGGCGAAACCATATCGTTCCTGCCCCGCAAGGCGATCAAGTCCCAAGTCCTAGCCGACTTTGTGGCTGAATGGACCGATACACAGCTACCCCCCGCACCCATCCAGGCCGAGTCTTTGGACCATGTTCTTCGATGGATCCATGATGAAGACAGCGCGGGGCTGGATTACTCTTCATCTCACCTCTCGGGGTTCACACGAGGTATGCCATCCGGCCGCATTTTCCCCCCTCCAACAACGCCGCGAGAATCACGAGGCGGTCAATGGTCTCGGATCGCGGCGGACCTCGGGATCCGACGGTTGGAAACCGGGGGGATTCGCGGTGGTCATCGACCAAGTCATGAAGGCCTCGGCGTGCCACGACCCAAAGATGGAGGCGTCTTTGCCGAGAAGTGCGCAAGCCGGAGGAAAAATTCCATGGACTCGAGCACAAACACATACCCGGCGTTATAATGAGGCCACGGATGAGCTTGCCAAGGTCGCAACAACCCGAGGTACGCTTCCCCAAACGTGCTTACCCGAGATCTCAACGAACCCTCGGTCAAGTACATACCCTTGGAAATACCCTCGGGGGCTCAAGAAGGCGCCCGGGACAAGCCACGCCCGAAGCAATGGCGGTCGACCCGGTTCGACGGAGGAAGCCGTTGGAGTACCTCATCCGAGATGAGCTGCCCGAGGACAAGACCGAAGCCCGCCAGCTTGGCCCGAAGGGCCAAGTCCTTTGCGCTAATTGGAGAAAAAAGGAACTCTACAAGAGAGGAGCCTCGAGTGTACATGCGATGCATACCCTCGGTGAAGGCAAAGAATTGCTCGAAGACACACACACCGAGGGAGTGCGGTCACCACGCCGCCCGGGGACGCTAGTCGGTAAAGTCTTCGAGCAAGGCTTCTCTGGCCCCGGCGTACGCGACGCAAATCAAGTCGTGCGTATTCGCAAGGAATGCCAATTCTACGCCGGCGGGACGCATCTCCCAGCTCAAGCACTGCAAACCATACCACTTACGTGGCCATTTGCGAGTGTGGGGACTCGGCATGATTGGACCCCCGAAAAGGGCGCCCGGAGGACACACTCATGTCCTAGTCGCCATCGACAAGTTCTCCAAATGGATTGAAGCCCGACCCGTGGTGAACCCTCACACGGGGAAAACGGTGAAATTCTTTGAGGATATCATCTCCGTTTGAGTCCCGAACTCCATCATCACGGACAACGGAACCAACCGTGGGGAAGAAATTCCTTGACTTTTGTGACGACTATGGCATCCGGGTCGATACCTCGGCCGTAGCTCACCCAAGACCAACGGTCAAGTGGAGCGTGCCAACGGCATGATCCCCGCAAGGGCTCAAGCCGAAATTTTCAATCACCTGAACCAAGTGCGGCAAGAGGTGGTACCGGGAGCTGCCATCGGTTCTATGGAGCCTTGAATCGACGAAGAGCCGAGCCACGGGATTCGGCCCGTTCTTTCTAGTCTATGGGGCCGAGGCAATCCCGCCCACGACATAGAATACGGGTCCCCAAGGCTGCGAGCGTACACCGAGCAAGGCAACCAGCCGAAAGCGAGGCAAGACTCCATAAACCAAGTTGACGAGGCCCGAGACGTTGCGCTCACGCACTCGGTGAGATATCGGCCCGGCTCTGGCGCAAATATCACGCCAAGCGGCCGAAACCTCGGGAGCTCCAAGTCAACGACCTCGTGCTCGGGCTGAAAAACGATAACAAAGGGCGTCACAAACTCACGCCACCATGGGAAGGGCCTTACTTCATCGCCCAGAAGTACTAAGGCCCGGGACCTACAAGCTTAAGAACGAGAAGGGCGAAATCTACTCCAACGCTTGGAACATAGAACAGCTACGTCGCTTCTACCCTTAAATTCCGCACTAGAAGTCGAAGAGCTCCTCTTGCGAGAACTCGAACAAAGGGGGACCGCCTCCTCGGGGTGGGCGGCGGCACGACCTCCCTCGGGCGGCGCCACTTGCTCCGGCACCGGCCTGGTGTCCCGTGGGCGCGACCAAGTCCTCGTGCCGATCACCATCGGCCGGGCAGCCAACCCACCATCGCCGCCATGGGCTGTCCGCCTCGGGCGCGGCCTCGGCGATCGGGTGCAGGGACCGACCCCACTGGGGCTCGGGTCGGCGCCACCGGGGGACTCGACGCGGGCCATGAGGAATCTTCACCCGGCCCCCGGTTGCAACCGGCCGACGGAGGATTGAGCGCTAGCCTTCGGGGGCTTTCTTGGGGTGCGGAAGCAACGAAGCGGCCCCCTTTTCCTAAGGCCCGAAGATATCGTCAAAACAAGGCAACCATACGCCGGGAGAAAATCAAGATTGCAAAGGCAAAACGAAACTCACGAAGCCGAGGTATGTATCGCCCTCGGCGACGAGGCTCGGGATGGCTGCGACCTCGGCGTCGCACTTGACGCCGCGCCGTCTCCCCCGCTACGCCGTCTGCTGGGCCGGATCGGGGCAGTCGCCGGCTCGTCCCCGTGCCGTGCCGCGACGCCGAGGTTCTCGTGGCGGGAGGCGTCGGTTCTTCCCTTCGGGCCTCGCCCTCGACGCCCGAGGTGCCGGCGTGACCAACACCAATGGTCCCGAGGACTCGGCCGGAGGAACCCTCGGGCACACGGGTGCCCCCGTTCCCGACGTCTCGGGCTCGGGGCTCGGGCTCGTCTTTGGAGCCCCGACCGGGTCGGAACCCCATGGCTCGGTCTATCCGGGAGCTGCCACGTCGTCATCGACGCCGAGTTCACATAGAACTCATCCTCCGGGTTGTCGTCCTCCTCGGTAGTCGGGTATCGGGCGACTCACCCCGCCCGTTGCTCGACCCGGCGCTTCTCGCGAGCCACATTCCTCTTCTTCTTCTCCTCCTTCTTCGATCGCTCTGGGCCTCTACAGCTCGTTCCGAGCACGGTTCGCCCGGCGGCGGTCGGCGTCCAAATCTGCACGGGGAGGGGAGTCCCGGTAGTTGAAACGACCCTGTGAGGAGGAAAAAGTGAGAACCGCCATGGCAACAATGCACCGAAGCAAAGCAAGGACACCGAAGCCAGGAAGTACTTACCAGGGAGATATACCCTCGGTCAGGGCGCATGGGAATTTCGGGGATATGTGTCGGGGTGTTGGACCCCAACGCCTCCCTCACCCTCTTGGCCGGGCCATCGGTGGAAGCGTAAGGCGACATCCGCAAGACGCATCAAGACCGTCGGCATCGGGCACCATCTTGCACATGAGCAAGGGGCGAGCCATCAACGGCAAAGAATCGACGTCGATGAAAGGCGGCAACCACGGCGGCAACATTCACCTCCTTCCCCCGGAGCCGCAGAACCGCCGCCTCGGGCCTTCCAACCGACGGTGATCCTCCTCCCGGGGGGACCCTGCCCCACTTCTACGGCGATGCTTGAGGACCCGCCCGGTGTACGCTGGAAGCGCGTTCCCATCGTTGCGGTAGAACCACCAATCCTGCCACCCCTTGTTCGAGGAGGTGAGCTTGGATAGGATGTACCCATCAGCTCGGTTCGGCTTCACCGGCTCTGCGCGGACTTGGAGCGCGCAGCCACCAACACGCAATGCCCTCCGTGGCTGGCCCTGCGCCACTGACGCAGTAGTAAGGTCCGTCTTGAAGAACCACAACCAGAGGTCCCAATGCGGCTCGATCCCCAGGAATCCCTCACGAGAGGGTGACGAAGATGGCGGCACGGGAGATCGAGTTCGGGGCAGGTGGTGAAGCTCGACTTCATAGTAGTTGAGGATCGCCCGGATGAACCGACCCGCCGGCATCCCAAAGCCGCGCCGGTGAAGATCCATCGAGCTCACCACGTAGCCGCCACGAGGGTTAGGCTCCTCCTCGGTCCAATCTGGAGCAATCCACTCCCGGCCGCTCTTCGTCGGTGCGGGGCGGAGGATCCCTTCCTCGACCAGCGCTGAAGTTTCTCCTCTGTCGCCGTCGACCTTGGCCACGGCTCGGGGTCGAGCACCTCCCTCGCGCCGTCACCACTACCCGACCGCGCCATGGATGAAAGGGAGATGAAGGGTGGCAACCTCTAGCAACCCCGATCACACGAGCGCAAGGCAAGTGAATCTCTCCCTTAAATCTCTCCCACACTATCTCTCTATCTCCGATTGCTACAAAGAAGAAGGCAAGAAGGCGATGGCGAAGAGCAAGGGAGAGCAACTATCCGCGCGCCCGTACCCCCCATATTTATAGGGAAGGGAAGGCGAACCGCCGGGTAATCAATCGAACCGACTCTCACCGGGATGGACGGCCCATGATGGAACGAAAACCGCCATCCAACGGCTCACCCGGCGCGGTGGAACCGCCAAGGGCATTAATGCACCTTGACGGAGCCCTCGATCTCCGCCCCCCTCGAGAAAGCCACGAGCCACGCCCCATCGGACTTGAACAGCACGCCGCCTCGAAGCGCGTGGAGACGCTTCGTCTCCCGCCGTGGGTAAAACCGTCCCCGGCCATCCATACCCGGGCGCCCCGACCCTAAGGGGCAAAAGTCGGCCCGATGACGGTTCCCGCCCGGGCGAAAACCAAACGGGCCTCGGGCCGACACACCCTACGCCCGTGAGGTTGCCGTGGGCCGGGCCCACGTGGGTTTCTCTACGCCCTCGGATAACCCGAGCCGTGGACGGGAGGGAAATGCACAACCAGCCTATACCCGGCCCCCGGGCTCTGATTTCTCGAACGTGTTTAAGGCCCGCGGGTCTTTGCTTATAGAGATGTCCCATCCGTGGGAGGCCTACGTGCCCTCGGGGTTGGTCCGCCCAAACCCCGGGATCCGCTAAGCGGTCCGCGGTTCTCATGGGGTGAATCTGGATCACATAGCCGACCCTTGCTCCGGCAAGGGCACGGGCACCCCGCTTAAACAGGACCGCTAACGCTCACCGGAGCACGCGTCACATTCGGGCTTACGAGGCATTGTGACGTGTCTCCCTCCTCCTCCCTCCCGGGAGGGCGACGGAGGAGCGTATGATCAAAGTCGAGGAGGCCCGAGTCGACCTTGTGCACATAAGCGCGGCCTCGGGCTGCCCACGCAAAACAAACACGCTCCGCACAAACAAGCGCAATTTAAGAGCTGTTTTAGTCTTGCCAACGTCGCGAGACATAAAAGACCTCGAAGGAATCCGCCATTCCATTCGAGGCCTCGGGGTTAACTACACCAACCGGGTGCGCTCACGCACCCCTTGTAGACGAACCACCCCGAGAAACAACAAGGCGACGGGAACGGCGGAACCCCGGGCGAGTCCTCACTCGCTCGGGGGCTCGGTGGCTACTGTCGGGGACCAAAGTATTGGGCCTCGAGACATTCTCAAACTATGAGAATTTGCCGGCCCGCCAAGGCCCAGTAAAACCCAGCCTGCTATCATCCCGCATGGAGGGACGGCCCCGACGAACGATGGACCAGGCCTTTGAGCCACGACGTTTACATGGCAACGGGCAGCCACGAGCGGCCCACGGCGGCCCAAATGGAGTCACCACGACGTACAAGAGCTTATTACGCTCGCGAAGGACCAGGTCAAGGACCTCTACCGAACCACGGCGTTCCACGTCGACCGCAGTCAAACCATGGCTCGGGCTCGACCTCGCGTCTCCGATTCGCCCGAGGCTGGCCTAGCTCACCAGCCCCGGGGGAAATCTCCGATTCGTCCGAGGGTGGCCTAGCTCACCACCCTCGGGCGCAAAAACTCCGCCTCGCCCGAGGGAGACCAGCTCTCCATCCTCGGGTATGGCAGCCCAACTAGCCCGTCTCGGGTCGCCCACCCTCGGGCGTGGGAGGTTCCGTCCGGAGGAGGGAAACCACGCATTCAATGCGGTCGCGTGGCGTGCAAGGCACCGGTGCCATCGATTACACCCGGCCAAATCGACTGCCGAATCACCTCCCCAATCCGGACCGATGGGACGCAATGCTGAACCAAAGGACATGTTTTACGCCACCCGCACGGAACCAAGATGACACTTGTTCACTTCCCGAACACCGTCAAAACGCCACGTAGGGCCGGACCCTCGGGCACTTGACCGCGCACGGCAACAACCATCGGGACCGGCCTTCGCCATGCGGATCGCTGAGGGACGCCTCCGCGGGACCTTCGGGGCGCGCCGGGGAGCGGCACGTCCACCATCGGATGCGACGCGTGTCTTCGCTCAAGCGGCGCCCAGGCCGCCAGCCGCCCTCGAACGCGCACATGCGGCCCGTGCGGCCTCGGAATTAGCCACCTAGGCAACCACCAATGTAAACATTATCTCTCTCCTTCTCCTATAAAAGGGGAGTAATGTCCCATTAGAAGGGGTTCGACTCATTAGAAGGGGTTCGGTTCGATTCGGCTAGATTCGACTCAATCCCACTTTCAACTCCGGTTCACACGAGAAAAACCGCTCACCACTTCCACCGCTTCTCCCACACGACCGCTGAAACCCCTATCTGCGCAGCTCACCTTTGAGCGCGAGTAACACGAGCGTGACGCACCCCCCCGCTGGGCGTAGGGCCCCGTTGGCCCCGAACCAGGGATAAACCGCCGCGTCCCCGTGTCCGCCTTGCGCTACGCCATCGAGGGAGGAGGCACGCAGCCTACAAATTCTTTATTGCCGGCACCCCGAGGCACCCACCGCTCCTCGAACCGCCGACAATTAGCATGTACAATGGAAGTAATATAAGGCCATTACAAACACATTGAAAAGGTATTATACCTGATGGTCAATAAGGACCATGTCAAGGCTGACTTGTTCACCACTACCAAGCAAGATTGCATCTCATATTCTAGTGACCCGTGCTTTGATTTTCCACAATTTCTTTCCAGGCCTAATCTCACTTAAAGTTTCAGTGACTATTACAACTTGTGCACTGAAACAACACAACAATGATGCCATTAAATAATTCTTTTTTTTTTTAGTGTAGATCGTATGAGAAAGATTATATCGTAATAAATGGATTCAGCAAGATGGGCATACCTTGGGTTGATAGATGATGAATTTGGTGAGCGATGAAAAAAAACGGAATGAGCATTGTGCAGATGGATTCCTGATTATTGCGCTGTGGTTGACAAATAGAAAGGGTACAAAAAAAAAAACAAATGGTGAATAGATCATCTAGATGCCTTCCTGATTGCATCGTGGCTGACAAAAAAAAATAAACTGAAGGAAATCTGCCACTGTTTACCTTTATTTATTGGAAGATGAAAAGATGGACGATGAATTGATGAGCTAGTAGATGGCTTTCTGTTTATACGTGGTTAACAATCTGGAGACATATATCTATTTTAATATATAAAGGCAGCGCCTGGCCGGTAGATGTGTATCTATTTTTTTTGGGGTTGATATCTTTTATTTGGCTAGATCTAGAATTCTTGTTAACACACTAATTATCCTTGAAAGTGCTCACCGTATTTTAATAACCGGTCAAAATAAGTTCATGGCTTGGATGGATTTGCACCGAACAAATCATATAATAACTAACTGCATGCAAACGGTGGAAATATTCCCTACCTGGTTAAGTATCGGCCTTTTTTTTTCTCCCCTATGTGGTTGAAGTTTTTATTTCTTACAAAATCTTTTTTTATTTCATAATGGCAGAGGTGGGTAATTTTCTAGATAAATCTAATGGTCATAGATGGCTGCATACTTTTGATTTGATGGCTAGATGTTTTCGATTAACGTGAGAATTTATAGCATTTATCTTTTTTTTCTAGAATCCCTGGGGAGAATTAATGTGGAGCCTTTTCGTAATGTGGAGCCTCGTTGGAGCCTCCAATTAGTAATAGTAAGATCGAATCATAGTTTCCTTGAGCAAGATAATATCAGTTAATGAAGATGAAGAAGCTGGGATTTAATTTCCGGAAAATAAATACTTATAAGGCTAGCTGATGTCCTTTTTAGTTGTTCTACTATCAGAATCAACCTGAGAGAGTCCTGTGTTGTGCTTCCTTCAGTCATGTTCAAACATGGAAGTGGTGGCAAACACAGAGTGAGGTCGAGTTCTGGGATTTAGTTTTCTGTAACTGTATAATTCTGTTTGATGAGGATTCAGAGTTTCCCATGGTGTTTGGTGCAGTCGAAATGAATCTATTGTCAGATTATATTTGCCTGAGCATGCATCAATTTTCCCAAAAAAATTCCGTACTACTGTGTACTTAGTATATATCGGCATTGACCGGCAATCTCTGGCAGCAACCACACGTCCACAGGGGTTGCCGATCGCTTCGGCTTCACTCACGAATGGCGCGCGTCTTGGCCTACCATGACCGCGGCGGCGGCAGGCTCCAGGCAAACTAGTGCCAATCCAAGGCGACGATGCTCCGTGCAAAAGCTTCCTCCTTGGTACCACCTGCAAGATCAGGAGCATCTGCACGGATGTTCCTCCAACCCGCCTTTGCCTCCGCCACTTTCACCGCACTCGCCAGCGGCAGCAGCTGCAGCGCTGCCGCCGTCGCTCCCGCCGGCAGGGACCCCTTCGCCATCGCGAAAGCCCTCTCTGCCGCCACTGCGTCTCCCAGTTCCGCCGCGTCGCCACAGTCCACGTCCACTGGCTCGCAGCTCCACGCGTCGGCCGTAAAGCTCGGCGTCTCCACGGACACCTTCACCGCGAACCACCTCCTCATCTACTACTCCAGACGCGGGGACCTCGCGAGCGCGCTGGACGTGTTCGACGAAACGCCGCGCCGCAACCTCGTCACTTGGACGGCCATGGTGTCCGCCGCGGCGCGCGGGGCGCGCCTGACCTGGCGCTGGGGATCTTCTCCTCCATGGTCACGAGCGGGTTCTGCCCCAACGAGTTCGCTCTCGCCAGCGCCCTCGGCGCTTGCTGTCACTGTCAGTCCGTGGTGGTGGTGGATGGTGTGAAGCTTGGCTGTTCCCTTCATGGCCTCGCCGTCAAAGCTGGCCTGGATGGGAATGCTTGCGTGGGGAGCTCGTTGCTGCAGGTGTATGCCAAGCATGGGCATGTCGCTGCTGTGGAGCGAGTGTTTGCAGGCATAGCTTCTGGTTCAAGAGACGCCGCGTGCTGGAACACGATGCTGGAGGGATATGTCACCATTGGCCGTGGGTATGATGCGACGAGGACAGTGGTTCTGATGCATCATTCTGCAATGGCAGCTGATATGTTCACCTACATTTCAGCTCTGAAGGCTTCCTCAATCACCGGCGACTCGAATTTCGGGTGGCAGGTTCATGGTCTTGTCATGCACAGCGTGTTTCAGTCCAATACCTCAGTGACGAACACACTCATGGATATGTATTTCAAAGCAGGACAGAAGGAAACTGCAGTTGATATCTTTGGTAAGATTCGGCAGAAGGATACTGTTTCTTGGAACACTGATATCAGGCCAAGCACACGATGAGAACGAGAGGGCACCTGCGGAATGCTTTGTCGACATGTCACGGTATGGCTGCAAACCAAACCAAGTTACGTTCTCTGTCATGCTGAGGCTGAGTGGCACTAAAGAGAACGCCTCCCTCAGTCTTCAGATCTTTGGACCTTGCCTACCTCCATGGCTACTCTGACAATGTTCTTGTAGCAAATGCAGTCATCAACATGTTATCACAGTGTGGGCTGCTCAGCTGTGCTTATGGCTTCTTCTGTAGTCTCAGTATCAGAAATATTGTGACATGGAAGGAGATTATTGCAGGCTATACTCTGCACAGCCGTTCTGAAGATGCAATGAGGCTCTTCCGCAGCATGGTTTGCTTCGGAGGAAGACCAGATGAGTTCACCTATCCAACTGTTTTGTCGGCCTTTCAACAAGATCATGATGCAAGGAACCTTGAGCAAATCCACGCAAGTGTTCTGAAACAAGGGTTTTCTTCATGCCAGTTCGTATCGACTGCACTTATCAAAGCAAAAGTAGCCCTTGGCTTAGTTCTAGATCCACTGAAAATCATCAAGGACGCTGGCAAGATGGATTTAGTGTCATGGGGAGTCACCATGTCTGCATTCGTGAAGCGTGACTTGAATAAAGAGGCCCTTTTTGTTTTCAACCTGTTCAGAGTTGACAGCTCAGAGGAGCCTGATGAGTTCATCCTGGGTACCATCTTGAATGCCTGTGCAAACGCTGCATTATTAGGCAGTGCAGATGCATCCATTCGCTCGTTATCAGGACAGGGCAGAGAAAGCACTTCAGTGTGTCCAGTGCCTTGGTTGATGCCTATGCAAAATGCGGTGATATCACTGCTGCCAAAAGCGCTTTCACTGAAGTTTCATCAGTGACCCAGGACGCCATACTGTACAACACCATGCTGACAGCTTATGCTAACCATGGTCTGATCCATGAAGTCCTCAGCCTCTACCAAGATATGACACACCTTCAGTTGGCTCCAACACTAGCTACGTTCGTCGCTGTCATCTCAGCTTGCAGCCATCTAGGACTAGTCGAGCAGGGGAAGCTTCTGTTCAGCTCCATGCTGTCTGCACACGGCATGAATCCGACAAGAGCCAATTATGCATGCCTGATTGAACTCCTGGCACGAAGAGGGCTCCTCGAAGAAGCAAAAGGCGTAATCGACGCAATGCCGTTCCAGCCATGGCCTGCAGTATGGAGGTCACTGATGAACGGCTATCGGATCCATGGGAACAAAGAACTCAGTCTGCTTGCAGCAGAACAGATCTTGAGAATGGCTCAAAACAGTGATGATGCATATGTGTCGTTGTCGCACGTCTATGCTGAAGATGGAGATTGGCAGTCTGCAGAGGACACCAGGAGGAAGATGGCTGAGAATCAAGTGCGGAAAGCGCAAGGTTACAGCAGTGTTGAAATTTAGCTATTCAAAGATTTTGCATGTAGGAACCAGACCACAATAGGGGCAGCAGACTTTTTGTATTGCAGTGAATGTGAATAGTGAATACATTTTTACAAGCATCTTGATAACAGGCAGACAGGCACACTGAAATTATGTTAGATAATAATAATTCTTTTGTTTGGGCACACTGAAATTGATTGGTCCATAATACTTTTGTTTGGGCATTTAGTGTACAATGCTTGCAAATGCAGAAAGGATGTTTTGTCTGTTTCGTGTGCATTCATAATTTGAGATATGAGAACTTCAACTAATGCCTAAATTAATGGGTAGCACAGAATAATGACAGATATACAGAATCAGCTCGTAGTGTACCCATCTCATGAATCAGCTATGCTATTGGTATGGACTACGGGCGTCAGTAACGGCTTGCCGGAGAAGAAGGCTTGGAGGTTCTCAATCATGAGTTCTTGGAGGTGAGCTTGTGACTCCTCAGTGAACACCGCCTCATGCGCCGTCAGCACGACATTGTCCATGTCCCGCAGCTCCGGCGGCACATGCGGCTCGTTCTGGAATACGTCGAGACCGGCGCCGGCGATCCTCCCTTCCTGCAGCGCCGCGATGAGCTCCTGCTCGTCCACGTTCCCGCCGCGCGCGATGTTCACCAGGACGCCGTCCGGGCCCAGCGCGTCCAGCACGCGGCGCCCCACGATGCCCCGCGTCGCGTCGTTGAGCGCGCACGCGACGATCAGAGCGTCCGAGTCCGCGGCGAGGGCGTGCACGTCGGCGAAGTAGCGGTACGGGACAGAGGCCGCCGCCTTGGGCGTCCTCGAGTGGTAGGAGATGGCGCAGCCGAATGCCTGCAGACGCTTGGCGATCTTTGAGCCGATGCTGCCCAGACCGATGATGCCTACGCGCTTGCCGCTCAGCTGATGAATCAATTGATAATGTGAAGTTCAGCTGATGAATCAAGAAGAGGGAAAGAAGCCAAGATCCGAGAAGGAAAGAGATGGAACCTTGGTGGTAAGCGGGAAGTCCCCTTGCTTGGGCCAGATCCCAGCGCGGACGTAGCGGTCTGCGGCAGCGACGCAGCGGATCACGGCGATGAGGAGTCCGACGGCGTGGTCAGCGACGTCGACGGAGAAGATCTCGCCCGCACCGGCCACGACGACGCCGCGGCGCGCGCACTGGGCGAGGTCGACGTGGTCCACCCCGGCGCCCGTGGTGACGACGCAGCCGAGGGAGGGACGGCGTCCAGGAACGCGGCGTCGACGAGGATGGCGCCGCCTGCCACCACGAGCGCGGCGCGCGGGGGGTCGGACCCACCGCGGCAGCGGCGAGGAAGTCGGGCAGTGACGCGCCCGAGGCGTAGAAGTCGTGCACGCGGAAGCGCGACCGCAGCGCCGCCATGAAGGTGCCGTCCGTCCGGCGCAGGAGGAGGAGCCCTGGCTTCGCCACGGCGGTGGATGCCATCGGCTCGGTAGGACTAGGCTTGTGCCTTCAGTTGGCAATGAGCGGTGCCGACCAAACAGAAAAGGATACTACTCAGTTTGCTGTTTGCCCATTCGGCCATTCATAATTTGACATGAGAGAATTTAGAATAATCAAGATGAATAACATCATTTTAGCAACCATCCACATTCAGTGACCAAATGGATCGGCTACCTCAAATTTAGGGTTGCACATGTAAGCACAGGTCACCAATATGACATGGAAATTCTGACCAAATACAACCGGCTAATGATAACAAACATAAACTAGCTACCTCGGTTCACATACTCTCATCTAATCCTCCACAGGCACACACATGACACAACCTCCTCCCTACCCTCAATTCTCTCTAAACTGGGAAGTTCAGTTTTTGGCGCGCCGAGACACAATTAACATTGCAAGGCCCTTGCAACTGGAGTCAATCACCATAAATCATTTTAGGCTCATAGACCTCCAATGGACTTATTTAGCCCTCACTGACTCATGCTCTGTAGTTATAGCTTCATTGTTAGGCATCACCACTTCAGCGTTGCTGAGTAGGTCATGTTCAACACTTCTAGCTTCCTTGTTGTGTTGGACCTTTGCATCATCTCTGGGAGACTCCGGTTGTACTATCGTATCTCCCTCACCAGGTTGCATCATTATAGCTTCCTTGTTGAATTGAACCATTGCAGCTTCCAAATGGTCATACTCTAGAAGCATTCTTATCTCCTTTTGAGCATTTTTTTGAAAAGAGATTATCTCCTTTTCAGCATCAGTCATCTTCTTCTTGTTCCGTTTCCTTTTGGGACCAAGTTTCTTGACTTTAAGTGGTTTGGGGGTTTCAACTGGCTTTTTATCTGTCTCCTTAACCGGCCTTTGTCCAGGAACAACAATGTACTTTTTGGCACCATTTGCACAGCCTTCTGATTGACCTGCACCAAACATTGCCCATTTATAACCCAAAATCCAAGCCAGGGCGAGAAAGGAGTGATAATGTTTGCACAACAAATGCCCTTGGATCGAATGCTAAGAACATTACTCACCCTGGATTGCAAGAAGAGCAGTTCGGGCAGCTTTAATCTCTGCCTCCTTCTTTGTTCTAGCTGCAGCACCAATGTATTGTATGCCACCAATCTCAACAGTGCATATGAAGGGAGCTACACCTGAGGCTTGTTTAGTGCAAATATAAGATGGAATGGCGTAATTCATCTTCTGAGCGTACTCCTGAAGAAGATTCTTGCACAGGCCGGTTTCTTGCTGCAAAACATAGTAAGATGTAGCAAAGAAACATGTCAGTCAAGAATAGATCCTGCATCGCTATGCCAATTTAGTCATCCAAATTCAGCTATGAATGGTTCATGTCTCATTGTAACTCAATTTAATAACCATGTTGAGCTATGCATAGTTGATGGTTCATAAATTGTGCAGAATGAGCCTAAAAGCATGTTCATAACTAAATTCCCGTATATAGAGAGGACCTTGGTGGCTTGGCGTTAACAATTACAGATATATAATAGGACTAAAGAATATTATTGGGGGAAATGCCATGAAAACCTAAAACAAACTTTTGTACAGTATACCGCTAGACAACTACAGTAAAACTAATTTACATTACTTGGATCCATAAAAATAAAAAGAAGTGAAGAAAGCACATCAGGTACTAGATAGGATTGGACCTATGTATTTTGAAGAACCATGTATATGTTCTAAGCAGCAGCATAACTATGAATGAGGCAGTTTGCCTTTTTTTTTTTTTTCCTTTTGAGGCTCTGATTTTCTACATCATCACTCATTTACATACACCTTGAAAAATTGAAAGAACAAACAGATTTTCGTTCCCGATGGTAATTCTGTACACACTTATAATCTTTAGCAACCATATCAGCGAGAGAAGAAAAAGAAAAGAAAAGAGTAACTAACTCACAACTGCTGGGATGCTTTTGTTCTGGTCGACGGGACCAGACATGATAATCTCCATGAGCGCGACTTCCGCGGCCGACTGTTCCGCCGCCTTGCGGCTGAAGAAGCCAGGCAGGGACTCGTACGTGGTGTTGTTGACCAAGACCGTGGACTTGAAGACGGGTTCGTGGGACGGGCCTTCTTTCAGGGTGTTGTACTCCGGGGTCGGAAGGCCAGCCTTCTGCGCGTACTCCTGTAGCCGGCTCTTGAACACGTAGCAGTTCTCAACCCCTGTGGCCAAATCAAGAACGCACGCAGCAGCTAAGAAAACAGCAGCATAGCAATGTTGGTGTGAAGAGAAAATTTTTTCAAGGTAGAGGCGGTAGCAGATTACCATCTCAGAAATTGCGCGAATCGGCAAGAACGAAGATGCGTTTGAGAGAAGGGAAGGGAAGGGGGGGGAGGAAGAGTTGGGGGCAACTTACTGATCCCGGCGGGGGTGACCGCGACGTTGGGACCTGGGGCGACGCAGGTGGCGGCATCGGGTGAAGGCGCGCCTCCGCCGTCCATCGCGCCGCCGCCGCCGCCGCCGCCTTGGAGCGTGAGGGTGCGAGGATTAGAGAGGGTTCTGTTCCTGTGCAGGTGCTTCTTGGGGAATCCTTCCTTTCTCCGCCTCTCCGCCTCGCGCGTGTGTGGCTGTAGCATTTTTATATAGGATAAAAAAATTCGCGTTTTTTCTGTCCGTATGGCAAGCTGGTCCCATCGAGCGGTGGCCCCACCTGTCAGTGGCTTCTGTTTCGGAAACCTAATGGCAAGCTGGTCCTATCGAGTGGTGGCCCCGCATGTCAGTGGCCCCGCATGTCAGGCACGGCGGGCGGTGGCGGCGCAGAAGAGGACCGTGGCGCTCATCAGAGTCGAGTCGCACCACGGGATTGGTGGCGCGCGGTCGACGCTGAGACAAGGCTAAATGCTCAGTGACAGTGACGCCGCTGTTCTACACTGCAGCCAGGGAGCAGATCACAAGCGATCCAATTTCGTTAATGCAGCACCAGCCAGCACCAAATACAGCATACTAAACCGAGTAAATTGTAGCATTGACAGCACATGATTCTCAGTAAATCTCGTCTTCATTTAGCCCACTGACTCCCAACACAAACATATCTTCTACAAATCTACAAATATCAAATATGCGTCACCATGGCCGCCAGTACATGCGGCATTATAGTCGATGCCTCCTTGTCCTGAAGGAAAGTGCAGACTGCAGAGCACTGAACAGAGCTGAAGCTGCTTAGTAACAAAATCATGGCAGATATGGATCATATAAATCAAATGCAGGCATATACATATTCGAATACATCAAATGTTGATCACCTTGATGTAATTTCTTCAGAAATTAATAAAAATTCCCATTTCCAAAAAAACCAATCAAATGTTCAAGGACCTCAGCTCATCCATACTCGAACAATGCACCCACATAAAACACACTATTGCACGGATTACAACTGTACAGACAAGATTCATATGTACAAATGGACAATCCCCAATGGTTACAATGCAACAACATTCTTTCATTCAAGCAGGCCATGACTAACCCCATCTAGCGCTATATTAGCTGGGCAAATACATCTATCTCTATTCAACATCTGTGAGCAGACATGTGCAAGCATTTCTACCTGGGCCCATATGCACAACCCCCACTTGCCCAGGCAGCAGCCCCTACCAAACCTGATTTATCATATCAAGCATCTTCAAACCTTTTTACACTTGAAAAAGAAGAATGCTGGCTACAGACAACCCGAATGCGGTGTCTATTTACATTTTGGTTAACCTAGGTATGATTAATTATTTGGGGGAGCCTCCGAGTTCAATGACAGGATCAGGGTAGGGGTTCCACAAACCTTCTGCAAGGAGGCTAACGAATCGTTGGCTGTATCTTACAAATTGCACACGTCGTCCAACAGGCAATACGCACCGAGCGCCTTGGTGCAATCAGCACCGTCTTGTGACAAGGCTTCACATCATCTTGGATCTTGTAGCTGGACCATGCTGCGGGGAGCATCACTTGGCCAAAAACACAAGGCCTACCAATTGTGTCGTGGCTGCATTTTCGTGCAATGTAGGCCTCATCTTACTTGTAGTTTTCTTCAGCATAGATAGAGACAAGGGCATTATCACCAGCACCAGCAGCTAGGAGCGATTTGTATGGGTGGAAAGAAAGGCAATTTACACTGCCTATTCTTTGGCCTATGAAAGATGGCTGGTACCGAATTATTGTCAACTGCTCTCCTTCAAGACTGAACACTTTAATCATCTGCTTGGCTGAGCCACTAGCAACAACTGGTGCATGCCGATGAACCGCTAATGCTGTAAGTGAGCCCCTGTGTGCCTCAATAGTCAGGTAGGGTTCTGCTGCCCTTCTAATATCGAGAAACTGAATGTCTCCAGCTTGAGATGCACTTACAATCTGTGATACCATAAATAAATAGTACAAAAGGGAGAATTAAAAAAATAAGCAAAAGCAAGCCCAAATACCTTAGTTGCTTCAACAATGAAAATAGAAAATATAGCAATGTAAGATGTGGTAGTATTAACCTTGTATGGATCAAACCCAGGTTGAAACCCTATGCCTACAACCCTTTCTGTTCTCGGTGCATGTGGCCGGGCCACATAGACAACCCTACAGTATAAAAATAATTAAGGTGGCAGAAAAGAAAAGGGAAGCAGGACAATTCATAGGGCAGATATGGATCATATACATCAAATGCAGGCCAGAGGATGTAGATACTACTGTACTAACCTATCAGGAGAGTTAACATCATATATCCTGACAGAACCATCAGCAAAACCAGCAGCAAAATGTCCAGAACAGACCTGAGATGCAGACTGAAAGAAGCAACAAGGTCATTCACAACGGCTTGATAACAAACAATGCAAATCAGATTAACATAAAACTTGCTGCAATAGCAATCCAACGGAGGCCTCTCGAGGCACCGGTGCGTAGTGGGGTTTTAAAGCGGGAAGATAATGTAAAGAGAGGTAGAGGTCGACCTAGACTGACTTGGGACGAGACGATTAAGAGAGACCTTAAGGAGTGGAATATCTCTAAAGGAACTAGCTATGATAGGAGCGCTTGGAGACTAGCAATGAACATGCCTGAACCGTGACCTTTGTTTCTTTTCCTGTTTACCCCTTGTGCCCTATTTTTGTGTTTCTTCTATAATTGGTTCCTATAGGTTTCATCTCTAGCCTACCCCAACTAGCTTGGGACAAAAGGCTATGTTGTTGCTGCTGCTGCTGCAATATAGCAAGAATAAAATACATAAAAGCAATCAAACAGCTAATTTCACGCGCATAGATAGAAACTGTGTCCTTGAGAGCTAACTTTTAAAATATTAGTGGAGAACAAGATATGCTGAAAAAACCATCACATTAGACTACTGTAGCACATTTTTTGTTAGTCAAAAAAACATAGTTTAACACATGACATGAGCTGGGGCTGACCTGGGCCTCGGGCCGTGACCTTGTCATGGCCCAGGAACCCCAAGTATACCCTGTTTATTTCTGGCCTAGGACACAGCAATCGCTCCTCTGGCTCATGGCCCTATGGCTTGCGCTATTGTGCACCAGTGCCCCGCACGGCCGCATCACTTGCCTTCCACAAGTCTTCCGCTGGTGAGCCAAATTAGCAAACCAATTCTCGATTGGCCAGCTGGAGTTGGGCAACCATCAAGGTGCCGCTGCGCTGGCGTGCGAGCCAGGGCAACCTTCTGACTAGTGCATGGTGTGACATGGCGTGACTGCAGCCTCCAGGAAGGGGAGGGGGGTCGCTAGCGTCGCACCGGCAACCTGGCTCCAAGCCTCGGCGCCTGCATAGGCAGCACGGCCACATAGGCCCCCAAGAGCACTCAAGCAGAGCAGCAGGAGCAGACGCTCTGGCAAGTATTTCCATAATAAAGTATCATCCAAGTTTCCAACTCTATGTAGAGTTGTATAAATGTAGTTGTGGGGCAATGCCCCTCTTGCTCTATACATAATCCTCTTTTCCTATCTTAATTGAAAGGCAGAACTCCTGCCATTACGTTCAAGAAAAATCTAAATTCCATCGTACATATTCAATTGGATTGAAAACTAAAACTAAAATCTAAAATTACAGATTGGTTCATCACCTTGTTGAGTTTCCCTGATTTTAATTGTTGCAACTGCCACAATAGAATGGGATTTCTAATCTACGAAGATTGTCAAGATTGATTCTCAAAATAAGATGGGGATGAGTGGTTGAATCATAGCATGGTATGTTGTATATATTGAGCGGGGTATATTAACAACTATTAAAAATGATGACATCTTATATTTAAAAATTAAAAACCCATAGAAGAAGTTACCCAAACTATCCAGTAGTAGTACTTGTGGTATGTTACATTCAAGTTACAGATGCATTATCAATAATGTGTTACATTTTTGCTTGTCCCATTTCTCATTAACTCTTACATCTTGTCCAAATTTAGGTCACTGATGACATGGAAGATGCCAATGCACCAAATTTTCACTAGGTAATTATTTTTGTATGTTCCATGTTATGTTCAAAGTTGAAGCAACTTCTCAAATTGAAATTTTCCTCTCCAGTAGCTATGGTACATGACTATATATATATATATATATATATATAAACTATATGGTGTAGATGTAGATGTAGCCCTTGCACTCCTGAAATTTAGCCCTAGTTGTGAGCCAATTCTGGGTCCGCCACTGGACATGAGCAAATCCTTGGCAAATTCAACCCTTGCTCACATTGTTCAACCTATTTGAGACAAGTCCACAACTTTTCCTATAGAAAGCAGCACTAAAAGCCACTTTCACTCAAAAAAATTTGAAGTACACACAATCACTAGCATTCTAGGAGGATGCATGTGCGCCAACAATCTTCATGAAGGAATATTGTGACTCCATTTTACCTCTATTAACAACTCCATGCAGATGTACCTAATCCTACCATGTGTATCTTTTATTCGTCACAATTTGACTATCAAATACAAACCCCCTGGAATCCATGGCATCCAATGACTAGCAGTGAAATACAGTTACAGATTGACGCTCTTAAGTTATTGATTAATATAAGATAGGAACATCAAGTATACAGCATGAACCACATAACATAAAAAACACAGAATAACAAATCTATGGTTAACTGGTTATTTCCTCAGTTATAAAGTGCAACATATAGCCTAGTCAAATAACAAATAAGAAGTTGCATGAACAAATGTTCCAATTTCTCTGATCAGCGCATGGGAATAAAAACTCACCAGTGAAGAAATGGCACTATCACCAGATGACTGAATAGTGCTGAGAAGTTGTTCCTTATCAAGATCCCATACCAAGATGGAAGACATGTCACCAGATGCATACTATTGGACAACAAATGAGAGAAAGTCCTGTATTAGACCATGCAAGGTGTAAAAAAATAAATACTAGAAGTACAGGGGGGAATAGAACATTACAAGATAACCAGATTTCTGCTGCCAGTCAATCACAATACTGCGACCAGCAGCTCGATGTCCCTGGACTGATGAGAAAGCTGTTACAAGTTTTTGTCCTCCATTTTGAGCAAAATTTTTCCATACACGTACATTTCCATCATCTGCAACATGAAAATTAGATAATGCAATGGTAGAAGATAAAGTGTAGAAGGAAAAACAGAGAAGAGAGGCGTACTTGAGGCAGCTAAAAGCAAGCTCTCATCAAGCTCATTGATCAACAAAAGTTTGGATAGCCCTCTGTCTGACAAATTATGGTTTTGATAATAGTTCACTGGCAGCGCATCATCGTAGTTCCACACTCTGGCATGAGACAGAACTTCAACACAATTGCAGCAGTATTCAGGCACTAGGATTTTTAATTGCAATAATTACTTCACCTTATTTGCTCATTTTCATCAGCTGCAACAACGATCGGAGAAAATGGCAACAATAAAGCTGCTTTTGTTCCCAACTCAAACTTTGTATCCCAACTAGCAATTTGGCTTGTCATCTTGCAAGCTGCTATTCCAAGGGTGAACAACCAAAAAATTAACAGATAAATAATCAAGGAAACCAACAAGAAGAATGTAATGCAGACAAATTTACATCCACATACAGGAGCGCTGGCACTTAGCAATATAATCTAGTGCAAGTTGTTCCCTCTCTTCCCTTCTAGCATTTGCTTCTTCATTATCATCAGAGCCAGATAAAAGAGGTCTAGAGAAGTGACCACAACTCCAGTTGTAAATTGTTGATTGAGGAAGTATATTTAATTCAGCATTACTGGGAGCTGCAGCTGAGCTTAAAAGGGGGTCAGCTAAGCCATCAGGTGAATTTATAGGATGTTGTCCAAAGTCCATAGAACACACTCGGCGTAATCCTGGAAGATAATCATGCTGAGGGGGGCTAACAGGAGGGGTCCTAAATTTTATCAAGTTGCTTCCTGCAAAATACAGAAAACTCAATTCAGCAATTCTTGATTTTCTCTGCACACCCAGTGAAGCAAGGTGTTTCAACTTCGAAGCACATTGTAAGGAAAGTGATTATAACTTACCAGAATTTATATCAAGCCAGGACGAAGAGCGTGCCATTCCAAAGTTTGAAGCAGATGTCTCTCCCCAATGTGCACCTCCACTGTTAAATCTAGTATTTTTCATGACTACTTGTTCAACATCTATAAGCGACAGCGCTTTCCGACCAATAGTTGCAATTCTTGGGTAAGGATCTTTAGCAAAAGAACACATGGTTGATATAAATTGAGAATAAATGGCATTATCAACAGTCCTGGACCTAGTGTAGCCAAGACCACCATTACTAGCATTCTCCCTCATTAATATACCAGAATCAGAGTGTTGGGAAGAATCATCTGACTGGGGAGAGCCATGCATGATGCTACTTGTTGCAATTGGGCTACTTGTAGAAATTCTTCCATCACGACCAGCGGCACTGCTATCACTGCCAACCCTCAGCACAGGACCAATGCTGCCTTGTAGAATATTGTTGGGACTGTAAACATTGCTTGGATTACTTATATTTGCCAATGATGGTAGTGACTTCAGCAATGAATTGGATTGAGGTTTCCAATACTCAGCCACAACAGATTTGAGATGTTTGTTGTGACCCAACGCAAAGCGAGTAAGTGCTGGAGAAACAAGAGATCAACTCAAAATGATTGCCATAGAAGGTTTAAAGAAATCCCCTATGTTCAACATACTAAAACAAGTGCTCTAGAAAAACAGTATAATTTTCCAATGCACATACCTATAGCAACCTCAGACCGAACAAGGGGACTAGCATCTGAAGATATCTGCAGAAGGCTTCGAACTACATTTATTTCAGCTTTCACCTTTTCATCATCATCGGAATCATCATCAGTGCCATTCGATGATGTAGTATCCAGGAGAGTCCCAAGTGCAAAAACAGCAGCAGCTCTGACCTGGCAAAACCAAATGTTTAATATTTATCTTGTCAAGTAGGCAAAAGAAAGAGTAGACACGAAAGGCATCATACCTCAGGTTGAGGCTCCAACAACAAGCGTAGTACAATTTCTGGCGTATTTGTTTGCAAACTAAGTAGCTGAGCATCAGGGAAATCTTCCCAGAGTTTCCCAAGGCATAAGCAAAGCCACTGTAAAAGTAAAGGTTCTGTATGTGAATCATGAGGATTCTCAGGTTGCAGGTGTCTCAGGCAAACATCTATAAGGCCTGCATTCATACAAGCCTCTTGACCCGTCCTATGCCCATCCACAATGACTGCTAAAACAAAAGCAGCCATTGCACGCTGTTCTGGGTAAGCATCCAAACTGTCAAGAAACCTAACAAAATATGCATGTCCTCCATCTTTAACCAAGTCAACCTGGCATGACTGTCATTTGGGAAAAAGCTACACAATAAACACATGGATCTAAGACAACAAAAGAACTGTTAAAGATTACAACGAAGATTGCATACCTTGTCAAGAGAGAGAATTTTTGTCCATATAAACACAAGAATTTGACGCAACTTCGATTGCACTTGTTTGAAGCAGTTTGAGTACATAAGGAAATATTCCAACAGACAGGGCCTACGACAATGAAGTGCCAGAGGTTGAAAACTAAAGAAAATAACAAGCATTTCATAAAAACGTGCATGCATAAGAGGTCAGTGCAAACCAAATCAACTGCCCATGGCCCCATGTCAAGAAATCTTCCAAGCAGAACAAGTGCTCTAAATCTGTGTGATTGACTAAGCAGGACCTGCAAAAAAGATAAGATGTAA
The DNA here is from genome assembly GCA_015847255.1 of Hyparrhenia diplandra. Lineage (NCBI taxonomy): Eukaryota > Viridiplantae > Streptophyta > Magnoliopsida > Poales > Poaceae > Hyparrhenia > Hyparrhenia diplandra. The sequence continues at coordinate 449,836 of JADLZK010007339.1, read as the reverse complement.
GAAGGAAAATAAAACAAGAAAATAACTATAATCCCTCCAGTCGTAAAATAGTGCCATTATGATGTTGCCATGATCCACAAAACGTAACTTTGCCAAGTAATGTTGCACTACAGTATACAAAAATAGTGAAATTATATGATTATGAGTATATGTTTTGGGCAAAATCTACCCATAACATTTTCAAATGTCCAATATCAGTATACAGAGTAATTAACAATCCAAAAAATTATTGGTTAACTGAACACAACCCAAAACGGTAGTCTTTTGTGATTGGAGGGAGTAGCAGATATGAATGTAAAACATATTTACCAAATAAAAACTATAGCAGAGACTTCGAATGTAAGTGTAAAAGCAAAATGTCTTACCTGAAGAACTATAGGTAACTGTTCAGGAGGTTTCTTGTCCTCAGAGCCATGATCAAGCCAAACTTCAAAAGCTGTGAGTTGTTCCGTGAAAAATGGACTTGGCTGGTTTAAATGAAAGAATGAAATTAGCAATACTAAAATGCTTGTATTCAAATGTAAAAACAATACCAGCAAAAATTACTGATATTTCTTGAAATGCTAAATAATGAGTAGAACCTGAAACTCTGCATTTGGATCATCAATTAACTGAGGAAGCTTGGAAAGGCAAATCTCAGCAGCCATGTCCCATGCATCCCTGGGATTTAGCGTGTTAAAAACAAGCAAAAGGAAATTAATGCAGAAAAAAAAAAAAGAAGGGCGAGTCAGGTTAATTACCACATATGGTGTTGATGTGTTGGGGGTAATGATGGATAAGAAACTGGAGAACAATTTGCTGATCGCATGATTCTCTCAGCAAGCAAGAAGTTACGAAAGAGACTAGCAACAAGAAGATCTTGCCTGAAAAGCCTTTGGAACAGATCTGCATAGTGAAACTTGTATCATAAACCCAAAACAGGCTGACATTTATTTACTTGAATAATCTTCTCTAGTTTTCTTGTTCCCCAAATTATACATTGTGCACATCATACCATGAGGAAGAACATTCCATGCAATTGTATCTGTTATAGCAGTAAAAATCCAATTGAGCTCCCCAAGAAGAGTTTTACGGTCATTTTGCCTTCCAGGAATTTGGTCAATAAAAGCAAGATCCAGAGAACCACGGAGTAATGATCGCTTGCAAAACCTGCATGGTTATAGGTATGTCCCCATGTAAGCACAACGTATTAAGAAAAGGAGAATAAAAATAAGGAATTCTGCATGCACAAACAGATAAGAGAGAGGAAGAGAAACGAAGAGAACCAGTGCAAAGCCATTTTGATGGGTGTGGTGAGGCAAGCCGTAAACACATCAGCAGGAAATTCTGCACTCTGAGGAAGAGCTTGATGTGCCTCACAGGCAGCAAGAAGAATGCAGTCCTTCTGTGAAGATGCAGAGGAGCTAGAACTCCAGTCTAGGCGCTGAAGTAAACAGAAGTCACTATGAATATTAGACAATCCAGAAACAAAAACAAAACAAACCCATAAATCATGATGACCTTCATCTTCAAGCACATGTAACATACCTCTAGAAAAGCTTTCACAATAATTCCAGCCGCTGAGCAATCAAAAACGTAAATGGAAGGTGTCTTTAGCCATGATTCAAGATCAGTAATTGGAAGTGGAATATACTGTGTGTAACTCTGCAACAAAATGCAAAAACAACCATTTTATTTTATCAGAGATGCCTATGATAAGTAAGGCACCCACGGCAAATAATACAGTGTCTTCATAATATTACCTTGTTAAACACCCAAATCTCACCATTAGATGTGGGCTTTGGTACGCCATGGCCATTATAATGGAAAAGGACTCTCTCTGATCTGGCATATTTGCGGCAAGTGTTGCAAAGCTTCTTAACTTCCTCCACAGTTGGGTCCAGCTGAAGCTTGTATCGAGCCTGGAAGTGGTATTAGGAATAGGATACAAAGATGCAAATAATCCTCACCGAAATAAGATTGAAGTTAAACAAGGGAGTTCCTCACCTTAGGTTGCCAGCGTTCATACTGTGAATGCAACGTTTTCCCAAATACTATCAAGGGCTTTCTGAGGTGCCATAGAAAAAGGGTCTGAAAAGAAAGGAATTAAGATCTATGAACATACCTCAAGAAAATTGCACCCAGTGCAATAACAGTGAAGTGCAAACCTATCAACAAATGTAAGCTACAACTGTTGTCTAGAACATGATAACAAGTTCTTGACAAAATAATCATCACAAAGGCTAATTAATAAGTATACACCTTCATGACCATGACCAATAGATGTACTATCTTAGACAAGAAAATTTTAATTCATTTATAATTAAATGCCAGCTGTCAGTTTGAAATTAAAAAGGGGATAGTTTTCATCTAAAGCTATGGAACAGTAGGTGCCAGATAGTTTCCTTCTAGCTAAAGGATTCAATGTATGCAAAGATTGTGCTTTGGTGGAAGAACATTGAAATCAGCTATCTACATGCCTGAAACCATGAACAAGACTATAGATACTTTAATGATATTACTAACCTTGATGCCTAGTATATATGTATATAAGTTTTTTTTTTTCCTCTTATTTCCTTCTTGTTGGTGCTCATGTTGGGTTTCATCTACACTATCCCAACAAGTTTGGGGCTAAATGGCTTTGTTACTGTTGTGTACTTCAATCAAATGGTGAAAGCAGTTCATTTATTAAATTTTGCAACTAATTTCAAATTGGAAATATATAATCAACTAAAAATTTACCTATCCAGCACTCCATTCTAGCACAAGGGGAAATTTTAATTACATCAGGTGGATCCACACTTATGTTTAAACATAATACAAGTGCAACACATCCCGTCTTCATCTGCGCTACAAAATCCATTGTTAGTAAAGATCATGTAAAAGATGCAGAAAACATATAAGAACTAGCAAACCATCCTATGGACAGACAAAAGAAATGACAAAATAGTTATAAATTCCATAATGATTAAATCAGTAATGGTGCAACGCAAATATACCAAGCAAAAAAGATAGGGAATTATAGAATAATAAATAAATAGAAGAAATAAGCTCAGCAGTACTGTTGACTTTCAACATGATCCTCAGACAAGTAAATATATGCTGCAAGCATAAGGGACTTTGTCACAAGGCTGAAAGGACAGCTTATGTAACATGGTACATAGTTACACCTAGTGGTTCTGCAAAATTCCAAAAAGAATCTAAGGGAAACTACGTACATATGTTGATATGTAGAAATTGGCTTTGCCCAAGAGCATCAATAATCTCTAATGTTATTCCAAGGACTTCAAGGCTCATCTTTGTAGTCAAAACCTCCTATCTAGCAATCACCTATGTCTGTTGCCATGAACTGAAACACTCTATTTCCCATTTGGTGCTTCATGCCATTGCAGCATGCACAATGTGGTGGCCCCTGACCCCAAAACAACAATGTACTTGCATGCCAACTCTGTTACAGTGGGAACTCTTAAAGCCTCCAGTGACATGAACAGATTGGGTTCAACTAACTTTAACTTGGCCAATGGCTAATAAACGACATGATTCAGATTCTGTCCATTGAACTTTGGCAAAATTGAGGCATTTCCTTAGCAATACAATGCTATCAGAGAGCAGTATGTTAGCAAAAGTGCAAAAAAATGGTTCATAGAGTGTTAAGGATGCAATTTTGCCTATAACTTATAGATTCACCAATAGCAACCCAGTGAGACTCAGTATTTCCTTTAATGATATGATGCCAACAAGTCACTGATAGTAAGTGTCACTTGGAACTTGGAGGGGGGTTAGCATTCATTATATGTAGGTGCCTATTCGATACCAAAAACTTCTGCAGAGCTTGAATTTTTTGTTCTTTATGTAGGTATATGCACATGCCACCATGATCATCACAATATTTATAGGACCTGTTAGGTACCCAGAATAATACTGTTTATTTTTTATCCCAGACCTGGGCCAGAATAGTACATACAGGTCATACATAGACTGATCACCATTCACCATGCTAAGTCTAGATGGTAGGTGGTAATGCATGCCTATGTTAAAAAATAAGAATTTGCATGAGTGATGCATTAGCCTATGTCAACATAGCAACACCATTGGGCACAATAATTTTTGTTTTGTATCAATTATTATTAGCAAAGAAATGATCAGTCTCATACAGTACAAGAGTAATATGACATGTATAATTTATACTTTAATAATCCCTGCCTCTCAGACGTGACAACCTTTCTAACCACTTATAAGAAGCAAAAGATACTAAGGCTGTGGCGATCGATAACTCATTCCACCATTTCATGATTATCCTGCTCAAAAGTGTAGCGAGCACGGGCATTACTTGTTCCGTGACTTCCAGGGTCCTCACTAGAGTTAACACCTGGCAGCGCCGCAGTCCATTTCATACTCAGTAACGGAAACCGATTAAATAAATGCTAAATTACTAAGTTGGCAGGTGCCGTAATCACTTCACGCACGCCCGCAGCTGCGCCGAATCTACCATTTGTAAGCTGAATCAGCTGATTGCTACACTAAGGATCTCCGACCGAGCGCAGGCGTTTCCGAATCCAGCGAATAGCGGAGTATAATTAATATCAGAAGAAGAAACGACATCTGCAAACTGCATGACATCCATCCATTACCCGGTCCTTGGGGCGCCACTTGGAGACGAGGCCACTGGTGGAGGGCCCTGCAGCAGCGGCGGCAGCCTCGTCGATCCCGTCAGGCTCGTGGCGCTGCTCGCACAGCACGAGCACCTGGGGCAGGACCACGGGCTCGGCTTCTCCACCTCAGCGGCGGCAGCCTCCATCAGCCCGTTCCTGGGCTCCGCCGGCCCGTTGGCGGCCACGGCCAGGAGGCCATCGCCGGCATGGCTGTGGCTCCGGCGGTGGTGGTGGTGGTGATTGGGCAGCGGCGGCGCCCGCAACGGCGAAGGCGACGAGGACGGCGAGGACGAGGAGGAGTGGACGAGCCTGGACGCCATGAGATCTCCCAATGCCATCGACGCTTGCTGTGCCTCTCTCCTCTTGTCTTCTCTCCTCTTCAGCCCGCAGGCAGAGCCATGATGAGGTCGGGGAGCTCGCTCGCTCGCTCGCTCACCTACATCGATCGAATCGGGCCAGCGTGGCGAGTCGGGGGTGGGGAGCCAGGTCAGTGGGCGTGGAGGGACTGCGCGGAGAGGAGGTTGGTGGGGGAGGGGTTTAGGGTTAGGGTTTGGAGATGCGGCTGGGAGGAGGAGGAGGAGAGAGAGAGAGAGAGACGGGAAGCGGCGTCTCGATGCGGGAGGGAGGAGCGAAGCAGGCGACGCGACACCAGCGAGGAGAGAGAGAGACTGACTGATGACGGGGAAAAGAAAATGAAATTATTTTATTTTACTCTGTATAAAAAAAAGTGGAAATGGAAAAGGCAGTGAAGGAGCTCGTGACCGTGCTCATCTTCCTGCTTTCGTTCGTATACATTCTTTCTCTTCTTTTTTTGTTCTAGATAGACTAGGCTAGCTAGCTAGCTAGATAGATAGATAGATAGATAGATAGGAACGAATTCTTTCTCTAATTTATATATATTGTTTTCTTAAGGCTTTGAAAATGTAATAAAATGTGTTTTTACTTAAACTAAACTCCTCACACTGTAATAAAGTTTTTTAAAAATTGGAATCTCCGACACTAAATACTCCCTCCTGGATGGTATTAGAGTCGTAAATGATTTTTAACTTTGACCTCTTATTATTATAAAAATATTTATGGAGATGTGATATATGTATACTTTTATCAAAGTATTTTTAAGACAAATCTACTTATATATTTTTTACATTTAGAAACTCAACAACTTAAAAGTTATAGATGATTTATATTCCCGATGTTTGACTCAAACCTTTTCCAAAACGACTTCTAATACCATCCCAGGAAAGTTTGAGTCTATTTTTTTTTTTTCTTTTTGATTCAGAAACCGGCTTTCTTGCTAACTAACTCGATCTAGCATTCAAATGCTTTGCTATGCTTCTTTTTTTTTTTTTTTGCCAAAGATGCTATGGTTTAATTTGATGGGTTAGATATGTTTACAACCAAAATGATGCCATATTATCAAGCCCTCGAAGTCTCCACGACATATGGCATATCTGTCTAGCATGTATTAGACTATTCGCCTGCGTGAATTATGATCTTCGTTCTCCTCATCTATGTCTTCTCAGTCTCCATGACATATGTCAAGTCTATATAGTTTCATTCTCCTCATCTATGTCTTCTGAGTCTCCACGACATATGGCATGTCTCTATAACATATATCTAAACTATTTGTGTGCGTGAATTATGATCTTAGTTCTCCTCATCTATGTCTTCTGATGCCATTTTATTTGTGTCTTCCTTTTACAGCTCCGTCGGGTACAAATACTTAACTACCTGGATTAGATGGCCGCAACAAATAGTTTGGCCTGGGCTACCCTCGCCCAATCCATTCATAGGCGTTAGCGGAAATAGTCTGAGTATACACATGACGGCCTAGGCAAACACTCGGCTCCCCCGACGGATGGCGGGCCAACTCCGCCTCGCCCAACCCGTGAGGAAAAGAAAGATTGTGCCCGATGCCGGGCACGTGGGTCCCGGCTTGCCCGACCCCATGGGTGGTTCTCCATTTTAGCATAAGGTCGGGCGAGTAGCGGATGGGCCTATGATATCCCCCATAGTCTGACTAGGATATGGCTTGGGCCAAGTCACAGTCAACAAACCGAGGCGCCCCTAAGCTACCTCTAGAAGCCAGCTTGTAGCAGCATCGAACGATCCGGCGCCACACCGTCCGTGTTCGGTGTGATGTGCGACACGAGGGTCGTGAAAGGCGACATTTTCGCAGCTAGCGAGCACGACATGTGGCGCAGGCATAGGGTGCATGGCGAGCGAACCACGCTTGCCAGTTTTGGTACTTCCATTTTGGCGTTTCTTGTTAGATCAGGCCCAACCCTTGTAACAAAGGTTCACCACGGGTACAAGGGCTACCCAAAACTTGCAGTGTCAAGGCATTTCGTTGAGAGGTTGTCATTCATAGATGTGGTTGCACTGCGCCAAGTCAGTTGTTCTGCGCGTACGTAAAATCGCATACAATACATACAACCAAGAAAAATATATGACACGATTTCCGTCTACCTGTATGTACATTGTGCCGAGCCAAGAGGCACGACTCACCCCGGCATTCGGGTACCCCAAACCGATCGGTCGGTTCTTCGATTCCTTAGCTAATTCGGTTCTCGAAAACTTCAGACCGATCGGTTCCAAGGAGAACCCGAACCGAGCTAATTCGATTTCGGGTAATTCGGTTCGGTTTCGGTTCTAATCGAATGGAACCGAAATTTTTGAACCAAACAAACATCCCATTCAATTCCAAATTTCGGCAAAGAATTTGCCTAATTTTGACACTTTAAGCATGGACATTTTAAAGAGCAATGAAACATATAACAATAGTACAAGTACACAAGTCTCTAGGAGACCAACAGCCAACAAGCAAGCACCTAAGTTCTCAACTATGAATCTCAAGATATTTGCACAACAAATCCAAATCGGGCACAACAAATCCAAATCGACCAACAAGCAATCGACGTATCCATTGCGGTGGGGAGGAGATGATGGCCGCCTAGAGTGGGGCGCCGGCGACGGAGGGGATGAAGCGGGCGGGCTGCAGGTCGCAAGGGAGGGATGATGGTCGGCGGTCTTTGCGGCTGCGTCGGTTCTCGGCCGGGAAGGGATGACGACCGTGGTCACGCCGGAGGGGAGGGATGACGGCCGCCGTGGCTAGGATTGGACGGCATTGCGGGCGGTGGGTCGCACACACTCATAGGTCATCGGGGGGCGGTTTGGACGAGGTCGGGACTAGGACTCTAGGATTTCACTTGGGCCTTACACTAACAGACTTGCACAGTATTGAGCCTTACATGTATTTCGGTTCTTTTTAATTAATAATAGGGGCACGAACCGAAATAACCGACTAATTTCGGTTCCTGAAATCCACGAAACGAATAGGAACCGAACCCGATCGGTTCGGATATTTTCGGTTCGGTTCTAATTTCGGTTCGGTTCTTTTTTCGGTTTTTCGTGCCCAGAGTGAGGCACGACAAAGGCAAAGTGCTGCAGAGTTCAGGAATGACACAAACGAACAGTGTTTCCCAGCATTGCTCGAATCATAGTCTATCGGTATCAAATAGCAGCACCATCACTTCGACTGCTTAGTGTCGAGACTGTGACATTATTGATTTTACTGAAATAAAGCTTTGCTTTATTATGTAAATAAACTGAAAAGAAACACCCACGTTCCTGCTCAAGATTACATTCGAATGTCAAGCGTCTCAGTTAGACAACATGCCCGATGCCTCTATTTTTAGAGTAGATATATTTGAATATATAAATGATGATATTGTTTTTTATGAATTTATTTAAACTTAAGAAAGTCTGGCTAGTTAAAATCTAGAATTGTATTATATCATAATATGGTTGAGTTCTTTGTGGTGGAATCTACCCATTCATGTTTAAGTTCTTGACTTGGCACAAATGCTCGTATTTTTTCTAGATTTATCACGACACTATGCTCCTAGGGTACGTCACGATGTCCCTATGGACAACGAGACACCTACAATGATTTCTTAAATATCGAAATATATCAGTTCAATCCTACGGAGAGTGCAGAGGTAAGGTTTGCGTACGTTGTTTACCCATATCGAAATATATCTAGACGCTCCATTATCGAAATATATCCGTTCAATCCTACGGAGACGCTCAATTATACAACGTTGATATAGGTATATATGTGCACGTTGTGATAGAGACAAATTGTAGTTCACTTTGTTTTCTAGATATTGATTTTGTTATAGTTATACACTATGTTTAGATACATAGTAAAACAAATGAATCTAGAAAGCTTATGAGCGTCTAGATTATATCATGTAATTCTGAAAAGGTTCAGCCTTTCGGCTCCTCCCAAAATAGCTTTGGCTTTGGCTCCTCTAATGGAGAAGTTGAAGCACTTTTGAAAAATGTTTGGCAAAAAGTTTCCTCTTATTTTTCAAGAATGGATGAAACATGTTGACTGTCCATAATGCTTTTGTCTATTTAACTTAACTATTGACATGGCCTTGTTTAGATGCACCCCAAATTCCAAATTTTTTCACTCTCTCTCCATCACATCAATTTTTGGACGCATGCACGGAGCATTAAATGTCGTTAAATAGTTAGCCCATGATTGGACAATATTTGTCAAATACAAACGAAAGTGCTACAGAAGTTCGAGTTGAAAAAAATTGCAATCTAAACCAGACGTTAGTTTGTAACTTTAGTTCATTAGAGAGGTATCCATAGTCTCATTTTTTTAGAAATAGGAAAAACTAGTGAGGAGGCGCGCATTTGCGCGCCAATCCCTATGTCTAAGGATTTGGGGAAAATACAATATAAAGATTGAAGAGTCAAGGTAAATTGACAGGAATCAATGTTTGATCAAGCTTTGGTGTGCAATAGAACGACGTCCCAGAAGCGATGATAATCCAAACGATTATAGATGTATCTAGAGATATTTTACATTACATTAACCACGACACTAGTAGCACTTTTTGTTGTTAAAAAACACTAATTGTTCAGGTCTACGGCTTCATTTGAGAGACACGAAGATTCAAAGTGTAGTGGTATTTTGTCATAAACAGAGTACATGAAGACAATTAGGAGAAATTCTAATCCATTGCATCATACCGAGGGACGCACATTTTTTTTACGGGTTGAAGCTCCCCAGTCTCATCGCAAACAACGGAAATACAACATCTGACATATGACAGTTACCATGCCTGAGTCAGATGCCATGGGACACTACCGAAAAAGTACTAGCTCTGAAAGACATCTAGGTAAGAAAAATAAAAGGCCTTAGCGAGGCAGGCAAACAACACAGTTTTTATTTTATCATGCACAAGCCAACTGGCCGCAAACAGGCAACCATCACCGACACCACCACATCTTCAGCTTGGAGCTCCATCTTCAGCGTTGGACTTTATCCCAACCTTGAGTACGGTGTCACATAAACTAAACACAAAAGGCGGACCTATATAAAACAGAATGGGAAGCTGCAACATCCTGAAGAATGGTTAGCTATATACATGTTCTAAGACATCCTCAACAATGATTACCTACATACATATCTCTATGTCATTATATATTGATCCAGTTACCTGCTTCAATAGACGTGCTTTCTTGTTGTGGTTTCACTGAACCATGGCGTCCACCTCTACCCCTTGTAAACTAAAGCCTGCAAATTGTAATTGTGAAAAACTGATGATTGCAAGAATACAATGTCCTTCTAAAGCCATTGCAGGGATCAAAGGTTAATTGACAAACGATGAAATAACCAGGAACCTGTGATTTATGGATACTAGTAATTTTCATTTATTTTAAACTACCTCATATATGAATCAATAACATAAACCTTATATGGATGCGCATCGAAAATACAAAGTTACCCTAAAACACTTGAAGTTTAAAATTTTGCTGAAGTTTTCTGTAGTGAGAAGTCATCCTTGACTCATCAATTGTTTTACAGATTGAGGGGTTCTCCAAACTCCCATATTACTGCATGTGCCACTGCACTATAAGTTAGCCATTACTCCCTCAATTTCAAAGTTCAGACGTGGTTCTTTGCAATTTAATCATGCCCTAATTACAGTACATCTATTCATGCCTCTCAGAGTGCAATTTACCCTAATTACAGTACATCTAATCATGCCTATCATAGTACTAAAAAGAGTGCAATGCTTAGGGAGGAAAGGATCATGTGACAAAAAACATTTTCTATTTTCCAAAGCATGGCACTACTGTATTTGAGTAGAACTAATCATGCTTGTCAGAGATATGCAAAGCAGGACCAGTGATAAGAACCATTTAGTTTTTTTACTTTTGGAGGCACATAATGATATGTCAGCCAAGAGCAAGAGCTGAGCCAAAGTAAATAAGAAAATTCTAATGCACTAAATCAAGATGCAGGAATCATTGGCTGCTTGAGGAAACACTACAAACTGAACATTTCCTAAATACCTTCTAATCGATGAAATAGCAGGAACGATATTTGAGATTATCTCTGCCTGTGCGTCTCAGAGAATGAACTGTAACTCCTAAATGCCTGAAAGAAAGCATAAGTAAAGCTGACTAACAAACTTACAGTAGATCTAATCATGCTTCTCAGAGTAAAAAAAGAGTGCAATCCTTAGGGAGGAAAAGATTGTGACAAAAAAACATTTTCTATTTTCCAAAGCATGGCACTACTGTATTAAAGTAGAACTAATCATGCTTTTCAAATATACGCAAAGCAGGACCAGTGACAAGAACAATTTAGTTTTTTTGCTTTTTTGGCACATATACGCAGAGACATAATGATATGTCAGCCAAGAGCAAGAGTTGAACCAAAGTGAATGAGAAAATTCTAATGCACTAAATCAAGATGCAGGGATCATTGGCTGCCTAAGCAAACAATACAAACTGAAAATGAAAAAAAGGACCACAAAGATTATTTATCATTGGAACAAATAGACTATGTTGAAAACCTCTGTTATAAGCTAGAGCTGTGAGCTCGTGAGGAGAGGCCTTATATGGTCCCCAACTGAAATGGTATATTCGAATATCAAAGAATCAGAGCTCATGTCAGTCACCAGCTTGTCAAAATGATGGTGAAAACCAATAATCAAGTTGTTAATAGGCACATAAGTACGTTGCTAGCCTATACTATGCCTCGGTGATCATTTTTTATTCAATTGTTAACTAAATTCCACGTTGTCAAGAAATTTGGACAAATAGATAGGTATGTATGAATTTTTATAATATTTGTACAAAAAAATTCAAGAGGCCAGCCTAGAGTAATTTGATGCAAACAAAGTATGCCCCTCTATTACATTGGACACACATGAAAGAAACTGGACACAAATCATGCTAATTCAAACAAACGCTTGTGACTGAATATTCAGCCATGCTAATTCTTTATTGAATCATTTATTCAAGGATGGTGAAGTTGTGTGACAGCCTACATGTTGGTTAGCACAAAGAGAAATAGGAGGAAAGGTGTTCCTGTATGCATCACACTGCAGCTAAGAAACAATTTCCTTGATTTACCCGCACAAATTATCACATGCCACCCCAAATTTCATTCCCCTAGAAATCCAAACCTGCAATGATTTTTGTCTGGAAATAGGCAAACACAATTTATCCTAAGTTATCCAAATTTTTGGTATAAAACTGAAACCATTTTTGTCTGGAAATAGGCAAACACAATTTACCCTAAGCTTTCAGTTAACTTTCTTCCATGGTCTTTGACCTTTTAAATTGCAAAACAAGCATATATCATTATTATGCCCCAACCTGCAATTATAAGGCATATATCATTAGTGTCCTCATAGGATGGATTAGTGATTTCATCTATCTGTATGAAGTTAACCAAGAGCGACTGTCAACCTGATCCTAAAAAAAATCATACTAGCTCAACAAAGACACAACAACAAAGCAGATACAATGAATGCACTAATGAAAAAAAATCAATTCAGAGAATAGCTCCAAATAGAGCAGAGGTATATATACCATAGAAGGAGTATTTTTCAGTCTCAAGTAAAATCCACACATTTGAGTGCAATCTGAACTGTTGTTTCAGAAAATGGGAGAGAAAGATCAATGATTTATTTATTTGAACAGGCTGTGCAACAACAGCTAAAGTGGCAAGCATATGTACATGTTTATTTAATGGAAGCTGTCTGATCAACACATTCAAAATAATTCAGGTAGTACATGCAGAAGTAGAACCCATCTCATTCACTTGGGTGTAAATATGGTTCATTGGATTAATAGTCTCAAGTGTAGACTCAAGTGTAGACTCAAAATAATTCATTGGATTAATAGTCTCAAGTGTTGCAGCAAGAATCATAGTAGAGGTGGTACTAAGCAGTTCAAGGATGCTCTATTTTTTTAGTTAGCTAGACTAATCTTTTTTCTAAGAACCAAGTCAATGAACCGGTGTTCATGTCGACGGTCATAGCATGTGGACCTTAGGTACTGCAGCAACAACCACAATCAGCAACAAACATGATTGAGTACGAAAGGGCAGAACCTGTACAAAAGTTTAGGTAAGACCACTATTGAGTATGAAAGGACATTCATCTAATAAAAATATAGTTAAGACAACCATTGAAATGAACATAAAAAGGACAAGAAGAATGATCACACCGCTTTGATAAAAAAATTCAGAGAATGGTGGCAGATTTAGCATACATTTCTGACCAATAGAATTAATGAAGTCATGTGTTTAGCCATTTATTCCACTGAACGACGGATTTTTTCTAGCATAATGTGAGGCTTACAAATTGTATTTTTTTTAATCTTTCATTGAAAACAAACCAGAGTGCCTGCATCATGCACTGATATATTTGACCGAGGATGAAATATTAAATGATAAACTCTTGCCTGTGCAAAACATGATGCATCACACAGAGAAAAATAAATAAAACATTGGAGGAAAAATTGTTTCATGCCATTTAATCTCAGAAGAAATCCATTCAACTGCTCACTGTTTGCTGAGAACATCAGCTCAGATCTGAAATAAATGCCACAGAATTTTAAATAGGCATCAAGAATTTGCTTCAGTGGTAATCATCTATACTTTATTAAAACGACTATCTAGGACTCTTTATGCAGATAACTTGAGACAAGCAATGGCACCAATCCATATTTATCCTCCCAAAATAACTTCGCAGCTGCTGTGGGACGGTTCAAACAAACAATGGCATTCTTGTTTTCTGAAAACATGCAGTCTGGAGATGCAAGAAGCAATTATTCACCATCTAAATATGACAAACATCTTACCTATTTATGGCCAAGTCAGTAATTGAATGTATGGCCATAGCAAAACCATAGTACAGCTGAAATTTGAAAGACCAACACCTAGGAACATATAAGTGGACTAAAAATACAAGCAGTATATAGCATCCCAGTAATCGAATCTAGGACCATTGCAAAGGCATAATACAGTCAAAACTTTGAGATTACTATGTAGGAGCCAAAAATTTGGCAAGGTAACACATGAATCAAGTACGACATGTCATGACATGTCAAAGGTGTTTCTTAAAAATCCACAATTATTTCTCTGCAGTCTTAATGTCTGCATGTAGTAAATGGACTGCAATAATGAAAGAGGAAACTCACTATATAGATGTGCTAGCTTTCCAGACTGTAGGTAACTAAGTGCATTCACATTATTTTTGCAACTAAGAACTCTGGATAACTATTTAGCTGTGTGGTCCTTTGGCTGAAAATCGAAATAAGTCAACGTGAAAAGAATGACTTCAGTTTTGTTAGGAAACATATAGGAAGGTTGAAATATGATGCATCAGCCATATATTCATGTTTAGAATAGTCATGTTTAGATCAGGAAGGAGAACATGAGAAGAGGTAGTAGGCATAACCAGGTGCAGCTAGTGCAGAAACATCTTTGAATTTGTAGCAGAGGTTATATGAAATTCCTAGATCATGTTTGTGCTGTGATATAATAACTCAGAGACTTGGAGCTACAAGGAGTTATAATATGAAGATACAAGAACAGGGCAAATTTTCCATTGCTAAAAAAAAAGTGTTCTGTGGCCCTGACTCAATCAGAGAGATACTCAAAAGAGGACTGGAAAAAAGGAAAGAGATGTGAACTTACCAATCACTAAGGAGCATGATCAATCTTTCACTTTAATCATCGAACCCACAAATGCAAATTGGCAGCTACAAATTCTAAACCACGCCAAGTAACCACAATACCAATCCATATACACTGAAAGTGCTAGAAAGGACATCCAATTGAAATCAAGAGGCAGTTATATATTTTGTAACAGTAAATCTAATCAAATCACACAAAACCATATTATCATTAATCATGGTACTATTCTCTCATGACAGAATCGTCAAGTAATAATAAGTTCTGAAGGTTATTTCAGACCTAGCTAACTGAACACCAAAAAAATACATCTTATAGACAGAGCATGTGAATGACGGAAACCAAATAAATATTAGGAGGCATAATACATTAATACATGTATACCCCTGTAATTGGATCAGATCCACGTTGCACAGAAAGGTCTGGACCTTCAAACTGTTAATACGAAAATGGTTAACAACTTCATTGACAATGTTGCCCATGAAGGAAAAATAATCCACGGCCTCCGTATTGACCCATTCATATTCATGTGCAATAGTTGGAAGCTGGTGGCAACTGCATCCATATCCATATAAATAAATAAGAGAACCATGTGTAAAATAATTGATTGGAATGAGAAGGAAAATTTCCAAAATGGTGGTAAATGTTGCTGGGACATATCTCACCTCCGACAAATTGCAGGTGGCGCTAGAGGAGGAGAAGGGGGGAGGGCGACGAGGAGGACTGCCGCCGACGCAGCCACCACCACCAACGCGGACAGCTAGGGTTTCGTTGAACGCCCATGGATGCCTAAAGACGGAGCAGGAGGACGACGACGACGAGGAAGAGGGTTGCCGCTGCACGCCGCCACCGCCACGCGCCGCTAGGGGCCCTTCAGCACAGGACCTAGGGTTTCACTGAGCACAGGCACCTAGGGGCTAGTTGCACGTGGGAGGAGAGGAAGAGGAGGGCAAGTCGTTGGAGGAGGGCGCCGCGCTGGGAGGAGGAGGAGGAAGCCGCCGTTGCCGCCTTCCCGCGCTGGGACGGAGAGGGAAGGAGCGACGGGAGAAATAGGAGGAGTTTTTTTTTTTTTTTTTTTTTTTTTTGAAGAGAAGGAGAGGGCGGTATATATTTGTTGGTTGAGGTTGGGGGTTTTATGGATTCTCATAATATGGGGACCTGCTCGAAAAAACGGCTAGGCACATGAACAAATAGGGGCCTGGCTGGACCTGACGTCCTGAACACGATTTTCTTGAAAGATAAGGGCTTTTTTTTTTTTGCAAAAATGATCCACCAAATTGTGGGGACGTGGATGGTCTATCCGTAGCCGCTTTCGTAGAGGAAATCAGCAGCGCTCCCACACGGGGGCAGCTCGTACAGTTTTCCTAGGGCTCCCCTCCCTCCCCTCCCCTCCCCTCAAGAGCCAGAGAAGAAGCCGTGTAAAACTGAGTCCGGCCGGCCGCCGGCCAAACGCGGCCTCAAAAATCGAACCCAACTCCAGCAGCCGTCCCTGTCGTAACCAAAGCCAATCTCGTTGTTGGGTCGGATTCCCAAATCTGAGTCCAATCCCTCCCTCAAATTGCCACTCCTCCAATAGGGAGGGGCTGGATCTGGAGGGGATTCAGTTCAAGGCAGGCAGGCAGAGAGGTGTTTCGGTTTGGTTCGATTCGATTCCGGCCCGGGATATATAGATTATCTATATATATTGCACGCAGAGCAAGACATGGGGCTTGTGGATCTTATGCAGCACATGTCCATGGAGAGGCAGCCGGACCGCCTTCGCCGGCGAGCGCAGACCACTTGTAAGCTGCCGCCGCCTTTTCTCTGTTTCTTTTTCCTCGTTGATAGAAAAAATCCAAACTTTTTCTACACCCACCTTGTAGTTTTGCACATGTGAATCTGTTTGCAGAATACACCCACCCACCTCGTTGAGAGCCTCTCCTTGTGAGGGAGCAGATATTGAAAGCAGTGGCTGATGGCCTGCACTGTACTATTCTTTCTTTGCCTTCGACCATATTGTCAAAACCTCTCTCTTTTAACAAAGCTGTCTGATGTTTGTCAAGAGTAGAAAAACGGATTCCTCTGTGTGCATTTGTTGCCTTGCGCCTCAATTGTCCGCATTACTCATAATCACCAATGCTGTGCTGCAGATGGGTTGGTTGCGTCACGGGAGGATAATAATAATGAGGTCTCACCCTGCCAGCAAGAAGCTGTTTCTCAAGGTGGTGAGGCACAGATGCCTAGGCTTCCAGAGGTACGCCATGGCAGCTTCTCAATGCTACTGAAATGAAATGTCAGTAAACCATGTGGCTCCCAAACCCTTGTGTTTTTCCAACTGTTGTGCACAATTATATAACTTTTAAAAACAGCTAGTGTTTGCTCCTAACTAGGTACAACAATAACCATCTTCTGGCCTCCAATGTGTAAAAGCCGGGATTTCTTGGGCTTGGAGCCTCTCAACCTACCATCAATAGATTTTGCTTCCACTAATCGTTGTGCCATCTATAAAATCCTTGGAATATACTCCATCCGTTCCGAATTACAAGATGTTTTGGCTTTTGTAGATACATTCCTTTTTCTGTATCTGACAGTGTATATCTAAGTTCATAACGAAAGCTATGTATCTAAAAAAAGCTACACCACCTTATAATTGGGAATGGCGGCAGTATGATCTAATAAAATGGTTCCCTGTTAGGTTTGCCATGACATGTCTCTAAAGGCACCATCATGTAGTACTGTCTCCCTGGATGTGTCCCATGTTATCTCCATTGGACCATTACAGGCAATTCCTTGTGATTTAGACCTGCATGGTTCATACCCTTGTTGGATAGCACTCTTTTATTTGTCCTGTTCACAGGGGCAGAGCCAGGATTCAGATATTGGGTTGGGGGGTGCTGGCCTACCGAGAACCAACCAAGCGTTGATAAAATTCATGGAACAGCAAAATAAATGAGAAACAATGATATATATAATTGTACACGCAAAGCACCATCTGCAATCCTACTTCTAGGATTTATCTGACAAGCTTCATTACTTTAAAGGCCCTCTCAGTAGATACTAGAAGAGTTATGACTAAATTTAGGAACCTATTAACCATTAGATAAGTAGATCTTTTTATTTGCTATTTTTGCTAGATCAATGAACAAATGAAAGTAATATACTTAGCTATTTTCTAACTAATTTGTAGTGATTTAGGGCTATGCAGCATGTATACGGATATCAGAAGGATACTGATATGCGGATACCGCAATTTTCTAAACAAATCCGAGACGAGGGTATGTTCTAATATTTTAATTAAATAAAAAGATAATAATGCATATTAAAACTCATAACAGTTGTGGGGTCCTCAGGCATGTGCTCCCTGGGCGGTCGTGTGCCTGAGAGGTTTTTAGTTTCGTCATCGGTGATCTGTGTTTCTGGACAATAGCTCTTGTAATTTCGTTGCCTTGGTAATGAAATTCAGTTTTTTAGTCCCTTGTGCGCCGCCCTGCCCCTCTCCCCTGCCTGTTTGGCCTATTATCCTATCACTTTAGCGGTCAAGGTTTACATCATGTCTCTTGCGCAGAAGTTGATCGATACAACACAATTGCATGGACTTCCTGTTGTTTTAATATCAACAGATGCTCCATTCGTAGTTTCATTCCCTTTCCATAATACGTGCATGTTTGTTGTGTCCAATCAACACTGAATTTGAAGCATGTATCGACCTCACTGTCCATACATACATGCATATTTCTTTGAAGTAAAGAAGTATGAATAGTTTTCAAAGTATCTAATCAGCTCTAGGTGCATACTTTGTTTTTAACGCAGCCATTGAAAACTCATTGTGCAACAATGTGCATAGTACCTTGTTTACGGTGTCATAGTTTTCTTCAGTACTTTCCCCCACCATCTAGATTAACCATTTGCCTTTATATTTCTAATGCTGAATTTTCTCTTCCATGCTTTTGTAACATGCGTGTAGGACATCTGGTGTTATATACATTCCCTAATGCCAATGCAATCTGCTGCTCGAGCTGCCTGTGTATCTCAAGCTTTTCTACGTTCCTGGAGGTGCCATCCCAACCTCACTTTCAGTGTCAGCACGCTGAGATCGAATAAGAAGAAACATATTGCCAGAGATTTCTGTAGCAAAGTTGACCAGATTCTGAAAAGGCACTCATGCATTGGTGTCAAGAAACTCAACATTGAGATGTGTGGAGGTTACAATGGTTATCTCGATAGTTGGCTGCAGGTTGCTGTTAAATCAGGAATCGAAGAACTTTCACTTTTAACACCAACATTAGCAAAATACAACTTCCCATGCTCACTCTTATCTAATGGGAGTGGAGACTCAATCCGATACCTAAAATTTACTGGTTGCTCCTTCCGTCCCACAACTGAACTTGGTTGTTTGAGAAGCCTGACAAAACTGCATCTTTCTCATGTCAGTTTTACTGGGGACGATTTAGGGTGCCTTCTCTCCAATTCTTTTGCCTTGGAGGTGTTGGTAATGCGGTATTGTGTTGAGATAGGTTGCTTGAAGCTCCCTTGCACGCTGCAGCGCCTAAGGTACCTAGAGGTTTTTGGTTGTTGCAAGCTGAAAATGATAGAAAGCAAAGCTCCAAATATTTTCCGCTTTGACTATGAAGGAAAGCGCATTCAACTGTCGCTCGGAGAAACATTGCAAATGAAGTTTCTAAGTTTGTCCTTCCCTGGCTCAGTTCATCACGTTTGTGTTGAACTTCCGTCCAGCATGCCAAACCTTAAAGTTGCCACTATATATTCTTCAGGAGAGGTATACTAGTCTTGGCTTGACCAGCAATATTCATATTTTGATTCCATATATTTACAGCAGTCATATGCCTTGGAGTATAACTAGCCTGTTCATCTTTTTTTGCAGATCATCAATACACCATTGCTGCATAGCAAATATCTCCACCTCAATAGCCTTACTATTTTATTTTATGCCAGTACCTTTCCTCCGGCCTATGATTATCTCTCTCTTGTTTCCTTTTTTGATGGTTGTCCTTCCTTGGAAACTTTTGTCTTGGATGTAAGTTGCCGTTCATATTTGTAATGTAGCAGTAGGTAACACTGCAGAACCATGACTATAACTTTTTTTTTTCTTTTTTCATCTTATATGATATATAGGTATCCCAGTATAAAATGGAACACGTCTCCATATTCGCAGATCCCTCAGAGCTGAGGAAGATGCAAGGACAGCAGCACCACAGATTGAAGACAGTTAAGATCCGAGGATTCACGTCAGCAAAGAGTCTTGTTGAGCTAACATGCCATATTGTTGAGAGCATGACATCACTGGAATGCCTTACATTGGAGACCCAGCAGAGTTCTTGTAGGTGCTTCGAGCCAGTTTATAGAAGTGACAAGTGCTCCCCATTGCCCATTCATATTCTCAAGGAAGCTCAACGAGGGCTCTTGGCCATCAGGACGTACATTGAACCTAAAGTTCCGTATACGGTAAAGCTAAGTGTTGTCGAGACTTGTCGACGATGCCATGCTGTTGAGCTTTAGATGCTGAGTATGTTTCAGCTCTTCATAATTATGGATAATATCTATTGTGTAGCTCCAGTACTTGAGCGCTGTGCTGAAGTCGCTGTTTTACTGGGTTACGAGTAGTTTTTGGGTTTGGATGTGCTGAAGAACCTCTTATTAGTTAATAATAACTTCGGTATGCCATTTGTTATTTGAAACTGTTTGTGTGTCCACTGTATACATAGATTTCTTCAATCAAGCTACCAGACATGCTTCTAACGTTGGTTATGTTTTGATTTTTTTGACATAGTTTTTAATATACATTTATATATACACTATGTCTAGGTATATAGTTAAAATAATAGATCTATAAAGGTCAAATGTTTTATATTTTGAGCGTTGCTAAGCCCGGGTATTACTCTGCTCTTTATGAGAGTGAGCCGGGGTACCAATAGGAGTTTGAGCCAGATTTTGAGCCGGGGTACTTGCAAGAGTTTTTAAAAGACTATCCCTGCTCCCTTGCTGAGCTGCGGTAGGAGTTTTTCAATGTAGATACCGTGGCATTATTTCAAAGTAAACTGTAAAGAAACACCCACATTCCAGCTCAAGATTACATTCAAATGTCAGGCGTCTCAGCTTGACATACAACATGCACGTACAGCAGCAATAATCAGGTAAAGGAAAAAAATGCACACACAACTGACTTCCAGGAATACTGAATGAAGCAGAATATTGATATCATCAGTGAAAACTTTGGCATGGAGTCAAAGTTCAGTTGAGGCTGCACTGGATGGTTGTTCAGACAGGACAAAGCAACGTCCAAATGTATGGGAGAAACCGAGAGCAAACATTCTTCCAAATAACATGATTAGTGTGGATGCTATCTATACGACCTGAATCAACTTCTTATGGAAAAAAAAAAAAATAAAAGAAAACATGCAATCAGGACATCCAAACAAAATGATGAAGGTCCTTTCAGCACGCCATGTGAGACTTGCAGTTCAGTTTGCCATTTACTCCAAAACATCTTCAGATTTAGACATAAAGAGACACACACAGGGATAGTGAGATTTCATAAGTTCACAGAAGTAGCACTACCTGAATCGACTTCTTATGCAAAAAAAAAAAAAAAAAAAAAAAAAAGGAAAGGAAACATGCAATCAGGATATCCAAACAAAAGAAAAAGAAGGAAACAAATAGTAGGTGCTTTTCAGCACACCACGTGAGATTTGCAGTTCAGTATGCCATTAACTCTGAAGATCTTCAGATTTAGACATAAAGAGACACACAGGGATAGTGAGAATTCATAAGTTCATAGAAGTAGGAGACAGAGTTCGCACTAAATAGCTAGTCCAAAAATATATGGGAGAAAACCAAGAAAGACCATTCTTCCCAAATACTCCCTCCGTTCCAAATGGATAAACCAATTTTTCTATGCATATAGATATAATAATATGTCTAGATACATGACAAAATGGATGAACCAAAAAAGTCGGCTTATAATTAGGAAGAGGGAAGTTCATGATTAGCTAGCGTGGATACTATCTAGACGACTACTTGTATCGGTTCCGTACACCAAAAAAAAAAATGTTTGACAACGTGTAATCAGGACATCCAAACAAAATGATGAAGGTCCTTTCAGCACACCATGTGACACTTGCAGTTCAGTTTGCCATTTACCCCAAAGATCTTCAGATTTAGACCAAAAAAAAAAAAAAAAAAAAAGAGAAAATTGATAGCGATAATCAGATATTATGAGTTCAGAAAAATATGTGCCCAGGCTTATCATGTGGCCATTAAATGGGCCAAACTAGTATCTCTTTACTGGAAACATGCAATAAATCTTTCATGTTAATTTCTGTAGAACAGAGTTAAGATGCCCATTAAATCATGCAGAGAGGCAAGAGAAAGCAACCAAACTTGACTTGATTCATCAGATTCAAACGTAAGGCAGAATGTACAGATTCAAACTGACAACCAATCCAATTTCATAGGCATCCAGCCATCCAGGTTATCAACGAATGCAATTTCACAGGCATCCAGGTCATCAACGAATGGGTAACAGTAACATGCATGATGAATCGCGGTCCCTTGATTGCAGCCTTACTACTCGTGCTACTCACATGGGTTCCAACTCCGATCAGTTGCCGGGCTGCTGGAAGAAGACCTCGGTCTTGTCGTAGAGGTTCACGGCCCGGTTGAGGACTTCGGCGCAACGCGAGGCGATCCAGTCCCCACCCTTCCCAGCGACGGTGGTGTTCTTGATGTAGTTGCCGAGAGTGACGGGCGCCTGGCCCATGAGCGCGGGGAACTGCTTCCCGATGCGGCGGATGGTCCTGCCGTGGGCGCGGAGAAGGTGGAACGCGGCGAGGTCTGCTGGGTCGGCGACGAGGCGGGGGTGACGTCCGACACGAGCTCCTCGAGAAGCAGCCCTAGGTCGACGGCGCTGCGGAAACCATCGAGGTTGACCACATCCCACCCCTGGGCGGCCTGGTCGTCGTTGGCGTGCATGGCCTGGTGGTGGTGGCCGTGGTCGGCGTCGGCGTCGGCGTCCGCGTCGGAGAGGACGAGGAGGTGGTCGGCGTCGGCGTCGGCGTCCGCGTCGGAGAGGGCGAGGAGGTGCTCCTGGTCCTGTTCCTGGAGCCCCTCGCCGAGGTCGCCGCCCTGGGAGTCGTCCGAGCCGGATCCCGCCGCCTGCTGCTCGAGCGCGGCGCCGAAGTCATCAAAACCTTCCGCCGCGCCGTGCGGGTGCAGGAGGACCCCCTTGGCCCTGAGCACCGCCAGGATGTGGCGTGCGTCGCTGAGAGAGGGCGCTTGCACGAGCACCACGCGAAGAGGCCCGGCGTGGGTCGGGATGGCCTCGGCGTCGTCGATGGATACAACCATCACCTCCGGGAAGTGGTTAGCCGCCATGGCTGCTGCTGGTGGCGGGCGAGTGCGCTGCGGAGGCGGACGAGAGGTGCGGTGCGGGAGGGAGGAGCGGGGCGAAGGAGGGAGGGAAGAGCCGGGGGCGAAATGCGGGCGGGCCGGTGAAGCCTCCACCGCCCGTACAACGCGGCTTTTATAGCCGGCCGGGGAAGTGGAGGCGGCCGATCGATTTTGGATTTCGATTTGGGGATTTCTTTCGATTTGGGGATTTCGGTAACCGCCTTATGTGTGTGTGTGTGTTTTTTTTTTTTCCATTTATTTATTTAACTAACCATTTTCAATTTATTTCTTTATTTAACTAACTATTTTCAATTTCTTTCTTTATTTAACTAACTATTTTTCATTTATTTATTTATTTATTTATTTGAGATTAAAAGAATGCTTCTGCTTGGTGGTGGGCCGCGGCGCCAACCTTAATCGTCCAACGTTCCGCTGTGCAAGCTGACCCGAGCATCGTTAAAAGACCGGGATACGCCTCGCCTCCGCCAACGGGGACGGAGGAACCCTAGGTAGCCCTAGGTAGCCCTGACGACCTGAGCGATGATGCCGACCTCCTCCTCCGCGAGCCCATGCGCCCGCCGCGGTGTGTCTCCCCTCCTCCCCCGCCCACACCCATCGCCGCCCGCCCGTGCCGTGGGGCGGTCTCACCCCCCCCCCCCCCCCCCCACATACCCGGGATTGATGGTTTCCCTAGGGTCTTCGTCGGGATTGCCCCCTAGGGAAATATTTCACGGGGAAATAGCCAAGTGCCCTAGGGTTGGGGAAACCATGGGAGGGGTGCAAATATATGCTGACACCTTAGGTGAATCTTGTGCATTTCATACCATAAAGCATCATTTGCATGTTTGTAGATTTCATCATGTTATATTTATAATTAGTTGTTTAACCTTTAGTTATGCTTAGTTATGCTTAGAAGATGCTTTAGAGCAAGGTCTTTAGATGTTGGTCATATCATCCAATTATCCAAGGAGTTATTAAAAACAACACTAGAATTAATAAGCTCAAGAGTGCTTGGTTTGACCCTATACACGAGGTAATACACTTGCCTGCCTGCTTGCTTGAATCCCAACTTACAGAAAACGAGAACGAAGAACACAGGGAAGAGCGCCCACTGAAAATGATAGCCAATCTCCATGTTTGTTTGCATGTTAGTGCACCCATAAAGATCATGGCTCAAACCAACTCCAGCATAAAAAATGTGTGGCTGATTTTATGTAGAATAAAAGCCTTCCGTAAAGGCTTGTTCCATGAAAATGGGTGGATCGTGTTCAAAAACACCTGGCCGAGGTCGTGGCGGGCGGATGGTTTTTGGAGTTCATTTGACTTTTATTGGGTCCTATTGCTTTGGCTGATGGGCGACGGGAGCTGAAAAGTAAAAATAGTTTAAAATCTAGGACAAACTAGACAAAAAAAATAAAAACTTGAAATGTTCTAGATTTTGTAGTATTTATTTCATGTTTAATAAGTTTTGGCTTTCAAATAAAGCATCATTTGCATGTTTGTAGATCATCATGTTATATTTATAATTAGTTGTTTAACCTTTAGGTATAGGGCAAAGATGCTTTAGAGCAAGGTTGATCTAATCATCCACATTTCTTATTAAAACTGGCCTTGGTTTTGACCGCCACCTCGTGATAGCCCACGGTCGCATGTTAGTGCACCCTGAGATTTTAGTAGAATAAACCGGCTTGTTCCATGGGAATTTCCTTATGGGCTGTGGATTTGCCATTTGCTTTGGCCTATTGCCATATATAGTTTAAAATCTAGGACAAACTAGACAAAACTTGAAATGTTCTAGATTTTGTAGTATTTATTTCATGTTTAATAAGTTTTGGCTAAATCGGCCGGATCTCGAGGTATAGGGCAAGCAATAGCGAATTTTGATCTAAGCGAGCCATTTCCGCGCACCGAATCGGAGGCTTCAATGTCCTTTTGTTTTCAAAATATGGCGGCAAAAAGCTTTTGTCCGGATTTTTTTTTTTATTAGGCGATAGGGGAAACAAAAGAAAAAGAGTCACATAACAACATTTATAAGGAGGGCACTACTCCTCCCGAACACCACTCTACTAAATAAAAACTCTAAAGACTCTAAAAACAAGCTACTTCTACGCAACACCTAGAACGCCCTAAACACCAAAAACCCAACAACTCAAACGGGAACCTCTTCTTACAAAGAGCCGGAGATAAAAAAGCACAACTTCCATCTAATTATTACTAGACTCCATATCTGCATGGCAGGCCCATTGGTATTGATCAAATTTCTCTTTGCATAGGTATGCCACCTCCCTCAGCGGTAAAATTTTGTTTTGGAAAATTATTCGATTCCTTTCCTTCCAAAGCCAAGACTCCACATTCTCCTTCCTTTTTCGTCTTCTCTATATAGAGAATTCCAGAGGTCGCTAGGGCAACGACACTGCGAGAGCGACCACGGCACCCCAAAGGGCAAAGACGGCATCTCGTTGTCAAGAAGAACAAAGATGTAAAGAACAGTTGAATATTTCAAAATTTTGTAGTATTTATTTCATGTTTAATAAGTTTTGGCTAAATCGGCTCAGATCTCGAGGTATAGGGCAAAACAATCTGAATTTGATCTAAGCGACCACATTTCCGTTACGGCATTGGCCTCGCCGTCAGGAAATCAGGGCCGTTGAGTGAGTAGCGAACCGTTGCTTGGGAATTTCCTTATGGGCTGTGGATTTGCTGCTTTGGCCTGCCATATATATGGGCTACCCAGCAGCTATGCTGCCGTCCGCCCATTCAGCGAATTAGCGAGCCACTGCGGCACCGACGAGGCTCCATTGTCCTTCTGTAAAAAAAATGCTAACGTGTGCCAAGCAAATGAAATGCGGGTGCGCATCAGGGTGTATGCTATCCTTTGTTGAGGTAATTTGCCTTTGTATTTTCTTCCAGATTCTCAATTGGTGGATACGACACCGGGGCTAAAGCAATGGTGGCTACTGTTGAGGTTCTGAGCCAAGGATGCCGGCATGGATGATGGTTGAACCCATGAACTACACCAGAGGACACCATTCTTCAGCTGTGCTCGGTGGCTCAATATTCACCTTTGGTGGGGTAAAAGGTAAAGCAGATACAATCTTGGATGTGGTAAGTAGTTATGCCAATTGATAAATTTCTTACCATGCCCATTTGACTGTCAATAACTCAAACTATAAGCTGGAACTAAGAATCATAGAATCCGAAACCTTTTTTTAAAAAGATCCAAAACCTTGTATTTAGCTTCCCGGGCTTGATAGTGAAGCAGTCACTGAACTGGTTTTTGTCAAGGGTCTGCCTACATCAACTGCATATATTGTCTGTCATCATAACAGTCTCGGCATGAAAGTATACTGCATTTGAGATGAACACAGATTCTTGGGTCCTATTGGTTTGCTTTCCCGTCCCTACTACATATACCATTTTGTTATCATGTCAGTGTCTAGAGCATTTTATTTGAACAAGTCACTACAAGAGTTTAGGCCTTCTGTGACAAAGTAACTATGACAATTACAGGCTTTTTCTTGTCACTGTACCCCCTTCTGTGACTATATGGCAGTTGTCACAGAAGGTGGGTCATTAAACCCCTTCTGTGACTAACAGACCCAGTTGTCACTATTCTTAGTGACTATTGTGTAGTTTGTCACTAAGTTATAACTACATTATTTGTCACTATATTTGTTATAATATACCAGGTGACATGATGACAAGTGTCCCTATGCTGACATGGCAAATGACGTGGCGTATGACAAAAACAAGCGTCATAAATACAAATTTGGCTCAATTATAACATGGGCTTATATTACAATTATAATTTAAATAAACCGGCCAACCAACCAATTTGTTGACATACGAACTCGCCCAATAATAATCCATCCCAATTTGCATCTTATATATTATAATAATAGATGGTACAAAAAACAATACAAAAGCACATGTTAAAGTGCTTTAAAAATCCTAAAATTTTACATGTGGGCATACTACAAGTGTAGAAGATTGTAGAAAAATTTTCAAATCATTTCAATAAAGTGTGGTTATATGTTGTTCACAAATTGATACCTCTTCTCACATAGTTCCATATAACTATGTGAAAGATGTGTCCATTTGTGAATTAGGTGCAATAGATAATTTAAATGAAAAGATCACCAACTAAAAAGTTGTAGGTATCATCATGATATACAACTTTTGTAATGGGCATTTATCCATGTGAATTCATTTGAATAGTTAAAAAATTGAATATCAAAAGATGAGAACTCGAAGTAGAATTTTCGCACACTAAATTGATTAAAATGGAATCATTGTCAACTTGCACTTGCAATTGATAGATCATAAATTACTGAAAAATTGGGAAGAAAAATCATCTTATTTGGAGTTATGAGAGAAAAACTAGTTAAAAATTTAAATTATAGATCAAAATACTACCATGCCTTTGTAGATTGGTGGCCTCGTGAAAAGTACCAGTGGCGAGTCGCTGTGTGGCCGCAGGTTCCTGGTGCAGGCGGGATGAAGTTGTACATGGTAGGCGGGAAGAAATTTGGGCAGGAATTGGGATGCTCCGAAAATTTAAGATATAAACCTACTGTGTAACGGCTAACACAAGTCTGTCCGAGTGGTGTGTCGTTCACTGCAAGTTTCGTGTCGTCGCAGGTTCGAATCCAACGTGACTTTTGGTTTTTACGTTGTGTTTTTCAGTTTTTTTTTCTTTCCTTTATTAGTGTAGCGTTGATTTTCTGTAAAGAAGCGCTACAAATATTCTAACTTTAACCTTAGCAACAAACATGTTTGCTGATCAGATGGTAACGCTTTGGTCCTATTCTTCAATAGGTTCTGTGTTCGAACCCTTGTTTTATTTTAATAATTTCGCAATGTTTTCATTATTTTTTTTTTTAGGGGTGGCGCTGGATTGGCCGATTGGGACTGCAAGACCGCCCACGAGAAAAAAAGCGAGAGGGAGAGATTAGTTTCTATTTTTTTTTTTTTAAAAAAAAGAGTTATCTGACATGTCAAAAAACATTATTTGAAGCACAAATCTAAATCTTTTTTCAAGCCAAACAAGTTTTGAAAAGCCTCTTGAACATTTTGCTAAACTAAAAGTTAACACTAAATATTAAAAACAGAGTTTTGAACTTGCTCCCAAAAATAATACTTGTTATTATATATGTAGTGGGTCCCACCAATCCAAGTAGTCGTGACAAGGTGTTTTTTTTTAAAGAAAAAGAGTATATAATGTTTAATTATGACAATCATTTCGATCACTTTGGTCATGATTTATTGTCACAAAGTGAAGGAAGGGCACATGGTGATAATTGTTTATGACTAAAACACATTTTAGTCACAAACGCTTGTCATGCATTGAATAATTGTCACAAATGCATCAACTTTGTGACTAAAAAGTGATTTGTCACATGGAATTTGTCGTAGAAGGCCAAATTTCTTGTAGTGAGTGAAAATGAATTCTTTGGTTTCCTTAAGTACCCTGTTTTGGTTTTTGTCGTTTTTTTTCCTGCATACAATAACTGTCGAAGTACACGCTGTGGCTAACCGTTGAGCATTGGTGTCATGGTGATTTGTCAGGTGGAAAGCTACAAGGAAGGGTGTGGTTGGGTGAATATGGGGTTGAAGTCGATTGGCAAGAGATGCTACTGCTCAGCAATTGTTCTCTGACTGTTTAACTGCCTACAACAGTATTGACATGGCGAGATACTGCAACTTCTGAAAACCAAGTGAGCAAGAAACTCATATTAGGCAAAAACTTAATTAGTACTTAGAAGGCTCTTGTTTAGCCTGAACTGACAGCAGTACACATGATGGAGGTCGTCGTGTTTGACTGGGTCGATGATGCAGCAACACCTGATGTGACACAGTTCGTACTGAACTAGTGTAGAACGGCACTAGATTGATGAATACCCAGTTGCACTGTGATGGTTATTTGACTCTGTATGCTGTGCTTTGCTCTTTTGGCTCCAGCTACTTTCTAAAGTAGCTTGTCAATATTCCTACTAGAACTAATAGCCTACGTACAATTTACTGCATAATCGTGATAAAATGTAGAAGTGGAAATACAAATAATAAATCTGATACCCATCCACACTCTGAAAACTTGTGGGCTTCTCAATCCTCATTCAGAACGCACCTTCTTTAGTAAGCTGAAATTGCAAAGACGGTTTCAGTTCAGTCTCTTCACCTTCTCCACTCTCCAACTCCCATCAGACAGCATACTACGATCAGCATCTTCCAAGATTTCTCGGTTTGAGTTCGACTCCAAAAGAGGTACATCATCTTCCTGGCTCGCCGTCACCGATGACGAAACAGAAGAATCGCTTGTCTCTCCCCGTGACGAACAACACTGCACTCGACTTCCACCTGCACAACAACGACCTGAGCAGGTAGAGCCATAACTGTTTCGTCATGAACAACAACCAGATGATCATTTGCCGGTGACATCTCTGACAGACTGACACTGGAACCGTGTCCGTTGCACTGAAAACGTCACGATCGTTGGACACCGCGAGCAACGGCTGCCCGAAATCATCATCCTCATCAACGACCTTGGAGTAGAATACCTCGCCGTCGACGTGGTACATGTTCGCCGTGCGGACCTCCTGCGCCAGCGCACAACGGCACAAGGCCAGCAAAACAGCCACGCGGTGCTGCCGGGGAGCCCGAACCGTGTCCGCATCTGGATCCTCCAGTAGCCGCCGTAGAGCAGGCCGCCGACGCAGAGCAGCACGCCGGCGACGCCCACGGCGTCGCCGATGACGACGTTGTGGATGTGCAGCGCCGAGACGCCCAACACCCAGAGCGGCGCGAAGCAGAGGAGCGCGAGCGCGAACGTGACGGCGTGCACGCACGCGTTGCCCAACCCTAGTCTCTCCATGTTCCACCCGAACACGCAGAACGTGCACGACAGCTCCAGGCACCCCGTCGCCGCCACCGCGTCCTCGCCGCCGGCCCATTCCGGCTCCACCACGACGTGCCCGATGGCCGTGGTGGTGGGCTGCGTCGTCGACTTTGTCGCCGCTGCTTCGGCGAGCTCGTGGCACCGGTCGCCTTTGCCTAAGGGGCTGCACACGGTGTACACGGCGGCGGCCACCGGCGCGACGATGCCGAGCATGAAGAATCCGTCCTCAGCGAGCTCCGGGCGCGTGGTCCTGGTGTACCCCCAGTACAGTCCACAGAGCACGTACTGACACACCACGGTGAGGTGCAGCAGCGCGACGACGACGGCGATGTGGACGCGGTCACCACGCCGCGGCGCGGCGGCGGCGGAGGCGCCGTCCTTGCAGTAGTCGGGGCGTCGTTGGGGCCCAGCGGCAGAGCAGGAAGAGGTGGTGGAAGAGTGCTAGCGCCGGGTGCTGGTACAGGCTCATGAGCGTGAACAGCGCGTTGAGGACCTGGTTGTTGATCTCGATCCACCGGTTCCTGTCCGCCGCCACCGGGAACGCGCCGTCTTGGAAGCCCAGGAGGAGCAGCACGAACATGCCGCCCAAGACGCCCACGCAGAGGAGCCAGAGGACCAGCGCGATGTTCATCGGGTTGGTGAGCCAGTTCTTGCACGTCCCGCGGACCTAGGCCCAGTCGTCGTCGAGGAGGAGGAGGTGGTCGGTGAGTTGCGGCGCGTGGCCGTGGGGAGTCTGTCGTGGCTGTGGAGACGCATGCTGGAGCCATGGTGGCCGCTGGTAGTTGGAGCATCGTTGCTTCCGGGCACAGCCATGGCGCGACACGACGGACCGGACGTGCGTGGTACGTACGCACCACGGCAGCGGCACCAAGAAGGTGGGATGGCACGGTACAGTGGCATGCTTTTCTAGAGCCTCTGATGCCGTCCTGATGAGACAGACATCAGTGGCCTTGGACGATCAGAATAGACCAAGCAAGCTCTCAACTCTGAATTGGTGGGTTCTACGAGTGCTGGTAGAAGAAGCACCTGCCATTCAGGACCTGGTGATGCAGCTGTCAGATTCGTTAGGTTTTAACACGTTGCAAAAGAATATTGACTTGTCTTTGGGATGGGGAAAATTTGTTGAGCTATAATTTATTTCCTCGGTTATTATATCTGTTCGTTCAGCTGTTTTTTATTTCTAATAATTTGCAAACTAAAATTTAAACGTATTTGTTTTCAAAAACATAACTACACCAATTCGTTGCTTAAGCAAGGTTTTAGAAATTCATTTTTTACACCTTCAGAGAATTTTCTGTTGGTGACTTTGTCTACTTGAAGATTCAGCCCTATGTCCATACTTCCCTAAGTCGAAGATCTTTGAACAAGCTGTCATTCAAATACTTCGGCCCCTTTAAGATCATAGAAACAATTGGACCAACAGCTTATAAGTTGGCTCTCTCAGATACAAGCTCAATTCATGATGTCTTTCATGTTTCTCAACTCAAGAAGGCAGTACCAGCTAATGTGGAGATATACAATGATCTTCTTCTTTTTCGAAACCGGGACATTGCTCATTTTACATTAAGAGAAGCTGGAGAGTTTAGTTACTTCCTAGTCACTGTAACAGAACCTCCTAATTACTGGGCCCACCTGCACCTGTCTTTGTCCCAAAGACCTCTGACAGCTGTGCAGATGCACCCAATAACTTAAGAAGCCTGTCGGGTGTCATCGGAAACCCCGATTACACCATTCTCATACCAGGATCAACAAAGGAGTAGCTACAATATTACAACATTTGTTATAAAATATAAATCGAGTGCGGAAGAATATTACATTAATTTTATAAAATTGTGAGTAAGTTACATTTAAGAGAACTTAACTTAATTTGCGGAAGATGAGTATAACTAAAGGAGACAACCAGATCATGTCGAGCTCACCGACATAACCTTGGTTAACAGCACGAGTCAACACCTGCAACAAGGGTTAACAAACCCTGAGTACACAATGTACTCCGCAAGACTTATCCGACAAAAGAAAAGACTCCAAGGATATGCTGGCTTAAGGGAAATAGAGCTAGAAAAGGGAAGTTTGCAGAAAAGCTTACTACAAGTGGATCCTTACTTTCAATATTTTTAGCATCAACTTTGTTGGACCATAATTAAGCTAGATTTGCACCTGTTCTATCTCAAACACTTTTTAAACAACACATCTCAAATTATTTTTGCATCTCTTTTCCTTTCATAACCATGATTAACCTTGTTTCTTCAATTACTACGATGAATGGGCAGAAGAACGGGTCTCCATAACCGTGAAGCAACGGCGATTCATGAACCGATTATACCCAGCTGGGGATCCCTAACCACACGACATATGTAGTACCCAAACTTGCATATATCAACCTTTTCTCAGATTTGTCCAAAACGGGAACGAGGCCTGCGCCACCCGAGAGCACAGTACTCCACCTCCCTACCCCGTCCTAATGACAGTTTGACCAGTAGGGTGGGTACACGCTACTCCCGCCATCTCTCCACTCCCAGTGCGTGGTTGCCATTCCCGATTTGGCTCCACCGAGATCCGGCTTACCGAATTATGTGGCTAGTTAGGGTCGACTGACCTGGGGTGACAACCAGGCAGCCGTGCCTTTGCCAGAAGGCCTCAGGCGTACTTGCGTTCAAACAGTCCCGAACTTAACAATCCAAACAACGGACGGTCCTTAAATGACCAACACGGGACAAGCACAGCTAGGTATCCCGCCGGCTTTCAACCTACGTCCCGTCTGATCTCAAATTCATCACTACCATATGTATTCTCATGAACCACCATCAGGGTGTTCTCTTTCTCCATAGCCAGGAGGAACAAAGATAAAACCTATATCTCGCGAACGATGAAGCCATCATTCGACTTCTACCGACATCTAAGCATTACTAAGCATTTAGAGAAACGACCTACTCATACTAATAGGATAACATAGGAATAACTAATATTCAAGGTAGTCATGCAGCAACGGTATTAACCAACTCTTATTAACTTAATGCACATTACACTAGACTTAAGGTGAATAAAACATTTATAAACAGAGAAGGGTTTATGCTCCGGGGCTTGCCTGTATTGCAGGGAAAGTCAGATTCCGAAGTTGGATTGCCAACGTCAAACTGCACACCGACACCTTGGGTGAATGAATCTTCTTCGAAGCTCGACCATCATGAATGTAACAGAACCTCCTAAATTACAGGGCCCACATGCACTTATCATCGTCATTAAGACCTCTGATCATTATGCACGAGTTCCCAATAATCTAGAAAGTGCTATTATTCTTCCGAACAGGATCTCATTAACAAGTCACTCCAGTATTACAACACTTTATTCAAATACATCAGAGTACGGCGGAAGGATTACATAACCATAAGTTTATAAACCATTTATTCAAATACTCAAACTTAAGTATCATTATTACAAGCCTGATATTATTGGAGTAACTTTATACATATAAACACTGACAACCCTGCCCGAGGGTTCAATTCTACTCGTCCTCTTCTTCCTGGTACACCGTCATGCAGCAGGGACCAAAACAAGCCTGCTCATGACCAGCTCCTGCAACAAGGGTCAAAGAACCCTGAGTACTGGGGTACTCAACAAGACTTACCCGACTAAAGAAAATAGGAGAAGACACAAGAATGCTGGTCTTAGGAGTCAAGGTAAGGCTTAAGCAAGAATCAAGAACTCTTTTTGCAGAAAAGCTTACTATAAGTGAATCCTTACTTTCAATATTTTTAAATCAGATTAGTAGCTCATAAATTCTAGGTTATCCTATTCTAGAGCAACCATAAATTATTATTCCAACTCTCTTTCCTCAAAAAAATATAATCCATCATTTACTACGATGAATGGGCAGAAGAACGGGTCTCCATAACCGTGAACCAACGGCGATTCATGAACCGATTATACCCAGCTGGGGATCCCTAACCACACGACATATGTAGTACCCAAACTTGCATATATCAACCTTTTCTCAGATTTGTCCAAAACGGGAACGAGGCTGCGCCACCCGAGAGCAACAAGATTACCCCACCTCCCTACCCCGTCCTAATGACGGTTTGACCAAGTAGGGTGGGGTACACGCTACTCCCGCCATCTCTCCACTCCCAAAGGCGTGGTTGCCATTCCCGATTTGGCTCCACCGAGATCCGGCTTACCGGAGTATGTGGCTAGTTAGGGTCGACCGATCTGGGGTGATCCGATCGACGCGTGCCTTTGCCGAAGGCCTCAGGCGGTACTTGCGTTCAAAAGTCCCGAACTTAACAATCCAAACAACGGACGGTCCTTAAACGACCAACACGGGACAAGCACAGCTAGGTATCCCGCCGGCTTTCAACCTACGTCCCGTCCGATCTCAAATTCATCACTACATCTCTTTCTTTTTTCGAAAATAGTACCATCTTCTCAATTAAATCATTTTGATGAAAAAGCTTAACTAATTAAGCAGGACTAAGCTTCACTAAGCATTTTCGAAATAAAACGGTTAACAATGATGGTATTGCAATAAACAAGGATGGTAATGCAGCAATTAGGTTATTACTTAACTCCTAATTACTTAATGCAACAAAACATAAACATAAGTGATATAAAGCTTTTAAAACATCAAGGAAGGGTTTAATGTAACCGGGGCTTGCCTTCGTTGACGGGAAAAGCTAGTTCTTCAGAAAACCCAACAAGATCCGAACCCTCCTCCACTGGATATGGAATCTCCTCAGTGACTGGCTCAGACTTGATACCTTCGATCTCGTTCACTACACGAAATAATGTATGCCTCAACATGATGCCATATATTTAAATATGATGCTTGCAGGTGCATGAAATGATAAACACAGGAATATAACTCTATTTCACGATAAAGTTGCAACCCAACAAAACCAACTTGTTGAACTACTCTAAAGATATCATCACCATTGCCTAAAGAGTTCTCAAGGACCATCTTATTATGACACAAACTAAGATTCACAAAACAACCCCGAAGTCACACAAAAAACCGAATTTATTTGACGCTAAACAATTTATGAAACACATAAAATGATAGGGCATGAAATAATAAATAATTTATTTTTCTCAAAACAAGCCCAAAATTTTTGTACAGGTAGGTCATGTCATAAAACAGTACCAAAATAATTTTCATGATTTTTGGATAAATAAAATAATTATTAAAAATCAAGGAAGATGCATTTTTCAATTAAAATTTGTATTTTTAAAACATGCAAAAACTACTCAAAATCAAAGTTTCAAATTTTTCATGGATTCATATACTCATAAGAAGCTTCTACAAAACTTTTCAGAATTTTTAAAGCTAAACTTGAATTTATACAAAATTTACAAAATCAGTACTATTCAAAAGTAAAGAAATTGATAAAATCAAGTTTTAAAACAAAAATTGCACACTCAGGCGAAACCGCCCAACATCCCGCACGGCCCGTCATCATGCGGCCCAGCCTGCTGCTACAGTAGCAGGCCGGCCCAACCGGCCAGCCAGCGCCGACCGCGGCGGCGCCGGCGTTTGACCGGCGAAAGCTCGCCGGCGACGAGGCCTCCCGGCCGACGCTGCTTGGCTCTACGTGATCCCCTCGACTTCAAGCGCGCATGCCGACGCCCAAAACCCGACACCTAAGGCACGGGGCATGACCACCGACGGCCATGGCGGCACGGCGGCGGCGGCCACGCGGCGGAAAGACTCATCGGAGCTTTCTCCGGCGACGGCGACCAAAGCATCCACTCCAAAGACCTCCGGAGGGTCCTAAAACCCCAGCTAATTGAACCCAAACTGACCCCTAGCTAGGACGCGCTCGCGCGCGGCGGAGCGGCAACGTCGGCTCGTTGGCGGCAAGCGCGTTCCGGCGGCTACGGCGTGAAAACTAGAAAACGATCGACACAGGCATGACTACAAGCTCACCCCAACGACGATGCTCACGTTGGTTTGGACGGAGACGAGGCGGAGGGTGATCGGCGACGGTGGCGGTGGCGGCGGCGGTGCTCCCCGGTGGCAACAACGGCGTTCCGGCGTGTCCTGTGGGGCAAACACAAAAACGACCGAGCGCATCATAACCACGATCTCAAGGCGCCGCTAGAGCTCTAGATGGTTTTGCACGAAGCTCACCGAGACGACCGACGACGATGAGGTGGTGCGCGGCGGTGCTCCCGCCGCCATGGAGAAGACGACGGCGCGCGGGCAAACCAGTCGACGAACCACGACGCGAGTTGGCTCAAACGGCGCGCAACAAAGTTGCGAACTCGATGGCAAAGCTAATTGGATGAATTGGAGCTTGAGGATGACGGCAAAGGAAAGGGGGCGGAGGCGGTTCCCCTACGGCGATGGAGGAGAAAGAAAGGTCGACGACGGTGTCGACGATGGCTTTTATAGGGCAAGGGATAGATGGACGGGTGGCTGGCGACGTTGCGAAGCCGGCCAGCTAGCTGGTGACGTGCGAGGGCGGCCGAAGGCGCGAGAACGGCCACGGCGATGGTCGCCGGCAGCCCAGCATGGAGGAAAACAGGGAAAACCCTCGCTTTCTTCGTAGATCCTAAACCTAACCTTATCTGAATTTCGTCAAATTCTCCCCAAATTTGAACTGAACTTGAAAAACTCCAAAAAGTGACTTAGGCTAATTTTTCAAGATCTACAATTTTCATAATTGGAAGATTTTCAAATTCGGCCTCTAAATAGGACTTTTTGAAAAGCAGTTCAAAATTTTGAAATTTGAATTCAAAATTACTTTTAAAATCATGTAACAACTTGAAAAACTTTGTACATGACTTTTGTTCAGCTCAACAAGATCTACAAACTAGGTTTTGGAAGTTTTTGCAAATTTTGCTTAGATTTTGAAATATGGTTTTTAAATCAAAAGGGGACAAAACCCTAATTTTGGTATTTTAAAAATTACTCTAAATTTTTGAACTAAACTTTGAAAACTCAAAATACTAACTTTGTTCAACTTTGAAAACTCTACAAATTTGCTTTAATAACCATACCCAAATTCTTTATAAATTTTGAATAAAAGAAAAGGGGGTAAAAGAAAGAATGGAATTTAGGGTTTTTCGGAGTTCAATTCAAACTTGAATTTGATTCAAATTTCAGATTCCCAACCTATACTATCCAACCCTCATCCAACATCACACTTAGGATCAAAAACATACATTTAAAATTAAATCACTCTAAACTTTCTTAAGCACAAGCATTCCCTAAAATATAAACTAAATTTTAATTCAATGCATTTCATATTTTCTATTTATGCATGCTTTATGATAAACATGATGACATGGCAATATTTTAGTTGAGTAACACCAGGGGTGTTACAGCCTTTTCCCCTAAAAGA
This sequence comes from Hyparrhenia diplandra, assembly GCA_015847255.1. Lineage (NCBI taxonomy): Eukaryota > Viridiplantae > Streptophyta > Magnoliopsida > Poales > Poaceae > Hyparrhenia > Hyparrhenia diplandra. The sequence continues at coordinate 412,564 of JADLZK010007339.1, read as the reverse complement.
AATCTCGTCCCGAGATTTAAAGCTCTGGGGTTAAGTAACGGCAAAGGAAATGTGTCAAGCAAACACATCTCAAACTAGTTCATAAAAGCGGTAGTGTTTTATCTACTATATGCTACAAGAATTTAAAGAGACAGGCTATAACTTAGGGAGGGGATTATAACCTAGATAGAAGCAAGAAATTCCGGGAAGTGCTCTTGCAGATATTCCTCTGACTCCCATGTAGCTTCTTCTTCGGAATGTTGGTTCCATTGGATCTTATACCATTTGGTTGTTCTTCTACGAGTGACACGATCTTTCTGATCAAGAACTTGAACAGGATATTCTGAATAAACTAGATCAGGTTCAAGTGCAACTCCTTCAATATCAACCACTTGATCAGGCACTCGAAGATATTTCTTCAATTGGGATACATGGAACACATTATGCACAAACCGAAAAGGTGTTCTCGTAACTCCAAACGATATGCTACTTTTTCCACATCTTTCCGTAATCTGAATGGTCCAATATAACGAGGTGCTAACTTTCCTTTGATTCCAAATCTTTTTACTCCTTTTATAGGTGATATTTTTAAATACACATAATCTCCCACTTCAAATATCAAAGACCGACGCCTTTTATCTGCATAACTTTTTTCTGGCCGAGATCTGAGCCACTCTCATATTTTCTTGTATGACACGAACCTTCTCTTCTGCATCCTTAACTAAATCCACACCAAAGAACCATCTTTCTCCAGGCTCAGACCAATGCAGAGGAGTTCTACATCTGCGACCATATAAGGCTTCAAAAGGTGCCATCTTGATACTTTCTTGATAACTGTTGTTGTAGGAGAATTCTGCTAAAGGTAAACATTCATCCCATTTTTCTTGATAAGTGAGAACACAGGCTCGTAACATATCCTCAAGAATCGATTAACTCTCTCGGTCACGTCCATCGATCCAGGGTGATAAGCTGAACTATGAACAAGTTTGGTTCCCAAAGACTCTTGTAATTGTGCCCAAAATTTATCCATAAATATTGAACCTCGATCTGAGACAATAATCTTTGGTGCACCATGTAGACTAAAAATCCGACTGACATATAACTTAGCATAATCTATTGCCTTATAATGAGTCTTCACTGGTAAGAAATGTGCAATCTTAGTAAGTCTGTCCACAATAACCCAGATAGAATCAAAACCTTTTGATGTATTGGGTAAACTAACAATAAAATCCATGGTAATTTCCTCCCATTTCCACGACGGAACAGGCAATGGATTTAAGCGTCTGCGCAGCTTTCATGTGTACTTGCCTTTACTGTCGACAAGTATCACATCTAGCCACATAACGAGCAACTTCTATCTTCATCTTAGTCCACCAGAATCTCTGTTTCAAGTCCTGATACATCTTGGTGCTTCCTGGGTGAATAGAATACCTAGTCAAGTGTGCTTCATCCAGGATCTGCTGACGTAACTCAGGAACCTTTGGTACTACCAGACGATTCTTGAACCATAACACATCTGCTTCATCAATTCTGAAATAAGATGGTTTTCCACTTCTAACTTTCTCTTTGATATGTGATATACCTTTATTTTCTCTCTGAGCGGTAATAATTTGCTCTCGGATATTGGATTCCACAGTGATACTGGATAGAGTCCCCTGTTCAATAATTTCCAAATTTAACTTTTCCATTTCTTGACATAAAGTTTTGTCCATTAAACTTACTTCAAGACAATTGCAGTGGGACTTCCGACTGAGTGCATCAGCAACCACATTTGCTTTACCAGGATGGTAATGCACTTCCAAATCATAATCCTTGATTAACTCCAACCATCTTCTTTGCCTCATATTAAGGTCAGACTGGGTGAAGATATATTTTAAACTCTTGTGATCAGTATAGATATGACAGGTGTTGCCCAGCAAATAATGACGCCAAATCTTCAGTGCATGGACAACTGCTGCTAATTCTAAATCATGAGTTGGATAGTGTTCTTCATGACGTTTATGTTGTCTGGAGGCATAAGCAATAACCCTTCTTTCTTGCATTAATACACAACCAAGACCAATACCAGAAGCATCACAATAGACATCAAACGGCTTCTCAATATCTGGTTGAGCCAATACTGGTGCAGTAGTTAATGCCTTCTTCTTCAGAATTTTAAAAAGCTTTCTCACACTCGGTGACCGGACAAACTTGGTTTGATTCTTCAACAACTTCGATGATAGGCTTTGCTACCTTTGAAAAGTCCGGATAAACCGACGGTAATAACCCGCCATTCCAAGAAAATGGGACTTGATGCACAAAGTGGTTGGGGGCTTCCAGTTAAGAATATCCTTGACTTTACTTGGATCAACTGAAACTCCATCCGCTGACAACACATGACCCAAGAATTGTATTTTCTCTAACCAAAATTCACACTTACTGAACTTGGCATATAATTGATGATCTCTTAGACGTTTCAGAACAATTCGAAGGTGCTCAGCATGCTCTTCTTTGTTCTTAGAATATATTAATATATCATCAATGAACACCACTACAAATTTGTCAAGCTCTGACATGAATATCGTATTCATCAAATACATGAAATGTGCTGGGGCATTGGTTAATCCAAAAGACATCACCAAATACTCATATAAACCATATCTGCTAGTGAAGGCAGTCTTTGGAATATCTACAGGTCTGATTTTGATCTGATGATATCCTGATCTTAGATCAATCTTTGAGAAGACCTTAGCTCCAGCAAGTTGATCAAAAAGTAGATCAATACGGGGCAAAGGATACTTGTTTTTAATCGTCACTTCATTCAATGGACGATAATCAACACACATTCTCAAAGTGTGATCTTTCTTTTTCACAAATATTGTAGGGCACCCCCATGGTGATGAACTGGGTCGAATAAAACCTCTGTCCAATAACTCTTGCAACTGGGTTTTCAATTCTGCTAATTCTTGAGGTGGCATTCTATATGCTCTCCTGGATATTGGGGCGGTCCCCGGTTTTAGATCTATTCGAACTCCACATCTCTCGTGCGGCGGTAAACCGGGTAAATCTTCTGGAAACACATCCGGGAATTCATAAACTACTGGAATATCCTTTATCTCCTTAACAGATGTAGCACAGATTCTCTCAACAGCCCTCTTAGGAATGGAGAGTTGAATCAGAAGTTGAGAATTGCTATCGGGTATATTTACCCTTATGGTTCTATTCAAAACATCGATGACAGCCCCATGCTGATACATCCAATTCATACCCAGGATCATATCTATATCTTGATCCTTTAGAATTATCATATTAGTGGAAAAATCATGCCCACCTAGTCTTATAGGTACTTGTTGTACCATTTCTTTAGTACTCATACGTCCCCCAGGTGACTGTATAAAGAAATTATCTTTTGTTTCCCCAATTGGTATTTCATGCTTGATGACAAAAGTTCTATTGATGAATGTATGAGATGCTCCGGAATCAAACAATGTAACTGCAGGGTGATTGGCAACAGGAAACATACCCATCATTACGGGTTCTCCTGCGGGTATATCTTCAACATTAGTATAAAACACCCTTCCAGTCTTCTTCTCCACTTTACCCTTCTGAGCATTCGGTACACTGCTGTTCTTGTTCTGTGGCTGCTGACTTCCCGATGCTATCTGAAAATTGGGATTAAACCTCCGAGGATTGGGGCATTCTCGAAAATAGTGTCCAGGCTTGCCACAGTTAAAACAGATAGGACTACCTTGGCCTTGTGGAACAGGATTTCGAATGCCAGGGGCATTCGGCTGACGGGGGTAAGGAAGAGCGGTAGCAGGCCTGACAAATGGCTGCTGCCTAGGCTGAAACTGTGGTGGACGATAGAAAGGACGATAGAGAGGACGATAATGATTCACTGGATGATAGATCACCCTCTGACGCTTCTTGTTCCCTCCAGAAAATCCAGAAGATACATTTTTCTTCTTATTCTTGATCTCCTTGTGTTGACGATATTTTTCTTCAGCATGCAGTGCCATATTGACCACCTCATGATAGGTATCTGTGGCACGTATAGTCATCATGGTCTGAAGCTTCATGTTTAGACCACGTAAGAACCACTCCTTTCTCTTTGCATCTGTACTAACATGCTCTGGAGCATATTGAGAAAGATGATTAAACTGGCCAATGTATTCCATAACTGACATATCTCCTTGTTTAAATTCAATAAATTCCGTTAACTTCTTGGCCATCACACCTTCAGGTATATAATGTGCACGGAAGGCTTCTTTGAACTCTGGCCAAGTCACTTGGTGTCCAGCTGGCTGCATGGCAAGAAAAGTTGCCCGCCAAGCTCCTGCAGCACCTCTAAACTGTTGAGCTGCAAAATGGGGCTTCTGATGGGTGGTAAAGTCCATAAGCTCAAACTTTTGCTCCATAGTACGGAGCCAGTCATCAGCCTCCAAAGGTTCATTTGCTCTTGAAAAGATCGGGGGCTTAGTGTCAGTGAAATCTGGATATGAATTTTTCTTTTTATCATTCCGACGACCATTGTTTTCTTGGTTACTATTCTGACTATTATGTGCCACTTCTCGCATCAAACGACTATTTTCTGTAGTGGCTTGGACCAAAGCAGCTATGGCATCAGTCAGATTAACAGGAATCTGTGGTGGACCGGAAGGAACAGCCCTTGAACTGCTAGCATTGGACTGAGGCATCTGTTACAAACAAACCGACTTTATTCATTAATTTACATATAACTTTCTAAAAGTTACAACAACACACCAAACCGGTTCCTTATCTATTATACAATCCTGTACTAGACAGGACCATCCAACCCACTAAGTTTTTCATACTAAAACTATGTTACATATATAACAACATCCTCACAACCACTCAACCATCATTCTCATTGTCCTGGTAGTGCTCTACCTCCTCAGGTTCTTCTTCTTCACCATCACTAGGTGGTGCTATCTCTTCATTTCCTGCTTCTTCCTCATTCTCATCTTCAACAACACCTCCTTCATCCTCAACCTCTCCATACTGGTGGTTCTGATGGATGGCTTCATGTAAATTGGCGTTGTAAGCTTCCAATCCTTGCACCTGAGCTTCTAGGGCATGAATACGCTGGATGGCTAGTATCATGTCCTGCCTTTCAAACTCCCTCTCATGAAGTATATTGAATACAACTTGACGACATTCTTCATAGTCCAAATCACGTCGCTCCACTTCACCTTGCAGATCACCAATCTGTAAGGTAGCATCCTCATTGGCTCCAGTAACTTCTGTCAACTCTTCGGTGAGCCTTGCTACTTCAGCTTGAAGATCCACAATCTGTGAAGTTCCTTCTACTCTAGCTCTATTTGCTTCTGCCAATTCTCTAGTAAGCCTTTGTATCTCAGTTGATAAATTGGGCCTACTAGTGCTGCTGCTAGCACCATCATTCCTTGGAGCAAGTTGATGTCGAGGAACTCCTTTGGGTCCCGTCTTCTTTGTTGGGGTCTGCTTAGTATGGGCCATCCTATAGAAAGAAAAGATTGGATTAAAGGATGGATCAGGGAGATTATCAGGTTAGCAAGCATAGGATTGATATACTTAACACAAACCAAAATTTAGGGGAAAGTGATTAACAAGTTGATTAAGCATGATGCATGAATCGAACTTACGAAACTATGCTTAAACGAAACTTAATATATAGGGCAATATGATATGTTACTCCACTACAAAACATTTAAATTATAAGAAAAGATTTACAAATTGATTCAAGATAAGCTATAAGCAATTTGGACCAAATTAAAAGTTTAAATTAATTTGACTCAAATCATTTTGAAGTTTTGTAAAATAATACTACAAGAATCGGTAATGATCATGCTCGGTACCAACTGTAATGTAACCTCCTAAATTACAGGGGCCCACATGCACTTATCATCATCATTAAGACCTCTCGATCATTATGCACGAGTTCCCAATAATCTAGAAAGTGCTATTATTCTTCCGAACAGGATCTCATTAACAAGTCACTCCAGTATTACAACACTTTATTTAAATACATCAGAGTACGACGGAAGGATTACATAACCATAAGTTTACAAACCATTTATTCAAATACTCAAACTTAAGTATCATTATTACAAGCCTGATATTATTGGAGTAACTTTATACATATAAACACTGACAACCCTGCCCGAGGGTTCAATTCTACTCGTCCTCTTCTTCCTGGTACACCGTCATGCAGCAGGGACCAAAACAAGCCTGCTCATGACCAGCTCCTGCAACAAGGGTCAAAGAACCCTGAGTACTGGGGTACTCAACAAGACTTACCCGACTAAAGAAAATAGGAGAAGACACAGGAATGCTGGTCTTAGGAGTCAAGGTAAGGCTTAAGCAAGAATCAAGAACTCTTTTTGCAGAAAAGCTTACTATAAGTGAATCCTTACTTTCAATATTTTTAAATCAGATTAGTAGCTCATAAATTCTAGGTTATCCTATTCTAGAGCAACCATAAATTATTATTCCAACTCTCTTTCCTCAAAAAAATATAATCCATCATTTACTACGATGAATGGGCAGAAGAATGGGTCTCCATAACCGTGAAGCAACGGCGATTCATGAACCGATTATACCCAGCTGGGGATCCCTAACCACACGACATATGTAGTACCCAAACTTGCATATATCAACCTTTTCTCAGATTTGTCCAAAACGGGAACGAGGCCTGCGCCACCCGAGAGCACAGTACCCCACCTCCCTACCCCGTCCTAATGACAGTTTGACCAGTAGGGTGGGTACACGCTACTCCCGCCATCTCTCCACTCCCAGTGCGTGGTTGCCATTCCCGATTTGGCTCCACCGAGATCCGGCTTACCGGAGTATGTGGCTAGTTAGGGTTCACCGATGCGGGGTGATCGCCCGTCGACGTGCCTTTGCCGAAAGGCCTCAGCGCGTACTAGCGTTCAAAAGTCCCGAACTTAACAATCCAAACAACGGACGGTCCTTAAACGACCAACACGGGACAAGCACAGCTAGGTATCCCGCCGGCTTTCAACCTACGTCCCGTCCGATCTCAAATTCATCACTACATCTCTTTCTTTTCTGAAAATAGTACCATCTTCTCAATTAAATCATTTTGATGAAAAAGCTTAACTAATTAAGCAGGGCTAAGCTTCACTAAGCATTTTCGAAATAAAACGGTTAACAATGATGGTATTGCAATAAACAAGGATGGTAATGCAGCAATTAGGTTATTACTTAACTCCTAATTACTTAATGCAACAAAACATAAACATAAGTGATATAAAGCTTTTAAAACATCAAGGAAGGGTTTAATGTAACCGGGGGCTTGCCTTCGTTGACGGGAAAAGCTAGTTCTTCGAAAAAACCAACAAGATCCGAACCCTCCTCCACCGGATATGGAATCTCCTCGATGATCGCTCGACTTGATACCTTCGATCTCGTTCACTACACGAAAATAATGTATGCCTCAACATGATGCCATATATTTAAATATGATGCTTGCAGGTGCATGAAATGATAAACACAGAATATAACTCTATTTCACGATAAAGTTGCAACCCAACAAAACCAACTTGTTGAACTACTCTAAAGATATCATCACCATTGCCTAAGGAGTTCTCAAGGACCATCTTATTGTGACACAAACTAAGATTCACAAAACAACCCCCGAAGTCACACAAAACCGAATTTATTTGACGCTAAACAATTTATGAAACACATAAAATGATAGGGCATGAAATAATAAATAATTTAATTTTCTCAAAACAAGCCCAAAATTTTTGTACAGGTAGGTCATGTCATAAAACAGTACCAAAATAATTTTCATGATTTTTGGATAAATAAAATAATTATTAAAAATCAAGGAAGATGCATTTTTCAATTAAAATTTGTATTTTTAAAACATGCAAAAACTACTCAAAATCAAAGTTTCAAAATTTTCATGGATTCATATACTCATAAGAAGCTTCTACAAAAATTTTCAGAATTTTTAAAGCTAAACTTGAATTTATACAAAATTTACAAAATCGTACTATTCAAAAGTAAAGAAATTGATAAAATCAAGTTTTAAAACAAAACAGACACTCGAGGCGAAACCGGCCCAACATCCCGCGACGGCCCGGCACCGTGCGGCCCAGCTCTGCTGCTGATGTAGAGGCCGGCCCAACCGCCGGCCGGCTGACCCGCGGCGGCGCCGGCGTTTGGCCGGCGCTTCGGCCGGCGACGAGGCCTCCGGCGACGCGGGCTTGGCTCTACGTGATCCCCGACTTCGCGCACATGCCGACGCCCAAAACCCGACACCTAAGGCACGGGGCATGACCACCGACGGCCATGGCGGCGGCACGGCGGCGCGCCACGCGGCGGAAAGACTCGTCGGAGCTTTCTCCGTGACGGCGACCAAAGCATCCACTCCAAAGACCTCCGAGAGGTCCTAAAACCCCAAATAATTGAACCCAAACCGACGCTAGGGGCCCGCCTCGCTTGCGCGAGCGGCAACGTCGGCTCGTCGGCGGCAAGCGCGTTCCGGCGGCTACGGCGTGAAAACTAGAAAACGATCGACACAGGCATGACTACAAGCTCACCCCCGACGACGATGCTCACGCGTTGGTTTTGGAGACGAGGCGGAGGGTGATCGGTGGCGATGGCGCGGCGGCGGTGCTCCGGTGGCAACAACGGCGTTCCGGCGTGTCCCGTGGGGCAAACACAAAACGACCGAGCGCATCATAACCACGATCTCAAGGCGCCGCTAGAGCTCTAGATGGTTTTGCGGGAAGCTCCGAGACGACCGACGACGATGAGGTGGTGCGCGGCGGTGCTCCCGCCGTGGAGAAGACGACGGCGCGCGGGCAAACCGGTCGGACGAACCACGGCGCGAGTTGGCTCAAACGGCGCCGCAACAAAGTTGCGAACTCGATGGCAAAGCTAATTGGATGAATTGGAGCTTGAGGATGACGGCAAGGAAAAGGGGGCGGAGGCGGTTCCCGGCGATGGAGGAGAAAGAAAGGTCGACGACGGTGTCGACGATGGCTTTTATAGGGCAAGGGATAGATGGACGGGTGGTCGGCGACGTTCTTGGCCCGGCCGGCCCCAGGCGGGTGACGTGCGAGGGTGGCGAAGGCGTGAGAACGGCGGCGGCGACGGTCGCCGGCGGCCCGGCATGGAGGAAAACAGGGGAAAACCCTCGCTTCATCGTAGATCCTAAACCTAACCTTATCTGAATTTCATCAAATTCTCCCCAAATTTGAACTGAACTTGAAAAACTCCAAAAAGTGACTTAGGCTAATTTTTCAAGATCTACAATTTTCATAATTGGAAGATTTTCAAATTCGGCCTCTAAATAGGACTTTTGAAAAAGCAGTTCAAAAGTTTGAAATTTGAATTCAAAATTACTTTTACAATCATGTAACAACTTGAAAAACTTTGTACATGACTTTTGTTCAGCTCAACAAGATCTACAAACTAGGTTACGGAAGTTTTTGCAAATTTTGCTTAGATTTTTGAAATATGGTTTTTAAATCAAAAGGGGACAAAACCCTAATTTTGGTATTTTAAAAATTACTCTAAATTTTTGAACTAAACTTTGAAAACTCAAAATACCAACTTTGTTCAACTTTGAAAACTCTACAAATTTGCTTTAATAACCATACCCAAATTCTTTATAAATTTTGAATAAAAAAAAGGGGGTAAAAGAAAGAATGGAATTTAGGATTTTTAGGAGTTCAATTCAAACTTGAATTTGATTCAAATTTCAGATTCCCAACCTATACTATCCAACCCTCATCCAACATCACACTTAGGATCAAAAACATACATTTAAAATTAAATCACTCTAAACTTTCTTAAGCACAAGCATTCCCTATATATAAAACTAAATTTTAATTCAATGCATTTCATATTTTCTATTTGTGCATGCTTTATGATAAACATGATGACATGGCAATATTTTAGTTGAGTAACACCAGGGGTGTTACAATGAACCATCTCACTCTCGTATATTCTACACGTAGATGATGATGCATACTTTAGCATGATGGAATGATAAACATGATGCTCGATGAATGCATGAAATGATAAGCACGAGAATATAACTTTACTTCACGATAGAGTTGCAATCCAACAAAACCAACTTGTTGAACTACTCTAAAGATATCATCACCATTGCCTAAGGAGTTCTCAAGGACCATCTTATTATGACACAATCCAAGATTCACAAAACAACCCCGAAATCACACAAAACCTAATTTATTTGACACTAAACAATTTATGAATCACATAAAATGATAGGGCATGAAATAATAAATATTTTAATTTTCTTTAAACAAGCTCAAAAAAATTTTGTATAGAAAGATCATATCATAAAACAGTACCAAAATAATTTTCATGATTTTTGGATAAATAAAATAATTATTAAAAATCAAGGAAGATGCATTTTTCAATTAAAATTTGTATTTTTAAATCATGCAAAAACTACTCAAAATCAAAGTTTCAAATTTTTTCATGGATTCATATACTCATAAGAAGCTTCTACAAAAATTTTCAGAATTTAAAGAGCTATTTTCAAATTTCTATGAATTTAACAAAACCGAACACTATTCATACATAAAGAAAAGGACAAAACAATTTTTAAACGAAAAACGACCATTGGGCGAAACCGCCCGACTCGCCCAAAGCATTAGCAGGCCGGCCCAGTTCTCCGCCTGCGCTAACGGCCCGGGCCCGGCACAACACCCGTGGTTGACTTCGTCGCCGGCGGATTTTGACCGGCGAGAACTTCGCCCGGCGACGAGGTTCCCCTACGACTAGACCTAGTCCGGCTTGCTCCCCATCGTCATCCGCATCACGTGACACCCAAAACCCTAACCCTAGAGCACCTGCGACTTTGTTGCCGGCGATGATGGCGAGCCGGCGACGCGGCACCACGGTAACCCGGCTCACGGAGCTTTTCCCCGCGAAAGCGAGCACATCAAAAGGTCCAGCGCACTCGGCGACCCAGACCCCTCTCTTATTCGACCCCAAACCGGTCCCCTAACGGACGCGGCCATACGCAGCGGCGGCACGGCAAGGCAAAGCGAAACTTCGTCGGCGGCGACGCGTTCCGGCGACCCTAGCGTGATAGCGGTCAAACAAATGGCACGGGTGCGGCCGGGTAGCTCACCACGGTTGCGGTGCTTGTGCGGGGTGGGACGAGACGAGGCGGAGACGTGCTCCGGCGGCTGCGGCGGCAAAGAAGTCCGGCGGCAAGGATGGCGTCCGGCGTGCTGGCGTCGGCTACGAAAATGACCAAGCGCATAAGAAATAAGATGACGGGCGACGCTAAAACACAAGGAAGTGCGGTCGAAGTGCAGAATCACGAGCTGGCCGCAGCCGAGGTGCCTCAAGGGCGGCGCGCTGTTCCGCCCGCGAAGAAGACGACGGCGCGAGCACGATTAGCGATGCACGGTTGCTGCGAGCTGGCTCAATCGAATCGCAAGGACAAGGCGGATCTTGTGACACGACCAATTTGAGCAGAGGTGGAGCGAGGCGGTGGCATAGCGCGGCGGACGGGAGTGGTCGGCGATGGCGGAAGAAGAAAAAAAGGAGGAGACGGCGGTTAGGGCTTATTCGGCGACCAAACGAACGAGAGATGGACACGGGGCAAGGAACTCTCCAGCGCGGGGCACGAGCTGGCGGTCACCGCAAGCCGGCATGGGCGGGCGGACACGGACGACGGCGGCAGCGAAGAACAGAGAGGAAAAAAGGGAAGATGATGTCATAACACCGTGTAGCTCACTCTCCTTTTTCTGAATTTGATCAAATTCTCCCCAAATTTGAACTGATCTTCAAAAACTCCAAAAAGTGACTTAGCCTAATTTTTCAAGATCTACAATTTTCACAATTGGAAGATTTTCAAATTCGGCCTCTAAATATGACTTTTTGAAATGCAGTTCAAAATTTTGAAATTTGAATTCAAAATTACTTTTAAAATCATGTAACAACTTGAAAAACTTTGTACATGACTTTTGTTCATCTCAACAAGATCTACAAACTAGCTTTTGGAAGTTTTTGCAAATTTTGCTTAGATTTTGAATTATGATTTTTGAATCAAAAGGGGACAAAACCCTAATTTTGGTATTTTCAAAATTACTCTAAATTTTTGAACTAAACTTTGAAAACTCAAAATACCAACTTTGTTCAACTTTGAAAACTCTACAAATTTGCTTTAATAACCATACCCAAATTCTTTATAAATTTTGAATAAAAGAAAAGGGGGTAAAAGAAAGAATGGAATTTAGGGTTTTCGGAGTTCAATTCGGACTTGAATTTGATTCAAATTTTAGATTCCCAACCTATACTATCCAACCCTCATCCAACAACACACTTAGGATCAAAAACATAAAATAAACTTAATTTTGTCCAATCCATGACTTAATCGGTAAGTAACACACGGGGTGTTCTGACCTTTCCCCTATCGAATCTCGTCCCGAGATTCGAACGAAAACGAAAGGGGAGAGAACGATTAACATACACAGATCTAAAAGCACACTCAGAGAGAAAACATGACTTTGAAAACTAAACCACTAAGATCTAGAACAACACAGCTAAGAGCAGGGACGAACAACTAAGCGCCTAATCAAACAGCCTCGATAAGCTAGGGCAATGAAGGAACAACAGGATAATGATTATCCGTAACATGGCAAAAGACCAACGGACCCGAGAAACAGGATCGCGAACACTCGATCATTGCAAGCGCCAAGATGAAAAGCATCCCGAGAACAAAAACTTCAACGAACGCCATATCGGGTAGCTTTATGTCCATCCGCTCCTTCCTTCCGGCTTGGTGGCTTTCCAATCTTCCTCACGACGAGAACTGGTGGAGAGAAACAACTCACGAGATCTACTCTGATCTGAAGATGGGAAGGGAAAAGGGGCGTGTAGAAGATTTTATAGATAGGTGGGCAGAGGTGAGGCACAACACGTCAGGAAGTAGACCGAGTGGAAGAGCATCGCCGGCGGGTGCCGGACAAGATTGGCCAGGGCACGCTTTCGCTGCGCGAACCAAGGTGGAGAGAAGGAGAGGATGAGAGGAGTGGATTCGCCAAAGAAGGAGGCGCGCGCGAGGTCGCTGCGTCAAAAGATGAGAAGAAGGGGGTCCGGTGCGACGGGACGAGGCGAAGCGTCGAGAGCCGACACGAAAGTGCGGGATAAAGGAGGGACGCGACGCCGCGCGAAGACGGTGAGTGCGGCACAACGCCGCAGCCACGCCACGAGGCGGGCACGAACAGATCGCAACACGCACGCAAAGCGGGAGAGGGGCCAGGATGCTCACGGCGTTCAGAAGACACATGGCGGCAACAAGATGCCACAATGATCCTGACCTTCAGAAATGGTTAAACAGAGTCTCTTATCTACCACTTCTTGTAGTCTGTTAATGTTGATGTCAGTGACTTGCTCTTCAAGAGTCACCTTTTCTTGTAACTTTCAGAAGGAACTCACAAAACAACTGATCCGATATACGAGTCCCTGGATAGAGTATAGATAAAGAGCCAAGGAAATTCACGGTAAGGGAATGCTTTAGCGTAGTTTTGTAATGGATTATGATTAGAAATTAATCATAATACCACGGTCAAAACCACAACCACGGAGAGAATTTATATGATCAAAATTAGTGGTGACCAAGGATTTACGAACAAAGGATAGCAAACAAAGGAGTTCCAAGGCGTAGAGTCACCAGGGACAGTGATTCAAGATCAAAGCCAAGGATATAATATTAGAAGAGTTTGGATAAAAGAGTTTGGAAATAATCAATCAAGATTCTAGGGTAGAAACCAAGGAGTTATCGAAGATCAAAGGAAGATGTACATGGCAAGAGTCATCTAAGAGACCCAACAAAAACTTGGCCTGATTCCACACGGCACAACACAAACCCGTGGCAAAAACTTACATATAACATCCTAACGGACTAGGGTTCAAACCAAAGTTACACATAGACTAGCAAAGTAGAACACAAACAACACCCAACATTGATAAAATTCATTGATGAAAACTAACTTATTAAACATCTAATGAATTCACAAGAATTTATCAAGCTCTCAATCAATAACTAAAACCTCATTTCATAAAACATGAGAAACACCTCATGTGCATTATATAAATACTAAAGTTAACATATGCAATGCAATAATATCTACTTATAATGCAACAAGATGATCATGAATAACTGGAATGTGAAGATCTTTCCCCCTTAAAAGAAATCTAATTTTCAAATTTCAAGATGATAAATCCCGTGGGACAAATAACGGGCAAGAAAATATGTCAAATATATATATTGACTTATAAGAAACTTTGTAAAACAATAAAGTTGATATCAAAATTGCAAACTTAAGCAAAAGATGATTGCAACCGATAAGGTTTTCAGAATTTCTAGAGAAGTATGGATATGGATTTCCAAAAGAGTTTACAAAGAAGGAGAAAACACCTTAATTATGGACTATAGTGAATCATGACCATAGACCCCGACATAAGCGAACGCCGGCAAGTATTTTCTTATGGTCGCAAATCCATAGGAGACCCCGTGTTTTTGACGCTATTTCCTGGTCACGAGCCATGGTTCTACCATAAGACACAATTTATACAACTCTCAACCAACTCATGTTGGCTATCAAAGTAAAGAGAAGAGCATGTGTCAGGTTGGAAGAAGTCAAGGCATGACACATGCTTGAATTGAAAAATCAAGGAATAATCTCAGGCTTTTACATAGAGTAATCATGACAAGGTACAAGCTCCCAAAGATTAGGAACTTATAAAGCAAAGATTATCAAATGGAAGTCCATTAACCAAAAACCTGGTATAAGATGAAATTTAGGACAAACAACTATATAAAGAAAAATAGTTGTCCGAATGAAAGAAGGAAATCTCAACATTATCAAGGTACTTCAACATTATATGCATAATATGATGCATGCTCGTCCTAATCGTCTTCACAACGTTAGGAGTACTCTATCTTCATCGTGTTAACAGGATATAGGGCTTAACATTATATACTATCATCTCTCGCACCAACGAAATGTGGAAAAACACTTAACGTAACATTGTCGGTGAACTTGACTCCCCGCTTGTTCTTCAAAAGATGACATGAAGCTTCTTGAAATCTTTTACTTGACTCGTCGGAAAAATCTTCATGAAAGCTTCCAAAGAAGCATAAGGAAAGAAAGAAGATCATTTTTAAGTTGTTACTTTCAAAAACTTTTAGATTACAAAATCATTTTGAAGTTTTCAAAAGTAATATTGTAGCCGGTCCTAAGTATGAGCTCGATACCATTCTCAGAATGTAAACCTCCTAATTATCGGGCCCACACACTGCTTTTTTTTGTCCCAAAGACCTCGGATACCGTGTGCGGATGCACCCAATAACTTAAGAAGCTTGTTGGGTGTCATCGGAAACCCCGACTACACCATTCTCATACCAGGATCAACAAAGGAGTTGCTACAATATTACAACATTTGTTATAAAATATAAATCAAAGTGCGGAAGAATATTACATTAATTTTATAAAATTGTGAGTAAGTTACATTTAAGAGAACTTAACTTAATTTGCGGAAGATGAGTATAACTAAAGGAGACAACCAGATCATGTCGAGCTCACCGACATAACCTTGGTTAACAAAGACGAGTCAACACCGCAACAAGGGTTAACAAACCCCGAGTACACAATGTACTCCGCAAGACTTATCCGACAAAAGAAAAGACTCCAAGGATATGTCCGGCTTAAGGGAAATAGAGCTAGAAAAGGGAAGTTTGCGTAAAAAGCTTACTACAAGTGGATCCTTACTTTCAATATTTTTAGCATCAACTTTGTTGGAACATAATTAAGCTAGATTTGCACCTGTTCTATCTCAAACACTTTTTAAACAACACATCTCAAATTATTTTTGCATCTCTTTTCCTTTCATAACCATGATTAACCTTGTTTCTTCAATTACTACGATGAATGGGCAGAAGAACGGGTCTCCATAACCGTGAAGCAACGGCGATTCATGAACCGATTATACCCACCGGGATCCCTAACCACACGACATATGTAGTACCCAAACTTGCATATATCAACCTTTTCTCAGATTTGTCCAAAACGGGAACGAGGCTGCGCGCACCCGAGAGCACGAAGACTCCACCTCCCTACCCCGTCCCTAATGACGGTTTGACCAAGGGGTGGGTACACGCTACTCCCCGCCATCTCTCCACTCCCGGTGCGTGGTTGCCATTCCCGATTTGGCTCCACCGAGATCCGGCTTACCGGTATGTGGCTAGTTAGGGTCGACCGACTGGGGTGACAACCAGAGCGGCCGTGCCTTTGCCGAAGGCCTCAGGCGTACTAGCGTTCAAACAGTCCCGAACTTAACAATCCAAACAACGGACGGTCCTTAAACGACCAACACGGGACAAGCACGGCTAGGTATCCCGCCGGCTTTCAACCTACGTCCCGTCGATCTCAAATTCATCACTACCATATGTATTCTCATGAACCACCATCGTGGGTGTTCTCTTTCTCCATAGCCGGGAGGAACAAAGATAAAACCTATATCTCGCGAACGATGAAGCCATCATTCGACTTCTACCGACATCTAAGCATTACTAAGCATTTAGAGAAACGACCTACTCATACTAATAGGATAACATAGGAATAACTAATATTCAAGGTAGTCATGCAGCAACGGTATTAACCAACTCTTATTAACTTAATGCACATTACACTAGACTTAAGGTGAATAAAACATTTATAAACAGAGAAGGGTTTATGCTCCGGGGCTTGCCTCAGATTGCGAGGAAAGTCGATTCGAAGTTGGATTGCCAACGCCAAACCGCACAATCATTACCTTGGGTGAATGAATCTTCTTCGAAGCTCGACCATCATGAACCATCTCACTCTCGTATATTCTACACGTAGATGATGATGCATACTTTAGCATGATGGAATGATAAACATGATGCTCGATGAATGCATGAAATGATAAGCACAGGAATATAACTTTACTTCACGATAAAGTTGCAATCCAACAAAACCAACTTGTTGAACTACTCTAAGATATTATCACCATTGCCTAAGGAGTTCTCAAGGACCATCTTATTATGACACAATCCAAGATTCACAAAACAACCCCCGAAATCACACAAAACCTAATTTATTTGACACTAAACAATTTATGAATCACATAAAATGATAGGGCATGAAATAATAAATATTTTAATTTTCTTTAAACAAGCTCAAAAATTTTTGTATAGAAAGATCATATCATAAAACAGTACCAAAATAATTTTCATGATTTTTGGATAAATAAAATAATTATTAAAAATCAAGGAAGATGCATTTTTCAATTAAAATTTGTATTTTTAAATCATGCAAAAACTACTCAAAATCAAAGTTTCAAATTTTTCATGGATTCATATACTCATAAGAAGCTTCTACAAAAATTTTCAGAATTTAAAGAGCTATTTTCAAATTTCTATGAATTTAACAAAACCGAACACTATTCATACATAAAGAAAAGGACAAAACAATTTTTAAACGAAAAACGACCATTGGGCGAAACCGCCCGACTCGCCCAAAGCATTAGCAGGCCGGCCCGCCCTCCTTGCGCTAACAAAGCCGGGCCCATCACAAAGACTCGCGCGGTTGACTTCGTCGCCGTGGATTTTGGCCGGCGAGAACTCGCCGGCGGCGACGAGGTTCCCGGCGACTAGACCTAGTCCAGCTTGCTCCCCATCGTCATCCGCATCACGTGACACCCAAAACCCTAACCCTAGAGCACTGCGACTTTGTTGCCGGGCGATGATGGCGGCCGGCGACGCGGCACACGGTAACCCGGCTCACGAGCTTTTCCCGAAAGCGAGCACATCAAAAGGTCCAACGCACTCGGGCGACCACCCCCCTCTCTATTCGACCCCAAACCGGGTCCCTAACGGACGCGCCATACGGCGGCGGCGGGCAGGCGAAACTTCGTCGGCGGCACGCGTTCCGGCGACCCTAGCGTGATAGCAAATCAAACAAATGGCACGGGTGCGACCGGTAGCTCACCACGGTTGCGGTGCTTGTGCGAGTTGGGACGGAGACGAGGCGGAGACGTGCTCCCGGCGACGACGGCGGCTGCGGCGAAGAAGCTCCGGCCGGCAAGATGGCGTCCCCGGCGTGCTCGGGCGTCGGCTACGAGAAATGACCAAGCGCATAAGAAATAAGATGACGAGGGCGACGCTAAAACACAAGGAAGTGCGGTCGAAGTGCACCGTCACGGCCGGCCGCGGCGGAGGTGCCTCGCGGGCGGCGCGGTTACCGCCCGCGAAGAAGACGACGGCGCGCGAGCACGATTTTGGCGATGCACGGTTCTGGAGCGGCTCAATCGAATCGCAAGGACAAGGCGGATCTTGTGACACGACCAATTTGAGCAGAGGTGGAGCGAGGGCGGTGGCATAGCGCGGCGGACGGGAGTGGTCGGCGATGGCCGGAAAGAAGAAAAAGGAGGAGACGGCGGCGGTTAGGGCTTATTCGGCGACCAAACGAACGCCGAGATGGACACGGGGCAAGGAACTCTCCCAGCGCCGGGCACGAGCTGGCGGTCACCGGCAAGCCGGCATGGGCGGTGGGACACGGCGACGGCGAAGAACGAGAGAGAGAGGAAAAAGGGAAGATGATGTCATAACACCGTAGCTCACTCTCCTTTTTCTGAATTTGATCAAATTCTCCCCAAATTTGAACTGATCTTCAAAAACTCCAAAAAGTGACTTAGCCTAATTTTTCAAGATCTACAATTTTCACAATTGGAAGATTTTCAAATTCGGCCTCTAAATATGACTTTTGAAATGCAGTTCAAAATTTTAAAATTTGAATTCAAAATTACTTTTAAAATCATGTAACAACTTGAAAAACTTTGTACATGACTTTTGTTCATCTCAACAAGATCTACAAACTAGCTTTTGGAAGTTTTTGCAAATTTTGCTTAGATTTTGAATTATGATTTTTGAATCAAAAGGGGGACAAAACCCTAATTTTGGTATTTTCAAAATTACTCTAAATTTTTGAACTAAACTTTGAAAACTCAAAATACCAACTTTGTTCAACTTTGAAAACTCTACAAATTTGCTTTAATAACCATACCCAAATTCTTTATAAATTTTGAATAAAAAGAAAAGGGGGTAAAAGAAAGAATGGAATTTAGGGTTTTCGGAGTTCAATTCAAACTTGAATTTGATTCAAATTTCAGATTCCCAACCTATACTATCCAACCCTCATCCAACAACACACTTAGGATCAAAAACATAAAATAAACTTAATTTTGTCCAATCCATGACTTAACGGTAAGTAACACACTGGGTGTTACGGTCCACACATCATCCGCAAGTCGCCATGTGGTAGACTAGGCGACACACATACAAAAAACACCAGCTAGAACGGTGAAGCTTAAAAAATGTACTTTGGAAAAAAAAAACTATTTCGCGAATGTGAAGAACTCAAAGAAAGCTCAACGGTCCTCGCCGTCGCGGGGCGGTTCCGACACATACGGCGTGAGGAACAAGAATCGCACCATGTCCCGCTTGTCTTTGTGGGGCGTTGTCGCCGGTGATCTTGGAACCTTTTGGCGATGGTGGAGTCCGAGTTTGTGATGAAGCGCCTTCGCCTTCCCTTCCCATTTATTGAGAAGGATGCAACGAGCTGTCGTTCGGGATTGGGATCCGGAAGGAGGACTTGCCGGCCAAGCGGTCACTCTGCCTAGGCGCCCACTTGTCGTCCGGTTGCGGGCATGAGATGCGCGAGACGAGGCGGTGAGGCCACCGGCGGCCTGCTCCGAGGGCGACAAAGAGGAGTCGGCGAAATCGTTGACGTCATAGAAAGGGCATGCCCGTGAGTCCGCACATGTGGCGTGGGCGGGTGGTGGCTGCGGCGGCGGCGATGTCTTTAAGTCGGCGTCGGGCGTGGTGGGCGAAGCCGTTGTTGAAACCCGCCATGTCAATGGCGTGTCGGGTGTCCATGTACAATGATCTTCCCGATGCTACTTTGCGGCCGGGGTTCCCCGCTGCGAGTGCTTGACGGGCGTGTTCGCCAAGATGGTGCTCGCTACGTGCGTCGAGGCTCGTCGATTGGTCAGATCTCCCTGACCAACTTGCAACCTGGGAAGATCAAGATGCAGTGCACCAAGAGTTCCCTCGAGCTCCGGCTTGGGGTCAAAGCCTTGTCTCAAGGAGGGGGGGATTGTCACCGGGACGCCCCATGACCGGCCCGATGATAAACCCATTTGTCTTGAACCCGATGACCCCGAAGAAGGAAGGGTTCGTGAAGACGTAATCGAAGGCGCCACTCAAGCCATTTTGATTCTCGATATAGAGAAGACGAAAAAGGAAGGAGAATGTGGAGTCTTGGCTTTGGAAGGAAAGGAATCGAAGAATTTTCCAAATCAAAATTTTACCGCTGAGGGAGGTGGCATACCTATGCAAAGAGAAATTTGATCAATACCAATGGGCCTGCCATGCAGATATGGAGTCTAGTAATAATTAGATGGAAGTTGTGCTTTTATCTCCCGGCTCTTTGTAAGAAGAGGTTCCCGTTTGAGTTGTTGGGTTTTTGGTGTTTAGGGCGTTCTAGGTGTTGCGTAGAAGTAGCTGTTTTTAGAGTCTTTAGAGTTTTTATTTAGTAGAGTGGTGTTCGGGAGGAGTAGTGCCCTCCTTATAAATGTTGTTATGTGACTCTTTTTCTTTTGTTTCCCCTATCGCCTAATAAAAATCCGGTAAAAGCTTTTTGCCGCCTTTTGAAAACAAAAGAAGGACATTGAAGCCTCGTCGGTGCCGCGGTGGCTCGCTAATTATTGAATGGGCGGGACGGCATAGGCTATTTGGGTAGCCCATATATATGGCAGGCCAAAGCGGCAAATCCACAGCCCATAAGGAAATTCCCAAGCAACGGTTTGCTACTCACTCAACGGCCCTGATTTCCCTGACGGCCAGGCCGAAGCCGTAAGAGAAATGTGGTCGCTTAGATCAAATTCGCATTTGTTTTTTGCCCTATAACTCGAGATCCGAGCGATTTAGCCAAAACTTATTAAACATGAAATAAATACTACAAAATCTAGAACATTTCAAGTTTTGTCTAGTTTGTCCTAGATTTTAAACTATTCGCAGCCAAAGCAATAGGACTCTAAAAGTCAAATGAACTCCAAAAACCATACGCAAGTTTTCCAGTGTTTTTGAACACGATCCACCCATTTTCATGGAACAAGCCTTTAGCAGCTTTTATTCTACATAAAATCAGCCACACTTTTTATGCAGGGTGCACTAACATGCAAACACTGTGGCTATCACTTTTAAGCAGGTGTAAGCAGAAACAGTTTCAGGGTCAAACCAAGTCGAACAGTTTTAATAACTCCGATAATTGGATGATATGACCAACATCGACCTTGCTCTAAAGCATCTTCTAAGCATAACTAAGCATAACTAAAGGTTAAACAACTAATTATAAATATAACATGATGAAATCTACAAACATGCAAATGATGCTTTATGGTATGAAATGCACAAGATTCACCTAAGGTGTCACAGATTTGCACCCCTCCATGCATGCGCTCCCAACCGCACGCTCGGCGATAACGACATCAATCACTTTGGGTGTGGGGCGGGGGGGTGGGGAGGGGTGAGACCGCCCCACGGCACGGCGGCCCGGGGCGGCGATGGGCTCGGCGGAGGAGGAGGGCACCTGCGCCGCACGAAGGTCGTCATCACCCGGTGCGGCGAGGGCTACCTAGGGTTCCTCCGTCCCGTTGGCGGAGGCGGGCGTATCCCGGTCTTTTTAACGATGCTCGGGTCAGCTTGCACAGCGAACGTTGGGCGATTAAGGTTGGCGCGCGGCCCACCACCAAGCAGAAGCATTCTTTTAATCTCAAATAAATAAATAAATAAATAAATGAAAAATAGTTAGTTAAATAAAGAAAGAAATTGAAAATAGTTAGTTAAATAAAGAAATAAATTGAAAATGGTTAGTTAAATAAATAAATGGAAAAAAAAAACACACACACACACACACATAAGGCGGTTACCGAAATCCCCAAATCGAAAGAAATCCCCAAATCGAAATCCAAAATCGATCGGCCGCCTCCACTTCCCCGGCCGGCTATAAAAAGCCGCGTTGTACGGGCGGTGGAGGCTTCACCGGCCCGCCCGCATTTCGCCCCCCCGGCTCTTCCCTCCCTCCTTCGCCCCGCTCCTCCCTCCCGCACCGCACCTCTCGTCCGCCTCCGCAGCGCACTCGCCCGCCACCAGCAGCAGCCATGGCGGCTAACCACTTCCCGGAGGTGATGGTTGTATCCATCGACGACGCCGAGGCCATCCCGACCCACGCCGGGCCTCTTCGCGTGGTGCTCGTGCAAGCGCCCTCTCTCAGCGACGCACGCCACATCCTGGCGGTGCTCAGGGCCAAGGGGTCCTCCTGCACCCGCACGGCGCGGCGGAAGGTTTTGATGACTTCGGCGCCGCGCTCGAGCAGCAGGCGGCGGGATCCGGCTCGGACGACTCCCAGGGCGGCGACCTCGGCGAGGGCTCCAGGAACAGGACCAGGAGCACCTCCTCGCCCTCTCCGACGCGGACGCCGACGCCGACGCCGACCACCTCCTCGTCCTCTCCGACGCGGACGCGGACGCCGACGCCGACCACGGCCACCACCACCAGGCCATGCACGCCAACGACGACCAGGCCGCCCAGGGGTGGGATGTGGTCAACCTCGATGGTTTCCGCAGCGCCGTCGACCTAGGGCTGCTTCTCGAGGGAGCTCGTGTCGGACGTCACCCCCGCCTCGTCGCCGACCCAGCAGACCTCGCCGCGTTCCACCTTCTCCGCGCCCACGGCAGGACCATCCGCCGCATCGGGAAGCAGTTCCCCGCGCTCATGGGCCAGGCGCCCGTCACTCTCGGCAACTACATCAAGAACACCACCGTCGCTGGGAAGGGTGGGGACTGGATCGCCTCGCGTTGCGCCGAAGTCCTCAACCGGGCCGTGAACCTCTACGACAAGACCGAGGTCTTCTTCCAGCAGCCCGGCAACTGATCGGAGTTGGAACCCATGTGAGTAGCACGAGTAGTAAGGCTGCAATCAAGGGACCGCGATTCATCATGCATGTTACTGTTACCCATTCGTTGATGACCTGGATGCCTGTGAAATTGCATTCGTTGATAACCTGGATGGCTGGATGCCTATGAAATTGGATTGGTTGTCAGTTTGAATCTGTACATTCTGCCTTACGTTTGAATCTGATGAATCAAGTCAAGTTTGGTTGCTTTCTCTTGCCTCTCTGCATGATTTAATGGGCATCTTAACTCTGTTCTACAGAAATTAACATGAAAGATTTATTGCATGTTTCCAGTAAAGAGATACTAGTTTGGCCCATTTAATGGCCACATGATAAGCCTGGGCACATATTTTTCTGAACTCATAATATCTGATTATCGCTATCAATTTTCTCTTTTTTTTTTTTTTTGGTCTAAATCTGAAGATCTTTGGGGTAAATGGCAAACTGAACTGCAAGTGTCACATGGTGTGCTGAAAGGACCTTCATCATTTTGTTTGGATGTCCTGATTACACGTTGTCAAACATTTTTTTTTTTTTTTTTTGGTGTACGGAACCGATACAAGTAGTCGTCTAGATAGTATCCACGCTAGCTAATCATGAACTTCCCTCTTCCTAATTATAAGCCGACTTTTTTTGGTTCATCCATTTTTGTCATGTATCTAGACATATTATTATATCTATATGCATAGAAAAATTGGTTTATCCATTTGGAACGGAGGGAGTATTTGGGAAGAATGGTCTTTCTTGGTTTTCTCCCATATATTTTTGGACTAGCTATTTAGTGCGAACTCTGTCTCCTACTTCTATGAACTTATGAATTCTCACTATCCCTGTGTGTCTCTTTTATGTCTAAATCTGTATAGCTTGAGCTCCGGCCTCCACAGGTGGCGTTCCCACCACGACAGCCGCCACCGAGCGCCTTGCTTTCCTGTCCCTCGCTGCCCTGAGCCCGGTGTCGCCACTCGCCACGGCGACCGCCATGGCCGAGCTCTTGAGCTCCATGGCCCACGTCGTGCCTTGCCGTCTAGAGACCACAGCGCCTCGACCGAGCTCGCACCACGACGTCCGCCTCCATTTCCTCGTTCCCTTGCTAATGCTTGGCATGCACAAACTCTGCCGAAGCTGTTCTCGCCAGGTATGCATCCGTATAGGAGCGCTTTCAAGTCCCCGCCCCGGTACCGAGCCCGCCCCCGCCAGCGGCGATGAGCACTTGCCTCTTGCCTAGAGCTAGAGCAAGCGTGAGCGGCGGCGCTCGGGGAATTTGACTTCACCGTCTCCTGGTCCCACCATTCGCCGAGCTGGGTGCAGTCGTCCCCGCCGCGCTCCTTACGCACGCGCATATGCGCAGTGGCGCTAGCTGCCGCGCCAAGCAGCCGGCCGAGCGCCGCCGCGGCCTCGCCACCGGCCGCTCCGGAGACCGCTCGGTCCTGAGCCAGCCATGGCCGCCCTACGTCGCGCCTCCCCATCCCCTGCACACCTAGCTGCACACACCCTGACATGCAGAAGAACGCCGCGCGCAATGCCGATGAAGCGCCGCGAGCGCTGTGCATTAGCTTGGTGATGTCACAGGATAACATGACGAGAGGGTCGTCGCGCCGTTGGGTTGCCCAGCACGACACCCCCGCCGTCAGCTTTGCCCGGGCGCTGGCGCCGCGTCGCGGCTGTTCGCGCACGCCGCCTCCGTCGCCATGGCGCTCATGTGGATGTGTGGTTCGAGTTCTCGCAGTAGTTCCAGGTGCTCGCCATCCTCACCTCCACGCTAGCTCGCGCACGCCGTCGTGCTCGAGTACAGACTTGCGCCTGGCGCGCCATGGGGACGAGCGGGGCCTTGTTCGCGCATCCTCGCCGACCACGCTGCCGCGCAGCTCGCGGTAGGCCTGAGGAAGCACGGCGGCAGGCTCGTGCAAGTGGAGCACCAGACCGCCGCGCCCAACGCCGGCCGATTAGTGGGCTCCGTCGGGTCGGGAGGACAGTTGGCTGGGGCCGGAGGCCCTGGCCGCGCGTGACCGCGAAGCTAAGGGAGAACGGAACGGCTATGCACGCAGCGGTCGCGGCCGGTGAGGCGGAGGCGACTGGCACGCGAGAGCGACGCGTGACTACGACTACGAGGAGGGCGTGGCGTGGCGCAGAGGTCCTCGGCACGGCGTGGCGAGGCGTCCATGAGCGGGCTCTAACGGAGGAGTACTTGACGTCCGTTCCTTCTATACGGATAGCCGCAGTGGGCCCTTATATGCAGCATGTGTAGAAAATGGCGTGGATGAAATGAAGAGCAACCTGGTTGAAGTTTCAGCTGCAACCTGCCAATTTTCAAGAAATTAGTTTGAAAACAAGTTCAAGGATTATTTCAAATATATCTAAAATAACGACCAAATTTGTTTGCATCATCAAAAGAGATTTTTATTTTGATTTCATTTGAGAGATGAATTTATAAAAGAACAAAAGGAAAGAAAAACAAAAGGATAAAACCCTTCTTTCCCTTGCTCCCATTTTGGCCCAACAACCATCCTGGCCCGCTCCCTTCCCCAGCCTCCGCAGGCCCAGCTTCCCGGCCTGTTTCAGCTCCCGCGCCTGACCTCCGCACTTGGGCCGACCCAAGCTTCACGGCCTGTTTCAGCTCCCGCGCCCGCCCTTCGCACTTGGGCCGGCCCAGCTCAGCTCCATGCCACCTGGGCATCAAACAAGGCGAAACTTCGGTACCGGTCGTGCGGCGAAAGGAAAAAGTCCACATTCCCTCCCCCAACTATCACCAAAGTTCACTTTTCCTCCCTCAATTCAAAACCGGTCAAATCGCCTCCCTCAACTTTCCAAACCATGCAAATTACCTCCCTCGGCGGTTTTGAAGGCGGATTTACTACGAAGAACCGCGGTTTTGCTGCCGCAGATGTCGCGGGTTTGCTGCGAGTAACAGTAACTTTGCCTTTTCTTTTTTTAAAAAATTCCGGTTGAATCTTTAAAAATCATATTAAATCACAAAAAATCATAAAATAAAAAAATCTAATTTTGTTGGACTCCACATGATTAGATCTACACAAAGACTATATAATATATGATATGCTTTAGTACAAAGTTTTTTGCTACGAATGTTTTGTCTTTTTCTTTTATATTTATTTGGCTAAATTTTTAAAAAATCATAGTAAATCATAGAAAAATCATAAAATAGAAAATCTAATTTTGTTAGACTCCCGTTCCGTATGTCTACACAGTGAATATATAATATGGTATGCTTTAGTACAAAATTTTTGTTGTAGCTTTAGATTTATGCTTTTGTGTAATTAATTGAAATAATTCGTAGCGTCAACTTCTATAATTATTTTGTTGGACTAAAGCATACCATATTATATATTCAATGTGTAGATCTAATCATGTGGAGTCTAACAAAATTAGATTTTTTATTTTATGATTTTTCTATGATTTACTATGATTTTTCAAAGATTCAACCGGATTTTTTTAAAAAAGAAAAAGGCAAAGTTACTTCCTACCATTTACAAAAAACCATCCTGCCACTGTAGCAAACATGGTTACTGTAGCAAATCCGTCTTCAAAACCGCTCAAGAGAGGTAATTTGCATGGTTTGGAAAGTTGAGGGAGGCGCCCGCCCTTCCACTTTTGAGTTGAAGAAAAAAAAACATCAAACAAAGGGAAAAGTGGTACTTTTTCCTGCGGCGAAAATACCAAAATGTGGCCGCTTTTGTGTACAGCCTACCAATGGGCTGGAAACCAACCTAAACCCAGCCCAAACCATTTGTGATTGGCACCATTTTAGAAACCAACCCAACCCACCAACTGAATTATTCCAACCACACCAACCCAAACCATTTGCTATTTGAACCCAAATGCATGGTGGGTCGGCTTGCTATCACCTGCAGCAGTAAGCTAGGGTGGGCTTGCTGCCTTTTTTTTTTTTCAAAGTCTGGAGCTTTGCTCAGCCAATTTAGAACCAAATCGATTCCACCCAACCCAAACCAAACCATATTGTTTTTTCTAGAATCCAAACCAAACCAAACCATTAATAAGTCAGCCCATTTACAACCAATCTCAACAAGCCCACAGCAGAAACCAATCCATTAAAACCATTCCAGCCCAAACCGTTAGCAGGCTGTGTACAGTGAATAAGCCGAGAGATCAAGTTAATGGCCTACTTAAGTCATGCAGTCTAAAATGGATGTCCTGATTGCATGTTTCCTTTTCTTTTTTTTTTTTTTTTGCATAAGAAGTCGATTCAGGTAGTATAGATAGCATCCGCACTAATAATGTTATTTGGAAGAATGTTCTTTCTCGGTTTCTCCCATACATTTGGACGTTGCTTTGTCCAGTCTGGTCGAACAACTGTCCAGTGCAGCCTCAACTGAACTTTGACACCATGCCGAAGTTTTCACTGATGATATCAATATTCTGCTTCATTCAGAAGTCTGTTATGACATGAGCAATGCATACGCGTGCACTCGAGACTGAATTGGAATTGGTCCATTCACTGTGCCTTCCCATCTTGACTTCCCAGTGCTATTGTCTGCTGAAATTTTATGACGGTTCCAAGCACCAGTAACAAGACCTGGTTGAAGTTTCAGCTGCAACCTGCCAATTTTGTCAATACTCAATACTGGACTCTTCTACCATAAAGAATGCACAACAAGCTACTAATCGCCTTCGTTATAGTTATAATAACTAACCAAATCATATCATGGACTGGGTATATATATGTATATATGTTGAACACCTGCAAAGAGAAACCTACGACAGCTACATCTTCAGATCAAGGAACCTGGCTGAATCTCCCTCGCAGGTCTGACTGACAAAGAGAAGCCTGCAACAGCTAGACAAAGAACAAACACCATGGCGTCAGACGAGACATCAGGCAAGCAAATCGAACGCTGGACTTCCTCAGGGCGGCGCCTTCCAAGGACTTCGACCGATGGCTCACCGCGTCACCACCGTCCGCGCGCGCACCGCCGCCTACGCACCGGCGGCGTTCGCCCGCACCGTGGACTGGCGCCCCCTGGGCGCGGCGTCCCACAAACGCGGTGCTGCTCGTGTGGCTCGCCTTCGTTGTCGCGGTCCTGCTCATGACCGGCTCACTTCCAAACAGAGAAAACCGCTTTGCTGTGCTGTAGTGACCAGGACACGCTCGCATCGCGAAAACAGGCGCCATGTTTCCTTCCTTGGTGTCTCTATCTCGACACAGGGAAGGCCGGCCGGCCGGCGCAGTGCGATCGATGGAGACGGAGGCGGAGGGACGGTGGTGGTGGACGTGGAACGCTGCGGCGGTGTCCGCGGCGGGGGCGTGTGCCTGCTCCTCATCGTGCACGTGGCGGACGCGCTCTGGTGGCGCCCGCGCCGCCTCGAGGCGCACTTGGCGCGGCAGGGCGTGCGTGGACCGACGTTCCGCTTCCTCTTGTGCTGCGTCACGGAGATGGTCGCGCTCATGGCGGAGGCCGCCGCCAAGCCCATGTCGGACTCGCACGACGCGCTCCCGCGGGTGCTCGCGTTCTACCACTACTGGACGAAGATCTACGGTATGAATCATACGCATGCACCTAGATAGATCGTCCAGTTCTGGAGCCGAGTGATGTATTAATGGCGGCGCCGAAGATCTGGTTCGGGCCGACGCCGCGGGCTGTCCGCGAGGAGCTCCTGACGCGCGCCGACGCGTTCGACCGCTACGAGGCGCACCCCGTGGTCCGGAAGCTCGAGGGAGACGGCCTCGTCAGCCTCCACGACGACAAGTGGGCGCTCCACCGCCGCGGCCTCACCCCGGCCTTCTACCCCGACAACCTCAACGTACGCGCACACCGCTCTGTCCCTCTCTCTCTCTCTCTCTCTCTCGCAGTTGCTTTAATCTGATGATCGCTGTCGGCGGCAATCAATGGTGGCGCGACACTGACACGTGCCCTGTCCGTTCCCGTCCCGCAGCGGCTGGTACCGCATGTCGATCGCCAGGTCGGTGGCGGCGCTGGCGGAGCGGTGGCGCGCCATGGCCTCCGCCGCCCCCGGAGAGGCGAGGTGGAGCTGGACGTGGCGGAGTGGTACCAGGCCTGAGTTTGCAGCTGCAACCAGATGTAGGGAGGATTGATCTGATTGGAGCCTCGATCGAGCGCATGCAGGTTCTTGCCGACCAAGAAGAACCGGCTGCAGTGGAGCCTGGACAGTGAGATGAGCCCGGGACTCGTCACGCTCATCGGCAACCGCAGCGTCGAGGCCGGCCGCCGCACAAGACGAACTGAGCGACAAGGGAAGCAACATGGGTTTCCGGGACCTGCTGGGGTTGATGATCAATGCCAACGACACGACGACAAGATGACGATGAAGAAGGCGGCGCCGGCAATACCCGTGGAGGACATGCTGGAGGAGTGCAAGACGTTCTTCTTCGCCGGCAAGTAGACGACCACCAACCTGCTCACCTGGGCCACCGTGCTGCTGGCCACATGCACCCGGACTGGCAGGAGCGCGCTCGCCAGGAGGTCCTCGCCGTGTGCGGCGGCGCCGACGAGCTCCCGTTCAAGGAGCACCTCCCCAAGCTCAAGACGGTACACCAGCCAGCCAGCTGCACATTTCTTTTTTTTTTTTTTTCCAAACCAAACCACCACTACGACAAAAAGTCTGACTTTGTTTGTTCCTCCCTCCCTGTTGCCTCTCGCTCTGCAGCTTGGGATGATCCTGAACCAGACGCTCCGGCTGTACCCACCGGCGGTGGCCACGATCCGCCGCACGCTGCGCGACGTCACCCTCGGCGGCGTGTCCGTGCCGCGTGACACGGAGCTGCTGATCCCGATCATGGCGATGCATCAGGACGCCGCGCTGATCTGGGGCCCGACGTACGCCAAGCAGTTCAACCCTGCCCGATTCGCGCACGGCGCGGCCAGGGCGGCGCCGGCGTACCCGCTGGCGTTCATCCCCTTCGGGCTTGGGCCACGGATGTGCATCGGCCAGAACCTGGCGCTCCTCGACCTCGAGGCCAAGCTCACGCTCCAGCGGTTCCAGCTCGCGCGGTCGCCCAGCTACGTGCACGCGACCATGGTCCTCATGCTGCTCTACCCGCAGTACGGCGCGCCGGTGATCTTCCGGCCGCTGGCACCAGTGCCGCCAGTCTCGTCGACGCAGCTATCCGACGGAGACGACGACCATGGGACCACGACCCTGCTGATGTGATCGATGACCATACGACGTCCGTCCGTACTAGTGAATAGTGTGATAGTAAGGAATAAGAGATAATGAAACCACTAACCAAAAAAAAGCTTGTCCTGTCGTGGCATGGCATTGGCCTGGCTGGTGGTGGCGGACCGGACCGGACTGGACGTCCCTTGGCCGCCGGCCGGTTTGTTAGTTTCCGGAAATGCCCCCGGTTGCCGTTGGTAGACTAGAACAGGACCGGAGCAGCAGAGAGTCTCTTGGACTTGACGATGGCGTCGTGGAGGAACACCGACAAACCAACTGTCTGTTTTTCTTTTTAACCTTTTTTTTTTTTTTTTGAAAAATCTCTCAAAAACACCCCTGGTTGTATCCATGCATAATATGGACCTTTTCTATGGACCTTTTCTCGACGCTACCACCCATGGCGTCGAGATTGACGGCGTGGGAACAAATTTTAAACGCGTGGCCTCGCAAATTTTACATTCCCCCTCAGCGTCGTGATCTGTGGCGCCGAGGGGGGAAATATAAAATTTGCGTTTTTTTCTTCTTTCTTTCTCTTCTAGAGTTTGAAGTAACAGTGTACACAAAACGATCATGTGGTTCAGCTGGTATGCGTGTGTCTAAACTGGTAGGCCTGGGTACGAATGGCAGAGGACTTGTAGGTTTTGAGATCCTAGGCATATGTCGGGGGATACAAAAGGTTTGCAGACTCGCAGGTGGAGGAGGGGTTCATTTTATATGGAAGATTGGAGGTAGGCATGTAGGCGATTTGAATCCTGATTTTTATACGTAATGGGCCTAATGGCTTGTGGCGTTTCAAATGAGATGCATGCGTGATGGCTATGGCTAGTGGAGGAGGATATATACATGCGTGATGACTAGTGGAGGAGGTGTACCCAAACCGTGATTTTGCATGCACACCTTCATGCCAAGGGCTCAATGCGTTAGGTGCATGCGTGATGGCTAGTAGAGGTGTACTGATTCGGCTATACATGCATACGGGAACGGTAGTACTTGATGGAAACGGACAGTTTAATTAGTGAGATGTAGGACCCGTGGCTTCACAAAATTGCAAAGATTTATGTAGTAAATGTGTACATAATACATGTTTATTATTTGTTCGTTTATTTTATTATATATAAAAGTTGTGTAGATGGGATTGATTGGAAGGAGAGAGTCCAAAAACCCAGCGCAAAAGGCAATGGGGATGGGATCGATCGATCGATCGAAATTTTTTCGCGTTGCGTTGCACCACGCGGTATTCCATTCCGCGCAGGCTTACTTTTTGCGTACGTGTGGTCGATATATATATGCTAGGACCGCGCCCTTTGCGCTCTCACCTCTCTCAGCTGCCAGATGCTAACTCTATAGCCGCCGGTGCATTGCATCCGTATTACGCACCATCATTGCGTACGTGGCGTCGCCAGCATGCATCATCTCTGACGCCGATAAGCACTCGATCCCAGCAAAGTCCACTCTCCTCCAGCGAGCTCGATCTACACTCTCTTTTAACAAAGTCGTCCTTGTCCAGTCATGTCATAAAAAATACGTACAACCTATACTTATATTAAATAGTGTCATAAAAACATGAATTGAAAAATACACATGTCCACTCTCTAACAATTTGTCACCACGGGCTTCTTTTGCCACCCAAAAACTTCCTCACCGGAGACATCCCCCTAAAGACGTACGCGAGCAAAAAAAGAGAGGGCCAGCAAGAAACATAAACCACCAAAGGAATTAGAAAAACACACAGCGTGTACGGAACAAAACTGGTCATTCGTCCCCAGTAAAAAAAAGTCTACTAGTGATGCTGAACTGTGCCAAACGGGGCCTTAATTACATCAAGTTTTTTTTTTAATAAACTTTGTTCCATGATCGTTTTGGTAAGCGACTCGTTTTGTTACAGGTAAGCTATAACCGGATCTAATATGGACAGATACTACTATGATCTCATATTTGTTTTCAACTTATGTCTTCTCTTAGATTTAAAGCAGAGGCAAATCCAAGGTTGGTTTTATCCTCACTAAACCATGTAAATTCTTGATATTTTGCAAAGGAAAATCAGGCCGATATTTTGTCCTTGATTCAGAGTATAGTTGTCAAATACAAATACAAATATGGATGATCCCGGTTAAAATACAAGTAAAGGTGTGTCAAATCCGTTGAGTCGAATAATGTTGGTCTCGAACATTTATTTGGATATTGAGCAGTAAAAGCAATATCTATACAAGACACATACAACAATCATTCAAACATTCCATGGTTGTAACGAATTAATTAATTATGCTTAAGCAAAATAATACAAGTGACCGGTAAAATCCGCAGGCAAGGGCAGAGACCGCGGTCACTGTTCACGGACACGTCAAACGCCAGCCAGCCACTTGCCCACTTGGAGGGCCAGGCTAGCAGCGCTGCGCACGGCAGGCAGCCTTTTTGCGTAACGAGACGGGCGTAACAGCCCTAGGGAGGGACCCGGCGGCCGGCCTCAATTCCAATGGACATAGTACACGTACGTAAGATTATTCTCCGTTCTTCGTTGCCATGACCGTTCTTCTGCACATCGATGCTGTAGACCGACGAGCGCGACAGGTAACATCTCCCTGTGTTTCTAATGCGCCACGAAAATGTTGGTCTTGTTTCCTGTTTCCTGTACAACTCTGTCATTGTCTTGTAAGCTGGTAACCCAGCAACAGTGGGATGTTTGTAAGAACCGTTACCGTGCTGGGTACGTAGCTCACATTCTGCCACTGACATCTGATTCTGAGTTGCACGTACCATACTTTAGATGCTGCTGCTATGAATGTATTTCTTGATGCATGCATGGAAATAGAAACCAACATGGTTTCAGAATTGTCTGCCACCACCTCGCGCTCCTCCTCCGGTGGCGCGCCGCCGACGCCGCTGAGCTACGTGGCGTCTACTGCAACAACGCCGCCGCCGGCCCGAGAAGGGAGCGCCTCCACATCGCCGTCCGTCGTGCTGCTGCTGCTCCACGCCACGTGCTGCCTTCGCGCTGTACACCTACTGCGCGCTCTTCTGGGCGTTCAGAAGCGAGACGCTTCTGCATGGGGTTCAGTCTCGCCGCCCCCGCCGCCGCAGCCGCACTCTACATGGTCTACGGCCCGCTCGGCAGAAAGAAGGATCGTGCAGCTCCCGGAGTCCACCGACAATGACGACGACGCCATCGCGTTGAAGGCCAACGAGGAGGCACAGTCCAGCGGTAGCAGAGTAGCGGTGGCCAGGCCAGAGTGAGCCGGCGGGCTGTTCGACATTGCCGACGACCCGACGGTGACGGCGCTGACGTGCACGTTCTGCGTGTTCGGGTGGAACATGGAGCGCATGGGCATGGGCAACATGTACGTGCACGTCTTCACGTTCGCGCTGCTCTGCGCCGTGCCGGCCGGTGCTCGTGTTCGCGGTCGCCGCGCTCAACATCCACGTCGACGCCGCGCTGGGTGGTACCTTGTCGGCGCCACGTACGGGCGCGCTGCTCTCCGTGCTGGGCCTCACGTACGGGGGCTTCTGGCGCCCGCAGATGCGGAGGCTCTTTGGCCTGCCGGCCGACTGGTCCATGTGCGGTGGCAAGCCGGCCGTGGCGGACTATGTCAAGTGGCTGTTCTGCGAGCCGTGCGCGCTGGCGCAGGAGGTCACGACGGGCAACTTGTACGACGTGGAGGATGGCAGTTTGTGTCACGTGAGGGGCAGGGACGAGGACGTTGGAGGAGGAGAAGCCGGCAATGGCGCCTCTAGAGAGGGAGGGGCGCGTCGCGCTATTGACGGCCGGCCACGCGATGGTCGTGTTGAGTGTGTAGTAGGGCTCCAAAGCTTCAGCTTTTGTATTGTAATTTTTGTAACAATTACCACAGTAGCGATTGTCTTGACTCTTGAGCATGACAATCTTGCCGTGTTCGATAGATCCCAGACATGTGACAAACATGCACTATATACCATACCATGGTTGCCTAGTCCACTATATACCATACCATGGTTGCTTAGTGCCTACACATACACTAGGCAACCATGGTATGGTATATAGTGCATGTTTGTCAAATATCTAAATTGGAATTTCGAACACTAC
This sequence comes from Hyparrhenia diplandra, assembly GCA_015847255.1. Classification (NCBI taxonomy): domain Eukaryota; kingdom Viridiplantae; phylum Streptophyta; class Magnoliopsida; order Poales; family Poaceae; genus Hyparrhenia; species Hyparrhenia diplandra. The sequence goes on along the minus strand of JADLZK010007339.1, from coordinate 378,334 downwards.
TAAATCATGAATTTCACATCTACTCTCTATACTCATTTTTGTAAACTATTCTAATTTCCTCATTTTTCTAAAAAAAAGAAATTTAAAAAAGACTAAAATTCTATAAATCACTAAACCATGAAGTGGGGAATGAAGATGAGAGAGAGAAGATGGCGAACCTTAACAACACAAGAATTAATGGAGTCACCCGAGCAAACGTTCTTGTGCAATGGTTGTGCTGCAAATGGAGAAGCAACGACGAAGAAAAGAGCAATGGCGAAGAACGCAACCTCAAAATTCAAAATGCAAAAGATTTATTTCCGTTTGGGTTGAAAAACCCGGAGTAAAGATTTACTCTCGGGTGGAGACTACAACCGGAAGTAAAGCTCGACCTAGAAGTCCTGGGCATGGGAAGGAGACATTGGGCGGGTGGGCGGCAGGGAAAATCTGGAGTAAAGATTTATTCTCGGTTGGAGGCTAGAACCTGGAGTAAAGCTCGACCTAGAAGTCCCGGGCATGGGAGGGAGACGTTGGGCGGGCGGGCGGCGGAAAAATCTAGAGTAAAGATTTATTCTCGGTTGGAGGCTACAACCGGGAGTAAAGCTCGACCTAGAAGTCCTGGGCACGGGAGGGGGACGTTGGGCGGGCGGCGACGGGGGACTTTACTCCTGTTGGAGACTCAAGCCGGGACTAAAGCTCCCTTTATTCTCGGGCACAAAAAATGCCATGAGTAACCAAGAAAATGCACCTGAGTTCGCCGTGGGCTCGCGGCTCTAGCAACATAGCCACCGCCTCTTCGGACCAGCTCGCGGTACTTTCGTCGATGCTCACGATGCCCCCTTCGCTCGGTGGACCCAATGATCGATGAGTTCGTGGCTTCCCTTGTCGTGCATCCGCCCACCTCGGTGCCACCCCTGCCACTATAGTCGAGCCTCCTTCGCCTATGCACATGGTTGCGCTATGCCGTAGAGGCGGAGGCCTTGGAGAACCCTCTAGTGATGGCGGATCCGCTTTTGACACTCTGTGCCGCCCAGCCCTGCCCCTTGTCGTCCAGGGTGGGCTCTTCCTGCAGCCACTCCTTCTTTGGAGGAGCGAAGGGGCCCGTGGCCCGAGATGCGGCGGCATCCAACACATCGCCGACATGTCCGGATCCCAGCGCCCGGCGTGTAATGGGCGGCGGTGTGAGCTCTGGGCTCCTCGCACTCCTCCTTTGACTGTCCCGTTGCACCTTCCACCGGCCTCGACCCTCGCGCTTTTACTGCGGCCGGTACCGGCCTTCATCGACTCGTCGACACGCCATGGGGGAACACCCAGGTTCCACCTATAGCGAGGATCAAGGGTTGTCGGCGGCAGCACCGGGTATCATACGTCGCGGCGACCGGTTGGTCGCCAAATCTGCCTTCCGCGATCGCCACCCCGAGAAGCGGCGCAGCCGTGTCTAGTCCAACAAGTGGGCCAAGCGACCTATGCACGCGGTGCCTACCCTGCACCCCTCGATCGCCGAGGGTTCCATGCATCCTCAAGGATGCTAAGCCGTCCTCTAGGCGGGAGAACGTGTGCAGGCTACTTCCCCTGCTCGGCGTCCGCTTCGCGGGGGAAGAGTTGGTAGTGGCCGCCACTGCCACTCCGGCACTGCCCGCCAACTCTGGTCCACGATCCCCTGAACCGGTCACCAGCGGGGATCTGTTGAGAAGCATGCAATCACGCCGACGGATGCTTCCGTCCGGGAGTTCGTGGCGTCGATCACCCTCCCCGCCGACGAGCCCATCCTCCACGGCCACCCCACCCTCCGCTTCGTCCAAGATCATCAATGAAGAATGGGCAGTAATTCGGGCCTGCCGCGCTGGGAAACACGAGAAGCTTGATCCACTTCCGGAGCGGACGGCGTTTTTGGTGCTGCTCAGCAAGCGAGGGACGCCCGGTCGAGGCGGCCTCATGCACTCCAGTCCCGAGCTTGCGAGCAAGTTCCGGAGGCACTTTGGCGGCGCCGGATCATCCGGCAGCGACAATTTCTCGCGAGATCTTCGCCTTGATGTGGCCTGGTGCGTTGTTGCCACCGGAGGGAGATTCGATTGGGAGCCGTAGCGGCCGCCGCTGCCGCTGCATTTGCCTTCACCCGCCCTCGTTGCGCATTTGTTTAACCTTTAGTAAAACAATACCGCACCGTCGTTTAAGCCGGTGATCTTTATCTGTGTGTGTTTCGTGCGCTTCGGCCAATTGGTTTGGCTAAAACGTGCAATGTGTAAAACTCTATTTTCTCTTAATGCATTGTGTGCCAATGGGTATGCTTTCGAAAAAAAGTTGCATCCGAGAGTAGAGGTCCATTCTCTACTAGTGTGCGGCGCCGGTGAGGTCGTGAGGATACAACAAGAGGTGAAGAAGTGAACATGCAAGAATGTACAGAAGGTCATGTAATGTGCTTTGGTTTGTACATGCATTTATTTGTTTATTATTATTTTTTAATTCAAGTGTCTTCCATACCAATAAATATGGACAAGTAGATAGATTGCTACGGTACTTCTTCTATTTTAAATTAAAATTCACTCTTATTTCACCTTAACCTTAAATGAAACTTCTACGTTGAAGACCATATTTATATTATAAATATAATATGAGATTGAGTTTTCACCCTGAGACCATCACATGACAACGGGCTGAACTCGCGTCTACAAGACGCTTTCAAGCGGATCTCCCGTGGTAGATAGATACCTTCTTAATGAGCGATAATGCACTTGAGGAGTGGTGTGTGCAGACACGTAAAGTTCTTTGCCAATGAATAGATCCTTTAGCTCTCAGTTGCATATACTTCGGTTGTGTAAATGATTAAAAGCGGCAGTCATTTTTCCCAAGACCTGTCTGACCATTTACAAAGGTTGCTCCCAGAAATGCATGCCTCTATTAATCAGGGGACATTGTTGACGAAGAACTAGGGTTCCACGCCAAGCACACCGGGAGGGCCTTGGGCGCCCCACGAGGTTGCACACAACCTGAAAACAGCGAGCACCGCCCGCGTGATCGATCCACGAACAATCGGGAGATCGCTAGGACCGATGTAGAGCTCGGTGTCGGCCGGAAGGACCTCGAACGCACCTCCGGGAAGACCCGCCGAGAGGACACACGCGAGGGTTGCCCTAGGATCGGCAAGGCCACCTAGGACGCCGGCAAAGTTTAAGGGAGAACGTCGACGAACAACAAGATAGAGGAGAAGATGACCTACACACAAGTTAAGTGGTAGATTGATTGATGATTGGATGTAGGCCATGAACCTCTTATTATATAGAGGGGTGGTCTTATCCCCTTAGGAAACCATCGCGGGACATTCCCAAGCTCCCAAAACTTTTCAAAATACGATTGGGAAAGAGACCGGTTCGGAATCGTATGGATGTCCCAACTTTACACGCGACTAACGCGCGAGTCGAGCGATTGGCGTGCGGTCGTGTGCCGAGACGCACTACGAAACGATCTGCCGCTACAGCGCGGCACCGGCGCCCGGCGACGCCGGGGTTCCCGCATCCGGCGTTCAACGAGCGCGGTCCGAGCCGCGTTCTCGTCGCGGCGCCCACCAGGCGTCGCGTGCGCCATAGCGGCCGATGCTGCCACCGCGTCCGGCTGCGTGCAGCCCGACGCCTCACGCGGCCGGGCGCGTCAGCCGCTACCGCGCCCGAACATGGGTCGGCAGAGGCTCGGCGTCGATCGCATGTTGAGCTTCACGAAACACCTTTGTTGAGTTTTCATGTTCACGACTTCTCTTTAGCTACGTTCTTCGGGTCATTTTGACACTTTCATAGCATAAAATGACGTCCATTCATTTTTGGGTGTCAACATATGCCCCCTGTTTTTCGAGCGAGAGATGCATGCGAACCTGAAAACAAGGCGAAAAAACCAAACAACGCGAATGCCCATCATATCGGTTGCCCGATGACTAAGGGCGTAAGTATCGCCCATTTTTGTTCTAAGGGCGATTCATGCATCGACCCAATTGTTTGGAGAGCACTATGCCTCTTGCCAAACACTAGGGAAATATTTTTTCAAATACCTCCCATTAACCGCCTTCACTTGGCGTTCTCCATTCATTGACTCAAGCACATAGGAGTTCCCGAATATTACTTTGACCACCTTGGAAGGACCTTTCCAATTAGGCGACCACTTACCGAATTGATTGCTCTTCGTCCCTATCGGTAATATAGTTTGCCAATCTAAGTCACCGATTTGAAATGAATTGCTCTTGACTTTCATATTATAGGCTCTTGCAACATGGGATTTGTCTTTCTTTTATCTCCTTTAGAGATTGTAACCTCTTGTCGGTCACCTTGTCGTTATTGTCAATCATTAAATCATGATACATAGTGGGAGATAAATAATTTTGCTTAGCAAACCTGTATGCATCCAAATTAACTTCGACGAGCAACACGGCTTCTTGACGATACACCAACTCATAAGGAGCGACTTTGGTTGCACCATGCCTCGATATCACGATGATCCCACAATGCATCCGACAAGACTTCATGCCACCTTCTTGGATGATCATCTATGTTTTTCTTAATGAGCTTGATCAAAGTCTTGTTACTAGACTTGACTTGACCATTGGCTTGAGCATAATAGGGAGATGAATTGAGCATCTTAATCCTATAGGATTCAGCAAAATCCTTTACCTCCTTCACCATAAATAACGTTCCTTGATCCGTAGTTAATGTTTGAGGAATGCTAAACCTATGAATAATATGTTCGCTGATGAACTCAATTACCTCCATGTGTGTCATGTTCTTCAATGATACCGCTTCGACCATTTAGTGAAGTAGTCGGTAGCAACCAAGACGAACTTATGTCCCTTCAAGATGGAGGATGAATTTGCCCAATAAAGTCGAGTATGCAACCTCAAGAAGGTCACGGTTTGATGATAGGATGAATCATAGCAGGAGGCACGAGCTGAATAATACCAAACTATTGCCACTCTTCACATCCTCTCGTAGTAACGAAAAGCAATCGGACAACATAGTAGGCCCATAAAAACCAGCCCTTCTCAATAGCCACTTCATCTTCTGAGCCCGATTGATGCGCATTACCATATATGCCTTCATGGACTTCTCCCATTGCCACTCTTGCTTAATCGGTTCCCAAACACTTTAGCAATAAATCTTCGGCGGTCCTTGATAAAGCTCACCATTATGCAACGTGTACATGAAAGCAAACCGCCAAACTTTCTTGTCAACTTAGTGCTAGGATTCTGCAAAAAAAGGCAAGAGAGGAGTTCTCCAATCTTCCAATTGGTACTACCGTTGTAAGGGACAGAAATAGACCGATTTAAAAGAAGTTTAGTTTGTTGTCCCAAATCATAAGCAACATTGGTTTGTCCAACTAAAGAAGTTGTTTGATCCTAATTTTCACCCAAACTTGAAACAAGTAAACTTTCATGCATCGGCAAATGTTGCAAATGAAAATATTTTTTCCTCTACATCATAGTCGGATGCCCGTTGAGCAAGCAAGTTTGTTGTATGCATAAATTTTAAATGCAAATGATTCTCTTACAATATATAATTGGAAGCACGTTGAGCAAGAAAATTAGCCTTATGATTCTCTTCTCTTAGAATATGCCAAATCTTAAATTCGCGAACTTACCAATTAAATCAAGGCAAATATTCGTGCAAGCATGAAGTTATCCATCTAAACATTGACATTCACCGAAAAACTTGTTGCACTACAAGTAATGAATCACCATATGCTTCCACATGATCGGGCCCCATAGCTTCTAACATGATCAACCCGAATAGAAGAGCTTCATATTCGGTTTTGTTGTTAGTAAAAGGAAATTCTAATCGCTTGACACGGTTTTTCAAAGACCATAATGATTAACAATGACAATACCAACACCGGCACCTCCTTTGCAAACCGATCCATCAAAATATAATTGCCATGAGGTAATGGTATAATCAAGATTTATGCTATGCTCAACAATAAAATCAGCAAGAACTTGACCCTTTAATATTATCGGCTCAAAAGTCAAGTCATATTCAATTAATGTGTATGCCCATTTGCCCACCCTTCTAGAAAGGATTGGCCGATACAACATATGTTTGATGATATCGGCCTAACATGCTACCACACATGTTCTTGATAAAAGGTAATGTCTCATCTTTGAACAAGCAAAATATAGTGATAAGCATAATTTCTCAATATGGGCATTCCTTGTCTTGGGATCAAGAGGACGATGACCAAGATAGGCAACAACATACTCCCTTCCCTTCATCTTCTTGAGTTACAACAACCCCAATCACCTTTTCTTCTACGGTGATATATAATCGAAAGGTACTCCCCTTCTAGGTGCACGAAGAACGGGTGGAGAGGACAAATATTCCTTTGTCTTGTCAAAAGCTTCTTGTTGGCTTGGCCCCTAGGCAAAATCAGCTTCGTTCTTCAACTTGAGTATAGGGGTGAAAGGAATAATCTTCCCTGACAAGTTAGCAATAAATCTCCTCAAGTAGTTCACTTTACCTAAGAATTTCTACAAGTCCATTTTGCATTGTGGTGCTTGAACTGCCTTGATCTTTGCTATCCTCTTGGGATCAACCTCTATGCTTTTGTCATGAATAATAAATCCGAGAAACTTCCCTTCGACGACACTCCAAAAGCACACTTGAGCGCATTCATCTTTAAACCATAATAGCACATTCTCTCAAAAGCAAGACATAAATCGACTAAATGAGAATCAAGGGGCGGCCGATTTGATCACCACATCATAAATGTACACCTCCATAATCACCCCAATTAGATCATGAAAGATTAAATTCATAGCTCTATAATACGTGGTGCCTTCATTCTTAAGCCCAAAAGTCATGACAATCCACACAAACAAGCCGACAAATCCAGGGACAAATAAAGACAGTCTTGGATGTATCTTCCTCGCCATAATTATTTGATTATATCCAAAGATTAGCATCAAGAAAGCTAATAACTTTATGCCCCAAGCATCATTAATAATCATGTGCGGCAATAGGCATAGAGTATTCATCTTTGGGAGTGGCTCTATTTAATTATCTGAAATCAATGCATGCTCTAATCTTCCCTGTCTTTCTTCTCAACTGACACTATGATAGAGACCCACTCCGCATACATGCATGGACCAGATGAAGTCCGCTTGAAGCAACCGATCAATCTCCTCTTTGATTCAGTCATTGATGGCCGAATTGAAGCGTCGTGGTGGTTGTTTGTATGGTCTAAATCCCTTCTTGATGGGAAGCCGATGCTCAACAAGATCTTGGCTTAGACCATGCATTTTTGTATAGTTCCATGCAAAACAATCAACATATTCCTTGAGAAGCATGATTAGCTTAGATTTATAATCGGCTTCCAAGTTTTGGTTAATAAACGCCACCCGCGTATATAGAACCATCCCCAATGTCAACCTGTTTCAAAGGGTCGACCGATGTAAAACCTTGGCCCAACTTATTGAGCTCATCAAAGTCATCAATAGCTTCGCATGCATCGGTCTTTTGACCGATAATGCTCAAGTCTAAGCCGTTTTCCATTGATAAACAATTTATATAATGATATCGAGCCGATTATTCATTGGCTTCAATGACATAGGTATAAATCCACGCTCATCACAGCTAATGTACTGATACTTGGAAATATCTCTTCTTGAAAGACAAGCAAATTCGGATCCTTCTGGCGTAGCATCGGTTGTAGGAATCTCAACCAAATTATCTGCATGAACAATCTCTATGGCATCTCCCACCCACTGGATGAGAAATTGGTGCAAGCTATAAGGAACACATGGATTGGCATGAATCCAATCACGACCAAGAATAAGATCATAGCTACCTTCTACATCGGGCGATGAAGAACGCGGTAGGCAAAAGTCTTCTCCCAACGGTTTGCTCAACGTTGGCGATGCCCTAGGAAGGAATTGGCATGCCTCCCCCTACGCCGGTGATGGTCATGTTTGTCCCGATTAGCTCCTCATCCTTACACCCAAGCTTCTTGAACAACGAATAAAGCATGATACTCGACAATTGCTGCGTTGTCCACTAGCATGTTGCGCACGGAGTTCCGTTGATGTGCCCTTTCACATGCAATGGTTTGAGATGTCCGAAGGCATAACAAAGGCTTCTTGAACACAGCGTCACGTTCAAGGAGCCTCGTGCATTTAACTCTAGATTCAATGATCTATCAAATAATACTAATATGCATTAGAGATAATAATGTTGTCTTATATATTTTGTCAAAGCTAAAAATATTTGACTACTCGGAAAACAAGAATCCACTTCTCTTGGGATGGTTGGAGTAGTCATCAATAACGAATAGAAGAGCACCATACACACCGACGCACACTTTCATCAATATGTGCCATTGTCGGCGGTTCGAGGAGCGGCGGGTGCCCCCGCCCGCAATAAAAAATTTGTAGGTCGCGCGTGCCTCCTCCTCGATGGCGTAGCGCAAGGTGGACACGGGGCGCGGCGGTTTATCCTGGTTCAGCCAACGGGGCCCTACGCCCAGCGAGTGCGTCACGCTTCGTGTTACTCGCGCTCAAAGGTGAGCCCGGTAGGGATTACAGCGGTCGTGTGGGAGAGAAGCGGTCTCAAGCCCCACGATCGTAGTTTCGCGGTGGTTGTGGTGAGCAGTTTTCTCCGGTGAAACCGAGTTGAAAGTGGGATCGAGTCGAATCTAACCGAATCGAACCTTTTCTAATGAGACATTACTCCCCATTTATAGGAGAAGGAGAGAGATAATGTTTACATTGGTGGTTGCCTAGGTGGCTAATTCCCCGAGGTCGCACCGTTGCATGTGCGCGTTGCCGAGGGCGGCCGCCGGAACGTTGCCACGAAGACACGCGTCCGAGATCCGATGGCGGGGACGTGCCGTTCCGGGCGCGCCCCGAGGGTCCGTGGCGTCCCTCGATCCGCATGGGCGAGGGCGGTCCCGCCGGTTGCTGCCATGCATGTCGGGTGCCCGAGGGTCCGGCCCCACGTGGCGTTGCAGCGGTGTTACGGGAAGTGGACGGTGTCATCTTGGTTCCGATGCGGGTGGCGTAACACGCGTCCGGTTCAAAGATATGTCCCATCGGTCGGATTGGGGCGATTCTACAGTCGATTTGATCCGAGCATAATCGATGTACCGGTGCCTCGCCTCCGCCAGGCATCCGCATTGAATGAGGCGGTTTCCCTTCCTCCTGACGGAACCTCCCACGCCCGAGGTCGGTGACCCCGCGGGCTAGTTGGGCTACCTCACCCGGGATGGAGAGCTGGTCTCCCTCGGGCGAGGCGGAGGATTTTCTTGGAGGGTGGTGAGCCAGGCCACCCTCGGACGGAAGATTTCCGGGTCTACGGTGAGCTAGGCCGACCTCGACCGGATCGAGACGTGTGGTCGGGCCCGAGCCATGGTTTGGCTGCGGTCGGCGTGGAGCGTCGTGGTTCGCCGTTCGGTAGAGGTCCTTGACCTTGTCCTTCGTGGAGCCGCATAAGCTCGCTCGTCGTGGTGACTCCATCCGGGCCGCCGTGGGCGTTAGGTGCGGGCTGCTCGTCGCCATGTAAACGTCGTGGCTCAATGGCCCGATCCATCGCTCGTTGGTAGCCGTCCCCTCCGTCGTGCGGGATGATAGCGGGCCAGTTTTACGCGGCCCTTGGCGGTGACAAATTCCCATAGTTTGAGAATGTCTCGAGGCCCAATATTTTGGTCCCCCCGACAGTAGCCCCCGAGCCCCCGAGCGGTGAGGACTCGCCCGAGGGTTCGCCGTTCCGCCGCCTTGTTGTTTCTCGGGTGGTTCGTCTACAAGGGGTGCGCACGAAGCGCACCCCCCTGGGTGTAGCCCCGAGGCCTCAAATGGAATGGCCGATTCTTCGAGGTCTTTTATGTCTCGCACGCGGCAAGATCGAAACGACTCTTAAATTGCGCTTGTTTGTGCGGAGCGTGTTTGTTTTTTTGTGGGCAGCCGAGGCCCGCGCATGTGCGCAAGGTCGACCCGTGCCTCCTCGACTTTGATCATACGCTCCTCTTCTGTCGCCCTCCCGAAGGGAGGGAGGTGGGGAGACACGTCACAATGCCCCCGTAGCCAAAAATGTGTCGAGCTCCGGTGAGGCGTTAGCGGTCTGTTTAAGCGGGTGCCGTGCCCTTTGCCGGAGCAAGGGTCGGCTATGTGATCCGGATTCACCCCATGAGAACCTCGCGACCGCTTAGCGTGATCCCGGGGTTTGGGCGGACCAACCCCCGAGGGGCCTCAGAGGCCTCCCACGGATGGGACATCTCTATAAGGCAAAGACCCGCTGGCCTTAAACACGTTCGAAGAAATCCAGGCCCGGGGCCCGGGTATAGCTGGTTGTGCATTTCCCTCCCCGCCCCCGGCTCGGGTTATCCCGAGGCGACTGTGAAACCCCCCGTGGCCCAGCCGCAACCTCTCGAACGTAGGGTGTGTCAGCCGAGCCCGTTTTTGTTTCCGCCGGGCGGGGAACCGTCATCGGATCGACTTTTGCCCCTTAGGGTCGGGCGCCCGGGGTATGGATGGCCGGACGGTTTTACCTCGATCGGGAGACGAGGCGTCTCGCAGCCGCTGAGGGCGGCGTGCCTGTTCAAGTCCGATGGGACGTGGCTCGCGGCTTCCCGTCGGGCGGAGATCGAGGGCACCGCCAAGGCGCATTAATGCCCTTGACGGTTCCACCGCTGTGGCCGAGCCGTTGGATGAGCGGTTCCGCTCCATCATGGGCCATCCATTCCGTGAGTCGGTTCGATTGCCCGTGCCGGCGGTTTGCCTTCCCTTCCCTATAAATATGGGGGTCGCGGGCGGGCGATAGTTGCTCCCTTGCTCTTCGCCATCGCTTTCTTGCCTTCTTGTGTAGCAATCGAGATAGAGAGATAGTGTGGGAGAGATTAAGGAGAGATTCACTTGCCTTGCGCTCGTGTGATCGGGGGTTGCTAGCGGTTGCCACCCTTCATCTCCCTTTCATCCATGGCGCGGCCGGGTAGTGGTGACGGCGCGAGGGAGGTGCTCGACGCCGCGAGCCGGCCGAGGTCGACGGCGACGGAGGAGAAACTTCAGCGCCCGGTCGAGGAAGGGCTCCTCCGCCCGCATACCCGGCAAGAGCGGCCGAGTGGATTGCTCCAGACGTGGACCGAGGAGGAGCCTAACCTCGTGGCGGCTACGTGGTGAGCCCGATGGATCTTCAACGGCGCGGCGGATGCCGGCGGCCTCGGTTCATCCGCGATCCTCCACTACTATGAAGTCGAAGCCACCATTCGCCCCCCGAACTCGATCTCCCGTGCCGCCATCTTCATCACCCTCTCGTGAGGGATTCCCGGGGATCGAGCCGCATTGGGACCTCTGGTTGTGGTTTTTCAAGGCGGATCTTACTATCGCATCGCTGGGCGCAGGCCGCCCACGAGGGCATTGCGCGTTGGAGGTTGTGCGCTCCAAGTCCGCGCGGAGCGCACGGCCCGAACCGAGCCGATGGGTACATCCTATCCAAGCTCACCTCCTCGAACAAGGGATGGCGGGATCGGTGGTTCTACCTCCGCAACGATGGGAACGCGCTCCCGCGCACACCCGGCGGGTCCTCAAGCATCGCCCGCGAAGTGGAACCGGGGTCCCCTCGGAGGATCACCATCGGTTGGAAGGCCCGGCAGCGGTCCCTGCGGCCCGGGAAGGATGTGAATCTTTGCCGCCGTGGTTGCCACCTTTCACCGGCGCGCGGTTCTGTGCCGCCGATGGCTCGCCCCCGCCCATGTGCAAGATGGCGCCCGACGCCGACGGTCTTGAAGCGTGCCGGATGTCGCCTTCGCCCACCGTTGGCTCGGCCAAGAGGGTGAGGGATGCGTTGGGGTCCAACACCCCATCACATATCCCCGAGATCCCCATGCGCCCGACCGAGGGTATATCTCCCCGGTAAGTACTTCTTGGCTTCGTGTCCTTGCTTTGCTTCGGTGCATTGTTACCATGGCGGGTTCTCACTTTTTCCTCCTCGCAGGTCGACAACTACCGTGACTCCCCTCCTCCCGTACCGTGGGACGCCGACCGCCGGCCGCGAACCGTGCTCTGAACGAGCCGTATGGGGCCCCGGCACCGAAGAAGGAGGAGAAGAAGAAGAGGAACGTGTCTCGCGAGAAGCGCCGGTCGAAAGCAACGAGCGGGGTGAGTCGCCCGATACCTCGACTACCGAGGAGGACGACAACCCGGAGGATGAGTTCTGCGGCGAACTCGTCGATGATTCACATGGGAGCTCGGATGGACCGAGCCCCGGGCTCCCGACCCGCCGGGGCTCCATTATGAGCTCGAGCCCGAGCCCGAGGCGTCGGAACTCCGGCACCACCCGCACGCCCGAGGGGTTCTTCCCCGGCCGAGTCCCCGGGGACCATCGGTGTTGGCCATGTCGGCACCCCGGCGTCGCAGGTGAGGCCCAAAGGGAAGATCCAACGCCTCCCGCCACGGGTGCCCTCGGCCGCTCGCGACGCGGTTAGGGGACGAGGCGACCCCGTCCGATCCAGCCCAGCGTCACGAGCGTAGTGGGGAGACAGCCGCAGCGGCCAAGTGCGACGCCGAGGTCGCAGCCATCCGAGCCTGTTGCCGAGGGCGATCCCTCGGCCGTGGAGTTTCTTTTCGCCTTTGCAGTCTTGATTTTCCTCCGGCGTATGGTTGCCTTGTTTTGACGTGCGTTTGACTTTAGGAAACGGGGGCCGCCGTTGCTTCGGCACCCCAAGAAGGCCTTGAAGGCTAGTGCACAATCCTCCGCCGCTGCGTGCGAGCCGGGGTCGCCCTCGCAAGATACCTCACGGCCTGCGTTGAGCCCCCGTGGACGCCACCCGAGCCCCAGGGGTCGTCGGTCCCAGACCGGGTCCCGCCCGAGGCCGCGCCCCGAGGCGGTATAGGCCTATGGTGGCGATGGTGGGTTGGCTGCCCGGCCCGATGGTGACCGACACGAGAGCTTGGTCGCGCCCGGGACATCGGCCAGTGGTGCGGGCGCGAAGCCGCCCGAAGAAGGCCGTGCCGCCGCCCGCCGGGAGGCGGTCCCCCTTTGTTCGAGTTCTCGCAAGAGGAGCTCTTCGACGCGGCGGAGACGCGCAAGTCTTCGCTGCTCCGCTCGCCCCGACCCAGGGCGCATGAGCCGTACAACCCCGACTTCCCCGCTCTCCACGTGTCCGGCACGAGGCGGCGCCCTTGGCGGAGCGTCGTCTTCGGCCATGACGAGGGCCGGTGCGTGGGTCGATTCCGAGGGTCCCCGGACTTCTCTCGGTCCGGGTTCCCGAGCCGGGGAGTACCCGGTGGGGGGAGATGTATCCCTCCGGAGCCAACCCGGGCTGGGGCGGTCCGCCTCGACCACTGGTAAACGCCGGGGTCCCGCTGCCGTGATTGATGATCGCCCCGAGGTCTTGGAGTGGAGGACCCACGGCGTATCCGCCGGTCGCGAGGGCCTAGCAAGGATCGGGAGACCATAACCGGCCGTCTCGCGGAAGTCGACGCTGTAAGTATCTTGATGGCCATCCCCGTTGCATGTCCTTTGTGCTTGGCCTTGACGAGTAGTATTGTTGTCACGAACTCTCCTCCGCTCGCGCCGAGAAGTCCGAGCTCCTTCGCCGAACGTCCTAAACTCGGAACGCCCTGGGCGGGCATCGGGTGGAGTTGGTCCAGGCCCGAGCGAGACGACCCGGCTCACCGCTCTTGCCGAGGAGAGGAGTCTCAGCGACAGGCCCTAGCGGCGAGCTTGTCAAAGCCAGGTCCGAGGCCGACGGGGTCGGCCGCCGAGATGGCTCGGATGAGCCAAGACTTCGAGGATGCCCGAAAAAGCAGCCTCTCGGGCCCTTGGTGAGGCCCATGACGAGCGGGACAGTCCCGGGATGAGGCGAAGAAGGCGGAGATGTGCAACGCCCTAAGCACCCGCGATCGAGGAGCCGGCGTCCGAGGGGGAAACCCTCGGGAAGGAGAAGGACCAGCTCCAAAGTCGCTGCGAATGAGCATGGCGTCATCTTTGGGTGGGTAACCGAAGTGCCAAGGTACGCCTTATCCCCTCCGCGGGCTTTGTCACCTTCGATTTCGTTGTCTCGCCGATATTGTCTTGGTGGTTGTTGCCGGAGGCGGAGAATGTCCGACCGAGGCCGTGAATACCGCGCCACGCCGCCCCCAAGGGCCGGAGCGGGAGCGAGAAGTCACGCCCGAGGCGGAAGAGGCCCCGTCGGACTCGCCGTCGTCGTCGGGTGGACAACCCGAGGTTGGGCCCGCTCGCGATCGCCCGAGCGCCGCCGGTGGATCCCTTTAGGTCCCCCCCGAGCTCGGAACGCCTTCCGGAACGGCATTCGCACATGCCCGGCGGGTGGTCCGCTCCCACTTCCCGATGGAGTCCTGCACGCCGGACGGTGTCGCGAAGGGCTTCTTCCCGCCTCCGATGACGAGGAAGAGGTTGATCCCCGCCGAGAGGGATGCCGCCGATGCCGCCAAGACCCAAAGTCTATATAACTTTGTGGATGGCGCCGCGACACCGTTGTCCTCGCGTTTGAGGACGAGGTGTGTCCCCCTGCACTCCCATAGAGTCCACCCATGAGGCGGACACGGAGATGGTGGATGCCATGTCCGAGGATGCGCCGACGGGTCCGACGCCACCCCGGGAGAAGCGGCCGCCGAGGGCGTTGCTCGTACCGAAGCTTCCTCGTTGGCGGTCGTGAGGTGCAAGTAGATGAGGCCTCCTTGCCCCGATCCTTCCTTGCATGAGAAGATTGGAGCTTGTGAGATGGATGTGTATAAACAATGGCGCCGCCCGAGGTCTAAGGCCTTGGCGGGTGCACTTATGTTTTAAGGTTGCGTTCCCCGAATCTCTCGTTTATTGTGTGGCCGGGTCGCTTGCTTTCTCCGGGCTCGAGATAGTAACCGTGGGACGCCATCGGGCAGTCCATACGGTGCCACTAGGGCGATCCGCTTGCCTCGGCTATCTTGCTTTGATTTGTGCGCGCGCGACCTTCGCAAATCTTAAACGATTAATTTGAGTATGTATGAGAAAACTTTTTTTTCCCCGAAAAAGTTTTGAAAAAAAAAAAGGAGAAGGAGGAGTCCTCCTCCGAGGGGTGGGGCCCCATGTAGCCCCCGAGGGAGTTTTAGTCTTGTCTTTGGACAAGGCTAAGACTCCCTTAAGGTTTGCACGAGAAGTACTTTTTCATAAAAGATGCATCTTTTATTGAGCGAAAAAAAAAAAAACACGTGTGTTTGACTTCTAGTGCGGAATTTAAGGGTAGAAGCGACGTAGATGTTCTATGTTCCAAGTGTTGGAGTAGACTTCGCCCTTCGTTCTTCGCTTTGTAGGTCCCGGCCTTAGTACTTCGGGCGATGAAGTAAGGCCCTTCCTGTGGTGGCGTGAGTTTGCGACGCCCTTTGTTGTCTGTTTTTCGCCGAGCACGAGGTCGTTGACTTGAGCTCCCGAGGTTTCAGCCGCTTGGCATGATATTTGCCAGAGCCCGCCGATATCTTGCCGAGTGCAGGAGCCGCAACGCCTCGGGCTTCGTCAACTTGGTCTATGGAGTCTTGCCTAGCCTCGCTGCCGTTGCCTTGCTCGGTGTATGCTTGCAACCTCGGGGACCCGTATTCTATGTCCGTGGGGAGGATTGCCTCGGCTCCATAGACTAGAAAGAACGGGCTGAATCCCGTGGCTCGGCTTTTCGTCGTTCGAAGGCCCCATAGAACCGATGGCAGCTCCTGGTACGACCTTTTGCCGTATTGGTTCAGCCGATTGAAAATTCTTGGCTTGAGCCCTTGTAGGATCATACCGCTGGCACGCTCCACTTGACCGTTGGTCTTCGGGTGAGCTACGGCCGAGGTATCGACCCGATGCCATAGTCGCCACAAAAGTCAAGGAATTTCTTCCCCACGGTTGGTTCCGTTGTCCGTGATGATGGAGTTCGACTCGAAACGGAGATGATATCCGTAAAGAATTTCACCGCCTCCCCGCGTGGTGAGGGTTCACCACGGGTCGGGCTTCAATCCATTTGGAGAACTTGTCGATGGCGACTAGGACGTGAGTGTGTCCTCCCCGGGCGCCCTTTCGGGGGTCCAATCATGTCGAGTCCCCACACCGCAAATGGCCACGTAAGTGGTATGGTTTGCGCAGCTTGAGCCGGGAGATGTGTCCTCGCGCGCGTAGAATTGGCATTCCTTGTAGGTACGCACGACTAGATTTGCGTCCCGTACCGCCGAGGGCCGAGAAGCCTTGCCTCAAGACTTTACCGACTAGAGTCCCTCGGGCGGCGTGGTGACCGCATTCCCCTGTGTGTGTCTTCGAGCAATTCTTTGCCTTCACCCGAGGGTATGCATCGCATGTACACTCCCGAGGCTCCTCTCTTGTAGAGTTCCCTTTTTCTCCAATTAGCGCAAAGGACTTGGCCCTTCGGGCCAACCGGGCGGGCTTCGGTCTCGCCCTCGGGCAGCTCACCCGGGTGAGGTACTCCAACAGCTTCCTCCGGGGGACTGGTCGACCGTCATTGCTGGGCGTGGCCCGCCCCGGGCGCCTTGAGAGCCCCCGAGGGTAGTTCCAAGGGTGCGCATTGACCGAGGGTTCGTTGAGATCTCGGGTAAGCACGTTCGGGGAACACAGTACCTGGGTTGCCGCGACTTTGGCGAGCTCATCCGCGGCCTCATTGTAACGCCCGGGCGTGTGTTTGTGCTCGAGTCCATGGAATTTTTCCTCCAGCTTGCGCACTTCTTGGCAATACGCCCCATCTTCGGTCGTGGCACGCCGAGGCTTTCATGACTTGGTCGATGACTGCTCGCGAATCCCCCGTTTCCAACCGTCGGATTCCGAGGTCCGCCGCGATCCGAGACCATTGACCAGCGCCTCGTGATTCGCGACGTTGTTGGGGCGGAAAATGCAGCCGATGGCATACCTCGTGTGAACCCCGAGGGGTGAGATGAAGAGCAAACGCCCCCGCGCCGCCTTCATCATGGATCCATCGAAGAACATGGTCCAAAGACTCACCGGATGGATGCGGGGGTAGCCGTGTATCGGTCCATTCAGCCACAAAGTCGGCTAGGACCTCGGGACTTGATCGCCTTTGCGGGCAGAACGATATGGTTTCGCCCATGAGCTCCACCGCCCACTTCGCCACTCTTCCCGTGGCCTCGGTTTTGGGAGGATCTCCCGAGGGGAACGAGGACACCACGGCAACGGGTGCGCGAGGAAGTAGTGACGGGGTTTCCTTCGCTAAGTAGTACGATGGCATACAATGTTTCTCGCATCCGCGAATACCTCGCCTTGGTGTCGGAAAGCACTTCACCGATGAAGTAAACGGGCGTTGTACCGGCAACGTGTGCCCTCTTCCCGACGCTCTATTACGATCACCGCACCGATCACCGGGTAGTGGCAAGGACGTATAAGAGCAAGGTTTCTCCCGGATTTGGCGGTACCAGGACCGGTGGGTTTGTCGGGAGCTTGAGGTTACCGAGGGCCTCTTCGGCCTCGGGGGTCCGTGCAAAGCGCCCGGACTTTGCGAAGGAGTCGGTAGAGGGGCGAGCCCTTCTCCCCGAGGCGTGAGATGAACTCCTCGCTTTAATGAAGCCAGCAGCCCATGACTTTCAGACTCCCTTGAGGTCTTGGATCGGACCCATCTTGGTGATCGCATCCACCTTGGTCGGGTTTGCTTCGATGCCTCGTTGAGAGACAATAAAGCCCAGCAACATCCCTCGGGGAACCCCGAATACGCACTTGTCGGGGTTGAGCTTGACTCCCTTCTTGTTTAGGCACCGAAGGTTTCCCGAGGTCTCCCACGAGGTCCGACGTTTTCTTGATTTGACCACAATATCATCGACGTAGGCTTCCACGATCCGTCCGATGAGTTCCCCGAAGATGATTTGCATGCATCGCCGGTATGTTGCGCCAGTGTTCTCCCAAGGGCATGGTGAGGTAGCAATACATCCCGAAGGGTGTTATGAACGAGGTCGCGAGCTGGTCGGACTCTTTCATTTTGATCCGGTGATAACCGGAATACGCGTCAAGAAAGGACAACGTTTCACATCCCGCGGTGGAGTCGACAATTTGGTCGATTCGAGGCAAAGGAAAAGGAACTTTCGGACATGCTTTGTTGAGACTAGTGTAGTCCACACACATCCGCCATTTCCCATTCTTTTCTCTACTAATACAGGATTAGCTAACCACTCGGGGTGAAATACTTCTTTATAAATCCGGCCTCAGCCAGCTTGTGGATCTCCCTCGCCGATGATCTTCCGCGCTGGCGTCATCGAAACGGCGCAAGCGCCGCATGACCGGCTTTGAGCCCGGCCGCATGTCTAGGGGAGTGCTCGGCGACATCCCTCGGTATGCCCGGCATGTCCGAGGGTCCCCATGCAAACGTGTCGGGCGTTCGCGCGGAGGAAGTCGACGAGCACCGCTTCCTATTTTGGATCCAGTCCGAGCCGATGGTCGCCAGCCTTCTCCTTCGGTTCTTGGGATCGAGTGGGATCTTCTTTGTGCCCGAGGAGGGCTCGAAGCTCCCGCACGGCGCTTGGCCTCGTGCTCGATCGCGATTTCGTCAAAGCTTCTTTTCGTCCGGCAATGAGTGCCTCGGCAATGGCGAGTGCCTCGGCGCACTCCACGCCTCCACGCCGCACTCATATGCGTGATGGTGTGAAGGGCCGTGGTGATGACACCCTTTGGCCCCGGCATCTTTAGCTTGAGGTACGTGTAGTTCGGGACAGCCATGAACTTGGCGTAACAAGGCCGTCCGAGGAGTGCGTGGTAAGTACCGCGAACCCCAAGAATCTTAAATGCGAGAGTCTCCCGCCTGAAGTTCGAGGGGGTCTCAAAGCACACCGCAAGTCAATCCGCCCGAGGGGCTTAAGCCGCTTGCCGGGGACGACGCCATTGAATGCTGGCCCTCCGGGGCGGATCTTGGACTTGTCTACCCCGAGGAGGTCGAGGGTTTCTTCGTAGATGAGGTTGAGGCTGCTCCTCCGTCCATAAGGACCTTGGTGAGCCGAGTGTTGGCGATGATGGGATCCACCACCGCTGGATAAGCCCCCGGGTTCGGGATGTGTTTGGCGGGGTGATCCGACCGG
Source organism: Hyparrhenia diplandra (assembly GCA_015847255.1). Taxonomy (NCBI): domain Eukaryota; kingdom Viridiplantae; phylum Streptophyta; class Magnoliopsida; order Poales; family Poaceae; genus Hyparrhenia; species Hyparrhenia diplandra. The sequence goes on along the minus strand of JADLZK010007339.1, from coordinate 359,346 downwards.
GTCGGGGTGATGGCCCGGTCCGACCACTTGCGCAGCCGGGGTTGCTGGCTCGTGGCGTGACCTCCCGACGCCTTCTTCTTGCGCCGCCGCACGGACATGTTGCCGTGCTGCCGCCGAAGATCATGAAGCGCTTGTTCACCTTCGAACTCCTCGTTGCCCTTGGCGCCACCCTCGGGAGCCTCTTCCTCATCACCCTCGGGGATGGCTTTGAGCTTGGCGAAATGTTGGCGTACCTTCTTGCACTCCCCGAGGGTATGCTTGACCGGGTAGCTATGGTTCTGGCAGGGCTTCTTGAGCATGTCGTCGAAGGTTTCTTGTGGCGGGGGCCGGAGCCCCTTGCGGTAGACCGCAGCCACCATGTCTTCGTCGTCTGCTTGGGCGGCATGGCCCTTGCCCTTGCGGCTCTTATCCTTCTTCTTCTTCTTCCTGTTCTCCCGAGGTTGAGATCCCTCGGGTTCCTCTTCCTTGCGCTTCCCCTTGCCGGAGCCCTGACTGAACAGAGCCCCGACAGCCTCCTCACCGCTGGCGAACTTGGTGGCGATGTCCATCAGTTCATTTGCCTCGGTTGGAGTCCGGCGCCCTAGCTTCTTCACGAGGTCTCGGCACGAGGTGCCGGCCAAGAAGGCCCCTATGACGTCCGAATCCATCACATTGGGGAGCTCGGTCCGCTTGAGAAACGCCGGATGTAGTCGCGCAAGGATTCGTCGGACTTTTGTCGGCAATTCCGAGGTCCCAGAATTTCCCGGACGCATACGTGCCTTGAAGTTGCCTTTGAAGGTCCTCACCAAATCCGTCCCGTTGATATGAGGTTGGGCGGAAGGTGTTCCAAACAAGCTCCGCGACTGAGAGGTACAGGGCATTCCCGATTATCACCTTGTCATCATGTGCCCCTCGCAAACCGGCAAAGCCCAGCCGATAATCGTCCGCCCATACCTCGGGACGAGTTTCTCCCGTATATTTCTCGAGGTGGCTAGGTGGCCTGAAACGCGCGGGGAGTGGTGCTCTCCTGATGTCCCTTGTGAAGGCATGTGGCCCGGGAGGTTCTGGGGAGTACCCTCGGTCTTCCCGATGTGCATGGGCGTCTCGTCCCGCCGGTCGCCCACGAGGTGGGCTGCCTCCGCCGCATGCTCGTTGTCGCCGATCTCGTCCCCCGAGGTCGGGTGCACCTCTGGCGGTCTTGGCGGGGTCTTCCATACGATCCCGAGACAGGACGGTTGCTGCGGTTGTCGCTCAGCGCTCCCGAGTGGCCTTGCCGAGGCTCGGCTTTGCTCAGCCGGGCTGAGCCTTGTCGGTTTTGTCCGACTCTCCTCGTCGCCGCGATGTCACAGCCCGATCTCTCGGGAGGCCGAGCTCCGCCCGTTGTACGGCCGCCCTATCAAGGAGATGCCGCAGCCTTCCCCGACGCGTCTTCCCCTCGCCGGTGAGGACTCGGGCATCTCGCACCAACATACTGCCGCCGCCACGCTGAGGCTCGCTTCGGTGAATGGGGCCGCTATGTCGGAAGGTGTGGCGCTCCATTGGCGTAACGATCGCCGCCTCCAGGGGCCGAGGTGCTCGGGGCCAGCCCACACCGGGCCTGCTCCCGAATGTTCCGCTCCGGGGCCGTCGAAGACGCCGCGGATTCCGCCGAAACCGGTTCGCAAGTCTTGCAGTTGTGCGTTCTAGCCGGCCAGGCCGTGGCACCGCACGGCCGGCGGGGGCGGAAGCCGCCGCTGAAAGTCCGGGCTCGCCGTGGCGGCACGCCCACGCCATCCTCGCTGGACACGTCGGTGAACTGGCCGCCTTGCGGCGGGACTTCAACGTTGAAGCATTCCCTCGTGGGGTCATAGTATTCGTCTTCATCGTCGGTGCAAGGAGCGCCGAATGCTTGGATGAAGTTCCCGTTCTCTCGGGTGGTAGAGCGAGTCCCTCGGCTCCCGGGTCTAGGCCCCCAATCGAACCCGAGGAGGCGGCATGACGGGGTCGTCCCGCATCCTCGAAGGATGCGCTCCCTCCGAGTGCATATCCATGGGGTAGCGTTCCCGTGAACGACGGGAGGCCCGGCCCGTGCTCTCCCCGGCGGAAGGCTTCGGCCGAGGTTTCGCGCCGCGTGGATTCACCGGGACTCCCTCCGCATGACCGGAGCGGAGGCGTTTTCCCGATGATTAGGGTTTCGGGCATCCTTCCACGAGTGGACGCCAGTACGGGATCTTCCCGAGGCCTAGGGTTCCCGGGAGCCCTTCTCGCGAGTCGGCGCCGGGGAAATGTCAACGGATTCTAACTGTTGCACGGAAGCGCCTTGCGCTACCGGTTTCGCCTTGCCCGCCTCGCGCGACGACCGTGATGGTGGGCACGCCCGTGGTGGCGATCTTTGCTCTTCCTTCGGCCGGTAGATCCGGCGAAGGATCATCTCGTGAGTCGTGGCCGAAGGTCCACGAATGCCAGTTCCAAGAACAAAGGAGTCCCGCGGGGAGCCCGTGCTCCGGCGAGCGGTGGAAACGAAGGCGGAGCCGCCATGAGGGTTGGTGGAGATGCGGATTGCACACGCGCGTGCCTACCGCGCGCCAACGGCCGGCGGTTCGAGGAGCGGCGGGTGCCCCGGGTGCCGGCAATAAAAAATTTGTAGGCTGCGTGCCTCCTCCCTCGATGGCGTAGCGCAAGGTGGACACGGGACGCGGCGGTTTATCCTGGTTCAGGCCAACGGGGCCCTACGTCCAGCGGGGGGTGCGTCACGCTCGTGTTACTCGCTCAAAGGTGAGCCCGCAGTGGGGGGTTACAGGCGGTCGTGTGGGAGAGAAGCGGTCTCAAGCCCCACGATCGTAGTTGCGGTGGTTGTGGTGAGCAGTTTTCTCTCGTGTGAACCGGAGTTGAAAGTGGGATCGAGTCGAATCTAACCGAATCGAACCTTTTCTAATGAGACATTACTCCCCCATTTATAGGAGAAGGAGAGAGATAATGTTTACATTGGTGGTTGCCTAGGTGGCTAATTCCCCGAGGCTGCACCGGTTGCATGTGCGTTGCCGAGGGCGCGGGCCGGGGTTGAACGTTGCCTGACGAAGACACGCCGCGTCGTATCCGATGGCGGACGTGCCGTTCCCTGGCGCGGCCCCGAGGGTCCTGTGAGGCGTCCCTCACACTCCGCATGGCGAGGGCCGGTCCCAGCGGTTGCTGCCATGCGTGTCGGGTGCCCGAGGGTCTGGCCCTACGTGGCGTTTTGACGGTGTTCTGGGGAAGTGGGCGGTGTCATCTTGGTTCCCGTGTCGGGGTGGCGTAACACGTCACCGGTTCAGCATTGTGTCCCATCACGGATTGGGGGCGATTCGGCAGTCGATTTGATCGAGCATAATCGATGGCACCGGTGCCTCGCCGCCGTGGCGACCGCATTGAATGAGGCGGTTTCCCTTCCTCCGGGACGGAACCTCCCACGCCCGAGGGTCGGCGACCCTAGACGGGCTAGTTGGGCTACCTCACCCGAGGATGGAGAGCTGGTCTCCCTCGGGCGAGGCGGAGTTTTTGCGCCCGAGGGTGGTGAGCTAGGCCACCCTCGGACGAATCGGAGATTTCCCGGGGCGGTGAGCTAGGCCAGCCTCGACCGGAATCGAGACGTGTGGTCGGGCCCGAGCCATGGTTTGGCTGCGGGAAATGGCGTGGAACGCCGTGGTTCGCCGTTCGGTAGAGGTCCTTGACCTTGTCCTTCGTGAGCGTAATAAGCTCTGTTCGTCGTGGTGACTCCATCCGGCCGCCGTGGGCCGTTCGCGGGCTGCCCGCCGTCATGTAAACGCCGTGGCTCAATGGCTCGATCCATCGCTCGTCGGGCCGTCCCCTCCGTGCGGGATGATAGCAGGCCAGGTTTTACTGGGCCTTGGCAGGCCGACAAATTCCCATAGTTTGAGAATGTCTCGAGGCCCAATATTTTGGTCCCCGACAGCCATACATATACTTTTACCATATACATTCTAAGGGTTACATGATCAAAAGATGTTAAAGACATCAAAAAACTATATTGCTAGAAAAGCTCTCCCATGTCCCATCTGGTGATCATCATTTGATTAGAGCATATAATTAACATCTCCAGTAGCTTCTGAAACGACATCCTCGCCACTCTCGCCATATGTTGTCATTTCGAGGCACGCTATTATATAAATACAATGGTTTGGAATTGCGCTATATGATGTCTGTAGGATGAGAAGTTAGAGATAGAAGGTGATGATTATGACCTAAGTATCATATAGATATAATAGTTTGTAATTGTGCCATGTGTTGGTTTTTTTCTGAGAATTACATACCACAACATAGATGCTCATAACACACATATACACTCACACTTATAAACCAAATGTACACAAACCCAAACCCTATGAGCATAAGAGGGAGAGAGTGGAGGAGAAAGAGAGAACCGAATCTGTGAGTGAGAGGTAAGAGTCTCACTGCACCTCCCATTTTATATGGGAGATGTGATGTGAGGTTTTCATTATTGTCCATAGTGGGGCTTTTATTTACATGAATCCTTTAGTAGCATCAAATGAGTTTTAAACACTACTCCAACCATGTCCTAAGAAAATCATTTGGGACATCAACATGATCTCTAAAAACAAATTTGATCACTACTTTTTGCTATCTTACTCTCTTCTCTCCCTTGCAAATGTATCTTTCGGTTGTTTCAGACTCTTTAAAAGTATGTTGCAATCGAAGCATATGTTGCAAAAATAGACCGGAGGATGTTGCAAGTGGTTCAAAGGCATGTTGCCATTATTTGTTCAAAAATGTTTCACCTATTTCTAGATAATGTTGCAATTTTGTTAAAAAACGTTTCACCTATTTCTAGATATTATTGCAATGGTTTTTGATCTGATAAGATGTTTTTGATCTAGATAAGACGGAGATAACATAAGAGGGAGAGAGAACTGGATGAGTTGAGAGCCAAGAGTCCCATCCACCTCCCCTTTTATGAAGATGCGACATGAGGTTTTCATTATTTTCCCTAGTGGGGCTTATATTTACATGAATCCTTTAAGAGCTTCAAATAGACTCTAAACACTACTCTCTATGTGTGAAGAAAGTCATTTTGAACTTCAAAACAATCTCTAAAAATAACTATAACTACTACTTTTTGCTATAAAATAATTATAAAATATAGCAAATATTTAAACGTTGTATGCATATGTTAGTGTTTTAAAATATTTTTCAGTTCTTTTAGACTCTCTTCTTCTTGCCTTAGCAAATATATCTTTCAAGAGAGGAGAAAGAGAAAACTTGATGAGTGAGTGAGAGGCAAGAGTCCCCCTCCACCTCTCCTTTTATATGAAAGTTGTGACATGAGTAGGTTTTCATTATTTTCCCTAGAGTAGAGGAGAAAGAGAAGAGAAGACCGGAGAGGGATAGAGTAGAGGAGAAAGTGAAAACCGGATGAGTGAGTGAGAGCCAAGAGTCCCCCTCCACCTCTCATTTTATATGAAAGTTGTGATATGAGGTTTTCATTATTTTCCCTAGTGGAGCTTATATTTAAATTAATATTTTCCCTAGTAGAGCTTATATTTAAATTCAAATGGGCTCTAAACACTACTCCCTCTATGTCCTAAGAAAGATAATTTTGGACATCAACACGATCTCCAACTTTAACCACTACTTTTTGATAAAATAATTCTACAATATAGTCAATATTCAAATGTTATAGGCATGGTTGATGTCATATGTTGCAAGTGTTTAAAATTATTTTTCAGTTCTTTCGAGATGTCTTCTCCCCCTTTGCACTTGATTCGGGCCTATAACAAGAGACATCCACATGATGTTGCAAAGACATCCAACCGAAAGAGACTCGTAAGTCGTAACAACGTAGTAAATGGGGACTCGCAAAGACAAGCGCTTAAGTACTAGAGCTACACAATGGATATTTTCCATAATTGTCGACAAGTCTAAAGTTCAACATCATGCCATTGTCAACAAGTCTCAACAGTATTTAACTTTACCATAGAGGGAACTTTAGGATCAATGTACGTCGTGATGGCCAAAAGCGCTCGTGTTGAACTTCCATGAGAGCCCCTGGATGGCAATGGGGAGCACTAGTTACTTTTATCAGCCGCCTCGAAGCACCTAGAAAAACGTTGATAGGTCAATGACAAAGGGAATGCGATCTCCTTGATCGAAAAAAATTGGAAACATTTGGAGTTTTGCTTTCTATAATTTCCAACTTCCAACAACCTAAAACTATTAAAACAAATACATCTTAGGGGATTACTAGCGATGATCGACGAGTGGATCTTAAACAAAAGGATGAACAACATGGGTACATGATCCTAATACGTGTTCTACAACATCACTAACACAAGATCTACTAACAATGGAGAATTTAGATGGTCGACTGTCCTTTGTCTTGATGTTGGTGTTGCTGTTCTCCGCCATGGCTCCGTCGGAGTCCTCCTCTGTGCTAGGGTAGCGTCGGTCGATGTAGGGGCGTCACCGGCGTCGACAGTGGCGGTGGAGACGCTTCCCATCACTTGTTGCGGACCTTAGGATCAGATTAGGTTTAGGAATGTGGGTTCCTCATAGTGGCGGTGGCGAACTTAGGGTACCGTGCCCCGGCGCCCCCACCCTCCTATTTATATACCGCTGTGAGACAGGGGCCCTCCAACCATAGGTGGGTTGGGCATCCCCGATCAGGGAGCCGATAAAGGTTTAGTTCAGTTCGTTGGGCCCAAAACAAGAGAGGTCAAATACTAACATTCTCCCCCTTGATCTCATCTTAATAACTTACCTTAATCTTAACTTAAAACTTATTTCTTCAACTCCATTTCATTACAAAGTTCTACGTAGAGCGTGTCTCATCATCACAGCAAATTGCCATTAGACTTAACAGCTACAATACATCCCTCTGATATGAAATAAAGTTCTAAAATCTAATTTTGGGCCCTAAGTGTCCAGGAATCATAGGCTTTCCATTAAACCCATGCCGGCCAGGTGTTTTCTAAACACATTGGGTGGTAAAGCCTTTTGTGAGCGGATCCTCTAACATCTTATCCGTACTTATATGCTCTAGACTTATAACATGATCCCGGATTTTTTCCTTCACAACATAGTACTTAATGTCAATGTGTTTGGCAACACCACTTGACCTATTGTTGTGAGTGTATTCTATTGCGGGATTATTATCGCAATATAACTTAAGTGGTTTCTCAATGCTATATACCACTCTTAAACCGGGTAGGAACTTCTTAAGCCAATTCATCTGCCCCGTGGCCTCATAGCATGTTACAAACTTGGCGTACATTGTGGATGATGTAACGACGGTTTGTTTGGAGCTTTTCCACGATATAGCTCCCTACGCGAGAGTAAATATATAGCCTAATGTGGACTTTCTTTCATCTCCCGCATAATCTGATTCTGAGTAGCCTACTATCTGTAAGGAATCTGATTTCTTATATGTTAGCATGAGGCCTTTCGTGCCCTGCAAATAACACAGAACTTTCTTTACTAATTTTGAGTGATCTTCACCTTGATTTTTCTGATATCTGCCAAGTAACCCGGTAACAAATGCTAAGTCAGGGCGAGTACAAATCTGAGCATATTGTAAACTTCCAACTGATGCATAAGGTATTGATTTCATTCGATCGGATCTCTACTTGATTCTGGGGACACTAATGTTCCCCATATCTATCGCTCTTGACTATTAGAGCAGGTGAAGAGCCACACTTGTGCATATTGTATCTCTTAAGAACCTTTTCTATGTATGCCTTCTGTGATAGCCCTAAAACCCCCTTATTTCTATCACGGTGAATTTCAATCCCCAGAACGAAAGAAGCTTCACCGAGATCCTTCATGTCAAAATGTGAGGACAAAAAAAACTTCTTTCTTTCCAAAGTAGAGTCATGTCACCGCTTGCTAGCGGGATATCATCTACATACAGGACTAAGAAAATATACTTACCATTCTTAAACTTTACATAAACACAATTGTCCTCTACATTCTCTTTAAACCCAAACTTTCTTATTGTGTTATCAAACTTCAAGTTCCACTGTCTTGAAGCTTGTTTCAATCCATAAATGGATTTCTTTAGGCGTCATCCCATGTTTTCTTTTCCTTTCATAACAAAACCTTTCGGTTGTGCCATGTAAACATTCTCATCTAAATCCCCATTTAGGAATGCCGTCTTTACATCCATCCGATGTAATTTAAATCATAGTGTGCTACTAGCACCATTATAATTCTCGAATGAATATTTACATGAGACTGCTGATCGGTAACCAACGACATATTTTTCCCTCAACTTACTACCATAAAGGGAGAAAAATTAAACCTTTTTATACTCATATGCATTTACCACTAATAAATTCCACTTGTAGTGCCTTGTATCTTATTTTGCAGATTTATAATAAAAGCAAGTGGAAAATCGACCAAAAGTACGCCTTCCGGAAAGCGCATTATTGCAAAACCCAAGCCCAAGAGCAAATCGACCCAAAACATCAAATGGGGCCGAGTACAGCCCGCCCACAACTTTTCGGGCGAAAGACGACACCCCACCGAGACCCGGGCCAGGCCGAGCCCGGGGGTGCGCGCAAGACCACCCGGTGCGGCCGCACCCTCCCCGAGGCGCGGTTTCGGCCCAGCCTCGGGAGGCGGTTCGTGCACTTTCCAAACGGGGTTTCCCGCCCCGCGTTGGTCGGTTTGCGCATACAAGGAAGGTTTACCATGTCGGTTTTGATGTAAATTAGCACTTAGGCCCCTCCTCTAAGTGTATAAGTAGGCCCCATCTCTCCCTCTCTCAACACACACCTCACAATGTAGCCTCTTTCTTCTTCTTCTTCTCCCTCTCTTCTTCTTCTTCTTCTACTTCTTCTTCTTCCTCCTCCTAGTAGTATTAGTAGTTTAGGATGTGGAGCTAGGCAAAGCTACCAAGGAGGGCTTGGCTCCTTAGAAGATAGATTCCAGAAATAAATCTTTCTATGGTATTCTTCCAAAGCCCTGCTCTTATCTTATCTTGGTTGTGCATTAGGATTAGAGTCTTCATGTTATTTCTATGCCTCATGATTTATCTTATGATCTAACATGTTGTTCTTGACATGATCATGACACATGAACTAGTCTATAGTTTCTATGTTGTGATATCGTCATATAGAACTTTATGCTTAAACCATTCATGCAATATAATTGGGTAGTGTCGGGATTGTGCTTTGAATGGCGGTTCGTTGTGTCCTTCGGGGCTTGCTCGTGTCCTATTCCGTCCATCCGTAGGGGGGGGGCCATGGGGACATGAGTAGTGTCCTAGTATGCGGGACGTGGTGTCCGGATGCCGTATCCTTCGAATATGAGTGCATGCCACGGTTGAGGGGGTAGGCGGCTTGGTCGTGACAAGCCTTGACCGTCCCTTTGAAATCCCCCACGTTCGTGTGTGTGCTGTAGGAGTTCGTAAATGCTTCTATTGGGCCGTATGGCTCCGGGAGTCTCCCTGTCCATTTTATTCTCAGCTCCGACCTCCCGCTCATGCGTGTTGCCCGACTATTAACTCGGTTCTATGCACGACCATGACTAGAATCATGCTCTCACTTAGGTCTTTCTTTATTCCTTATTTATCTTTATCCTTGAGTTTGGCTCGAGTGAGTGTGTCAAGTTATCCATTTACCGTTCCTTTATATCCCCGTTATGAGCATTGGTCCATTACATAGTCATGTTATCCTGTTCATGTCTCTATTAGATCCTTTTTCCACCATGCCTTCCTTTGGGAAAATATAAATAACGATACCCTCGAATATCTCCGGGTGAAATGCTACAATGATAGATCCGCGGCGCTTGCGGATGAATATCTCCTTAGGCAAGATCTATCACCGTTGATGTACCTAGTGTTATCACCGATATGGTGGTTTCACTTAGGGACGTCAACGCGCATTTCTGGCGCCGTTATTGGAGATGGGTTCTAAACCTGTTTCTAGTGATTGCGCTTAAGAAATGCAACAAGCATTTCTCGCGCCGCTGTTCGGGGAAGGCATTGGTTTTTTATAAGGCATCTTTTGGAACATGTTCATCATGATAATATGCATGTGTAGTGACCTTTGTTTGTAACAGGTTTATCTAAAAAAATCTTTTATAAAAAAAAACTTTCTAAAAAAAAATATATATATATCCTATAAATAAAAAGCAAGGACTTGTTATCAAGTTAGTATGCACCTTCGGGTATTCTTGTCACTAACCATTTCAGGTGGAGACTAAGAAGAACAAAGGGGCACGCGACGCTTGAAAACATGGAGGCTACATCAACAAGAAAACTTTGATGCTCTTGGGCGGAGGAACACACTCGAAAGGAGACCACGACTTTGCACACTTGATTTTTTCACGGAAGTCCAAGTGTGTGAGGGAAGATGGTGAGAATATCAAGTTCCAAGTGCACCAAGGGGATTATAAAAAAAAAAAGAGCTCGACCGAAAAAAAGAGAAAAGAGTTTTTTTTTTTTTTTAAAAAAAAGAGAGATGAATAAGAGATTAGCCTCCCCTTGCTATAAAAAAAGAGTTTAAAAAAAAAGATATAAGAAAAAGAAAAATAGAGCTGGCTGAAAAAGAAAAAAAAATATATATATAAAAAAAGAGAGCGAAAAAAAAAAGAAATAAGAGGAGAGAGGAGCAGGTTGGCCCCATATGGTCAAAGTAAAACAATGAAGACACTGACTCCACCCTTCATTGCTTCCATGTAAGCAAGAAGGGATCTTTCTCTCCCAAGATCTTATTGCACTGGGTGAGTTTGGTCTCGCCTCCCTCTCTACCCCTGTGAGGAAGTCATTACCAAATCAAGATCATCACGCTACCGATGCAAAGAATCATGAACTCTATCCTCAAGGTGCCTGGTCAAGTATACTCGGGTATGCAAAGGTCCAATAAAAGAAAAAGAAAAAAAAAAAAAGAAAAAAAAAGAAGGAAAAAGGAAAGGAGGAACATCCTCCTTTACACCTTTGTGACCACTAAGGCCTATGGTCCATAAACACTACCGTGTGTATCACCTAAGCCTTGTGGCCCGCCCGAGATGGATCATCAAGCTACCACCGCGGGAGTTTCAACATCTTGCCTTCATGCGTGGTTGGTACACACACACTTTCAGTATGCAAAGGTAATAATTCACCAATTCTTTTTACTCATACTTATCTCCATATATATATATATAAAAAAATTATTTCATCATGGAGATAAAACAAAGGCTAGACTTATATTGCATCTTTATCTTAGCCTTGTTTGAGTATGAAAGGTTTGGTGAAGCTTTTATGTTCTCCCTTGATAATAAAATCCTAAAATAAAAATCTTTGAAAAAAAAAAAAACTGCTCTTTTTGCTCCTTCCTCGCATATGTTTCAAAATTTAGTAATCGCGAAGGATGGTAAGTCCACTCGTGAATCTACCATATACTAACCATGCAGGAAAAGACCAAAAGCACGGGGGTACAACCCCGATCCAATGAGCATTGAGCTAGCTTGGGGGAGGACCCTACCAAGGTAATGAGAAACCTACACTCTCATCCTCTCGTCCATTACCTTCCAAAAAAAAAAAAAAAAGTGCTTTATAAAATATTTTAATATCAAAATAAACAAAAATATTTACTACACAAAAAAATCTAAAAGTAAATATTTTCAAAAAAAAATGGGGTATATTTCAAAAGAAAAAAAAAAATGGGGTATATTTCAAAAAAGAAAAAAAAATGTTCAAAAAGAAAAAAAAAAAAAAATGGGGTATATTTCAAAAAAAAAAAATGGGGTATATTTTAAAAAAAAAAAATATATATGTTTTATAAAATATTTTATTATCAAAATTAACAAAAAAAAATTATTATATAAAATCTATAAAAAAATCTTTATAAGTAAAATAAATTCTTCTATGAAAAAACTAAGGAAAATAAATATTTTTTAAAAAAACATATTTTCTCGAATAATTTTTTTAAGTAAAAAAAAAAAAAAAAAAAAACTATAATCATTTTGTTCGCCTCACAATGCCTTTATCTCCATTGGATGAATCTTGTTTTTATTTCATGCGTCCTTTTTGTATGCTAGCATGTTATGGTTTGGGGAGTGGTGATCATTCATGATGATCATACTTTCATAGACTTTTTTTTTTTGAATTGAGCATGGTGCTTAGGTCAAAAAGTCTACCTTAATCAGATTAGACATGGAGTCGAGTTTGGTTATTGAATCGAGTCTGCGAGTGTAGATTTTGGTCGACCATATGGACTAACCCCCTGCAGGAATTTATCAACATCATGAGAGTAAGTCCGAGAGATGACAATGGAGGTCGAAGTTGTTTGGTGAACCAAAAAAAAAAAAAATATAATAAAAATAATAATAACACAAATAAAAAATAAAACCTTTGAAACTCCAAGAATGGTTGTCCCGCTCTTCCAAGATCATCACAAGACAAGCTTGGGGGAGTCTCCCCGCACGCTCAAAAGATGATGTTGATCAAAGATCCATTCATAGCGTTCACAAGCTAGCAACATTCATAAACCGAAGGTAAGTCAAAAGTCGGCTTGGGGAGGACTCCCACAAAGGTAACTCGTATCTCACATTCCATTCAGTTATTTTCTTATCCTATATGAATGATAAGGTATGAGAATAAAAAAAAAAGAGAGGGGAAGAAGAAAGAGAGAGAGGAGATTTATTCCACTCCATATATATGTGTTGTAGAAATGTTTAGTTCTACCCCTCGTTGAAATGATGAATAGTTGCTCGTCTTATGTTTTGCCTGTGTGCCTAGTTTATAATTCGAATTTCTCTAAAGTTTGGGTTTAGTGGCTAAGTCTAAAAACCCATCCCTGAAAAAAAAAAAAAAAAAAAAAAACCCGATTCATGTGGGTTGCATAGGCTCTATCTAGTCTAAGTTGTTGCCAAGTATGATATGGTACAAATGGATTTGCTATGATTTTGTCCAAAAAGAGAAACTTGACATCCGGGAGTCTAATCTGAAAGAAAAGAGAAATGATATGGGCTATGCTAAAAAAAAAAAGATGAAAAATGGACATGTGTCCGAGGGCGAGTAGAGCCCACATCTCTAAAAAAAAAAAAAAAAAAAAAAAAAGAAAGAAAAAGAAAAGAGAGGAAATAAAAGACAAAAGTCTAGGGCGAGCAGAGCCCACCTCTCCAAAAAAATATATATATATAGCAATAAAGCCCATGCTTTCTCGAAAAGAAATAAATATTATCTAAATAAAATCCCGGATAAACAGTTGATCAAAAGGATGAATGATAAGCACCTCTGTTATAATCGTTCTATCTGCAACCGCCAAGGCTTTGAGAAAAGCCGAAAGCCCCGCTACGATGAAAGGTAATAAAAGGGTGGGAAAAAAGATGTGCCATTTTATTCAAACTCTAGTAGAAACTCTTATTATAACCCCGGCACTTGTAAAACGTAATCGGCATAGTAGCAACTCCCCGATCAACAACCAAGTACTTATCTCTTTTGCTCGAGGACGCGCAAAGGGTAAGCTTGGGGAGTTTGTTGACGGTAACCAACGACATATTTTTCCCCGTCAACTTACTACCATAAAGGGAGAAAAATTAAACCTTTTTATACTCATATGCATTTACCACTAATAAATTCCACTTGTAGTGCCTTGTATCTTATTTTGCGTGATTTATAATAAAAGCAAGTGGAAAATCGACCAAAAGTACGCCTTCCGGAAAGCGCATTATTGCAAAACCCAAGCCCAAGAGCAAATCGACCCAAAACATCAAATCTGGGCCGAGTACAGCCCAGCCCACAACTTTTCAGGCGAAAGATCGACACCCCACCGAGACCGGGCCAGGCCGAGCCTGGGGGTGCGCCACAAGACCCACAGTGCGGCCGCGCCCCTCCCGAGGCGGTTTCGGCCCAAATCGGGGAGGCGGTTCGTGCACTTTCCAAACGGGGTTTCCGCCCTGGCGTTGGTCGATTTGCGCATACAAGGAAGGTTTACCATGTCGGTTTTGATGTAAATTAGCACTTAGGCCCCTCCTCCAAGTGTATAAGTAGGCCCCCTCTCTCCCTCTCTCAACACACACCTCACAATGTAGCCTCTTTCTTCTTCTTCTTCTCCCTCTCTTCTTCTTCTTCTTCTACTTCTTCTTCTTCCTCCTCCTAGTAGGATTAGTAGTTTAGGATGTGGAGCTAGGCAAAGCTACCAAGGAGGGCTTGGCTCCTTGGAAGATGGATTCCGGGAATAAATCTTTCTATGGTATTCTTCCAAAGCCTTGCTCTTATCTTATCTTGGTTGTGCATTAGGATTAGAGTCTTCATGTTATTTCTATGCCTCATGATTTATCTTATGATCTAACATGTTGTTCTTGACATGATCATGACACATGAACTAGTCTATAGTTTCTATGTTGTGATATCGTCATATAGAACTTTATGCTTAAACCATTCATGCAATATAATTGGGTAGTGTCGGGATTGTCTTTGAATGGCGGTTCGTTGTGTCCTTCGGGGCTTGCTCGTGTCCTATTCCATCCATCCATAGGGTGGGGGCCATGGGGGATATGAGTAGTGTCCTAGTATGCGGGGGCGTGGTGTCCGGATGCCGTGTTTCCTTCGAATATGAGTGCATGCCACGGTTGAGGGGGGGTAGGCGGCTTGGTCGTGACAAGCCTTGACCGTCCCCATTTGAAATCCCCCACGTTCGTGTGTCTTTGTAGGAGTTCGTAAAATGCTTCTATTGGGCCGTATGGCTCCGGGAGTCTCCCCGTCCATTTCATTCTCGCTCCGACCTCCTCGCTCATGCGTGTTGCCCGACTATTAATCGGTTCTATGCACACCATGACTAGAATCACGTATGCTCCACTTAGGTCTTTCTTTATTCCTTATTTATCTTTATCCTTGAGTTTGGCTCGAGTGAGTGTGTCAAGTTATCCATTTACCGTTCCTTTATATCCCCGTTATGAGCATTGGTCCATTACATAGTCATGTTATCCCGTTCATGTCTCTATTAGATCCTTTTTTCACCATGCCTTCCTTTGGGAAAATATAAATAACGATACCCTCGAATATCTCTCGGGTGAAATGCTACAATGATAGATCCGCGCGCTTGCGGATGAATATCTTCTTAGGCAAGATCTATCACCGTTGATGTACCTAGTATTATCACCGACATGGTGGTTTCACTTAGGAATGTCAACGGCGCATTTCTGGCGCCGTTATTGGAGATGGGTTCTAAACCTGTTTCTAGTGATTGCGCTTAAGAAATGCAACAGAGACTGGGGAAAAGGTCTCATTGTAATCAATTCCTTCTCTTTACGTATAGCTTTTTGCCACGAGTCGTGCCTTATGTCTCTCAACATTCCCTTTGGGAGTCATATTTGGTTTTGTAGACCCATTTACAGCCTACTGTCTTGGCTCCTTTAGAAATTTCTACTAAATCCCAGACATCATTGGCACTCATAGATCTTATCTCATCTTTCATGGCTCCAACCATTTTTCTAAGTCATTACTTCTCATAGAACGCTCATAGGAGGTGGGATGGATCATCCTCCATATGAAATTCCTCAGTATCATATACTTCAAAATCATTTGATATAGCTGATCTTCTAACTCTTTGTGACCTTCTAAGGCACTCATTATTTGGCGCTATAGGGGGCTGCTGTTGTTCCTCCTCATGCTCGATAGGTGGTCCTAATGGATCCCGAAGGACGACGTTTTCGCATTCTCATTTATTGCCAGCATAGGTGAACTTATAACAGGTGCTGGCACCATGGTGTCTGACACCACCATAGGTGTAGCAACAATAGGTAGCATAAAGTATGATTCCGGATATATTGGAGTAGGGGCATGAACCCGTTTCTCCTCTAGACTAATATCTTGTGCTACCTTACTCCCCCGATCATATCATCTTCTAAGAACTCAAAGATGTCTTGTTTCTACAAACTTTGTATGCCTGTCAGTCAAAGGCAATAAAAGCGTAACCTTTTAATCTTTTTGGGTAGCCAATGAGATGGCAACCGATCGTCTTAGGATCTAACTTTCCTAAATTTGGGTTAAAGAATTTTTGCCTCAAAGAGACAACCCCACACTCTTAAATGCTTAAGTGAGGGGACTCTACCTGTCCATAGCTCATACAATGTTTTAGGCACCGACTTACTAGGTACTCGATTAAGAATGTGAATATCCGTTTTTAATGCCTCCATCCACAAGCTCATCGATAGCTTAGAGTAGCTTAGCATGCTTCTCACCATATCCATTAAGGTACGGTTTTTTAAGCCTTTTCACCACTCCATTTTGTTGAGGATCTTCGGGCATGGAATACCGAGCAACTATGCCATTTTCCTATAGGAACTTTGCAAAAGGTCTTGGAACTTGGCCATACGGGTTATGTCGCCTATAGTACTCCCCATCGCGATCCGATCTTACTATCTTAATTTTCTTGTTATTTTGATTTTCTACTCCGCCCTTAAATACACGAAACTTTTCTAAAGCTTCGACCTTTCACTAATTGGATATATGTAGCCAAAACGTGAATAATCATCTCGTGAATGTTATAAATGAGTCATAACCATCCACACTTTTAACAGGAAATGGTCCACATATATCCGTGTGGATTATTTCTAAGTTCCATGCACTTCGTTTGACATTTTTCTTAATTTTCTTAACATACTTTCCTTTAATACAATCAACACATTGATCTAATTAAAGAGTTCTAATGGCGGAAGAATTTCAGCCTTGACTAATCTATCAATTCTCCCCTCGAAATATGGCCTAATCTACAATGCCATAATTTCAAGAGTCATTCTCAAATTTCTTACGCTTTCTACTTACATTAGTATACGAGGAGGCATTCTCATTCTTATTGGATATAGCATTCACATTCTCATAAACTAATAATAAATAAAGTTTGTCTTGTCGGAAGGCAAGACCAACACACTTATTATTAAATGTAATCTCACACTTTCCATTACCAAAATGGCATGCCAATCCATCATCATCTAACTTAGAAAACGCTTTATTAAATTTCTACGCAAAAGAGGGAACATAGAGTACATCGGATAGCCTAAGTAAAAACCATCTAATAACTCTAATGATCGATCTCCGATGGCTTCAACATCGGCTTGTACTCCATTTGCCACCTTAATTCTTCTTTCTCCTCTTTTGCGGGGTCCTCCTCGAAATGAACCCCTATAAAGAATTAACAATATGAATTGTTGCACCTGAAGTCAATCTACCAAGTAGATTTTGCATAACTAACATACAAGGATTCATCTACTAATATAATAATGTCCTCACATCTCTTAAGACACAATTTTAGGAAATCAACACAATCTTCCCCGGCGATGGCCATGTTTCTCCTGTAACAAGCACTAATCGGGAGCCAACAATGGCTTCTTTTTGCTTGGAAAATGTGGCTTCTTACCGATCCCGAGGAGCCCGAGGAGCCTTACCATGAGCCCCTGAAGAGGAGTTGCCATCCCACTTCGATTTCTCGATGGGCTAGCATTCTTATTAAAGAACTTTCTCTTACCATCCTTTACAAGGTTAGCAGAGTCATTCTGCTCGCTCTTTAAAGCCTTAATTCTATCCTCCTCGCTCTACGCACATGGCAATCACCTTATCTATGTTCGACTCATCGCATCATCTTGTAGTTCACAACAAGTGCCTCAAATTCCTTAGGGAGCGAAGCAAAGATCGTGTGATTGACAAATGGATCCGGTGGAGCCATTTTCATAGCAAAGAAGCTTAGCCTGCCGTGGGTACTCATCTCGTGCACGTGATTTCTAACAACGTCACCACATTTGTATCTCTTAGTGGTCAATTCTCCGATGAGTATGCCAGCTTGGTTCTTGGTAGTCCCAAGAAACCGAGCAACAACTCTTTCTAAGTACTCGGCGGCGGCATCACAATGGGGAGTGCTCCCCGATGGGTTCAAAGAATGGTTGTCTTTGCTAAGGTGAGACATTTCATATTGGATGTGTCCCATTGCTTTTTCTCAAGCCGATACTTAGCCACTTGTTCAACATGAGCACGCTGACGAGTCTCAAAAGCAGCCTCTTGCTCATTTTCTAATCTCACTGGTGCCACTTGCTCAGTGGGACACGGTGTATCAAGTGATAAGTCATCCTCATTCATGACAAGGGCGACCTTATACTTCTAGACCCCACGCCTTATAGTTGGAGCCATTCGAGTGGGGATCATTGCTCCCCAATTTCCAAGTCCTGAAATTTAGTGACAAAATTGGTGAGAACACTTAACATTGAAATAACTTAACATAAAATTGCATGCTTTAAAACACCGTTGGTCGAAATTAAAGACATACAATTCCTTCTACATTAATTTTACATCACCGTTGGGCGTAAATAAAATTAATGCATAAAACTTAGAGACAAAATATTCATAATATTGATATCATCAACGTTGGTCGAAAAATTAACAATATTATAAACTTTCTAATACTAAACAATTTCTCTTAAATTTAAATTTTCTCGTTGGTTCCAATTTAATTAAAGAGAGAATAAATAACTCGAAAGCAAAATGAAGCTAATAAATATTCTTATAATAATTCTGAAAATCTTAATTACTCTCTGAAAAAATTAATCCCGTTGGTTCATAAATTTAACAGAGAAGTAAAACTCAAAAAAAAAACTTAACTCAAAAACTTAAAATATTGCTAAAATTCATGAAGAAAAAATAGAAAACTTCAATGTTTCTAATTTTGGGCCAGGGAGGACTATTTGGCCCCAAAAAGGAAAATGTTCCGCAGCCCTAATCTGATACTGCGCGCGAGGCACAACCGAAAGCCGGCCCTGCCCCGCAGCGTTTTTGTTTTGTTATTCTGATGCCTGAGAAAAAAAATGGAAAAACTTAATCCTTCATAAACGGGCCGACGCGAACGATTTGGCCCACAGCCAAATGCAGCCTAAAGGCCGCGCCGCCCGCCGCCCGCCTGGGCTTCTATCAGCTGTAGGTCCACGAGATCCGCACGTCGATCTGAGTCGGCGCAAATCATATGGTGGACAGCGAATTTCGGAGATACTCCTCCGTTTCATATCTTTTGCGGTCTTTTCGACTCATATAAACGTGTTTGGCCTCTCTCGCCTTATTCAACTTTTTTAATAAAAATTACCATTTTTGTTATGACTTATTACATCACTAAAGATATTGTAATGACGTTTTTGTTTGTTTTATAATTTACATAAAAATTTGAATAAGACGAAAAAATCAAAACATAGTTTATATGAGTCAAAAGAATTACAAGTAATCGTGGAACGGAGGGAGTATATAATACATAGGTGCTGCCGACCACAACCCTAACCCTAAAATATTTTCACTTCTCGAAGCAATTGCGAAAGCGCATTCTTTTTAGTGCCGCTTGGGACTCTGGCACGGGCGGCGCGCATGGCCACCGACACCGGCGGCGAGGACAACGGCCGGCGTTCTCCCACCTCCGCCGCCCTTGCCTCTGATCTTCTTATTTCTTCCCTTTCTTCCTTACCGCGTCCACGCTAGAGGCAGCCACCACCATAGGTGGCCGGAGATGGGGAAGAAGACTGGCGCCACCGCGGGGCCGTTCCATCGATTCGTCCAGCGGTGGTGCCCATTTGATGACGAAGGTGAGAAAGGCAGGATTTCCTTCACCCCGCACCGATCTGAAGTTTCTGAGAATTTGGGTTTCTAATCTTCCCGATCCATTCGAATCGGTCGCATCTCTCTGTTCTAAAAGCTGATTTGACTCTAGATTAGGGTTTTTTGAGGGTCTCTATTCTAAAAATCTGAGAGGAAAAATTGATTTGTTTCTGAAACTTTACCCGATCTAAATCCACTGACTAGCACAGGCTCGTGATACCATTGTCAAAATAAATACATCTTAGGGGATCACTAGCAGTAGATCAGACATGTGGATCTTAAACAAAAGGATGAACAACATAGGTACATGATCCTAATACGTGTTCTACAACATCACTAACACAAGATCTACTAACAGTGGAGAGTTTAGTGTTTAGATGACCGACCATCCTTTGTCTTGACGTTGGTGTTGCTGTTCTCCGCCATGGCTCCGTCGGAGTCCTCCTCTGAGCTAGGGCAACGTTGATCGATGTAGGGGCGTCGCCGACGTCGGCAGTGGCGGTGGAGATGCTTCCCATCACTTGCTGCGGACCTTAGGATCGGATTAGGTTTAGGAATGTGGGTTCCCCACAGTGGCGGCGGCGAACTTAGGGTACCGTTCTCGGCGCTCCCACCCTCCTATTTATATACCGCAGTGTGACAGGGCCCTCCAACCATAGATAGGTTAGGCTCCCCCAATCAGGGAGCGGATCAAGGTTTAGTTCGGCCCGTTGGGCCCAAAACAAGAGAGATCAAATACTAACAAAAACCTCTAGGTACCTTAGGCGCTGCAGCATGTAAGGGACCTCCAAGCAACCTATCCCTTCACAATACCTGATTGCCAACACCTCCAAGGCAAAAGAATGATGGGGTACGGCGTGGTGGATGGGGCGGCGTTGGCGCCCGATTCCAATGCCGTCACAATGATGGGGCACGGTGACGACGGCATTCTATCTTTGCCTAGATGTGTCAAATGTGTTCGTTCGTGTCCATCTTTGCCTGATTTTTGCTTCGTAATTTATGCTTCACTACCTCCAAATTATATTGAAATTTCCCAATAACTAGTTGTATTTTATCGTCTTTGAAAACTCCTACCCCAGCTCAGCAAGGGAGCAGGGATCGTCTTTGAAAAACTACTACTAGTACCCCGGCTCGAACTCATAGAGGGCAGAGTAATAACCCGGATTAGCAACGCTCAAAACATAAAAACATTTTAACCTTTTAGATATATTGTTTTAACTATGTACCTAGGCATAGTGTATATATAAATGTATATTAAAAAAACTATGTTAAAAAAAAAAAAACATAACCAACGTTAGAATCATGTTTGGTAGCTTGATTGAAGAAATGTATGTATACAGTGGACACACAAACAGTTTCAAAATAACTAATGGCATACCAAAGTTATTAATAACTAATAAGAGGTTCTTCAGCACACGCAAAAACTACTCGTAACCCAGTAAAACAGAGACTGCAGCACAAGCGCTCAAGTACTAGAGCTACACAATACATATTATCCATAATTATGAAGGGCTGAAACTTAGACCCAGCATCTAAAGTTCAACAGCATGGCATCGTCGGCAAGTCTCAACAACATGTAGCTTTACCATAGCAGGAACTTTAGGCTCAATGTACGTCCTGATGGCCAAGAGCCCTCGTTGAGCTTCCTTGAGAATATGAATGGGCAATGGGGAGCACTTGTCAATTCCATAAGCTGGCTCGAAGCACCTAGGAAAACTCTGATGGGTCCTAATGTAAGGAATTCAAGTGATGTCATGCTCTCAACAATATGGCATGTTAGCTCAACAAGACTCTTTGCTGACGTTAATCCTTGGATCTTCACTGACTTCATCTTGTGGTGCTGCTGTCCTTGCATCTTCCTCAGCTCTGAGGGATCTGTGAATATGGAGACGTGTTCCATTTCATACTGGGTTACCTATATAACATAGAAAAGATGAAAAAGAAGAAAAAAAATGTTATAGTCATGGTTCTGCAGTTTAGCTACTTTTACCACAGAAATATGAACATCAACTTACATCCATGACCAAACTTTCCATGGAAGGGCAACCATCAAAAATGGAAACAAGAGAAAAATAATCGTAGGCAGGAGGAAAGGTCGAAGCAAAAAGCAAAAGAGTAAGGCTTTTGAGGTGGAGATATTTGCTATGCAGCAATGGTGTATTGATGATCTGAAAAAAGATGAAACACGCTAGTTATACTCCATGGCATATGACTGCTGTAAATATATGGAAGCAAAATATGAATATTGCTGGTCCAGCCAAGACTTTAGAGTATACCTCTCTATGCGAAGATATAGTGGCAACTTTAAGGTTTGGCATTCTGGATGGAAGTTCAACAGAAAAGTAATGAACTGAGCCATTGAAGGACAATCTTAGCTCCGTCATTTGCAATGTTTCTCCGAGTGACAGTTGAATGCGCTTTCCTCCATAGTCAAAGTTGAAAATATTTGGAGCTTTGCTTTCTATCATTCCCAGCTTGCAACAGCCTAAAACCTCTAGGTACCTTAGGCGCTGCAGCGTGCAAGGGAGCTTCAAGCTACCTATCCCATTACAATACCGGATTCCCAACACCTCCAAGGCAAAAGAATTGGAGAGAAGGCACCCTAACTCATCCCCAGTAAAACGGACATGACAAAGATGCAGTTTTGTCAGGCTTCTTAAACAACCAAGTTCAGTCATGGAACGGAAGGAGCAACCAGTGAAGTTTAGGTATCGGATTGAGTCTCCACTCCCATTTGATAAGAGTGAGCATGGGAAGCTGTATTTTGCTATTGGTGATAATGAAAGTGAAAGTTCTTCGATTCCTGATTTAACAGCAACCTGGAGCCAACCGTCGAGATAACTATTACAGAAACCTTCACACATGTCAATGTTGAGTTTTTTTATACCAATGCCTGAGTGCCTTTGCAGAATCTGATCAACTTTGCTACAAAAATCTCTGACAATATGTTCCTTCTTATTCGATCTCAGCGTTCAGACACTGAAAGTGAGGCTGGGATGGCAC
Organism: Hyparrhenia diplandra; assembly: GCA_015847255.1. Classification (NCBI taxonomy): domain Eukaryota; kingdom Viridiplantae; phylum Streptophyta; class Magnoliopsida; order Poales; family Poaceae; genus Hyparrhenia; species Hyparrhenia diplandra. Next base: position 336,821 of record JADLZK010007339.1, on the reverse strand, counting down.
CTCCAGGAACGTTAGAAAAGCTCGAGATACACAGGCAGCTCGAGCAGCAGATCGCATTGGCATTAGGGAATGTATATAACACCAGATGTCCTGCATGCATGTTACAAAAAGCATGGAATAGAAAATTCAGCATTAGAAATATAAAGGCAAATCGTTAATCTAGATGGAGGGGAACAGAACCAAGCAAACTGTTACTCTTGATGGAGGTTCTATGCACATTGTTGCACAAAGAGTTTTCAATGGCAGCTAGAGCTGATTAGATACTTTGAAATCTATTCATACTTCTTTACTATGTATGAACAGTGAGGTCGATACATGCTTCAAAAATCAGTGTTGATTGGACACAGCAATCATGCACGTATTATGGAAAGGGTATCAAACTACCAATGGAGCATCTCTTGATATTAAAACAAGAAGTAGTCCATGCAATTTGTCGAACAACTTGTCAGCCACAGTGCAAGAGACATGATATAAACCATAACTGCTGAAGTGATAGGATAATAGGCCAAACAGGCAGGGGAGGAGGGGCAGGGCGGCGCGCAAGGGACTAAAAACTGAATTTCATTACCAAGGCCACAAAATTACAAGAGCTATTGTTCAGAACCACAGATCACCGATGACGAAACTAAAAACCCCTCAGACACATGATCGCCTAGGGAGCACATGCCTGAAGACGTACGCTACCCACAACTGTTATTAGCTTTAATATGCATTATTATCTTTTTATATTTATTTAAAATATTAAAACAAACAAAAGAGATTGGTTGAAAAGAAAGAGAAATAGAATAATGAGAACAGATGGAGTAGATTCGGAACAGATGGAGTAGATTCCAAGGATTTTATTGATGGCATAATGATTAGTGGAAAGCAAAATCTATTGATGGTGAGAGGCTCCAAGCCCAAGAAATCCCAGCTTTTAGACATTGGAGGCGGGCCAGAAGAGGGTTTGCGTTATTATTGTACTTATTTAGGAGCAAACTGTAGCTGTTTTTAAAAGTTAATTATGCACACCAGTTGGAAAAACACAAGGGTGAGACACATGGTTTACTGACATTAGTAGCACTAAGCCTACCATTAAGAAAAATGTCATGGCGTACCTCTGGAAGCCTAGGCATCTGTGCCTCACCACCTTGGGAATCAGCTTCTTGCTGGCAGGGTGAGACATTATTATTATTATTATTATCCCGTGAAGCAACCAACCCATCTGCAGCACAGCATTGGTGATTATGAGTAATGGGGACATTTGAGGCGCAAAACAACAAATGCACACAGAGGAATCCGTTTTTGTACTCTGTCAAACATCTGTTCAGTAATAATATTAACACAGACAGACGGCTTATTAAAACAGAGCATGAGGCAGGTTTTTATCTTTTCCCCAGAGCGTGCATAGTAACCTCTCCTCAGGTTTTGGTCAATCTAATGGAAAGGCGGGACGGGAGCAGTGGCCCTAAAACTCTTTAAGAGAAAGATTTTGCCAATATGGTTGAAGCCAAAGAAAACAATACAGTGCAGGCCATCAGCCACTGCTTTCAATATCTCCTCCCTCACAAGGAGAGGTTCTCATCTCGGATTTTACTTATACAGGTAAAAGAAAGTAACGAATTCAAATGAATGTGCTACTGTAGTCGTAGCAATATTTTAACAATTATGAGATATTGTATTCCTGTGGAAACCTCCTTGGCTTAGATTTTGTTTTCTGCAAACAGATTCACATCAAACTACAAGGTGGGTGGAGAAAAATTGGATTTTTTTTTTTTCTATCAACGAGGAAAAAGAAAACAGAGAAAAGAAGGCGGCAGCTTACAAGTGGTCTGCGCTCGCCGACGAAGGCGGTCCGGCTGCCACTCCATGGACATGTGCTGCATAAGATCCACAAGCCCTATGTCTTCCTCTGTGAGCAATAGATATAGGTAATAATCAATATATCCCGGGCCGGAATCGAATCAATCCCTCTCTGCCTGCCTTGAACTGAATCCCCTCCAGATCCAGCGATTCCAGCCCCTCCCGTCCCTACTGGAGGATTGTCAATTTGAGGGAGGGATTGGACATCCCACCCAAGAACGAGATTGGCTTTGGTTACGACAGTGAGGGCTGCTGGAGTTGGGTTCGATTTTGCGGCCGCGTTTGGCTCCGGTTCTTGAGGGAGGGAAGAACGATGCAAAACTGTACGAGCTGCCCTGCCCGGTGTGGGACCCGCCCGCACCACTCCAAATACATGCTACATTTATTTTTTCCCCTCAAAAGGAAAAATAAATAAGACTACTATGGATACCTCTCTAATGAACTCAAGTTACTTAACTGAGGTCAATAGTTTTAAGTTAAATAGACAAAGGCAGCATCGACAGTCAACATGTTTCATCCTTCTTGAAAAATAAGAGGAAACTTTTTGCCAAACGCGTTTTTTTTAAAAATGCTTCAACTTCTCCATTAGAGGAGCGAAAGCCAAAGCTATTTTTGGAGGAGCTTTAGCCTTTTGAGAATTACACGATATAATGTAGACGCTCACAACATGCACATATATAGATACCCATATCAATATATATACGCAAACCTTACCCCTACACCTCCGTAGGATTGAACTGATATATTTCGATATTCAAGAAATCATCGTAGGTGTCAAAGCTAGTGGCGAAGCCCCTCGCTATCATAATGTTGGCGAAAGCAGTTGAAAGCCCTAGCTTGTTTTCAGATAATTGATGAAAACCCTAGGACTAACCTTTGATCTAAGGGAGTGTGAATTAGATAAGGTGATCCAATCCAAGTGACAGAGCTAGACGATGGTCCGTGGTGATGGTGATGTACATAAATGATCAAGTGTTGTTCATTTGGAAAAGAAGAAAGAGAAAACAATGGGCTCAAGGAAAAGGTATACGTGATAGGGTCATTTTTTACACTCAAGGAAAAAGTATATTTTAGAGGGTAAAATCTTAGAAAATTGTGGTCATCAAGTGCCACTAGCTAGGTGTTGTCATACATGCATATTCATTTGGACCTAGTGAGAGCAAACTTGAACCTTGCAAAAATGTTTTGGAGAATGCTAACTCATCACGTGCCCAATGGTGATACACTTGATGGTTAGCACTTCGGAGCAAGGGTGACGAAGTGGCAGGGGTCACCAAGAAACTTCTCCACTTTTTGAATGGTTTTGGGCCTCAAGTAACTAGGCACACACAAGTTATTTTTTTGGTTTACTGGTCGAGATAGACTTAACACTAGCTAGAAACCTGCTAAGAGGGAAACATATGCAACTAGATGATTATACTTGTGTTCTCTGCAACAGTGGTCAGGAAGAATCAAGCTTTCATCTTTTCTTTGAGTGTTCATTCAGTCAAACCTGCCAGAACTTTCTCTCCATCAATTGGAACCACAACTTGCAGCCTTTAGATATGGTACTACAAGCCAGACATGATTTTGTGAGAGGATCATCTTCAGGGAGGTCTTCATTACTGCTTGTTGGGCTTTCTGGTTGACTAGAAATGACATCATTTTCGATCATGGACAGATAAGTGCTTGGAAAGAGAGATTTAAAAGAGAGTTTGGCCTTGCTTCTGCAAAAGCCAAGTCAGAGAAGGAACTTCTGCTTAGTTCTTAGAAAGATAGTCTTTTTTTTGACTTTTCCCTTTTTTTTTTTTCTCTTTCGGCCTAGGTGACTTGTACTCATGCACATACAGTTTTTTATTTAATTGAAAATATACAAAAATAGAGGTAGGGGACTCCCCTGTTGATTCGGTCAAAAAAAAATCCACAATTATACTATCATTGTCATGGTATAATACAATGTGCAAAGTTGAATTACCATGTTCTGATCTTGATTGACTATCCAACACCTTATGAAATTTTAATGCTCCCATTACAACGCACGAGCTATCGCATACTCCCTACATCTCAAAACATTATGGTTTTCGTGCCTATCATTTTTTGTTTTTTTTTGTTTTTTTTTAAAAAAAAACTAACTACGTTTGTACCCTCAAACTTGTAAGCATGTCACATGAACTTGGAAAGTGTATTTTTGGACCCCTCAACTTGTTAACAGGTACACCCATGCCCATTCACCTCTCTTATAAATAGCTGTTGATGGCCTAACGGGCGCGGTTGCGAGCCGCCGCCTCGTGCTAGGCACGCGTGCAACGCCATTGTTGGGCCTTGGCACACATACGGAGTACATATGGTTGCCCTGTAAAACAGCGCATCCAAACGCAAAAACTACTCGTAACCCAGTAAAACAGCGACTTCAGCACAGCGCTCAAGTACTAGAGCTACACAACACAAACCCAGTAAAACAGCGACTTCAGCACAGCGCTCAAGTACTAGAGCTACACAACACAATAGATATTATCCATAATTATCAAGAGCTGAAACTTAGACCCAGCATCTAAAGCTCAACAGCATGGCATCGTCGGCAAGTCTCGACAACACTTAGCTTTACCGTATACGGAACTTTAGGTTCAATGTACGTCCTGATGGCCAAGAGCCCTCGTTGAGCTTCCTTGAGAATATGAATGGGCAATGGGGTGCACTTGTCACTTCCATAAGCTGGCTCGAAGCACCTACAAGAACTCTGCTGGGTCTCCAATGTAAGGCATTCCAGTGATGTCATGCTCTCAACAATATGGCATGTTAGCTCAACAAGACTCTTTGCTGACGTGAATCCTCAGATCTTAACTGTCGTCAACCTGTGGTGCTGCTGTCCTTGCATCTTCCTCAGTTCTGAGGGATCTGCGAATATGGAGACGTGTTCCATTTTATACTGGGATACCTATATATCAATAAGATGAAAAAACAAAGTTATAGTCATGGTTCTGCAGTGTTACCTACTGCTACATTACAAATATGAACGGCAACTTACATCCAAGACAAAAGTTTCCAAGGAAGGACAACCATCAAAAAAGGAAACAAGAGAGAGATAATCATAGGCCGGAGGAAAGGTTTCGGCATAAAATAAAATAGTAAGGCTATTGAGGTGGAGATATTTGCTATGCAGCAATGGTGTATTGATCTGCAAAAAAGATGAACAGGCTAGTTATACTCCAAGGCATATGACTGCTGTAAATATATGGAATGAAAATATGAATATTGCTGGTCAAGCCAAGACTAGTATACCTCTCCTGAAGAATATATAGTGGCAACTTTAAGGTTTGGCATGCTGGACGGAAGTTCAACACAAACGTAATGAACCGCGCCAGGGAAGGCCAAACTTAGCAACTTCATTTGCAATGTTTCTCCGAGCGAAAGTTGAATGCGCTTTCCTTCATAGTCAAAGCGAAAAATATTTGGAGCTTTGCTTTCTATTATTTCCAGCTTGCAACAACCAAAAACATCTAGGTGCCTTAGGCGCTGCAGCGTGCAAGGGAGCTTCAAGCAACCTATCTCATCACAATACCAGATTCCCAACACCTCCAAGGCAAAAGAATTGGAGAGAAGGCACCCTAACTCGTCCCCAGTAAAACTGACATGATAAAGATGCAGTTTTGTCAGGCTTCTTAAACAACCAAGTCCAGTTGTGGGACGGAAGGAGCAACCAGTAAATGTTAGGTATCGGATTGAGTCTCCACTCCCATTAGATAAGAGTGAGCATGGGAAGCTGTATTTTGCTAATATTGGTGTTAAAAGTGAAAGTTCTTCGATTCCTGATTTAACAGCAACCTGCAGCCAACCATCGAGATAACCATTACAGTAACCTTCACACATCTGAATGTTCATCTGAATGTTGAGTTTTTTTATACCAATGCCTGAGTGCCTTTTCAGAATCTGGTCAACTTTGCTACAGAAATCTCTGGCAATATGTTTCTTATTCGATCTCAGCGTCCTGACACTGAAAGTGAGGTTGGGATGACATCTCCAGGAACGTAGAAAAGCACGAGACACACAGGCAGCTCGGGCAGCAGATCGCATTGGCATCAGGGAATGTATATGACACCAGATGTCCTGAATTTGCATGCATGTTATAAAAGCATGGAAGAGAAATTCAGATAGCCCTACCCTAAGCCTACCATTAACAACATGCCATGGCATTACCTCTGGAAGGCTCGGTATCTGTATCTCGACTCCCTGAGATTCAACATCTTGTTGGCAGGGTGAGCCCTTGTTATTATCCTGCGATGAAGCAACCAACCCATCTGTATCACAGCAAACATGGTTATGAAGAATTCGGACATTTGATGCGCAAAATAACCAATGCACACAGATGAATCCTTCTTGTACTTTCCTCAAACTTTTGTTCAATATAATACAGCATCTTGTCAAAACAGAACATGCAGGTTTTTAAAATTTTCCTTTCCCCAGAACGTGCATAGTAGCCTCTCCTCTGGTTTTGTCAGTCTGATCCAAGCCAAAGGAACAGTACAGTACAGTGCAGGCAGGCCGTCGTCAGCCACTGCGTTGCGTTCAGTATCAGGCTCTCATCTCCGATCTTACTTATTATACAGGTAAAAGAGACTAACGAATTCAATTGAATGTAGTCATATTTTAACAATGAGGTGTTGTATTCATCTGGAAATCTCCTTAGCTTACTTTTTTTTTTTTTTCTGCAAACAGATTCACATCGAAGCTACAAGATGCGTGGAGAAAAGGTTTGAAATTTTCTGTTCTATCAACCAAAAACAGAGGAAAGGAAGGCGGCGGCTTACCAGTGGTCTGCTCTCGCTGACGACGGCGGTCCGGCTGCGGCTCCATGGCTCCCTCTCCTGTGGAATCGAATCAATCGCTTCCTTGAACTGAATCCCCTCAAGCATGTCAATTTGAAGGAGGCCAGGAGGGGATTGGACTGAGATTTGGGAACCCAGCAAAGAGTTTGATTAGGGCAGCTCCAAGTTGGTTCGATTCTGTACAGTTGGATTGCTCTACGATTAATTCACAAGTAAAACTATTTTAATTCAATTAAATTTATAAAAAGTAGTATTAACTTTATTTCTTTAAATTTATAAAAAAATAGTATTAACATTTAATTAAACTTATTTTGGACGCAAGTAGTAGTCATCGATAACAAACACAAGAGGCACACTTTCAGCAATCCGTGCAATGCACTCTCTCCGTCAACTATGGAATTGTTCCAGTCAATTTGACCAAAGTTTGACCAAGTTTATAGTAATTAATATTTATGTCTTAAACAAAATTTACTATGAAAATATATTCCTTCACGAAAGTTTATAATAATTAATATTTGTCTCAAACAAAATTTATTATGAAAATGAAAATGAAAATATATTCCTTCACGAATCTATGGATACTAATTTTGTATTATACATGTTAGTAATCTTTTAAATAAATTTAATTAAAGTTAGAATCGGTTGACTTCTCAAGAAGAGAATTGCTTGGGACAGAGAGAGTACTTGCTCAACTAATATATCTGTCCTGTTCCTGACAATCGTATAGTAGTAGGAAATTGGAATACAAGTGCTTTGCATGCTGTTGGAGAATGTCTGATCCAAGGAAACACCCTGCCACATGCCAGAAACCAGCGATTTACAGTAGAATCTTCTCCAGACACCGCTGAACCCCACATGATTTGCATCATTATTCACAAGCTTCTGTCAACCAAACAAAAACAGGTCCCGAAGCACTTCGAGCAGCACAACTCTGTACAGCCGGCAACAGCCAATCTACCATTACAGGAATCTCACTACTATCTCAGAGGCCAACACCAAAAGCTACTCTCACTCGTCTTTCATGGCCATCTCATGCCTCCTCTTCTGTGCAACCTCGACGAGCAGAGTGAGAAGTGCTTCGCATACCTGCGACGTGTCCGCCTGATCCCCGGGCTCTTCTTTCACCGACGAATAAACCATCCACGCGTGGTCTAGCTTCCGCTCCGGCCGGACCACCACTGATCCAGGAACCTCGGCGTCCTTCCTAGTCACGAGACCGTCGCTCTTCTCGCCATACCTTGCCACCAGCAGCTGTGAGCATGCTGCCATCGCGGCCGAAAGTGGCATTACAACTGGGATCCTGGTGGAATTGCCGCCAGCAGCAATCGGAGCTCCAAGTGTGCAACATGAGAGAGTGCGGTCAGAACGCTGGGGGTGATGCTGGCCTCTGTGTGGAACGAAACGATTGGAACATCCTGAGGCAACGGGTGCTGTCGCAGGAATTCTTTCCGCCTTTCATAAGTCAGATCTTCTAGAGCCTGCAGGTCACCCTGAAGACAAGGCAAGGAGTGTAGTCAAGAACACTGTTATTCAATAGGAAATATGGTTATTAGTGGCTAGAATGATCAAGGCAAATACCTTAAGGACCTTGGATACCAAAATCTCCATGATCTTACGCAGCCTGACGTAGTCACCAAGTTGCCCCTCCGTAGGATATCTGAAGCAACCGGGCTTCCTCCATATGGACTTTGGGCTAATGCTAAACCTGCGACTTTGTCTTTGAGTTGTGGCCAGTAGAGGGAGAGGGCTGCAGCCGCATCAACACCGCCCTTGCTGTGACCAAGAAGTAGCACACGTTTCCTTGATCCCCAGTATATTTCTTCTATGTATTCCTTTATCTCTCGTGCATTTTTATTCACTGAAGACTGCAAAATGTTTTTTTTAATGTACTGCTTTGTGAAATTAAGTGTTATATAAGAGCAAAGTTCAGGTTAATGTATGGTAGTACCTCACTATGAATTTTGGCAATATGGCAAGCTAGGCCCATCTTGGAGAAATATGCCTTTGTCTTGACAAAGTAAAGTGGTCCATGGTTACTAAACAGACCTATAAACAGCCAGAAATATAATGTCATCATAAAAAGTTAGAACTAATAGCTCATAATATGAGAGGTAGCTGACTAACCTGGTACCAACAAGTAAACCACTGAATCAGGTAGCTTGTGCTCATTTTTTCTGAAGAGAAATGAAATGGTCTATATAAGAGACAAATCTCATATTAAATCCATCATTAAAGCATGTTTAGATATCATCAGCATCGAGTTTGAGTTTGGTACTTCTGCTGACCTTACAGAGTCCAAAATCTCCAAGAATCTGGCTGTCCCATCCTCAGTTGGAGGTAAGCTTTGATCCCGCTGGAGCCAGCCAATGTCGTCTGCTGAACCACGGACCGTTTTCCGAGCACGCTCAACAAGGCTACACAAGATATCAGGGACATCTTAGGGGACGCTATTATAGCCACTAGAGTTTGATTTACCATCCAAATTTGATTAAAAAAGAACTGCATCAGAATGGCTTACAATTTCAACACAACATACAGTTTTACTTTTTAGTACGAAAAGGTAGACCCACTGTGTATCAAATTCTAAGAAAGGTGCTGCACTGAGAGACGCTGTGTGTCAAATTCTAGTAGGATTTCCATGATAGGAGAAAAACATAAAGATGCCATTGAAATCTTGTACCCTTGGAACAGCTTAAGCTCCATTCTGAAAAATATGTGAAGGCACCATTTGTCCTGTGTTTTCTTGTGAGGGGCTTCCACTACAATCTGCCTGACCAAGGGATGAATTGGTGCCAGCAGGCTCTACTGAAGAAGTCTGAACAGAAAGCCTGCCTGAGGCAGATGCAGGTGGCAGTGCTACTAATTCTTGGCCCTCCTCAGATAGACCTGCATTAAAATGGTAAGCATGACATAGCAGTTAAAATGGAATAATCATAACAGGACATCTCTTACACAGTTGACATGAAGGATATTTTCCCAGAGTAATTAAAAGAACTAACCCACATAACCAGGAACAGGGAGGCATTGGGTGAGGAATGAAGCTGTCTGGGCAAGATAAGATGCAGCTTGGTTTAAGGCTGGTACGGAGAGGAATAGTTGTGAATCTTCAACCCCGTCGTCTGAGTAACTATCATCAGCCTGTATTAATCAAACAGCTGTTAAAGAAAACAAATAAATTAATCAAAGAAACTAAAGTACAGTTACAATTTTTTGCCTGTATATTTTACCTTTACATACAAAACCAATCAATGAGATTTATCTATAATGCTCTTGTTACCTAATTATGTACATGTTTCAAGCATCAACAAAATCACTAAATTAAGTGGTGTGCTTTATTACAAGAATCATAATCATAATAGCAAAGCCTTTAAATTCAACTACCAAAACTTGGTATTTGAAGGACAGGGTGCCAAGGACAACTAGTAGACATAGTCTGTGTACTAATGTCTGTGTGATGCAATAACTGAGTTATGGTAAATGAGGGTCATGGTTGATTGGTTTATCATTGCGTGACAGAATAAGGGGGGCTATTATATATAGTATAAATACAAATCCAAGCAAGTCTTGAACAAAGTTATGGTAATTCAGTACATATAAGATAACAAAAGGGAAAATTCAGAAAGTGCACACACCGCAGAAGATGTAGATGGCTCCCCCTGCGTTGGTGGCGATTCCCTCATGGTCGGTGTGCTTATCCAGAGAAGATAGATCTGCTAGCAACGCCCCCATTTGTGAGGATAACCAATGCGCAATGAACTAGGAATAAATCCCCTTAAGTAAAGTAACAGGAAAATATAGGAATGAATGGATCCCCTTAAGTAACAGGAAAATATAGGAATGATTCACCACAACTAAAGTGGCAGGCAAATAAGGTTACAAGGCTATCTAGCTATGACATGTAAAACTGAGAAAGAGAGACAACTGAAGAGCAAGTCATGAGGTCCTTTTAGAGCAAAGGAAGCACAACTGCACAAGTAACAAAAAGGTGGTTATTCTTATCATCAAGAAGGACAGGTATCAAAGCATCTCCAGACTCCAATTATCAAAGGAATAGATACTTCCAGCAGGTGCCTTCATAGGCGGACCCACCTATAGGGCGAGGCAGGGCGGCCGCCCTACCTCCCTCCGGCGAGTACCCCCACCTACCCCTCCCTCCCAAAGCGGCAACTGCCCAAGCGGCGAGGAGAGGTTGAAGTCACCCTGGGCGTTCGGTATTTACCGAACCGATCGGTACGGTACCTCGGTTCCAACACAAATTCGGTTCCTGCAAAATAGGTACCGATCGGTTCCTCCCAAAACTCAGTACCGAGCAATTTCCTATACCTACCAGGAGATCGATGAAAGCTCGCTCAGATCCTCATCCTCTATCTGCGTTGGTGACGGTCGGTCGGGGGAGGAGGAGAAGGCCCGCGGCCTGCTGCTGCTAGCGGCGGGCGGTGACCAGGGGCAGAGCCGCGGACAGGGAGCGGGGAGGGGAGCGACGGGCACGGCGTGGGGCGACCTCGCGACAGCGAAGGCAAGGTGCAGCGCCGAGGTGGGCGCGAGGCGGCGGGCGGCGGGTTCGCGAGGGACAGGGCCGGCGCGTCGGGCGGAGAGGGCAACAGGCGGCCGCCGCCGGCAGCGCGCGCGTCGGGGACTCGGGCGGCGGGCGTCGGCTTCGCGAGGGAGATTGGGGCGACGGCGGCGGCGGCTTCAGTTCAGCGCGCGGTGAGGAAAGGGAAAAGGCGAAAAAGTCCGTATTCCCTCCCCGTTCATTTTTCCTCCCTTCATTTTTCCTCCCTCCTGAACGTCAAAAACCAGACAAATCACCTCCTCAACTTTTCAAATCACGCAAATTACCTTCCCTCCGGCCAGTTTTGAGGGCGGTATTAGCTTCTGATAACAAATGGTTTTGTCATTTCTTTTTTAAAAAAAAAATGGTTGAATCTTTGAAAAATCATAGTAAATCACGTAAAAATCATAAAATGAAAAATCTAATTTTGTTGGACTCCACATGATTAGATCTACACGCTGAATATATAATATGATATACTTTAATATAAAGTTTTTGCTACGAAAGGTTTTGTATTTTTTTTTTTTTTATATATTCATTGTGTAGATATAATTATGTGGAGTTTAACAAAATTGGATTTTTCATTTTATAATTTTTCTGATTTACTATGATTTTTCAAAGATTCAACCGAATTTTTTTAAAAGAAAAAGGGAAACCACAGCATCGTAGCAATACCGCCCTCGAAACCGCCGAGGGAGGTAATTTGCATGGTTTGAAAAGTTGAGGGAGGTGATTTGTCCGATTTTGACGTTGATGGAGGAAAAATGAACTTTCGTGATAGTTGGGGAGGTAATTCGGACTTTTCCAAGGGAAAACTAGGTGCCTTCGGTGGTGGGCTCACCGGGCTGTTGTTGTTGGGCTTTCGGTGTATTTTCATCCGAAAATCGGTTTCAATCGGTTCTTTCGGTTTATCGAGGTATGGAACCGAAAAATACCTCGGCTTCTTTCGATTCTGGTTCTTTCGATTCCCGGATCCTTCGAACCGAATTTTTTTTTGGTTCGGTTTTCTTGGTTCAGGGCGGTTTTTTTGGTTTTTCGTGCCCGTGAGCGAGGTTGAAGACAAATCGCCTACCGCGCACGCACGCAGACGAAGGAGCGAGGGCGACAAGCGGACTTCATAACTTCTAGATTTTTTTTGATTGAGGCGATCGTAACCACGGATGTTGGTGGCTTGGGTGCATCATGGATCTGGCCATCCGGCCGGGCCCAATGGCCTATCGCTAAAGCTAGTTAGCACTCGGGGGCAAGGAGAGGGGCGGCAGTCACCAGCACGCATACGTAAATCTACGACGAGCCGCGGCCGCACCCGGCCGAAGATGCATGTGTGCTTGTGCGCGGCAGTTTGCTTGTCTAGCGTGGAGAACAAGGAGTCAATGAGTCACACTTAGATGCTACTTGATGCATCTTCAAGGTAACATCAAATTAGTCACGATATAAGGGCCCGATTTGTTGGGAACCAATTCTTGCCCAATCAAGGTCGCGGACAAGCCAAAGTTGCCAAAGCTAGGGCAAAAAAAGTTAGAAGATGAGTTGCCAAAAGTTTATTTATGAACTTTTAGAGAGCAACCAAAACTTTGTTCATAAACAATAGTGTGCCAATTCTTTGGCCATAAACCAATTGATGACTTCAATTTTGGTGTGTCATAGTTTTGGTTTGGCAAAATTGGTAACCACTAATCGCCCCCTAAGATACAACTATACCTTGTCACAACCCATCACGTGGTGCCCAAAAAGGCCTGCACACATGTGTCGAGGAGGGGGATGCTAGGCGGCCGCAACCGCCGTCGCCGTCATTATCATCGTTATTAAACAAAATTTATTTAAAGAATAAAATAGGAAATATAATAGGATATTTCTTTAGATGCAAGTCTTTCCCGACTATAAATATAAGGGAGATGTACTCCATTGAATCTTAAACAAAAAGAAATAAATAAAAAATCTATCTTCCCAGTCCCCTTCTCTATCTTCCCAGTCTCCTTCTATATCTTCCATTAGATGATCTTAGTGGCTCGAAAAGTATCCTCAAGATATAATTGTGTTATGTAATGTATTAATGTATAAATATATACTAAATATATGGTAGATCGAAGTTTGGTATATGTATTATGTAATGGTTTGCCATATGGGTCCGCCACTGGGTGCCTTGACATGACATCAGAATCTAATTTCTTTTTTTTTTTTTTGCTACAAGATATATATACAGAAGAAAAAAAAAAACTCCAGGGATAAACCCATGCTGCTAACATTAATAGGTTTCTCCGAATAAAAGAAGCTGCGAATTCTTGCCCGAACCGAAGCAACCGAACAACTGACGCGAGATGGTAATCATGGAACCGAATCACATCAGGAGATGGATCGAACAATCTCGACCAGAACATGAAGGGAACAGAGAGAAGATCAAATCAATTTACCGGAGATTAGAGTCGTGGATGCCGCCAGGATAGCCGGATTGCGTAGAGGCAGTCTTCTCCCTTCCCGCGGCCGCGTCGCAGAGTCTCGACCCGCCGCCGCGCCGCTCTATTTCTTCTGTTTTTCTTCCCCGTTTCTGTTGATTTTTTCTTCCTTCTGTTCTGACTGTTCTTCCTTCGCCGGCGTCGATCACTAGGGCCCGAACGCTGGTATAAGGTGGGCCGGTGGCCCAGTAATTGATAGTCCATGAGCCGTGACTGAACTCATATCCGGGCCCGTAAACCCTTTCTTCTTCTTCATGTAAGGCAGGAAGGCCCACATGCTTTTCCACAACACATCATGGGCTGGACGTCACACTCTACTGAGCACAGTCGCAGCTGGTTCTGCTCACCTCTTGGTCCACAACCCCTTCCGTCCCTCAGCTCGCCGGCGTCCTGCAGTTTCTAGACCGGAGCTCGTCGAGAACCACCGCCGGCGCACCACCCCCGCCTCCTTCTTTCCCTCCTCCTCCTTCTCCTTCCCATTATCCCTCTCTCTGTTCTATTTCCCCATGGGGAGGATGAAGGCAGTCACCCTCATGGGCCCCACATGTCATTGATCCACCTCCCTCTTCTCTGGTTCCCTGGACATGGTCTATATGGAATATATATACAAACAAAGAGGAGGGAGCCCAATATCGGTCCACCGGTTCATCAGCTCTGAGTCTAAGGCGTCTTTGATAGAAATAGAAATCGAATAGTGCTGAGTACACTCCAGTACTAGTACACTCCAAGGGTTCTAAAAAAAAGCATGAGCATTGTTGATTCCCTAAACGCCTCGTGACAAGTAGAAGTATGATCCAAATGCGTGCCGTTGTTTAGTCAGGCAGGCAGGTGGCAGCTGATATAGATTATAAAGAAACAAGGACAGTAGAGGATAAATTTCTTTTCTCTCATCCGCTTCTCGTCTTTGAGTAGGAGATGGTAATAATTTTCATCAGAAAATGGCACACGTAAATATCTTATGCATTGCTCTGCTGAAACACGTAGGCTGGGTTTAAGAAAACTTAATGCGACATGCATGATTGGAGTGAAGAGGATGGATCAGTGGGGACACTGCTGGAAATTTTACAGCTTTTGTTCAGCTGGGTATTCTTGATTGATGTTCTGAACTTTGTGAATGTTCAGCTGGGAATTTACTGAATGTTCAGTCAACCTTGTGAGTGAATCTGAATTCGGCTGCCGATCGACCAGCCCAGCTGCTCTTTTGGTCTCGAGTAATCATACAAAGCCATGATGTCACACCGTATGAGATGACGACGAATCAGTTATGCATTAGACAAATGCAAAATGTAAGCAATAATTAGACGAATCCAAAGTTGGAGCAAGGACATGCCACCCAACCCTGTGATGCTTCGCTACTTAACTCTAGAAGTGAACCCTCGGCTCCTCGCCGATCAACAATTCAATTCAGCATCGACCATTGTTTTGCATGGTTGCTTGACCTTTGCCCCAACTCCCCAGTCCAGCTTTCTTGTTCCTGTTCTCCACCACGTCAACGATGATTTCAACATGGCGTACCTTGATGCTCTTGGCATGCGTGCTGCTAATCGCAGAGTGCACCAGTTGTAGTGAAGGTAGGCTAATCGTCGCCGGATAAGACGACAGGCCGTCGGGATCTTCAGTAGAGGAGCAAAAGTACAAGATGGCAAGAGCGCAAGAACATCTTAGCAGCAGTGGCTCTCCTCCCAGCCCAATGTATGAAGCTTCTACAAGACCAGTGCCTCAAGGCTCAGATCTCCTGCATAATCGGTAGCTCAGGTGACCTCATTTTGTCTAACAAGTCGTAGAACACTCGTAGACAAGAGAAGGCCTACTCATGATACACCCTGTGCACGCTGGCGACCCCCTGCATAATCGGTAGCTCAGGTGACCTCATTTTGTCTTACAAGTCGTAGAACACTCGTAGACAAGAGAAGGCCTACTCACGATACACCCTATGCACGCTGGCGACAACGATAACTGCTGGTCGGACAAATGGGCCTGGCAAAAAAATTGTGGTTTGCCAAAGAGGGCGCATGGGCCTTAGGCGGACCTGGAGCGCAGCGGCCCGTTATCCTCCCACCGTTGGAAGCAGGCGGTATTCGCTGCTCTGTGAGGCCAGCCTAACGCAATGCCCGCCATTCTAGGTGCCGGGACGCAAAGGCCTTCGCCAAAGCGCCCACAGCCCACTACGCAACTTGGAATGGGCGGGCCGCAAGATGCAACACCAGACCCAGGTCCAAACGCCACAATTGGCATCCGCACCACCTTATTGCCCCCACTCGGGTTACAAGCAGTCGCTAGCTGCTCGGCGAGTAAGCTGCTGAGGAATGGATATTTAAGTTGGTGTTACGCTCTCTAAATAGGCGGTCTGGTACTAAACATCACTAATGTCATGCCAGCTGGAAGGTTCTGTTTTGAACCATTCTTAACTTGTTGGGAGAGAGTGGGCTTTTCCTGTACTTTGGTCACCTTGGGCCCCCTGTCTTAACTTGTGTTGATGGATGGGCTTGTCTGAAGAATTTTCACAAGTGTTGCAATGCCACTGCTGCGTGAGAAGTGAGATTGAAAGTGGTAGCATCCGAGTCCGAGAAGAGAGAAGGGCGACAGGAGTCAGCTAGAAGAGATGCTCACATCCATAAGACCATAAATATCAAGCCGTCGATCGGAGCTCTGTATCTTTAATTCTCATTTCAGATACGGATGAAACTCAAATTAGTATTAGATCTTTAATTCTCATCACAACAGGTTTCAGTTTTCACCATTCCAATGATCTTTAATCAGTTTAGTACCTGTTTTTAGAACTCATATTCGTAAGTGTTTTTTTAGAAATCGGATTCTGATTGATCCCGAGAAAATGATTCGCACCTCGATAATCCATATCTCCTTCATCCTAACTCCATTTAAATTGATTTCACTTCCATAATTCCTTTAAAATCATTTTAGGACTTGGTTTGTGAATAAAAAAAGTCAGTTTCTTTGGGTGATTGATTGTGTTTGAGACTGAAACTGAAGCCAAAGTTGAAGACGATGCTCTTCTCTTCTTTTTTTTTTTTGGCGACATCATGCTCTTCTAAATTTTTAATACTTCAGTTTGTGAATAAAAAAGATTGGTTTATTTGGGTGATCGGCTCTGTCGGAGACTGAAACTGAAGACGATGACCGAATTTATATACCACCAATAAAAAAAAGAGAAACCTAAAAACATATCTAATTTGAAGATGAGTTGAAACATATCTTCAGCTCACAGGCTAGTCCCCTACATCTACAACCGCACATTTCATCACAACTTCCCTTCAACATTACTCATCCTCTTCCACCTCTACTTCTTCCTTCTGGTAGTCGGTGTCAGAACCTTCTTCGTCTCCAAAAAGGATCCTCATCGTTGCTACCATCATCATCGCCCCTCGGAAAATTCATCAGATAATCGAAAAGCGGATTGTCTTCAGCTGCATATTCAATATGGAAAGAGTTTCAGCTAATCCAAGTAGCTATAGATCTCACTGATTAGTTAGAGAAAGATAATGATGGTATGATTACCATTTGAATCATCTGTGTCATATGGACAGTCTTCGTAGCATTCATCTTCTCCATCATCCACTTGTAACCTTATGTAACAAGACCACTCATTAACAAGACACTCTCACATGAGCTGATTTAAATAAAACACATGTGATTCCTATTTAGTTATTCACCTTGGATATGAAGATGCTGACATGGCCTCCATGTTCGTATCATCCACCTCCTTGACAGTATAGATATCATAAACTTCAGAATCTGCTAAACAGAAAATTTAGACTTGTCAATCAAAACTAGTGGTGGATCTAAACTTTACTACTTAGGTTTCTGTTACAGTTAATAAAGAAAGCACCAAGAACCTTCCCAATACTGTTGAGAGCATCTCAAGGCAAGAAGAGTCAATACCTTCCGATTGTGCCATTGAAATTATATCCGCTTCAATTTTCTCTCGCAGTTGATGGCAAGTACTCGCGTAGAAGCGGAAGAAAGTTGCATAGAACAGCACCCTCTTCGAAAGAGGTAATCCTGCAGAGAATATTGTGAGGAAACATGCAACGATGCAATTCTACATTCCAAATGACCTGATAAGTTGTAGAAATCAAGACTTGCCGTGGTTCTGCTGGATGCTTCTCATCATCAGGGTCTACTTGGACAGCATCATAAAGATGGCATATTTCTCTCAACGAGTCATCAGCATCGTTCTTTTCTCCTTTTCGACTCTTCCATATTTGTGCAAAACGAGCATTTCTTCCCGTATTCTATACATGGTCAATGAACAAAACCATGAATAAGAGTGTATGAAAAAGAACACTGTAATTTACAAAGTATTTAAAAATAAAATAGTAACCCTCATGAAATCCTAATACACAATCTAACACTACAAGGCACATGCTATAGCAACTCCTTAAAACTAGCCATATTCTCTGTAATCGACCAAACCTGCTCACTTGCAACAATCAAATACGTCGCTCCTAAAGAACCAGGCCACCACATTATTTAAAACATTAACAGATTTGGTAACGTAGAGCATGCAATAGTTAATTTAGCATGTAATCTTTTACTGGCTAAATCTACATATCTAGCTTTTTGTGTGCTTGTGGCAAGGGAATGTTCCCAGGGTCTAATTCCCAACCAATAACCTTATTTGGGAATTGGGATGTAACACTGTTAGCATAGATTGGTGAAACTGGTTGTTCCCACAAGATTATGTTGCAATCAGGAACAACATGGATATGTGGTGTCCAGCTAAAACCAATTCACATATACTCACAGGGGAGGTGTGACATACAAAATCCAAACAAGACTGCAGAAGTAGCAGTGATGTAAGCACTTAAAAAAACCATACTAAATCATTATGGGAGCACTCCTGAACTAGACAATAAATTATTTACCAATCAGAGTATGGGAAGGAAACTTAATACTAGACTACGCGGAAGAAATAAAGTACATAATAGAAAACTTAACCCTGAAAAAAATAGAATAGAGAAATGTTTCGCAAGTTAAAAATGGCTATTGGTGAATGATGTACTTAGAATCTGCACAGCAAATTACACAAACCCTCAGTTTCCTCCTACAGTCAATTTTACGTTTGGGTTACAGACATTGCATGATATGCACCAAATACCAAATTCATTGTCCATTTGTGTCACGATCCGAGATCGGATTGAGACTGATAACTGGAATTTGGAATGAATTTGGGGTAGATTAGCAGGGGGATTTGGGAAGAACAGTAAGAACAGCACGGGATTTAGGATTTCAGATGAATGTTGAAGGCGGTTACAGGTTCAGGTTTCTCTTGTTCGATGGCCTCGCCAGGACAACCCGGCAGGACTTATATGTTCAAGTACATGGGCCAAGCCCAACCAGCAAAGGCTCACAGGCCCATACTCGATCCACTACTACTCTTGATATTATAAGGCCCAGGTCATGTCCATTTGTCCCCTCAGTACTTGCAGAAACTTGAGAAGAAAGAATAGCTGCAGTCAGAAACTCAGAATAACAGGATGTGTACCTCATGTCTCTGTCTGGCTGCTGATCGTAGCTGCTCTGGTTTCTGTCCACACAGAGAGAGTCCACTTTAGTATTTAACCAAATAAATTTATTCCAACAGCTATAAATATGAAACACACTATTTTCCTGATAGTAAATGTTAGTGCTGACAACATTCCAGGAGACAATTAAAAGGTTTAATTATTACATAATCCTCATGGGAGCGAGTGAACACAAAAAGTAATACGGTACACAGCGTCAGTTTCACTTACATTGTCTTGTTTGATTTTGTCATTCCACTCCTTAGTCTTGCTCTTTATCTCCTTGACATTTGAGTCAGCAAGCTGCAGAAACAATTGGAGTTGTTTATATATAACATATTGAACAAGTAATGCCCATCCGTTGTGTAACCATGTTTGAGCGCATAACATAAACAGACTTTTGCTTCCCATTAAAATAATGGTGTATAGTGAAGGTACGAACGACAACATTCTTTTCTATTTCAAAGAAGCTGTTCAGTTGCAGCATTTAAACTCCAAAAAATGATTAAAGATGCTGCCATAAACATTACATATGATTTCTATAGAATCCAGAGAGAATAAAACTAAGGAACAAGTCCAATGATGTGGTAGTATCACTGAACACATACGACAAAGGAAACATCAACTGAAATCTAGGCACAGACTAATAACCAAGTATGTCATGCCAAATGCCGAATCTGGATGCCAAACCAGCTTATAACAAAAAAATAATAAGAGACGGACCCATGAAAAGGGAAGCTATATTACCAGAAGAGACTGTAAAACATCTTCAATGGCTTCGAATGGTGTACTGTCTCGATGTGTTGGACAAGAAGCTTCTTAACTCGTGGTTCCTCTGAAGCTGTGGGCACAGGGAGCAAGTAAATCAATTTGCAGGTGATGAAGGCACTACATGGTATTTTTTTCCCAATTGTGGTCTATAATTATTCATCCCAATGAGCGGAATTTGGTCTCATATCAGTTATCAAGCATAGTACGTATTGATGCTAGGTGTGGTGACAAATTCGTATGGGCAAGTATTATGGCATCCAACAGACAGAACAGGACAATCTTGCATCATTTCGCATGAGCAAGTTACTAACAATGTACGGAGTGAACCACCATTCTTTAGTATCAGTGACAGATTACATCCCTTTTGTTTTGCTCGTGTACCTTTGGCACTGGCAGAGGAGGACGACGAGGAGGAGGGTTGGGAGATGGAGAGGTGGGAGAAATCGAGCATCGCCTTCTTCGACGGCCTCTCATTAATCTCTAGCCCTGATAGCAGAGCAGAAAAAGGGGATTTGAAAACACTCCTTGTACTTTATTGAATGGTAAATTTCATCAAGGAGAAAAGAAAGGGAAGCTCACAGAAAGCGTCCGGGCGGGTCTGCGAGGGCTTGCGCTGACTCGACGGCGATGGGCTTCTCCCCTCGCCGCCCGGCTCCGAGGTGGACACATCGCCGGGCGTCGCAGACGCCATGGCCGGCGGTTGGGTAGGGTTAAACCCCCTCTTCTCTTCTAGCTCTGCCTCATGCTTTACGATTCGTGCGCACGGTATCCGACCGGACGAGGGAGGAGTCAAAGCAGAGCGGTAGAGGCTATGCACTGCAGCAGTGGGCCGCTTCCCTTGCTATTCACTTGGGCATGTTATTTATCTTAATTGATGGCATATCTTATTTTGGGTATAGAAAGAGTAATTGGATTGTATTTGGTATAAAAAGAGTAATTGCCTCTCCTTTTTTTTTTTTTGAATGGCTCTGTCTTTCATTAAAAAGAGAAATTTATTTAATAGTAAAAAATAAAATTTTCCACACACCCTGTAGTTAAATAAAGTCTAAATTAATGACAAGAATATTAAGGATCCAGATCCACATTTGGACTTGTATGTGATACTAGGTAGCACGCCCGTGCGTTGCTACGGATAAAACTCTTATACTAAGAACACATGGATCGCATCGATGAGATAGAAATATCTTGTAAAATTAAATACTAACGTTAAAGTGTCATTTAATCTAAAAGACATAGATCATAAAATTAACAAACACGGAGAGTGTGGCGTCGCAAGTTCATCAACTCTACTGTATAGACCTTTCCATGCATTGTAACATTAACAAACTATAAAGTTCATTGACCCTAAACCCAATGTATAATGGAGATATTATAAACTTTTGCACTACCAAAGATCGAGCCTAATTAAAAAAAAACTTCAGATATTTAGAAAATATAGGTTCGTGCCTGTAAGTTGCTACGGGTACCAAACTTTATACTAAAAACACAATGTTGCATGATAAGATAATAATATTGTAAGTCATGTATTGGTGTTGTTGTATCAAATGAATAGGAGATTATTGCGAGAAACATGCAAAATGAAAGACATAGTGAATGCATATGGAACATTTAATGCCAATATATATAGGTTCTCATTGAGAGTCAACTATGGTACGAGGTTAGAGTTTTTCTTGTTCATACAATTCTTGGTAGGTCCTCTTATGAACAACCTTCATGGAGATTAATTGCAGAATGTTGGTTGAAGAGTGGACCTACCGTGAATTGTATGAACAAATTTGTCTCATTTTTCGCTTTCCTGATATAGGGTATTTTCTTTGTGACTTTTCCTCTTGTGGGCAATAAATACTTGGGCAGTTCACAAATAAGGCAACAAATTAATGCGGCAACAAAACCAATCACCCCTTTTTACGATGGTTTCCTTTTTCTTTCTTGCGTGGAGAGTGGAGGGCCGTTGAGAACGTGCATGAGGTTGGGATTACAAGATTTTTTCTTTTTCCTCTTATTTACCGAGATTTTTCTTTCCTCTATTTTGGGCGGATAACGCTAACACCGCGGCGGGTCGTGGATCGCATAGAGGGAGGCGCAGACCGATAAAACCAACGATTGTAGTACTAAAAAAATCATAACCTCTTGAGAAAAATATTTCTATTTTAATTTGATTGATTGATAGTGTTTTTCTTTTGCATGCAAAAAAAAAAAAAACCACAAACATGATGGTCGGTCGCCCAAGGGAGCCCTTCCTTTTGCATGCAAGAAAAACTCTCTTCCTATTTAATTTGATTGATTGACAATAATCCCTTCCTTTTGCATGCAAGTAAAATTCTCTTCTTATTTAATTTGATTGATTGACAATAGTTTTCTTTTGCATGCACCGCATACAAGGAAAATCAAGGCGCGTGGGGATCGATGTAGGCAAGGCCGAAGTACCAACCCATTTGTCGCACCAAAAATTGTCCACGTTTTGTTCTTTTATGTTGTAGAGATATGTAAGGAGTAACCTATATATGAAAATAGAAGCAAAACAACGGATACGAATTCTCTTGCAAAATACAAGGAAAAATCTTTTCCAACTTTTGACATATTCGTGTTAAATATATGTACCATGCTTTGCTTATAAACCTTTAAATCTAGAGAAAGATGGCCTTTAACAAAATCTCCAAAAAAATAAGGAGTGAAAATCTAACTAAGTTTTTTTTATCCATGTTAACAAAAAAAAAAAAAAATACTCCATAAACAGTAATGCGTGTATGTAGTTATGTACTACAGAACTAGGCAAATGCTTCATTCATAAACCATCTAGAGAACAGCTTTAACAAAATCCATAAAAATTAATGGTTATCAGATGAAGGTTTGCAAACCTTTGATAACAAGCAAGTGTTGGGTGTCATCTTTTATTGAACTACTCGAGAAATTTTAAGGAAAAGAATCCAACAGTACCCTCCTTTCATTTAAAGTGAATGTGAACCACGAGGAACTATTGTATGAAATATGGCTTATATATATTGATATACACAGAGCTTGTTTGTTGTGAACTATGATATGGCCAACTCTTGACATTCCATCAGGAATGAAAGTCCATATAAGAGATAAAGCTCATATCAAATCCATCATTAAAAGCGTGTTTAGATATCATCAGCATCGAGTTCGAGTTTGGTACTTCTGCTGACCTCACAGAGTCCAAAATCTCCAAGAATCTGGCTGTCCCATCCTCAGTTGTAGGTAAGTTTTGATCCCGCTGGAGCCAGCCAATATCGTCTGCTGAACCACGGACCGTTTTCCGAGCACGCTCAACAAGGCTACACAGGATATCAGGGGCATATTAGAGGCTGCTATTATCCACTTGATTTCGATTTACCATCCAAATTTGATTAAAAAATAATTGCATCAGAATGTCATAAAATTTCAACTCACAACATACAGTTTTACTTTTTAGTACGGGAAAGATAGACCCACTGTGTATCAAATTCTAAGAAAGGTGCTGCACTGAGAGACACTATGTTTCAAATTCTAGTAGGATTTGCATGATAGGAGAAAAACATAAAGATGCCAGACCAATTTTGTACCCTTGGAACAGCGAAGCTCCATTCTGAAAAAAATATGTGAAGGCACTGTGTTTTCTTGTGAGGGGCTTCCACCACAATCTGGCTGACCAAGAGATGAATTGGTGCCAGCAGGCTCTACTGAAGAAGTCTGAACAGAAAGCCTTCCTGAGGCAGATGCAGGTGGCAGTGCTACTAATTCTTGGCCCTCCTCAGATAGACCTGCATTAAAATGGTAAACATGGCATAGCAGTTAAAATGGAATTATCATAAGAGGACATCTCTTACACAATTGACATTAAGGATATTTTCCCAGAGTAATTAAAACCACATAACCAGGTACAGGGAGGCACTGGGTGAGGAATGAAGCTGTTTGGGCAAGATAAGATGCAGCTTGGTTTAAAGCTGGCACAGAGAGGAATAGTTGTGAATCAAACAGCAATTAAAGAAAAATAAATAAATTAGCCAAAGAGACTATAAAGTACAGTAACAAATTGTTTATCCTATATTGTCATACAAAATCATTCAAT
Organism: Hyparrhenia diplandra; assembly: GCA_015847255.1. NCBI lineage: Eukaryota > Viridiplantae > Streptophyta > Magnoliopsida > Poales > Poaceae > Hyparrhenia > Hyparrhenia diplandra. The sequence continues at coordinate 312,807 of JADLZK010007339.1, read as the reverse complement.
GAGATTTGGTTATGCTGTTCTCTTTACCTGATTATGTGTCATGTTTCAAGCATCAAATAAATCACAAATATAAAGTGGTGTGCGGTATCGTAAGAATCATACCAACAAAGCCTTTAAAAATTCAACTTCCAAAATTTGGTATTCATAGGACAGCGGTGCCAAGGAGTCAAGGACAACTAGCAAACATACTCCATGTACTAAAGTTTACGTGATGCGATAATCGAGTATACTTGAGAAAAGAGGATCATGATTGATTCGTTTATATATGACAGAAAAAGGGACTACTATATATAGTATAAATACAAATCCATGCAAGTCTTGAACAAAGTTATTGCAATTTACTGGAGATTGAAGAGGTAGTTGACTAACCTGGAACCAACAAACTTCTGCTTCCCATTTAAATGATGATGAATAGTGAAGGTACGAAGTAGAACATTCTTTTCTATTTCAAAGAAGTTATTCAGTTGAAGCATTTAAACTCCAGAAATGATTCAAGATGCTGCCATGAAGATTACATATGATTTATATAGAATCCACAGAGAATAAAATTAAGGAACAAGTAGATTGACGTTGTAGTATCACTGAACACATACAACAAAGGAAACATCAACTGAAATCTAACCACAGGCTAATAAACAGGTATGCCATGCCAAATGGCGAATCTGGATGCCAAACCAGCTTATAACAAGAAATAAATAAGAAACGGACACATGAAAAGGGAAGCTATATTACCAGAAGAGACTGTAAAACATCTTCAACAGCTTCAGAATGGTGTACTGTCTCGATGTGTAGGACAAGAAGCTTCTTAACCCTTGGTTCTTCTGAAGCTGTATTCTATTTTGAAACAAAATGGACGGCTGCACCACATATCTTACTTGTAGCTACTAGATTCTCGATACAGATTGGATCCATTTTGTTTCCAAAAGAAAAGTAAAAGAAACCTAACCATACCTGTGTTATCCAGACACATTACTGTATACATTAATAAGGAATAGAATAAGGTAAGAAGCCCTACCACGTCCAATTTTAGACAACACATAGGAATAAATAAACTGGCAGATGTCAAAAGAAATATCAATCCAGACAAACATAAGATTCAAACTGCTGATATAGCAATTCATCCACCATTATAGTTCTCCCAATATGTTGTTACATTAGATGCCACGCTTTACTCATAATAACCCCAATCTCTTATTAACAGTTGCAGGGTTTTCATATCATACCCACAATATAGCTGCAGTAAAAAAAAAAAAAAAAAACAACTACTAGTGAGCGAACATTCTCGAACTAGGAAGAACTCGGATGTGAGCGAACAATCCCGACCACGAAGAACTCGGGCGTGAAGGAACATTCGACCGCGATTTCGTGAGGGGCGTGAGCGTTGGCTCGGGCGGAGGATCCGGCAGAGGAGCGTCGCCGGGGCGTAGGGTCCGACAGACGCAGCGTCACCGGGGCAGAGGGTCCGACAGAGGAGCGCCGCCCGGGCGAGTCCGGCAGAGCGGGCCCGGGGCGGAGGAGCCGGCACGAGCGGCGCCGACGGAGAAGGTCACGCTGGTGGCGCTGACACCTCCACCGGAGAGCCTTGTCGAGGATCCACTTGATGCCGACGGTGTACGGCTTCACGCGGTCGAGTCCTTGGCGTGCCACCGACGGGAACCGCCCCACCATCTCGTGGATGTTCCCCCATCCTGACGCACGCCGGCACACCTTGACGACGCCTATCCACACGACCCCCGCTTGCGGAGCGTAGTGTGGTCCTCGTGGGTCCCGGAGGAGGGTGGGGAAGATCTCATCCTCCCGCCGGTGGTCGGGCGTGCGCTCAACCTGGCCGAGGTTGACGCAGATCCAGCCTGTCACCTTCTTATCCCGAATCACCGCCAGGCAGAGCGGGGCGTCGATGCTCGTCATGAAGAAGCGGCGGGGTTCAGCCCCGCAAGGACGACACTGGATCTCGGCGATCGCTCACACTCAAGGCGGGGGCGCCGCAATCGCTATGGGGATGGGAAGGTGGGGTGGTGGTGGCGGGAGGGATGCGACCGCGTGCCCGGACGCTCCAAATTTTGGGAGTAGCGGGAAACGGCGCGATCCGTGCGCGACGGGCGCGCGACACGTTGATTGGTTGACCGGCATGACGCGGATCGTGATCCGCGCGGCGCAGCGGACTGCTGGCGACGAAGCGTCCACGCCGGATCGCGACCCGTCACGCAGGCAGCAGACTCCCTCATTGGCCGACGAAGCGTGAGTGTATAGTTTTTCAAATATACGATAGATCTATCTTATTGAACCTATATATGCATGCAATTTTAGCGATTTTTGTTTGTTGGCTACTTATTCTTGTATGTTTGTGATAAATTATTATATAGATTTAATAGTTTGTAATTGTGCTATGTGTTGGTTCTTTTGGAGAAGTACATAGTATAACATAGAAAATCATAACAAGCATGTACATTCACACCTATATATGAACCAAATGTATGCAAATCCTAACTCTATAAGCACCTCTAAATGACTGAGCCACCGGACTTAAGATGCGTTAGTTTTAATAGAACATAAAAGGGAGAGAGTGGAGGAGAAAGAGAGAACCGAATGAGTGAGTGAGAGGAAGAGTCTCCCTCCACCTGCCCTCCGCCTCCACTTTTATATGGGAGATGGGATGAGAGGTTTTCATTATTTTCCCTAGAGGAGCTTGTATTTACATGGATTCTTTAGGAGCTTCAAATGGGCTCTAAACACAACTCCCCCATGTCCCTAAGAAAGTCATTTTGGACATCAACATGGTCTTTAAAAATAACTTTGACCATTACTTTTTTGCTATAAAATGTTTCTAAAATATAGTCAATATTTAAATGATGTAGGTCTGGTTGATGTCATAGATGTATTATATGAAGACCCTCACTTCATTTTATGGAGAAGATGATCCCCTTGCTTCTAATTGATGGTGAATGTGAAGTCGAAAATGCTAGTAGCCAATCCACCTCTTCCAAAATGTTGGCCAAGGCAAAGTCAATGATGCCGATGGACCCCCCCCAAGACTAAAAATGTTGGCAAAGGCATAGTTAAAGATGTCAAAGATGGTGAGGAAGCCCCTTGCTATCAAAATGATCGCGAAAGCAATTGAAACCCTAGGACCTAAGAGAGATTTAAAAAGAAAAGATAGTTTGGCCTTGCTTTTGCAAAAAGCCAAGTCACTGAAGGAACTCTTCTTAGTTCTTGGAGATAGTCTTTTGACTTTTCCCTTTTTTTTCTTTGGTCCTAGATGCCCTGTACCAATGTATATACATTCATTCATTTAATTGAAAATACAAAAAGATCCACAATTATACTATCATCGTCGTGGTATAACAAAAGGTGCAAAGTTGAATAACCATGATTCTGATTTTGAAGTACTATCCAACACCTTACGAATTTTATATGCTCCAATTACAACGCACGAGCAGTCACATACTTCGTGCATCTCAAAACAAATGTTGTTATGCTTTCCTAAAAAAAAGTTGACTAAAATTTGTAGAAATCTTAATCAACAGCTATATCCAAATAAGTTTATTACGCAAATAAATTCAAATACACGAGACCCTGAGCATAAGCTTGTGTCACATAGGCCTCTTAACAAGTTGAGGGTCCAAAAATGCATTTTCTAAGTTCATGGACCTATGTAACATGCATAGACATACACGTTCAAGGACCCCTGCTGCATTTAACTCTAGATTCAATGATCTATCTAATCTAATAGTACTAATTATGCATTATAAATAATAATATTGTCTTATATATTTAGTCAAAGTTAAAAATATTTGATTACTCGTAAAAACAAGAACGACACTTATTTTAGGACGAAGGGAGTAAGTCATCGATGACAATCAGAAGAGGACCATACACACTCTAGACACACTTTCAGCAGTACGTGCAATATACATACCTTCACCATATACATGTTAACGGGTCCATTATCAAAAGATGTTACAGAGAGCAAAGAACTAGAGGGCTAGAGATGCTCTCCCATATCCCATCTGCTGATCACCATTTGATTAGGGCATATAACATCTCCGGCAGCTGCTGAATTGAAACGACATCCATACGTGATATTGCAGCACATCCGAACCCAAAGACACTCGTAACAACTAGTAAAACAGGGACTGCAGCACAAGCGCTTAAGTACTAGAGCTACACAATGGATACTTTCCATAATTGTCAACAAGTCTAAAGTTCAACAACATGGCATCGTCGACAAGTCTCAACAACACTTAGCTTTATCATAGAGGGAACTTTAGGCTCAATGTACGTCCTGATGGCAAAGAGCCCTCGTTGAGCTTCCTTGAGAATATGAATGGGCAATGGGCTACACTTGTTACTTTTATCAGCCGGCTCGAAGCACCTGCAAGGACTCTGAAGGGTCTCCAATGTAAGGCATTCCAGTGATGTCACGCTCTCAACAATATGGCATGTTAGGGCAAGCGCAACGCAGGCAACAACCCTTGTTAGCCCTAGGAAAAAGCTAGTGCACAGGTAGGATCGGATTAATTGAGACCACCCCTTCTCTATTGCATCACACTGCAGCCTACAGTACACACTGACATAGCTTTTTCTCTCTCTCCGGAATCTTTTCAGCCTTTTGCAGAGGAAAGCAAAGGATAGCAGCACTCCTCTTCCTCCCATCGCGGTGTTCGATGGTTGCTTCTGAATTTTGTCAGATCAAACCACAGTCTCCTCTGCAAGAGACCAGCAGGCTCTGCGAGGCCACAACTTTTATACTTTTCCTCGTCCGATCCTACATGGCTTGACAGAGCCACTATACAGCGTGGAGCGTTGGGGGTGGCCTTAGCTCAACAAGACTCTTTGCTGACGTGAATCCTCGGATCTTAACTGTCTTCAACTTGTGGTGCTGCTGTCCTTGCATCTTCCTCAGCTCTGAGGGATCTGCGAATATGGAGATGTGTTCCATTTTATACTGGGATACCTATAACATATAAGATGAAAAAAGAAAAAAAACAAAGTTATAGTTATGGTTCTGCAGTGTTAGCTACCGCTACAAAAGAAATATGAACGGCAACTTACATCGAAGACAAAAGTTTCCAAGGAAGGACAACCATCAAAAATGGAAACAAGAGAGAAATAATCATAGGCCGGAGGAAAGGTTACGTTGCAGCATAAAATAAAATTTGAAGGCTATTGAGGTGGAGATATTTGCTATGCAGCAATGCTGTATTGGTGATCTGCAAAAAAGATGAACATTCTAGTTATACTCCAAGTCTCCAAGGTATATGACTGCTGTAAATATATGGAATCAAAACATGAGTATTGCTGGTCAATCCAAGACTAGTATACCTCTCCTGAAGAATATATAGTAGCAACCTTAAGGTTTGGCATGCTGGACGGAAGTTCAACACAAACGTAATGAACTGCGCCAGGGAAGCCAAACCTAGCTCCTTCATTTGCAATGTTTCTCCGAGTGACAGTTGAATGCGCTTTCCTTCATAGTCAAAGCGGAAAATATTTGGAGCTTTGCTTTCTACCATTTCCAGCTTGCAACAACCTAAAACCTCTAGGTACCTTAGGCACTGCAGCGTGCAAGGGAGCTTCAAGCAACCTATCTCAACAGCCTACCACGCGCGGGCTCAACGGCGAGGCATATATATGTCTTTGGCATTATTAAAGGGCCTCAACCAGTGGAATACAACAAGTTCTGCTATCCAGATTATTATTACACACACAAAGAGTAAGCAAGCACAAGGTACAATGATACAAATGGATACAAAGCAGTTCTCACCGCAGGAGATGTATGCAGTTGAACAGAGTAGAGGTTACAAATAATGGATGCCAATGATCATGTGCAGGAGCTGGGGCTGTGCTGACGTGGATTGCCGATGAAAATGTGGAAGGTGGTGATGTGAAGGCAGATCAAGACTCAATAAAAATCTCCACTTCCTAGCTAACATCCAGCATTTGTAGCACTGGGTGATTTGTGTGATTCTCCACTTCCCCCCTTAGCATATCTTGGTTCCCCAAATTACAGTACTGAATAAAAATCTTCTTGAGTTTTGGAAGGTGCTTGATACCATGGATCCCTGTGGTCAGCTTGCAATCAATGATGTCTATTGTTTCCATGTTAGGCGAGTTGCTCTGCTCAAAGGTCACCTCCTTCAGTGCCATTCTAAGATGACTCACAATGCGTAAGATCCTGAGCTTTGGGAATCCATTCTTGCGGAACACCAAATTCTCTGCATTGAATGCATCTTCTTTAAGACGAAGTAGCACCAGGTTGGGCAGTTCCGCCAAGGCCTCCAATTCCTTGAGCTGACAATATCTTAATTCAACCTTCACCAAGTTCTCACATTTGACAACCCAAGCTGGTATTTCTTGAAGACGCCCCTTCAATTTGAGACGCTCAAGAAAGGGAAGAGGGGATGTAAAAGAAACCATCTTATCTAGCACCTCAGCTTCTTCTCCCAGCTCCTTAGTACTGACATTGAGGGAATGGAGGGAGGACAGTTTCGGCACAACATCACAGAATGCCTTGCAGTTTTTCTTGGAGGCCCCTCTTCCTCTCACGGCTATCTTCCTCAGCTGAGTTAGTTTCCCTAGCTCCTTGATTGCTTTCCGACTCGTCCGCTTGATATCAACTTTCTCTAGTATTTGTAGCTCTTTTAGTTTTCTCACTCCTCTGGGCAACTTAATGCCAGTTGAATTAGACCAACAGCTAGACAAAGCCATGTGCAGGCCAGAAGTTGCACCATTGTCACACTTTAAACAATCTATGGCATCCGTGAACCACTCCGTCACAGGTTGCGTTGTGCTGAAATATCCAATAGATAACTTGCTACATCGTAGGCTACGAAGGTTATGCAGCTTAGTGATTTCTGTTGGTAGGGTCGAAACTTTTGATCTTTGTAGGTCTAGAGTCTGTAAGCCAAGCAGATTTCCTACAGACTTTGGAAGTGCAAAAATATTATTTGCAAGCTTTGGAAAATGCAAGTACTTCAAGTGTAGCAACAACCCAATGTATTTTATATCTTGTTGGCTTGTCACAAATCCAACATGTTTTAAATCCAGAACCCTTAACATCTTGAATTTGGATGAGCAAAGCAAGGTTGTTAGCTCCAGAGGCCAACTGAATGCAGTGAAAGACCGGACACAACTTAAATCCATGACAGTGTTCAGTTCCCTGGTAGCAACAAATGATAGATGTCGGATGCCTACTCTTGTTGATATGTTGGGGTGTGATCTCCATGTATGAATACATAGTTCTGCTGCCTAGAGATTGACACTGCAATATCATGCACATTGTCATGAACTTTGCATGTTTTCACATTCCCCATATTATCTAACTTAGATGGTTGAATCATGCACCGACTGATGAGCTCATAAAAATAATTTTCAGCAACTTCTTCAAGGGTTCTTGTAGTTGTGTCATCTGCTACCAACCCTTCAGCTACCCACCTATTCACTAGGTGTTTCTTCTCAATCTCAAAATCTTCAGGAAAGATACTGAGATGCAGAAAGCAAGGCTTGAGATGCCAAGGGAGGTGATTATAACTAAGGCTAACCACTTTCCTTAGTGCATCAAGGCTTGGATTGGTTGCAAGATCCGAGGGGAGTTGCTTGTATATACTCTCCCAGTCCTCTATGTCCTTATTGGCAAGTAGGGCACCAATTGTCAGAATAGCAAGTAGTAGTCCACCACATTTGTGCAATATCTTTTCAACTATTTCTTTGGTTTTGTCACCTTTCTCTAGGTCCTCAATGTTTCTATTTGTCTTTTTAAGAAACAAGGTTCTAGCCTCTTCTTTCCCTAGGAATTCAGGTTGGTTGATGTGTGATGGGGGACTACAGTATTCAGCTAATTCATGATTCCTTGTAGTCACTACCACACAACTATCATCCTTACCACAATCTTGAAAAGTAACATTAATGTTATTCCATGCATCAGTGGTCCAAACATCATCCAAAACTATAAGGTACCTTGTTTCCTTGAGTCTTTTGGATATGTTGTCAGCTAGATGTACTTCTAGCGCTTGTTGGCCCCCTTGAAAATCTTCTAAGAGCTTCTTCAATGACTCGGCTCCAGAGAGTTGCTTGACCATCTCCTTAAAAATCTCCTTTCGATCGAATGACTGTGACACTGTGATCCATGCACGGGTGCCAAACATGTCACTGAGATCCTTGCTATCAAACACCTTCTTCGTGAGAGCTGTCTTGCCAATTCCACCCATCCCAACAAGGGATACCACTCTTGGACCAGCACTGGAGATTTCAGGTTCCTTGGGTTCCTCGGCTTTGCTAATTAATTCCATTAGTTTCTTCTTCGGCTCATCAAACCAACAAGCTGGGCTTCCTCAACATTTAGAGCCGTGAAATTCCGGGTAAACTCTGTGTCACCTATCACATTAGTGGAGATGGATGGCGTGAGGTTGATTGCATTGTACCTCATGTTCCTTTGGCTCACCTCTTGGACTCTTAGTTTGAGAGTGCGTATCTGGGTAGCAATGCGATGACGCTCTCGCAAGCTGAGAAGTCGTTCCATACGGCCTTTGTTCTTGACGAAAACCATGAACTCCTCTAGGTTATCTTCAATGTCATAGGCCAAATCACGGATCAGCTCTGAATAGGCCTTCACCACCCCAATGTTCTCACGTGCTCCGTCAGCTGCTCTAAGGAATGCTTGCATCATCTTTAGCTCATCGTTGATGAACCTGACAACAAAAAAGATAAATAAATATGCATTGGGTGCATTTCAAACTCAGCGTGTTTCAAACTTCTGTAGAGTATGACATAATTACTTGAATAGTAATGGCGTGCTCCAAAAACAGTGAAGTTATAATGGAACAGATCCAATTAACCCTTTAAAAAAAAAAAAAAAAAATTGAAATCTAGAAACCTAAACTTGAATTTATGCATACTAAATTATTCTAAGTTATCAACTACAAAGTTATAGATCGTTACGAGTGTTACAACTCTGGTTTGATCATTTCTTCATCGAAGCTATATGAAGTATTTTAAAATATTTAATTTTAAATTATTATTTTTAAAAAAATTATGGCTGAAATGATTTGAAATGGAAAAGTCTTTGAGTACTGCAACTTTCATATAAAGTTTATGTTCATACTATTTAATTCGAAAAAAAAAATATGAATATTAATGTTCTAAACTTATTTTTTTAGAGGGGCTAATGCCTTGTTTAGTTCCTATAGAATGTTAGAAAGTTAGAATTCGAACTCCTCATAATAACACTTTCGTTTGTATTTGGTAATATTGTTCAATCATAAAACTAGGCTCAAAAGATTCACAACTAAACGGTGCAATTAATTATTTATTTTACCAACATTTAATGATCCATTAATGCATCTAAAAATTAATGTGATGGAGAGAGTGTGTAAAAACTTAAAACTTGGAAGGGATCTAAACAAGACTTAAATTGCCATTTAGAAGCCTCTAAAATAAATGCAGGCCGGCCCGGCCGGCCCAGAACCATCTTCAGACGTGAATTTCAATTGAGCCGTCTCTGTAAATAAATACTCCCTCCGTTTCTATATGGATGACGTTTTAGACTCTGGCAAGGTACAGCACAGGTACAACACTGGTTCAGTGAATGTGGAGAGAGGGTGCGTCCAAATGCACGGCAGCAACTGTTAATGGAGACACTTAAATGCTATACCAGAACGACAACCATTCTGAAATGGTGGGAGTAAATAGCTTCCGTTGACGATAGTCGAGGAAGTACCAGATATCGTCGTGCACCCCAAGCAGTAGGCCCATCTCCTCCTTTGCCGCTGACGAGGCGACGCGGAGCGCGCTGCCCACCAGCGTGGTGGCCATGCCCAGCGCCGTCTCCGCCATGGCGGCGCTGCTCTCCCTGCAGCTAGCTGCTGCTTCGTCTTCACCACTCTCTCCTCGTCCTTATCAGTATGCTACACTACATATGCCTATGATGCAAGTGTGGTGCGTGCAGCAGCTGCAGTTCGACTTTAATTTATCAGTGGTTACGGGCTAGCTGCAAAGATAGGATCGAGATGCTCCGCATCTCCTTTAGCCTTTCCTTTCCCACAAAGCATTGAGCTTTATTTATTCGTGCTTTATCAAAAAAAAAAGCAAATTATTCCTTCTTTGTCGTCACTGAACATTATGTTCCTTGTGAATAACGTTCAGCATGTTACAGCGTGGGTGGGAATACAGAAAACTTCTTTTTAACGTTGTGCGAATAGTAGAAGTTTTACGACTGAACATATATAGAACAAGGGTTTGTCTCAGATAATCCCTTATTACGTTGGCGCCTTAATTTGTTCATACAATGCTCAGAGTCTCTGTCACGCATA